>JAOTOM010005169.1:837500-1439993 GCA_034440615.1 Ashinkailepas kermadecensis | reverse complement strand
TACACTCGCGCATACTGAAGGAGCACCTTTTCGTCCAAAAGGAATACTTTTTATCTGAGAGATGCGTTTGTAGCTAATAAATCTGTTGAGCGGAGAGTGAGGAGGATGCACCCGAGCCTTCTGGAATGCGCCTTTTCCTGGCTGGAGGGGCACCACCTTTCCATAAGGGTGGGGGTGGGGGGGGTAGCTCGCTGCTTCCAGTGGACTGAGTACGAGCTACAGCTGGCGACCAGCCAGTGACGCCGCCCGACAATACTAGCCACGAGCCCCTCGGAAGGCAAAGTGGCGCCTCTCCAAACATGTGCCCCCGTGACAATTCCTGGATCCGCCTTTGCCTGATTTTCATATCCGACCAAATATATTCCGCGAACGACTGGGAGGAGATGTCGCTTCTTTGCGTGCTGAATTTCAGCAAATGATTGGATGATCACTCGAACTCTTGTCAAAAGTAAGCCCCTACGGCATTGTCCTGAATTTTGCCTATATGAATCACCATGGTCGATGCGCCCTAAAGCCCCCTCCCCCAATTTTTTTTTGCACAGTGGAGGGCGAAAGGGATGACATCATACAGTCAGCTGATGTTTAAAAATGTGCAAACATGTGCGGATGGAGCCTATTAGTGAGTTATTTTATATTGCTTTTGTTGGTTCGATGATGGTTATAAGGTTAGTACGTGCTGCCTTTACCAGCGGGCAGTGCTGCTGCCAGAGGCCATAAGCGCCTTTAAATACGGAAAGCTCACTCATAATCTGGACTGAAATAACAAATGTACTTTATGATGCCAAAAACAAAAGTGATGTCAGTTAGTTATTTGAGTTTAAGGGCGCTTCGACCAAAACGTGATCATTTAGCACCCATAAAAGTGATGTCAAAACGATTGTCATTAAGTGGGCATCTCCAATGAAAGTTCACAAGTTCAGGACAACTGCTCTACGGTGTCAAACATTCCTGGTTTTTAGCTTTAGCTTGCCTCCATAATCACACCCACAGTGTCAGCCTCACTGACAGTCGTGAGACCAAACAAAAGTCCGTATCATTGCCCAACAGCATCAGAGTCTTTCAAGGATCAGCTCTCGGCCCCTTCCTCTACTGCATCTTCTCCAACGGCATCAGTCTGTTCGCAGAAGGCGCAGTTGTAGTCGAATACGTAGATTACTCAAATTTTGACCAGTGGCAAACAAAACCTGAATTCCAAAACGTCGTCATTCGGATGGAATAGGTTATGGCCTCTCTTGATATTTGGTTTCGTGCGTATGGTCTCAAGGTAAATGTAGGAAAGACTCAGCTGATGTTGCTGAGTAGTCAGCAACATTTTCGGCATGCCCCAAACTTCTCGGTAAAATTTTGCGATCGCCTAAGGTCATTTCCGTCCTGCTTTATGTCCTGGTTCTCTCGCAGATCCGGTGCTGTATCTGGTGTACGGAAACGGAACGAATAAAACCCGTCTCGATTGAGAAGATAACCAACTGCGCAGCAAACATTATTTTCCGCTGCACAGAAATTCGATAATGTATCGGGTCTGCTAGAAATGATGATAATCAATTGGAGTTTAGGGGTCTGCTAGAGAGGCTGCGCTGGCTCAGTGAGGAGGATCTTATATCGTACCACATGCTGTGCTTGGTGCACAAGGTAAGGCGACACGCTGCGTCTGTGGCCCTGGTCAACGAATTCGCACTGGTGGCTGAGACTCGTGACCGGCCCACGAGGCGGGATGGCGACTTGTATCTTCCCCGGGTACGAACCGAAATGGGCAAGATGACTTTGCTGCCACGCGGTGCGGCAGTGCAACGGCCTGCCCCGCACCCTTCTCCAACTCGCAGTCCCGTTGTTCGGTTTCCACGTGAAGCGTCACCTGCGAAGTTATCCGGAATGACACCCAGTTTTAAATCCGCACACGACATTATGATTTATTAATGTGCTACGCGTATGTATGTATGCATGTATTGCGCCACTGAACTGGAACCGTGATAGCCACAAGTCGATTGTGTCTGGTTGTGATATATGTCTGAGTCTGAATCTCAGTGGGACCTAATGTGATCTGACCCTATTTGATCTAATTTGACCTGTCTATGAATTTACTTTCCAAGCAGTACACACTTAGGCGAAAGCTGAAGTGATCGTGTTATCATTCCATGCACTGTCCCAGAATTATATAAGGTCATGCAACGTGGTCAGAAGCCGAACAGTGTACAAAGACATTTAAATATCATTGCACGTCCTGAGAATCTGAATATTTCTACTTCAAAGGCTTTTTTGCACAATTCTGAGTGTATTGACCTCACGTAGCTTGACTTTTGAATGGACCTGATGCATAGATATATATTCATATTCTCAGTCATTCACCGGGAAATTTCGCGTCACTGGGTCACTTGGACCTATTATGACCTTTGGTGACCTTGGTATGGTAGTGAGTGACGAAAATAATGTGTGATGTGTGTTCTAGGCAGCAGTCGCCTGCCAATGATATTTATGCTGTGCTTCCAGGATGCATATTTCGGAAGCTGGTTTCAAGCCTGATTCTGACACGACCTGACTTTCCCGGTCCTGACCATTTTGACCATGATCAATATAAATGCATTCATTCCTCTTGGTTCTTGAGAAACAAGGTCGAGGGAAAACGAATTCCGCTTTTTTCAACCACTTCCAGGAATTTAAGTCGAGATCCGCATATGAACCTAATATGACGTCTGGTGGCCTTCTTGTCAACCAAAATGCAAATGTAAGGTATGATTGGAATTCTCCATGACCAGAGCTTTATAGCTGTGTTCTGCGTTTTACCCTAGCTTAAGTAGTTCGGAAGATGGTATGGTGGGCTTTCACCCCCACCCCCCACACCCAGTCCAGCAAAGATTGATTTGCCGGCCGGCTGGGCGAGGGTTACACAAGCGATTTCAGGAAATGACTGCTTTGGTGTTTTTTTGACAAAATGCCTGCCATGGAGTAGCATGCAAAGGCAAGCTGTAGGAGGCGCAGCGATTTTTTTGCACCCAAAAATGTTTGGGTCCGAAAACTCAATTATGGTTTCGAATTAACCAAGCAAGTTTCCCCATTACTGGGATAAACATACTTAGGTATCCGTAAAAATAGTGCCGATTTGGTACTATTTCACTCCAAATTTCTAGGTCAAGTAAAACCCAGAAAGGCCGTGTAGGGTGAGCAAGAAGGATTGTGTCGCATTACACCAATATTTTATAGCCTTGTGTAGCCTGAACGGAAATTTTCAGGGCAGCAAACCTGGAAAATTAGGACAACGTGAGCAGTAATTCTGGGGTGCGAGAACCTGAAATAGTTGTGTGGCGTGAACTTACATTTTTGGGTCACGCGACCATATTTATTTGGGTATTTTTACTCTACGTAGGTAGGATGAGACGAGTATTACAGGGGATAAGAAACCTGTAAAAATAGTACTCTTTTGGTACTGTCAAATACTCATATTTTTGTCAATATTTATATGTGTGCTGGTGCCCTCCAGGGCCGGCCGGTGCCTTCTTCGCAGGCAGGCACTTTTGAAGACCAAGTGCTGTCTCTGTTGAGAATAAAGGTACCGTTTCGGACAGTCAACACCCCTAGTGCAAATTTAGGCACCATTCCCGACCACTCAAGCGCCTCTCTTGATAATACTAGTACAGGCACCCTTCTGGGCGCCACTCTTTGGAATGCAGATGACTTTTCCTGAGCATGTAGGCTGAACCCTTCGTCGCAGAGTTCAATAACTGGCCCAGCGTGGCCAAAATGTCCATTGGGGTAGTTGGGCGCACCTCTCGAAGGCGGAGCCGTCCTTGTGGATCAGTTGGACGCGTTACTTGGCAATATAGGCTCGTTTGTGGAATATACGCGAAAACGAAATATTGGTAGCTTCACAAATATTGGCCCGCAATATAACAAAGGTGATAGTTGGAGAGACAAGCACTCTTCCCCGCTGGGCGCAAAATGACGCGACTGGATGTCGACGCGCTCCTAATCTCCAATTTATCATCATCACCCTTCCCCCGCCCCCAGAGTTCATGTGTTAAGCGAGTCGCCGGTTCATGCCGCTGTGAAGGTATTCTTGTTACAGAAAGGTGTAAATTGGTATTCAATTTATTAAACAATTACTCAAAATGGGCATGCCGTCTACCATACTCGACGCAACTTTGTCGGATCATTGCCTCCATATAATTCACTGGTTCATATCGAGAAAACTGCTGCATGCTTGTATTTCAGGAAAACAAGCAAAGTATTTGGAAAATTATGGCTCCAAGGGCCAAGCCTGCACAGGACCCTAAAGAATGTTAGCAAAGTAGAAAATTAAGCGTGTGGGAATTACCTGGCAGAAACAATGACAGATCGACACATTTTAACGCAGCTGGGTGTTCATCTGGTGGGCCGAGCGCCGTTTAATGCAGCTGGGTATTCGTCTGGTGGGCCGAGCGCCGTTTAACGCAGCTGGGTATTCGTCTGGTGGGCCGAGCGTCGTTTAACGCAGCTTGGTATTCGTCTGGTGGGCCGAGCGCCGTTTAATGCAGCTGGGTATTCGTCTGGTGGGCCGAGCGCCGTTTAATGCAGCTGGGTATTCGTCTGGTGGGCCGAGCGCCGTTTAATGCAGCTGGGTATTCGTCTGGTGGGCCGAGCGCCGTTTAATGCAGCTGGGTATTCGTCTGGTGGGCCGAGCGCCGTTTAACGCAGCTGGGTATTCGCCTGGTGGGCCGAGCGCCGTTTAACGCAGCTGGGTATTCGTCTGGTGGGCCGAGCGCCGTTTAATGCAGCTGGGTGTTCGTTTGGTGGGCCGAGCGCCGTTTAACGCAGCTGGGTATTCGTCTGGTGGGCCGAGCGCCGTTTAACGCAGCTGGGTATTCGTCTGGTGGGCCGAGCGCCGTTTAATGCAGCTGGGTATTCGTCTGGTGGGCCGAGCGCCGTTTAATGCAGCTGGGTATTCGTCTGGTGGGCCGAGCGCCGTTTAACGCAGCTGGGTATTCGTCTGGTGGGCCGAGCGCCGTTTAATGCAGCTGGGTATTCGTCTGGTGGGCCGAGCGCCGTTAACGCAGCTGGGTATTCGTCTGGTGGGCCGAGCGCCGTTTAATGCAGCTGGGTATTCGTCTGGTGGGCCGAGCACCGTTTAATGCAGCTGGGTATTCGTCTGGTGGGCCGAGCGCCGTTTAATGCAGCTGGGTATTCGTCTGGTGGGCCGAGCGCCGTTTAATGCAGCTGGGTATTCGTCTGGTGGGCCGAGCACCGTTTAATGCAGCTGGGTATTCGTCTGGTGGGCCGAGCGCCGTTTAATGCAGCTGGGTATTCGTCTGGTGGGCCGAGCGCCGTTTAACGCAGCTGGGTATTCGTCTGGTGGGCCGAGCGCCGTTTAACGCAGCTGGGTATTCGTCTGGTGGGCCGAGCGCCGTTTAACGCAGCTGGGTATTCGTCTGGTGGGCCGAGCGCCGTTTAACGCAGCTGGGTATTCGTCTGGTGGGCCGAGCGCCGTTTAACGCAGCTGGGTATTCGTCTGGTGGGCCGAGCGCCGTTTTCCCGGGAAGAGTGCCACCAATCGAGAGCAATGTGAACTCAGATCTCATCACGATGCCCATATTTTCGAGCTAGGTGACCTTGGTTTAAAAGAGAGGGAGAGGAGAGGCTGCAGTCAGCCGGTCCTGAGAAACGTCGTTCTGGAGGACATGCCTTTAGTGGCACTCTGGATACCAGGGCATGTTTTAAGACAGTTTCATCGGGAAGATGACGACCACAAAATATGCCGAAACATGGATAATTTTGTTGTGATTTGTGAATTTACCCCCAAAGTGCATTCTCTGATGATTGGGGCATTTTCATCCCCAGTTAGCCTGCCAACATAGGCTCGGCTGGATCCGCCACGGGGACCGAATGGCGGGATGAAGTGGCCGTGTTTTCAGCTTCCAAATGCCACAAACAAGATTACGCTCTGTGTATTTCTGGCAGTGATGCCAACAGACTGTGCTGTGTACCGAGGCAACAATTGTCTATGAATCATTAAATTAATATATATATATATATATTTGGTGGGGTAGCGTTATGGACTATGGGTCCTGTTACTACTATATGTGGAAAGGTATGATATGTAAAGTTCAGGTACACGTCTTTGTAGCGATGGTTTTGCGCCAGGTAAGTAATGTCCTGTCGGACGTGCGCCGCCGTGTGCCCGGCTCGGGAGAATGCCTTCGATGACCTTGCCTGCGCGCATGGTGAGGAATGGCGCCACTCGGCCAAGGCTGCCGTGCAGCTGCTGGTGCCCACTTTGGTATAAAACCGGGGGCAAATTGGCACCTGGACGCCTTTGCGTGGTGGTGTCGTGGTAGGTAGGTGCGTGGTGGTGATTTTGGGGGAGGTACCCGCGCGCGTGTGTGTGGTGAACGTGACGGTGACTATGTTGCGGTAACGGAGAGGTGGCAAGACTGGTGGGCGTACGTGCGTATGATTTGCAACTATCTTTATGGGGCGCGTGTGGCTTGAGATTCTACTTGAGCAAGTATAACTTTTCATCACTTCTTTCATCCTTCTGTCCTTTCATTGAAACGTACATTTCACACGCCCTGCAACAAGTTCTTCCTCTGTGACGACTGAACGTCGTATTGGCTCTAAGATAAACGTTTGTCATATCTCCATGCCTTGGCCCCCGATTTTTTGTGTGGCAGTCGAGGCTGCGACTGAACCCAAGTCATATGGGCGCTATATGGCTGCGACTGAACCCAAGTCATATGGGCGCTATATGGCTGCGACTGAACCCAAGTCATATGGGCGCTATATGGCTGCGACTGAACCCAAGTCATATGGGCGCTATATGGCCATTGCAGTCGGTGCGCGCTTTAAATCCAAATAACTAACTAACTGAAGCCAAGTCATTTATCCGATGCGAGATAAGCGCTGTTTTGTATTGTTAGTGACAATCTGTGGCCACGGGTTCCGCAACGGAGCTACTCTTTTATCTGGAAATTTGAGAGGATTTGCAGAGAGCCTTTGCATATCATGCGTAATATTCAGTACCCGAAAAGCTGTGTGGTGTGCGCTTTATCTCTGTTGTGCGTGTGAGCGGAGGGCCAGGGCAGTGTGGGGTCGGCCGTTTGATTGCTGGTTGAGCGGAGAATAGAGTCGTTTGGAGATGATGTGTTGGGTTGCGTTTGTTGTTTTCGAGGTACGCATTGTGGGAGTATGGACGATCGGCCCGACTGGGGGGAGTGTGACGTGGCTGTTTGCTGGGGGTGATGACAAATTATATTGCCTAGTTGTAGCACCGGGCTGTGTTTTGGGTGTCGATATAATTTAACAACTGGGCTGATGGTATCCAGGCGGGAGGCCGGTAGTACCCTAGTTAGTTTGAGTGTACAGGTGACGGATATGTGACTGTGTGGTGTGGCAAGACTGAGCTGCGTGTACTGCACCAGTGAATTGGAACATGGAATGTACGGCGTGTTGCAGATCCAATACCCTGACCAAATGAACGAGTTCTATCACGCGTATTGTCGTTGTCGTACATACAAGTTCAAACGCAGATTTATGAATTACAAATAGTGTACTTGAGGATGCTAACAGGGATGTGATGGGTTGCAGCCATTTCTTAAGCTTAATTTTGTGTCTGCAGGACCCTGAAGGACCCTGCAGGACCCTTCATCTTCCTTTATCCGGTCATTGGGCCGCCGTACCGCTCACGGCCAAGGACGAGCTATTAGCCGTCAAGGTCTAGGTTGGTGGGTGTCGCAGTAATTTCCCTCTTCTACAGCAGGCAGCTAGGATTCTTGCTTTCCCACAGCTCGTTGGCCAGTGCACAATGTGCAAACCCGCTCATATCAGCTTCACCTGCCTTATTGTCCCATTGTGATGGCGGCTCAAGGTGAACGTTCTCATTACCGGCTCGCTGCAATGGTAGCGGTTGCTACCACTGCAATGGGTCCCACCAGGTAGTGTTTCGCACTCACCGGCTCGTGTCGTCTCGCTGTGGCCTTGCTTCCGACCGCACTGCTCACTTCCTGCCCAGTGGGGAAACCGGCGAGCGCCGAGCGTGGGACGGAACATTGGCCTGGATTCCGGGTTCGTGTCTTTGAAGTGACCTTTGCGTAGCTCAGCCCCTTGAAGGTCGCGGCCAAATGGCGAGGAGACCTTCCGCAGCGGCGCCGGATCCGGCGGGAAATTTGAGCAGGATGCGCCATCTGAACAGCCGTCCGAACGATGGTGGTCAGTGGCAGCAGGAAGGATCAAATCATCTGTCAATAATCTTGATGAAAAGGTAATCAGCTCCTCGTTTGCCGATCAAATCAAAAGCCGGGAGTAGTGCCCTCGTGGATTCGGGCTCCACAACCACCCTGATGTCGGGAACAGTTTGGAAACCGCTGAATCCTTTGCCTGTCTTTTCCCGACACTGTCAAAGGCGGTGACGTACAACTCCGCTCAGCCGCCGGTGGCATGCTACCAAGCTGTTCTGTCGATTACTGTCGGTGACCGGAGCATTACGCAGCACATAGCGGTGGTGGACGGCCTGCCCTATGACTTGCTGCTTAGGAGTCTGTTTCATCAGACAGTCCGCCGTGATCTGAATGCCGCGGAAAATGACGTCCGCATTTCGTTTGGCCGTGTACTCAGAATGTCGAGACTGCAATGGACCACGAGCGGCGAACACCGTCGGACCTATTGCAATGCCTGCGCAGCGTGCCTGCCGGGCGGTTAGGAAATCAGATAAGTTGGGCAGCGCAGAGTGAACCCTGGGTTCCCTTCCTGTGGCGGCAGCTGATGCAACCCTCCGGCTGGTGGAAGCTGGTCAAGTTCTGGGGAAATCTGCTGACTCATTCGTGCCCTCATAGAAGCACGCAACCTGTCGGACGATGACGTCAGCCTTCCGGCGGGCTGCATTTTGGGATGCTCCACAGTATGCGAGTGCGAAGCGGCAGCGGTGGATTTGTCAACAGATTCGAGCAGCGGCGGAGCGGAGTGTATTTGGCGTCAGCGGTGGGGACGTATACAAGGAAATAGCTGGATTTGAACATGTTTGGCTTAAGTCAAACATGTTTAATTGGTTCCGACCACTTGCACACTGATGTCAAGAAGTTCAGTCGAAGAGTTGCTGTGCAACTAAGAGTCCATTTTTTCTAATCACGAATGCGACCTATGGAAGATCCAGATTGTCATGCGCACCATTCGGTTGAAACCAGGTTCTGAGCTGGTTTACAGGGACCGTACCTCTGTTCAAAAAGGCACAACACTCGATCAACATTTGTGAGTTACACGTGCATCGCCAGCAGCAATTACACTGTCCTGTAACTCCCTTACCTCACTGCCCGCATGCCGGATTTGGTGCAGCGCCCAGTACCGGGATTACGTGGCCAGCCAGCACTTTCACTATATCGCGACTATCTCTCGCAACGTCTCGTTCGTACCCGAACTCACCCGCGTGCTGGGGTGGCAATCCGCCGGCTGGGCGTCCGGGGTAATGGAACAGGGAGCGCCGGGACGTGCTGGGGCGGTAACCCGCCGGCTGGGCGTCCGGGGTAATGACACAGGGAGCACCGGGACGTGCTGGGACGGTAACCCGCCGGCTGGACGTCCGGGGTAATGCACAGGAGCACCGGGACGTGCTGGGGTGGAAACGCCGGCTGGGCGTCAGGGTAATGACACAGGGGCGCCGGGACGTGCTGGGACGGTAACCCGCCGGCTGGACGTCCGGGGTAATGGCACAGGGAGCGCCGGGACGTGCTGGGGTGGCAACACGCCGGCTGGGCGTCCGGGGTAATGGCACAGGGAGCGCCGGGACGTCCCTCACCAGCCTGTCACTGGCAGGGTGATGACCCCCCCACCCCCCTCCTGTCGCTGCCGTCGTCCGTGCCGGCACAGTGGATGGGCGTATGTGGGCGAGGATGAGGGAGTAGGCAGGAGAGAGCGGGCGACACTCGTGGCGGGGAGAATGGGAGTGGTCGAGGAGAGGCAGGTGATGACCCCCCACCCCCTCCTGTCGCTGCCGTCGTCCGTGCCGGCACAGTGGATGGGCGTATGTGGGCGAGGATGAGGGAGTAGGCAGGAGAGAGCGGGCGACACTCGTGGCGGGGAGAATGGGAGTGGTCGAGGAGAGGCAGGGTGGGTTAGCGTGATATTGCTTGCTAGCTTTGTATGCTGGTGCACAGGTATTGATTTCTGGAAATTATTTGGGCAGGCAAAATACATGAAGGCAATGGGCAGGCCCAAATGGAGTGGGGGCACACTTCGTAGGGTCCCATGTTAAAACTTGAAATTATTGTGGGGGGGGGGGCAGAGCTAACAGTGAGGCTACAAAGCTAACTTGCCCCCTCAAAGGTATGTAAAACAACACCCCTGTGCTGGTGTCGGTTTTACCTTTTTCTTAACTTATTCAGCTCAGGGGTAGACCTGTCACTCGGTGTTGTGTGTTGGCCGCAGGCCGCATTGTGGCTTCGTGTAAGGGAATTTCGTAGGGATTGTGAGCATCCTAATATAACCGCCCCATTCAGTAAATGACTTGGAGTGCATTTACTTTCAAAGTGTAACTGTGGACCAGTGATGTGCCTAGGATTTGCGTCATGGGGAAAACTGATTTTGAGAGGGTCCACCTACCCCTATTAAAAAAATAAAGTCCCCGGATTTCGACCTGTATTGTTTTAAAAGGGTGCCCCATTTCATAACAATGATTAGCGACAACTTAATTTTCGCGTGGAGGCAGCCAGTTTTATGATCAACGTTTCTAAGTAACCGAATTTCAACGCCTCCTATTAATCATTTTTGTCAAATTTTCTAACTTCGGATCAATGTCTCGATTATGTGGGCCTTAGTGCGATATGTTCGGGTCCCGAGGCGAATTATGTGATCCCGCTTGAGGTGTTGGAGTCAAGCACTTCTTTCGTGTCTCTGCGCGATTTTGGAGCATATCGCGCAATTTATGGTGCTTCGGAGTGATATTGCGGATCTGGATTGTTTTTACATCACCTTCATTTTTCGTGGCTCTGGCTCGATTTTGTTTGGGTCCTGTTGGGAGTTTGGAATTTTTTTTTTTTTTTTTTTCAATCTTTACAAACCTCGGCGCGATTGTTTTGTGTCCACCATCTCTCAGGGGGAATTTTCCCATTTTGCCCCCTTGGAAACACCACTGCTGCGGACACACCAAAAACATGTATTAAATTCGGCGAGTTGGGCATCGGCGTGTCACTCACGGAGCCGGGCGTCAGCAGTTTGTTGTGTAGCATTACATTTAATTGCATTGGTATTGCATCCACACTTGAGTGTATTGTGTGCGTCCGAACACTTTATCGTACTCGTTTTAGGACTGGATGAAGTAATGATTAGTTACGGCATATTAACTTTGGGGCTATGTATGGGTGATGGGTGTGCGCATTTTACACAATAGTCTTGGGGACGAGTAGTCTATGGGTAAGTTGCCCGTCTCACAATCGAAAGATTGTGGGTTCGAGCCTCACCTGTCGCTACTCTTCGCCCGCAACCAATCGGCGCGAGAGATTGGCGACGCTACATGACTCAACGGTCGACGTGTCGTAGAACCAATAACCACCACACAATAGTCTTCCACCTCGTGTTTCGAAATAGCATACTAAGTAGCGTCACACTCCCAGCTTTGGCATGTTCATTCGACTACACAGGCAATGACCTTCACCCTTTCGCCGAAGCTCCACCCCCACCGACAGCAGCGGCACCCCGCACGAGCTGGCCAGTCGTGCGCGGCCGCTCGCTGGTTACCGTGACGGTCACTGGTTACCGCGCGGCCGCTCAGAACTTTACCGTGACGCGGTTCGGCGTTCCCACCGCGCCGCCCATGCCTGCAGCGTCGGACGCCTCTGAGCCGGGACAGTGTGCCCCAGTGCCGGGTAGCCAAGGTGTAGCATGGGCAACACTCGCCCTGCTGCCGAGCCGATAGCCCGTGGACCAGCCGCGCGGCGTTCCCTGGCCGACCACGCCAACTATCGTGCCATCTCGGGCGCGCCGCGCCGGCCGGACGGCAGACGCGCCGCCGTCACCACCCGGGGCGCAAACTAGAAAGTAGATCCCGATCGCGGCAAGGCTGTTGCTGTGACTTGTGGTGCCAATGTGACGTGTGATGCGCACTAGATAACGCGACCCGCTGTCCAGCGGCCTGCTCCGCTGCCGGTGACGTCACTGCGGGCCAGCCGCAGCCGCGATATGCTGGGACCCGAGCACATGTCGGCGCTGGTGCGAGTATCCCCGCCGGTTCTGACGTGGGCCATAGAGTATCCCCGCCAATTCTGACGCGGACCACAGAGTATCCCCGCCGGTTCTGACGTGGGCCATAGAGTATCCCCGCCAATTCTGACGCGGACCACGGAGTATCCCCGCCAGTTCTGACGCGGACCACGGAGTATCTCCGCCAGTTCTGACACGGACCACGGAGTATCTCCGCCGCCAGTTCTGATACGGACCACGGAGTATCCCCGCCAGTTCTGACGCGGACCACGGAGTATCCCCGCCAGTTCTGACGTGGACCACGGAGTATCCCCGCCAGTTCTGACGTGGACCACGGAGTATCTCCGCCAGTTCTGACGTGGACCACGGAGTATCCCCCACGGTTCCATTGAGTACTTGCCATACCTGCATTGTGTGCAGCGATCCAATGGCCTGTGCTGCATTGTAGACGTGGAACAAAGTAACAAAGTAACTGCTCACCCATACAACCTAGCTTATTATGCCAAAGTTCTCACCAGGGAATGAGTTATGTCAAACTGAAGATCCGGATTTGGCAACGGAAACATGTTAGGTCATACAATTTGGGGAACAATTTTCCTTCTGTCTGTGACATTTGAAGATTCGTTTTCTACTTCACAGTTGATTGCTTTGTTATCAACAAACAGTAGTTTCCAGTTATTGCCAGGTAACGCCTTTGACTCCCGTGAAAAGTAAAAGGAGATTATTGTGTGCGTTTTTTTTTTTGGAGGGGGGGGGGGGATGATGGGATGGATTGCTCAAATTTGCTGAGATACTATTTTGCGTCCTCTTCTCACCCCATGGTTATGCGTGACTATGTCTAAACTTGTTGGATATTTCTAAAATGTGTAAGGCATGCTAAAGCAACGGAAAATTGAAGATTAGGTGAACAGACGTGGTGGCGTCAACGGGTGGAAAACCTTTGATTTAACCGATGCAAATGATATGGATAGCCAGGTTTGACTCGGAATGTCTTATGGGTAGCAGACATAACAATTTCTTCACCTCTGCACAGCAGCCGTTGTCGGACGACACGTCAGCGTCGCTACCAGATCTCCCCAGCCGGCATCAGCCTCGAGAGCAGCCACCAATGTCGCTCCTGACCGTGCTGTGCGCGGCCCTGCTCGTCGCTTCACCGGCTGCCGTCGCCGGCCAATCTGAGGATGGCAACGCCTTGGGCAAGACGACCAGCCATCCGGCTCCAACGGAGGTCGAGTTCGCCCAGCTGCTCGACGAGCTCACCAACGGAGAAATGATTCTGCTGGACATCCGCACGCCGAAGGAGCTACAGGATCTCGGCAAAATCCCGGGCAGCTTGAACCTGCCGTTGGGTGAGCTGGACGACGCCCTGAAGATGATCCCCGACCAGTTCCTGCAGCGGTACGGCTTCCCGAAGCCGTTGTATGCCGACCAGCTGACCGTAACGTGCCGCTCGGGCCGCCGGGTGCTGCGCTCTGTGCCCATCTTCCAGCAGAACGGCTACTACAACCTGCGCCTGTACCTGGGTTCGTTCTTGGATTGGGTCAAGAACAAGGGAAAGTTGGAGCGTGTGCTGCCTGATCCTCAGTGAATGGTGCGCACTCTGTCACGGTTTGATCTTGTAATGCATTCGCTGTGAACACAAGACGCATTTTCGGAATATTTATTTGGAGAACTTTGCTATTTATACTCGCCTTGATGTTTGTGATCTGCTTGCTTCTACATATTGCACTATGCTAATATATGTTAATGTTAATGTTAATAATAATAGCCCCACTCATGTATATGGTAGAAAGAATGCTTAATATATGGTAGCAAGAATGCTTGGAGTTTGTGTGACAATCAAGAACATCTTTTTGTGGACATATGGTCGGCGTAGCGTTTTATCTGTAGCACCGTGAACACTAGTGTAAGGTAAACACAGCGTACTGCGACCAACTTCTGCAAACAAGTATGTACATTTCGACTGCACGGTGGAGGGGAAGGAGTGGGTGGGAATGGGAAATTCAACTTTCAACGTTGAAAAGTTTGTGTTTTTTATTTAGTTTCAGCCATAGAAGCGCTCAATTACTATCGAATTATCCTTGGAACCCTACTTCGCAAAATTTTGTTTTCACACATGGGCGCATACCGTATTCCGTTTCATAAACATCACGGAATATCTCCAGCCACTGCGATTGGTAGTGGAAGGTATGTTGTGTTCAGCAGTCAGTTGAAAGCACTTATCATACGGCAATTGCGAACCAAAGCGACGTCTTAGTCGGTTTCTGTATGCATGCATGCGGGAAGAAGTTCATATCAATGACGGCCTACCTGGACCAGATTGGCTCGAGCGTCGTTCCGAACGACGCTCAGAAAAGTTGGTAGGGAATCCAGAGGCTCTGGATTCCCTATCAACTTTTCTACTACAGCATTTGCAATTCTACCTTCTCTACCCAGAATTAGACATGGACCGTAAATTTCCGTTTTGGAAAGAAAACCGTCCCATTATTTCCTTCAAAGTATTCGAAATTTTCTGCTTCCAGAAAGGGTTTTGTTTAGAGTTGCGACATGCTTTAGGATGTGTCGCTTGGTGGATGTAATATAGGTGGCACTGCGCACTAGGACAAGTAACCAAGGAGTATGACCGCGCCACGATTATTCTGTTGTGACAACCAAGGGCGTAGCCGGGACTTTCTAAGTGGGCCGAACGGAAATATAACGTGGAAACCTGTCTCCGGCTCTCGATGCTCGCCGACAACTTCTGGCTTGGGGTGGTGGAAATCCCATAATTTATTGCTTAACCCTGTGTATTTTTATTTTTGTTATGGTGGGCGGCCATCTCACTCCCCCTGGCTGTGCCTCTACCAAAAACGGTATCATATTGTAGCCTGTGTCTGCGTCACGGGAGTCCTTTAGCACACCATTGCACAGTGTGATATCTCGAGGAAAAAACTGGCCATAAATCGTTGCGGACAAAGTATGCTAGTTACAGGGGCGATTTTGGTCTCAATCGAAAGAGCTTCAAATTTAGAACATATGGAGGAGCTCTATTGCCTTAAAGATTGCTTAACCCAGGAATGTCAGAAGTCATACCTGCTAGAGGGAATGGAGCATTTTGTTCCCCTCATTTTGCTTCCGCGAAATATCTCGGGAACCAATTGAGGTAGAAAGCTGAAATTGTACACACACCTGCATGAGTACCTAGTGTACCTTGTTTTAAAAGATTGACATCCGGCCATGCATGGTGACATCATAATGACGTCATAAGCGAAGTCCATGGGCGCTCATATATCGGATAATTATTAGTTAGCGTTTGCTATGCGAGCATTCTGCACTGTAAATATGGTCTAATAATTGCTACCCAGAATAAATCCAAGATCTCCTTGTCCTAAGTGGGTGAAATTATTCCAAAACGTATCCATAATATGACACACAGACAGAATCTGGGTCTCTGAAGAGTGAAGACACGTCGAGCCACGTTCCCGTCGTTAGACGTAGCCGAACCACCCGCACGTGGCTGATCATAGTCATAGTCATAGTCATAGTCGTATATTGAGTTCTCCATATTCATGGCTTTTCAGCACTCGCGTCAATACATGGTTCAATGATAAAAGAGAAACTCGAATTATGAAAAACACTAAATAACGCAAAACGTCAATGGAAAAAGATAAAATGATAAAACATGCCATCAAATACGCCCCTGAGCATCAACCCTATTATTCCACGTGCTGACCGCCCGATACAGAAAGCTGCGCCTCGCAGCTTCCGTATTAATGCGGGGCAGCTCTAATTTATTCGCGTCCGTTCCTCGAGTGCTCCTACTGGAGATTTCGGAGCGGAACTTTAATACTGTTAGCCAATGTAAGGGGGTCAGATGCTGCAAGCAGTCTTCCAACCATGGCCAAATCGCGCTGCTGAAGCATGTTATGGTGAGCTGTCGAACTTCAGCCAATCCAGGGCTTCTAGCGTCGCTGTAATGTGCTCTCGTCGACTTAAGCCAGAGACGATACGTGCGCCGAAATTGATGACCTTTTGAATTCGGTGTTTCTGAGTTTTGTTACAGCTCCCCAAACAGTCATATTGTAATAGATGTGGGGGAAACCCAATGCCTGAACCAGTAACTTTTTCGTTTCGGGGGGGAATTTTGTGCCGTAATTTCGACAGCCCGACGAGAACACAGTAGCAGCGGCGAGTTACTTGGGATATCTGTTTTTCCCATGACAAAGCTGAATCTACATAGATGCCGATAATTTTGGCGTGGGGCGGGGGCTTGTTTTCGTTGTCCCCAAATGTGATAGAGAAGTTTTCGCCAAGTTTCAGACGCCGAGATTTTACAACTATTATTTCCGTTTTGCTAGGGTTGATTTTGAACCGATTTTGGGTAAACCAAGTTAGAGCCATACTCAAGGTGTGCTCCACTCGTTGTTTTAATACTTCAAAATTTGCCGGGGTGTCTGAGTCCAGAAATTGCACGTCATCAGCGTAGGCGACCTGTTTTCCGTCTGGGAGATGAGATCCAAGGTCGTTGGTGAAAATCAAATATAATTTTGGGCCACATAGAGAACCTTGAATCACACCGTGGGTCACTGGTAGCGCCCCAACGGAGCGGCCCTGAATTGCCTGAGTTCGACCATGCAGCCAATCCCTAAACCAATGATCATCAATGCCGTACCAGCCCATCTTGTCTAACAGCCGACCGTGTTCCACAGTGTCAAACGCACGAGACGTATCCGCTGCCAGGAGGGTCGCCACACGACCACAGTCTATACTTGTTGACATAAAATTTACGGTCTCTAACATTGCTGTCTCCGTAGAATGCCTACTTCGAAAACCATGCTGATTTGGGCACAAAATATGATTATCTTCCAAATACGTGGAAAGCTGAAGACAAACCAATTTTTCGCAAATCTTGCCAACAACGCTCAATATCGATATGGGTCTAAGATTCCCTGGGTCGCTACGATCGCCCTTCTTATGCAGCGGCAAAACGCTCGCCTCCTTCCATCCGGCTGGAACGTCACCAATGCGCAGTGAACTATTCACTACGTGCAGCAAATTCGGTCCTATTACGCTAGAGGTCATCCTCAGCATTTCGATAGTTATTCCATCATTGCTACAAGCACGCGAATTCTCCATGGTCTTAAGCGCAAATGAAAGTTCCGGAGGCGTCACAGTCCTAACTCTAAATGCACTACTGCACACGCGAGGCGGCCGTGGGGACAGTGGCTCCACCTGCGGAGCAGCGGCCAGCGCAGTGGCGACATCTGCACCAGCGCTGACGAAATGTCGGTTCAGCCTCTCCGCCCAGGCAGGGTCGCTGTGTGCTGGTGTGTCAATTCTGGGCTCCGGTTTCTTAGATGCCAGCAGGAAACGCCGAACGTCTGTCCAGGTTTTCGCCCTAGACTTTCTGTACGAAAGAGCGTAAAACTCTGAACAGGCTATGTACTGTGCCCTTTTGACCGCGTTTCGGCTGTCCTTGTACATTTGCTGTATCATCGCGTTTTCTGGATCCTGGTCCCTGGCCTCACGCGCTCGGTCGCGACTCTGCATAGAGTCTCTGAGCTCCTCGTTGTCGTGTAGCCACGGGCATGGTGGGTATTTGAGTATGACATCCCGGAGAGGCATGTGCACGTCAATCCCAGGCTGCCACACAACACGCCAGGCGTCCCACTTCTCTGCGGTTGTTTCAGCAGTGCAAACTTGTCCCCAGTCGGCCTGCAGTAGGTCGAGGCACAGGGCATCCTTGTTGACGTTTCTGGAGGACCGGACTTGGATAACCTGCGCTTTGGGGCGCACACGTTTAACCGAGACGTTGACAGCGACGAGGTCGTGGTCGCTGAAGGAGCATTTCACGACACGTGGATCGGTCGTGAGGTCAGGTCGCGTCGTGATAATGTGGTCGATGAGGGTGGCTGTAGTCGGGGTGGTACGGGATGGCGCGCTGATGAGCTGCTGGAACGCAAGCTCCTGAAGCATCTCGATGTACCGCTGAACACCTGTCGCACTTGGTTGGAGTAGGTCCAGGTTTATATCACCCAGCACGTAGCACGGCTGATTTTTGGTGAGCACATGCGTTAGCTGATGGTGCAGGTCCCCCAATGTTGGAGCAACTGGCGCTTCCGGTAGTCGATATAATACACCGAGAATGAACGGAGATTTGCCTGAGAAACGTAGCCACAGACTCTCTAATGGAGAGCCAGTAGTAGGTACCGCCAGTATTTCCGCTCGCGATGTGTCCCTGTATAAGACGCATAAACCACCGCCGCGTGACGCGCGGTCGTGCCTCTCCACGATATAGCCAGGGAAAAGTAGGAACTTGCTATCCACGTCCTCATTTAGGAACGTCTCACTGACGCACATAATGTATAAATTGTGTGAGCTGAGTAGAATGTTCACATCATCGATTGATGGCATCAGGTGGTTGTTATTTAAGTGAGCAATCGTGATATTGCGATCTTGTCGCGGTCTTGTTGCGGTGATCCACGACAAGACCCAGTCTCTCCCGGAACTGCCGCTGTAATTTCTTCGTCCTTTATTTCACAAATATCTTGTTTTCTTCGCCAAACACCGCCCACACTTTGACCTTCAGTCGGTAAGATATGTGGAGAAAGCACCCAAAGCATCGAATCCAGGCATGCATAGTTGAGAGACCGAGCTAGCATGTACCCTCGCGGGCAGGTCGAGCCGCAGCAGCAGACAGGTCATTCATCTGACGAGGTGTACACCCACAGATGGTGCATGTCATGCTGCTGCCGGTGTTGGTTAGAGCGTTCGACACCTTGCCGTCAATCATGGTGAGTTGAAGATTATATGCCACTATGAGACTGGTGCCGTCTGTTGCGGTGACGCAAGTCGGCCTCAGTAGACTTATCTCGGATTCAACACTGTCTCGTTCTTTCCGGGAGACCCCTGCTGTCTCGCGCTTGTACTGGATCCGCAACGGCCGGCTGAAGCGGGTTGAAGACGGCGTTAGGTTGGTTCAGACGCAAGTGCCACCAGCCGTCAGTCGCAAAGGCACCAGAGTGGCACAGAACAGATGCTGTGCCACTCTGCAGCTTTATCACCATCTCCCATCTGTTTGTATACAGATTGCTCTGTGGCCCCGTCAAATCTCCATTTGACGTGAAGCACCTCCGAAGTGTAGGTGCTGGATGACGTCGACGGCTCGTGAGTAGCTGAAGCTGAGTCGGTACGGGCGACAGACGGCAGACATGCCACCAGCCGCTGCGTCGTATGATACAGGAGAGCCTGCAGTGTCACCTCAGCTGACGTCTCGGTGAATTGCATGCTGCTGGATGCCGGATGGCACTCTACCTTGGCCTCATGCACCTTTCCATACTGAGGCGGGCAGGATGTCTGCCTTCGCCGCATCATTCGTCACTCGGCGGACCATACGGTAGCCGTGAACAGACAAGCCAACTGACACATACATTGCCACCGCCCGATCTCCTGAAGCGCACTCGGG
This sequence comes from Ashinkailepas kermadecensis, assembly GCA_034440615.1. Classification (NCBI taxonomy): domain Eukaryota; kingdom Metazoa; phylum Arthropoda; class Thecostraca; family Neolepadidae; genus Ashinkailepas; species Ashinkailepas kermadecensis. The sequence continues at coordinate 1,420,399 of JAOTOM010005169.1, read as the reverse complement.
ATGGCTCACTTTAGAGCTTCTGAGAGCCCGGCGAATCTTGCTGGATCGATTCGGTGATGCCCCCACCTGTCGCAGCACGAAAGCCACGTCCTCCATGCCCTCAGTACGAGCAGTTTGCCTGGCAGTTTCCACGAGCTGCAGATAACTGTGCTGCTGAGCAACTCTTGAGGAGGCCTAACGCGCTGAGCTGATCGTAGATTCTAGCTGGTCGCCATCGCGCTCCCTCCACGGCCTCGTCATTAAAGCGGGTCTTGGCTTCATCATCATTCACGACGTGGTCATCACGCTTCAGGGGTACAGAGAACACTTCGTTTCCCGAAAGATAAGTCGCAAACTGACTTCTGAATTTATCCTGGGCTCGCTTACATAACCGACTTTCCTTTAAGTTCTTGGCGATCAAGTCGGACGCCTTTTCCATGTCCACAACCGAGGACTCACTCGGGACAAAGCCCTGAGGGATTTTCTCCATAACAAACTGCAAACTATAATTAAACACATAAGCATAATAGTGTTCACGCCCAAACGCTTTTTCACTGGATAACAAGTCTACTAATTTATACCTGCTGACGCGCACCTCCATGCTCACTGTGCGCAAAATAAAACCACACTGACCCGACCCTTACAGCCAAGGACAACTTCCCTGCCATGGGAAACGCTGTGCGTGGCCTATCTCGACTCAGTCGCCACGTCAGTTAGGGAAGTATTTGGCATAGCGACCAATGGATCAGGTTACCCGGTCAAAACACCCCGCCAGCCGGCGCGTCGCGGCGTCCGGCTCGGACTTCCCCGTGCCGGCCGGGCTGGCCACCGCACCGCACCGCGGCCCGCCGGGATACAATTAATGACTACCGGTGTTAGAGCAGCTAGGTGCAGCTGAAACTTACGGTACATATAGACAAAGGATCCCTGATTTCATTGGGATTGGTCTCTGGTTGTGCGCTGTTGTGCGTTTTTTAAAAACCTTATTTGAACTTGGAGGTACTAAAAAGTTGAACGACTATTGAAATGACTTATTGTTTGATACAAAATAGCAAATTCTGAATCGTGCTATGCCTTTTTGAATTGCTCATCGCATTGAGAATGTTCTCAGCTATCATTTCATATCTCACTTGCCCAGGTTTTTAGAATGCATCTTACTTTTATCAGTCGTCAAATTCCGACAACATTTGTGTACACGGGCATCGGTTTTTCCGCACGTAATGTTGTCCATGTTCATGGACTTGTTACTATATCAAATGTTGTGAAAATATTCCTAAAAACTGTGATCAGGTGTGCTTCAAGCATTTGCTGATGCAATGGCGCCACAAATATGGCATTAAAAAATAGTCGAGAAATGCATTTCTGGCCAGTTTTTTTTCCTGAGTTATCACACTGTGCATTGGTGCCCGATACTATTTGCTGGAGTCCTTACCTTGGGAAAGCCGTAGTCCTGCATCGGCTCGTCTTCGTCCTCGCCATCCGTGGCGCTCGACGGTGCTGGCGATGTGGACGAGTTTGTTGCCGGAGGACTGGAACCAGAAGTATCTGCGCTGGTCGCACGGGTAGACGACGCTGTCTCCCCGGATGTCGTGTTTTCTGACGATGAAGGCACCCCTACCGACGCAGAAGTGCGTCCAGATGAGACCACAACAGGTAGCTGAGTCGGCGATGACGTCTTGGTCTCTGTCTGTGACGTCACGAGGCTCTCAGCCGCGCTGGACGTCTGACTCGCGGCAGAAGGCGGCGTCGTCGTCACGGCCACTGTGGATGGGGCTGGCGTTGTGACGACAGGTGGCAGCGCAGTCTCCACTGTGTTCGATATAGGTGGCGCTTCAGTCGAGGTACCGACTGAGCTCGCCGTGGTGGCGGGCGAGGCCGCAGGCGTGATGGCGGATGGGGGCGGCGGAGAGGGGCTGTCGCCGGTCGTCACTGCTGAGGGTGCCGTCGTCACTGCTGAGGGCGCCGCCGTCGTTGCTGCTGCTGAGGGCGCCGCTGACGTTGCTGCTGCCGAGGGCGCCGCCGTCGTCACTGCTGAGGGCGCCGCTGTCGTCACTGCTGAGGGCGCCGCCGTCGTTGTTGCTGCTGAGGGCGCCACTGTCGTTGCTGCTGAGGGCGCCGCCGTCGTCACTGCTGAGGGCGCCGCATCCGTGACAGTGACTGGTGCGCGTGACGACGCTGTCGACGGTGTGTCGCCACCTCCGGCGATAGTGGTCACTGCGACAGCAGATATGCCGCTGGCTGCGGCTGAGGTGCCCTGACCTCCGTCCGTGGCGGCGATGCCACTGGTGCCGGCCGCTGCTGCGCTGAGCGTGGTGCTGCTGTTGGTCTCAGCAGAGCGGGAGACGGTCGTCTCCTTTGGCGAGCTCGGAACTTCAGAAGTGGCCGGAGGGACGGTGCTCGCACCTGGATCGGTTGGCTCTTGGCGCGTGCGCATCACGCAACAAGCCAGCGTCACTGAAAATACGGGACAGGGCATTGTTAGACTATGCTTGGCAGCGGTAGTTATTTGCCTTTGTTACGATTCGTTGTCTAATCTGTACGTAACTGAAATAATAAATGAAAAATAAATAAAATAAATAATAACGAATAATGTATTCATCATATATACATCCATTGGGATGTTATTTGTAGGCATCAAGAGTGGCAATTGAGATCATAGCAATATGCATGCTGGCGTCACAAATTTTCCTTCCTGGGTAAGCTATCGCTTCCAGGAATAGCTGCATGGACGGATATCACATTACACGGCTGCTATGATGAGCTCTCGAGTAGAACAAGAAGAAAGTCATTAGTGACATTCCTTTGACGCCTTTGCTGTAACCCCTACATGATACTCTTCCTAGATTTAATGGTTATGCACAGGGGTAATGAAGTATCGTTTATTGTCCTTCAATGGCAGTGGAATTATCCGAGCTTTGTCATTTAGCTCCATTATTTTTCCGAGTGACACCCCGCCAAGTGATGTCGAGGTAGAACGTGCGAGACGGCGAACACATTAAAGCATACAACTGACTGAAATCAAATGGGAAATACCCATTCTCAACTTGGCGTGGATTTCAGCTGGCATTCGTTTGGCCCAAATCAGTTCATAAATACTTAAGCAACAGTGATATATACATGCAGAGATCAGAGGCTTACAAACGCCGATATATTCCACTTACATGCGATCGCCTTCCAGATGTGCATGATGAGATCGTTGTTTGTAAGATGCGAATGCTCCCGACGAACTTCAGGTGTGCAATAGCTTTTCAGAAATAAATAGATGTCCTCTCCACGAGCTGTTGCAATGACCACCTCGGGCTTGCCTTGCACAAGTTCATCTGAAAATCGGAAGACGTGTGTGATATGTCTGCAGCGTGCGATTATTCCAGATGAAATAGCATCCTGGTCACTGTTCACCTCCGATGACCCCTTTGTACGTAAAATACTTCGAAGGGTGTTTTGACGACTAGTGTTATAATCAGTGGGCATTTCCGTCAGTTAGCTAACCAAAAACCTTTTCACATTGTTACGAGCCACTCTGTGTCAACCTCGGTCTGAATGGCAAAATGACGTAAACTGTGCACTACCGTCTCCGAAATGTTGCCTGTTCACGATAGGTTGTTGTGGCGGAACCTGCCACGTCCGTACAACTTGGCGTTCGCACTGCGGCCGGTGGTCGGCCGGTCGGCCCACTGACCCAGACCCAGTCTGCCCGTAGCTGTGGTTGACGCTTTGGCTTCGATCCTAAGGTAGGCAGACAATTTTACAGTCGGCTGTTTAATTGTCTGGCTCTAGTATCATCACTGTGTAAACTCTTAGTGATGCACTTTGATGAATGCATCGGATATATGGACAGTATACTCTGGGCCAGGTTCGAATATGCTGCCTTATCAACACTTGAGCTCCCTCATCCAGAGCTCCAATAGGACCTTGCATTTCTACATTCTGTATTATATTTATATAGCGTGTGTCTGTAATTTTCTCCGAAACCACAAGCTCAATTTTGATGACATGCTGGGTACATAATTGATGCTGGGAACATTCTTGACAGTCGAGTGTGAAGTGTGTGTAGTGTGAAGTCACCGTCAAGTGTGAAGTCAATTGAAACTGTTGAAGGCGGTGTTTGGGGGTGAAACGTTAGGCATTGCTAATAAATGGGATGAGGAGAACAAAAATAGATACGCTTTTGAAAACTAAAGCGAAAACGAAGTTTCACTAATGAGCACAGCCCAGGAACCACGGGCTGCAGTGACACGTAACCGACACACTGTTGTAATGAAATTAACGGGGAACAGGTGCCAGTGTCTTTGTTTCCATTTGCAAATTCCACGTGATTCCCAGAGTGGGTTAAGCTTGAAATTTACTGTTTTGGAATATTTTCGTGATTAGTGCTAGATCTCGGCAATGAGACGAGACGAGGATTTCAAACACATACTGCATCTTATTCATGTACAGGCTACATTTAGCCTAGCAAAAAAAAATGTGCGCCAGATAGGTTTGGCGCTATTGTGGCTACAAAGGGGCAACGTCACGATTTCGAAAAACAGATCAGATTGTGCAGATTGTGCAGATTGTGTCCAAATTGTTGCCAGATTAACAATGGAAACAACATGCATAGTCTAGTCAGTTTCAATGCCGCGAACACCATACCCTTAGACGTTCCCTTTAGAAAGCACCGTGAGTACAATCGAGCTTGCTCTCAACAAGCAAAAAGTAGTCTTTTAGTTTTGCCACATCATAAAGCAGTTCCAAAATGCATCAGCCAGTCGCCGGGACTGTAGTTGGAACAGTTGAGACTGGTAGTGCACTCGCTGCCTTGTTAAAACCTACTACAGTGGGAATATTCTGATATCGGATATAAATAAAATTTAACTCAGAGTTCGAGTCGCTTTACGCGCTCGCATTTAGCCCCCGACTGGGATGATCCGTTGGCAACTGGCCCGATAAGGCCTTGGACGAGATACCGGGCGGCCGTGTCGGTGCATTGACGGCACGTTAAACTGGCGATAGACATTCTGCCGTTGAACTGGAATTCATGGATCGGGTGGTGAGCCCCGGGTTCACGCAGCAAGTTTTGCTTAGCAATAGGACCCTGGTCCTAAATATGACCAGGGACCTTGTAGAAATTTTGCAACTCGCTCATTTATATTATATAAAAATGAATAAAACAGCTGTGTTCTACAGACCAGGTACAGGCTGTGGAACTAAATCAGGGAAGATATATTAATAACGAGACAGGAGGGAGGGGAAGTAGAGAACTTGACCGCGCGGTGACCGAACCACGAAATGGGACAGATAAGAGGACCGGCAAGGGAGAGTGGGAGAAGGAAGAGGAGATGGGGAAGGGAGAGAGAGGGTAGAAGGATGAATAGTGGTGGTCGCGAATATCGTTGCCTCCTCTTCCCAGGAGTACACATCTTCGTTACGGATAACAAAACCCTTTCCAGTCATACATCTGATCTTTAACACATTATTCCGATCATTAACCACAGAACGGGGAATGTTTGTGTCTGCCTGCAATGTTTAAACGTCATGAGTTCTATTCATGCGATGGAGTTTCATGCCCGTTGTGCTGATAGCGTCAATTTAATATCTCTTACTCTTCATCAACATGAACCGCACCGGAGATAGAACTCCTACGCCCTGGTAGTAAATCAACATGCAATTGACACTACAATAGACGGGAAGAGGTTCACATGACATAGCAACGCATAAACAATATTAGGTCTAGTTAAAATAAAACACATGTATCTGTCTAGACGCGCCGCATTTTCACAACGCGATGCAATGAAGTGGAGCTCCGCAGATCCGTAGCATGACGAAACGGTAGCATCACTGTGATGGATTGTGCGGTATCAGTTATCGGCGCCACAGGTGGCACTTTGTGAAATGCATAGATGGGGGTCAATTCATATGTTTTTTATGTCATTTTACACTGAGATAGCGCCATCGGCTGAACAAAGAAGTTGTTGAGCGGAGAGGGGGAGGTACAATCGAGTGTTCTAGAAGGACGCCTCCGTAAGCCCAATGGCTTAGCTTCGGTCGGATTGGGGAGGGGCAAATCTTCCTCTTCTTTTTTTTGTGGGGGGGGGGGGGGTAAATTAATGATTGGGGGCAGTTGCCCCCCTAGCGCACACAGAGTGACATTTCTGATCGACGCATAAAAACATTGCACAACAGCGGAGCTACTGGCCAGCGATATTTCATGTACAGGCCTCTGTGACCACAACATAGTAATGAAGGTTTGCAGACTAATACCAAGGAAGGGCATTTCTACCGACGATAATGGGCCAAGAAACTTTCCAGTGAAGCCAGCACAGGAAAGAGGTATCATCAGCCCACCTACTGCTATCATCAACCCATCAAATAAGCAGTACACTACACTCTATACACTACACTACACTATATATACTCTAAAGCATCAATGCTTACCAAGAAGCAGCGTCTTTAACAGCACAGCCAGCATGTGCAGAGGGAATCGTAAGCACGAGTACAGCTGTTTGCAGAAATACAATCGGCTTCTCATTTTGTCTTAATTTTGTCTTATTTTTGCACTAGCACAAGAAACATCTAGATATCAAGTAGTCACCAAAGACTACTTCATAGAATTGGAAGAACCAGACGTTCTGAAAATCGGCTCCGTCCCACAAACTCCAAAGGCATCCATGGCTCGTGGTAGCTTTCGAATATGTTCACCGTCTACATTATTTTATGTCGCCGTATCTTGAGTGCTATCAAATTACACCAGGTCCGTATGAAAGTTACGCGGCAGAGACGTAATTTATCGCGTGCGTGAGCTCATCTGCCCGCAGGTGAAGAAGTGGCCAAGCTGTGGTTAATAGTTGCTACGGTTGGTTGAAATCAGCCAGCTGCCACCTGACTACATTCCGGTTTCCGGCATGTAGCACACTCTGGTCCTCAAACGGAGCGTTTATTCGGTGTGGCTGCCACGGGGCCAGGCTTTTTGCCCGATTATTAATGAAAATTGCACGAGCGTGAGATTTTCTCGAATTGCAGGCGAGCATTGTGCCTCGCAAAGGCATTAAATGAAGAGCTGTAGACACAGAGGACCATGACGTACTGTGACATTTCAGCTATTTTCTCGGCGATTTGGCGTACAGCATCCATGAGAGGTGCAGTTCGACATGCCTAACTGCGATATTCGTTCACAAGACCTGTCAGGGAAACCTAATTTCTGCACGGGTGCCGACAATTCCGAATGAAGGGGAATGGTGTTATCAGCGCTACCGCTAATATTGTATGCGCCCTCTCCAAAATTGGCTTCTCCTGTTGAAGATGGTGTACGTATTTCGAAATTTGATGCGCTCTGCCGAATTGTCGAAGCCCGTTGCAATTGTTTCTGAAATGCCTGCACATTCGCTGAAATGGAGACCGATACGCTTCTGACACCATGCGACGCTAAGAGAGCCCAGTTGCAGTGGGCTCACAAGCCTGCCATCGTCTCTGATACTGGGCCTGCAGCCCGAGAGCCATATGGCCAGCGCCAAGCATCTTGTCGTCGCTCGTCCAGTGCCTTATGCTGGTGGGTATTGTAATTCTGGGTCACGTAATCTCTTTACTGACGGGTGTCGCGTAACAGTCCCCAGCAGCATAGGTAACACCAGCTTCAATCAAATCCACTCTATTCTGAACTTCCCACAAAAACAGCCTCCGGACAGAGCAAATAAATACAATAATTTTACGGACATACAAGATAAGTCACCTTACGTTACCATGAAAGCTTGGCATGCCACATTTTCACTTTATCATATACAATTATAACGAAGGGACAGGGTCATAATTTTCACTCTCGCCTCAGTGCCCACGTCACAACTGCACGGAGAAGCATGCGTGGATCCCGCGATAATAATTTCCTTTGTTTTTTTTATGAAACTGGTGAACAGCAATGTGTCGCATACCGTTTATTGCAAGCTTTTTTAAAATGGTCTGCCCGACTATGTAGTTGCTATCACCGTTGGCGTTTCCCCATGCAATTAGACGTGGTGCGCTACTTATCATGAATGCTGACGTAAACAGCCGAAGTGGTATACCAATGTTCTGAATTATTTATAAATGTCGAGGTGAGAAGTGCGTGTCGCTTCCATACATTGCTATGGCTTGCCACTGCAAGAGCCAAATATTTACATAATAGTTGCACTGATTTGACAGTGATGAAGAGATACTGCAGCACAATACAGCGTTACACAACAACACTGCCTTATTAGCAGCACTGCAGTCATAAGGGTAGGTGATTGGCCTTATGGACTTCATGGCCTTAAACGGTTAGTCGATCGTCCAATCAGTTCAAGGTCAGTTCAGCAGGGAAGGTCAAACACGATATTCTGCGATGGAGCTCCACAATCACACGGGATACAACTCGCACGCTATATGTTCGGCAGTCGGTCTTGGGGGTATACATGTATTAGCTAGGAGGCTCTCCGGCATCCTGGGAAGGCGAAACTATACGGTCCCATGCTAGGATACGTCCAGCATAAGGATACGTTGGTACAGAAGACGGAGAGAGGGCAACCCCAAATAATCCATGTTAAATTGAGGAGATTTTGATGTGGAAACGGTGGGGACTGGGGATAAATCAACCATTGGCAAGACGATAAACCACACAAAGCATGCACGACGCCCCTAATACGACCGTTCATAAGCAGCGATGGATGGAAGTATTCTGATTTGCATTAGGGGAGGGGGGGGGGGGTTGCTCACCTGCCTGGGAAGGGGGTCTGGACGCTCAGCCGCATCACGCCTCCGTCCGTCCGCACACGGTACACCTCTGCACAGCACTGGGCGGATCGGCGCCGGCAACGCCTCTCAATACCGATACCCACGCCGTGGGCATGTGGGATCCAGTTACCCCCAGCCGGCCGGCAGCAAAACACGCCAGCAGGCAGCCCGGTGACCAGGTACAGGGCACGGCTGTATTGTGAGGGGAGGAAGGGCACGGCTGTATTGTGACGGGAGGCAGGGCACGGCTGTATTGTGAGGGGAGGAAGGGCACGGCTGTATTGTGAGGGGAGGAAGGGCACGGCTGTATTGTGATGGGAGGAAGGAGACGGCTGTATGGTGACGGGAAGCAGGGGACGGCTGTATTGTGACGGGAGGAAGGGGACGGCTGTATTGTGACGGGAGGCAGGGCACGGCTGTATTGTGACGGGAGGCAGGGCACGGCTGTATGGTGAGGGGAGGAAGGGCACGGCTGTATTGTGAGGGGAGGCAGTGGACGGCTGTATTGTGACGAGAGGCAGGGGACGGCTGTATGGTGACGGGAGGAAGGGGACGGCTGTATTGTGACGGGAGGCAGGGCACGGCTGTATTGTGACGGGAGGCAGGGCACGGCTGTATTGTGACGGGAGGAAGGGGACGGCGGTGTGGTGACGGAAAGCAGGGTACGGCTGTATTGTAACGGGAGGCAGGGTATGACTGTATTGTGGCGGTAGGAAGGGGACGGCTGTATTGTGACGGGAGGCAGGGGACGGCTGTATTGTGTGCGGTTGGGATTTTTAGCCCTTCAGTTGCTTCTACTATATTGCGCACATAACTAGTATATTAAAAGTACGCCAAGACATGAAGCGAAATGTGTAGGCAAGTGATGACGGAGAATGCGAGTAAAATATAGAGCCAATCAGGACAATTGGAAGCAATGGAGATGGTGCGTGGAAGATGAGACACGGGCCAATCGGTCTAAACAATGTTGGCTGTGTTCTAAACGAAGACATTGCAGGGGCACAGTTCACAGTGCTACACCGGTGGGTGGGGGAAGCTACCATAACCTATGCCCACCCTACCGAACCGCCGGTGGGACATACACAGCATGCACTTTAGTGAAATTGAGGAATGGCATTACGTTTGAGGTATCCGTGTTGGGGAGCTCGCCCAATATATCAGAAATCCTAGATGTCTTGAAATATCTCTGTCGGACGGAGTTCAGAAATGTGTGTGTAGCAAGTGTGTGTTTGACCGTCAGCACGGCCCCACGGACTGTGCATCAGCTTCGGTCTTTGCCCATAGAAAATGATTATGAGCGTGATATGTATGGCCGATACGGAGTCCATACAGGGCCACCTCTTCCCGTCGATTTTTACGAGCCGCAGACTGCCAGTATCCTACGGATGATTTTATGTGCTTTAGAATGCATGGTTTCTCTGAGGAGCACCAATCTTGCCATTCTTCTAAGATTGATGAGTTCACCATCAATTTGGTAGTCAAATCTGATGCCGGTAAATTTATGTTAGCTGAGGCTGGGAGTTTTGAAGCAGCCTTGGCAGCAGCGTCTGCCATTTCATTACCATGAACTCCAATGTGGCTCGGTACCCACATAAAACTGGTACTGCATTGCATTTGTACGAGAGCGGCCAGTCCATTTAAAATACATGGCATTAAATACGATGAATGTAGTTGGTTGATGAGAACTTGGAGCGAACTTGATGGGTCTGAGACTATCAAGTGCTTCAGCATGTGCTACTTGATAAACTGGTAGCTGCATGTCCCTCACCCACTGAGACACGCGTACACAAACTGGTCTCGCTGAAGGTCGGCGGCCAGACAGGAAATGCTCCACCAGGTGTCTGTTGAATACTGCACTGGGCGATGGGTGCTGGGGGAATTGCGAGATACGAAGCGCGTATTTTTTTGTCAAACACTTTCGGTGGATATATAGTGGGGGTTGATTTGCTTTGACTAAGAGACATGCTCTGTGGGATGTGCGGAAAGCCCCTGTATAAATCTGAATATATGCATGGTGGGCAGTATTTAAGGTCTCCTTTACGGACGAGGGTGCACCATCATACACTATACATGAGTAGTAAAGAATGGAGCGAACAAGAGCACCGTATAAGCGTAATAATGTTGTCCTGCCAGCGCCTATCAGGAACTCCGATTCGCTGTTGGTAAGTTTTTTTTTAGTAGACACCGCCAACTCTCACACAAAAGGAACGATCCACAACATAACTCGTATTTAAATTACCCATACGTCCTTGCACGCCATATCGAAACAGGTTGGTCAGAACGGCAGGAAGCCATGCTGTGTCGTATGCCTATTCTATGTCGAACAATATTGAGCATGTGTGTGCTTTATGAATAAAAGTTTCACATACAGCAGTGTCTAAAATTACACGGTGATCAGCTGTACTTCGCGTGCGTCGAAAACCACACTGGATATGGAAAAGAATTCAGCTTGTCTCGAGATACCAGGTAAGTCGGACGTTTATCATTTCTTCGAACAATGTTGAAAAGCCTGAAGTAAGAGCGATGGGCCGGTAGTTCAATGGATCAGTAACCTCCTTGTCATCTGTTTTATTTGGAATTATCATGGCCTCACGCCAGCTTTCAGAGTAATCACGTTTGTCCAGATAAGGTTAAATGTATTTAAAATTATACATAGTGAACTATGGTGTAAGTTCGTCAACATTTCATTATGAATAAGATTAGGACCCGATGCAGTATGTTTGAACGTAGTTAGATCTTGCCAAAGTTTCGCACAAGTAAAAGTATCGTTGTAAGATAGCTGACATGAAGTGAAAAAGCAACCTGCTCTTCCGGCTCCCCATGGCGAATAAATCTGTGGTCTTGACATCCTCCACGCCAGCGCTTCTCCCAGGCGGTTCCAAAAACGTCTGCAGCCTTTAATGGGAGTGTAAATCGTGCGCCGGATCCTAAAACAGGCGTCGGAGTAGCCAGGCTCCGACCATTAAGTCGCCGGATGCGCCGGCACACATCTCCGACGAGAGTAATTATATTTATGTTGCTTATGTACGTTTGCCAAGAGGAACGCTTGGCGTCTGTGATAATTCGCTTTGCATTCGCCTTGGCTTGTTATAATTCACAGAGTTTGCCGTTGTACATGACTTGTCGAGAAATATGAATGCCTCTTTTTCGCTCCATGATAGCAGCCTTGCACGCATCCGTCCACCACTGGACTGGGATAAGCCGAGGGTTTGGTGAAGTGAGCGGAGCGTTCTGAGTGACCGAGTGACTAGAACTGAAAGGGATGGAGAACGTACGTTTTAAAACTTGATCTCTCCCTTCCGCCAGGCTGCATCGTGACGGGAGGCAGGGGACGGCTGTGTGGTGACGGGAGGCAGGAGACGGCTGTGTGGTGACGGGAGGCAGGGGACGGCTGTGTGGTGATGGGAGGCAGGGGACGGCTGTGTGGTGACGGGAGGCAGGGGACGGCTGTGTGGTGACTGGATGTTGGGGACGGCTGTGTGGTGACGGGAGGCAGGGGACGGCTGTGTGGTGACGGGAGGCAGGGGACGGCTGTGTGGTGACGGGAGGCAGGGGACGGCTGTGTGGTGACGGGAGGCAGGGAACGGCTGTGTGGTGACGGGATGCAGGGGACGGCTGTATGGTGACGGGATGCAGGGGACGGCTGTATGGTGATGGGAGGCAGGGGACAGCTGTATGGCGACGGGATGCAGGGAACGGCTGTGTGGTGACGGGAGGCAGGGGACGGCTGTGTGGTGATGGGAGGCAGGGGACGGCTGTGTGGTGACGGGAGGCAGGGGACGGCTGTGTGGTGACGGGATGCAGGGGACGGCTGTGTGGTGACTGGAGGCAGAGGACGGCTGTGTGGTGACGGGAGGCAGGGAACGGCTGTGTGGTGACGGGAGGCAGGGGACGGCTGTGTGGTGACGGGAGGCAGGTGACGGCTGTGTGGTGACGGGAGGCAGGGGACGGCTGTGTGGTGACGGGAGGCAGGGGCGGTTGTATTGTGACGGGTGGCAGGTACTAAAATGGTACTAAAAATCTGTACTTATTCCTCAAAAGAACAGCTCATAACCCGATACTAAAAAGATAAATATCTTTGTGAAGCTCATTGTTCGTCTCAAGGTGTCGCCTTTCGTTGTTGCTGCAACAATGGACGCATTGCACGTTTATGCGTTTGAATGTTTAGTTTTGCAAACGACGTTTGTTAGCTGTTGTTATGTTTGTTAGCCTTGAGCAGTAGAGCATCAGCAAGTTGGCAAGGAGCACATTAATAAAGATCGCTTTAGAAAAGCTTGTCTTAAATATTCTGGCGTCATTTCGATATATTGTGTTGTAAGTAGGTTTATCACAGTTCTATTGCACGAACAGTGCATTTTCAAACGCATGGAGTGACCGACATGGGAGGCAAAAAGGATAGATTCGACTCTCCATCGTTTTGACAGCGGGGGAGGTAGAGTAGGTTCAGCTGAATACTTGTCACCTTTGATAGGTCTGTCACAAATGTTCCATTCACTACCCATTCCACTGTGTTTAAGTACCCAGAACTCTTCGTAGCAATGTTAGGTGGTGGAATAACTTGGTTTTGGGCTAGAGCTATTCACTTTCAGTCATACATCACGAGGGAAGGATAATTAAGGGCGAACACTGCTGCAAGAAGCATCACTTACGCTCACGCAGTTCCTGGGCAACGTAAGATCACGATTACCGGTCGCATGTGGGTTTATTCAGCTTGCGTCTTCTTTTCCGATTCCGTTTTCGGTACAACTGGGATGGCTTGGGTTGGCTGAGTAAGGTTTGAACATTTCGCGGATTGCGCAATCGCTCCAGAACAGTGATTCATAAGCTTGTTGTCTGGTGCTGTCACTGATGCTGTCACTGGTGCTGTCACTGGTACTGCCACTGGTGCTGGCACTGCTCATTGCACCCGTGAGGCACTGCAAATGTCACATGATCACGAAACACAGCTGCAGAAGACCTGGCAAATTTGCATGCGCCTTACACCATTCCATAGCACCTTAAGCCATTCTATGACTTCAGTCCAAGTCGCAAATTCCCTCTCTGGGAATGCCCATGCTTAACGCCGGTTGCCCTAAAAAGCATGACTGAGCACTGACCCCACAGCATATTCATGATTTTCCCCAGGGAAGGGCCATAGATTGTGGTAACGCTCTTCCTGGTACAAGCACCACTTACCCTCTCTGAGCTCTGCAAACTGGTATCTCAATTTTACTCGTTCTGGAGAAGGCTAACGTGTTCTTCGATTTTTGAAGCGTCGTTCTTATTTTGCCACGGATTAATTTGTTTCGGGGACAGATTTTCAGCAAGGAGGGATCGAAACTTTTGGGCAAGGCGATTCTTTCATCCATTCCTAGGTTCGAAATATCGCACCTAAAGACAAATAATGTCTTTCCGAGACCCAAATCGTATCCATTGCAGTCCAAGGAGATGTCACGGCCCTCATACCCCTTTGAATCAGCCACTGCATATGACTCAAACAGAAACCTAATCATTTTCTAAACCAGTTTGACTTTCTGTTCACACTCTTGCCCTGATTCTTTTTACCAACTCGATATGAATCAAGCTCACCAGAACATGAACAGTAGAGCCCACTGAGTAAGCGGAAACGGCTATGCGTCACTTCTGAAACATTACCGGCGTCAAAATGGTCAGATATCCGCCGGCGAGCCAGGCCCAATGCCACATTGTAATATCGACCACGTGCCGTAGCTCTATACTCCACGGCAAGGGCGGACAGCGTCCAGGCGCCGGTATCGCACCAGTATTGCGTCAGTATCACACCAGTATCGATACAGTATTACAACACCATAATGGCAGCATCGCACCAGCAGCGCGGCAGTATTCCTTCAGATTTGTGTCAGAATTGCGTCAGCATCTACGCCAGTGTTTGTCAGCATCTATATCAGAACCACATCAGTGCTTACGTGAACATCGCATCCGTATATAGATTCACGACTGAATCGATACCAATATTGGTATCTACATGATTATTGTATCCATCCATGTCCAGTCCAGCATTACCTACGACAGGACTCATGGAGTTTGGCTAGTACAGCATGAGTATTGCGTGAGTGCCTGAAGTCAAAATCTGCGTTAATATCATGACAGCAAATAGTTTGCGAACCTTATTAGTACCGTGTCATTGCTTAAATGAGCATTGGTGTCCGTATAGCGTCCGTATTCAAGTTAGCACTGCATTGGTACCTACTTAATTGCCTTCGCCACTATTCACATCTGTAGGATCTACGTCAGCATCGGACTAGTAAATATGTCAGCATTGTCGGTATCTACTGGAGTATCTAACAAGTGACATAAGCATCGCATGAATTTAGTGCCAGTATTACGGAAGTATCACATCAGTATGGCATTATCATCCAGATCATGGTTACGGAAATACAGCGGCGCAACCAGGATCTTCCTAATGGGGGCCCAACCCCCAAAAATGCAATGAAATAGATGGTTTTCGGCGCGCGAAGCGGGCTGAAACGTTTTTCGTTGTTTTGCGTGGTGGCAATCTAAAAAAAAATCAATGTACTGTGTTCTTGGTTTCAAAGGGCGAGTAGCGGGCCCGCCCTCCCTCCCCTTGGTTGCGCCTCTGTGCAACTATCACACGCTACATCAAGCGATTATCTCGTCATCATCAGATCTGCAGGAGCCAGCATTAATATCAGCATATATTCAGGATTCACAGCAGCATCGCGTCAAACCTACACAGGTGTCGCTTAGGTACATGTGTGGGTAATTGCATCAGTGACGCACCAGCAGAGGCGTAGCCAAGTGAGGTGGCCATGGTCCCACTCCCTCGCCATCCACACCTAAAAATACACTAGACAAACAAGACATTTTTATATTTTCAGCTCTGAAAACCCTAAATTTTCGGCGCGCTTTGCGCGCCAAAAGCTTTCTCTGTTTCCTGCCATGCTTTGGGAGTCGGCTCCCCTTGGGAAAATTCTGACTGCGCCACTGCGTGCCAGTCGGTATCTCACGTCAATACCTGGTCATTGTCCAAGCCCTACGCCAGTAGCATGCCAGTATCACGATGAGAACCGCGTGAATATCACATCGGTACCGTATCACCAGGGGCGGATCCAGGAACTTTTATGAGGAGGGGCACATTTCCTCGGAGAGGCTCCTTCAGTGGAAAAGAAATCGTTGAGCGGGATGGGTGGGGGTGCATTCGAGTATACTGAAGGGCGCCTATTCGTCTCAGAGGGACTCTTCCCTTAAAATGGGCGATTTTGCTCCCAAATTCCACTCAGTGGGGATGGTGGGGGGGGCGTGAGGTGCACTTCCAGAATGGGGGCCTTTCCGGCCAGAGGGCGTCACATTTCCACGGGAGGGACACATGTCCCCATGTATCCGCTCCTAACTGACCAGTATGTCAGTATCGCTTAGGGATCCACCTTTCAAGTGCGCGTGTACCCAGGCTACAGGTCGCGCATTGTGGGGTTATCAGATGTTGACGGCGAGTAGAGACTCTATGTTGAGCACTGCTGCATGTTCCATCGAAAATGGATGCATTGTTTTCGACGCATCTGGGCGTGCCTGTATCATTGCATCGTCTGCAGATGCGTTGCACTACAATTACTACGCACTAAGTGCATTATGATCACTATGTGCTCAATGCATCTGCAGCGTGCAAGTGGGTGCATTAACGCCAACAATAAGTCTTACCTGCAGCGCGCGTGGATGAATTACGAACAACATACCTGCAGCAGTGGGCGGAAGTCAGCGTTCGTCACGCCCACACAGAGCGAGTGCTGATGGTTGGTGCGAGCCGCCGGCCTGCAGCTCGGGGCTTGGACGGTCGGCGGGCTGGGCCGGGCCGGGCCGAGCAGGCAGCTCGGGACGGTCGGTGGGCCGGGCAGGCAGTTCGGGACGGTCGGCGGGCGGGCCGGGCCGGGCAGGCAGCTCGGGACGGTCGGCGGGCGGGCCGGGCCGGGCAGGCAGATCGACGGTCGGCGGGCGGGCCGGACAGGCAGCTCGGGACGGTTCGTGGGCCGGGCAGGGCCGGGCAGGCAGCTCGGGAAGGTCGGCGGGCCGGGCAGGCAGCTCGGGAAGGTCGGCGGGCCGGGCAGGCAGCTCGGGACGGTCGGCGGGCCGGGCAGGCAGCTCGGGACGGTCGGTGGGCCGGGCCGGGCAGGCAGCTCGGGACGGTCGGTGGGCCGGGCAGGCAGTTCGGGACGGTCGGCGGGCGGGCCGGGCCGGGCAGGCAGTTCGGGACGGTCGGCGGGCGGGCCGGGCCGGGCAGGCAGATCGGGACGGTCGGCGGGCCGGGCAGGCAGCTCGGGACGGTCTGCGGGCCGGGCCGGACAGGCAGCTCGGGACGGTTCGTGGGCCGGGCAGGCAGCTCGGGAAGGTCGGCGGGTCGGGTCGGGCAGGCAGCTCGGGACGGTTCGTGGGCCGGGCAGGCAGCTCGGGAAGGTCGGCGGGTCGGGTCGGGCAGGCAGCTCGGGACGGTCGGCGGGCTGGACCGGGCCGGGCCGGGCAGGCAGCTCGGGACGGTCGGCCGGCCGGGTCGGGCAGGCAGCTCGAGACGGTTCGTGGGCCGGGCCGGGTCGGGCAGGCAGCTCGGGACGGTCGGCGGGCTGGACCGGGCCGGGCCGGGCAGGCAGCTCGGGACGGTCGGCGGGCCGGGTCGGGCAGGCGGCAGGTCGGCACCGCTGCGCGGCCACCGGATACGGCAGGGAGTCGGGGCGTGATACGTGCGCCGAGAGGGAGGGAGCGGCGCGGCGCGCCGGAAAAGCCGCCGTAAACAGCGCCAGGTGACGGCGAGCGTCGAGCCCGGCTGTTGCAGGCCAGGCGACGCAGGAGCTCCTGTTCCGGCCGATGTGGTGCACGCACCGCTTGTCCAGCAGGCCGATGTGGTGCACGTGCCGCTTGTCCAGCAGGCACAGGTCCGAGTGCTGCTGGTCCACGAGCACCGCGGGGCCGGCTGTTGTTTGCACTACTGCTGCCGTCAGGTGTTGTGTACGCACACCGGACGGCGCGCCGCCGTCAACACCTGAAGGGAGACTGCCGGCGAGTTGTGCACGGCTCGAGCCTCCCCTCCCCACCGCCCAGCCCTCCGCGGCCTGGGAGTGGTGAGAACGATTTCTCGCAGCACAGGTGGCCGTCCCACTTGACACTTCACGATACGAGTTCCCCTGCACCCTTCCATTCGTGGCACTGCGCAACACAAGTGCTTCTGCACTATGGCCAAAAGTTATGCCAGGTTGCTGTTGATTGCGTTTTGCCAGCCGGCCACCAGTGCAGTGATGTCGCTATTTCCGTGTGTAGTGATGTGCATGGGTAGATGTGTTGGTGTTATAGGCATAGTAATAGGATGTAAGGAGTATTGAATTCAGGAGAGTAGACGAGAAAGGAATAGTAGAGTTGACTTGTTGAAAGTTGCTGGAAATACAGTTGAAGACATCTTAAAGTTAGATGAATAGATGTGAGTTGAGTTGAGCTGAGCTGCCGTAGAGTTGAAGTAGTAAAGCTGTTCGGAGGCCGAAAGTGATGAAGTAGCGACGAGGTGTCAGTCTGGACGGTGCCTGTTTGGGGAATTGTGTGTAGCGGGTGGGTTGGAAACGGGGCATCGCCACGGTATTAAACATTGCAAAAGATATGTACATACACTTCGGGAATATTGATATTCTCTCTCTTTGAGTAGTTGAGTGAGTGCATGGGTGTTGTCTGATGAGTTGTGTCTTGTAGTGATATGTAAGGAGTGCTTCTGTTCGTCTGCGCTGTCGTTATGGTATGTGGTTGTATATGTGAACAGCGTTTGTGGGTGATGTGCTATATCCTCCAGTAGCAATTCCGAGACGTTGATTTTGGATTTCGTCAAGAACTTTGAGGGTTGTTGGAGCGGTATTTTCGAAACGTGGGGATCCGTATTCCATAATGAGCCGAATGATTGATTTGTAGAGTCAGTAGGATATTTCTGTCGTATCCCAAGTTTGTGCCGGACAATGCTCGTAGGTTTACTCTTTTTGATGTGCGTTTTTGAATGTTTAAGATGTGTGGCCGTAAGGTGAGTCGTAGATCTAATGTGATGCCTAAGAATTTTGTTGTAACGAAAGGTATGGGTATGTGGTTCAACTTAACCCGCGCACGTCCGGGGGGGCAGATATCTGCCCCCTCCCTGCGGTTTTTCCTACCTTGCCGCCATACTAATCGGGTTAGCAGGCTAAACCTCGCATGGCTGCTCATTGGTCTTTTTCGCATATCCTCAGAAATTTTTTACCCTGGGTCATCTCAAGTCAGGTCACCAGGTCATGCGAAGTGACCCAACATCCCTCGGAGTTCTAAGTGTCATCACTCCCACAATAATTGGGGCGATTGATTTCAAACTTATATCACGTCATGATCTTATCAAGGACTATAATATGTATATCACGTTTTTTTGTAACATTGACCTGAGGTCAGGTCGCGGCCATGGCTTCCCCATTATAGGCCTATGGTAAAATATACAAATGTTTCCTGGTTACATATTTGCTCTCGGAATGACCTCCAACGGTTATGGCGTGTAGTTCAAAGCTATTCTCAATGTCACCACTGACATTTTTGCTCAGTGACCTTACCAAGGTCAGCTGAGGTCACCTGGAATCACTAGCACATTTCTGCGCATTATATCGCATTGCATTGAGCTAGAAGGCTGAAATTACCATCATTGTGCTTGTATCGCCAAGACGTATCAATTGATATATTACATGACCTCCCTAGTCTACCCCATGACCTTGACCTGAGGTCATAGTTTCGGTGACCCATCTGTTGACCTGACCTTAAATTACACAGCGTATGTCGATAGCACATTTCAAGGGCTGTCGAATAGCATTTGCAGTTTGTTTCTATCTGTTACAGGTCCTGAGATATGTGCCAATATCTGAGGGTCCCACCCGATCTGATCGAATTTGACATATGATGACCCAGTGACCTAAATATTGATCTGAGCGAGAAAATGACCGAAATACTTTCGATAGAGCTTGTCACCAGCTATCCAACACCGTTTTCCATTTGTCGCTACCTAGCATAGTTCTGGAGATCTTAGGGGGGCAGACATCTGCCCCCCCCGGACATGCGAAGTTGGCGCGGACCGCCGGACGTGCGAGTGTTAAGTGGTTGTAAATCTGCGGGTCGTTTATAGCCGAATAGTAGACATTTGGATTTGTGTGGTGCGATGTGTAAATTTAGTAGTGAAAGTGTGTCGTGTAGTTCTATAAGGGCGTGCAGTTTCCAAAATGTATACTGCATCAGCAATATCTACAATACTACATTCTACACCCATGAGTACAGCCCATATTCCCATATATCGTCAGTTTCAAGACCATATCTATCATCAGGTAATCGGGTATCCATATGCATTTCGTACTTGATGTCAAAACGAAGTATAAGCTACACATAATACCTCACAGGACAGATCTTGGATGTACGCAGCGTACCGGCATATATAACCTAACTAACAAAGTTTTTTTTACGTTGCAACAAAATATCACTACATAAGCATCTGTCGACCAAGTAATGGTTTTCACTGGTGGTTCAAGTTATTCAATGTTTAAGGTTTTAGCCATGTTTAAAATGATGCTGAAACGATGCCGACGAGCGCTTATATTCGTAAAAAGTGTGTGTGTGGGGGGGGGGGGCACTTAGTATTCCTAGTCCGCCACTCAAAACGTGGAGGGGGCATGATCTCTCTGCCCCCGACCCCATAAGCCCAATGTTAAGTTTTCAGAATGTGCAATGGTGCATTGGCAACACCAGCTGATGTCTGCGCAAATCAATGTCTAGTGTACTTGAAAATTCATGGGCGTTTCTCCCGTTTCTTTAGGGGTTGAGTCACTCGCAGATTTTGAAGGGTACATCTTTTTTTCGTTCTTTAGAGAGCGAGTAAAACGAATTAGTGTTGCACGTCAACCCAGTGTTTTGATCGGTGTTGCACTTGTAATACCAGTAGGACGTGAACCAGAGACGTCATCGAGGGTAGAATGAGCCGAATCGTGAGAACTCCTCCCCACCCTAGCGTGGCCTATGGCCCCTAGGACACTCATATTTTGCATGGGAGGCAATGAGAGCTGAACGAAGTAACCCTCTCACAGTAGTTACAACCCTCCCTGGCAAGTCAAAAGCATCCTCGGATAAAATGCTGATGACGCCTCTGGCACCAGCCTCAACCCCTACCGGTCAGCCTGTGGTTGCGCCGGTGGCCACTGATCTTCACCGCGTCGCAGCCTTGACGAAGTTGGTGCTGGGCTGCGGGAAGCTTACATTGCAGCTGCCCAACCTGCTGGTGACAATATTGCACTGACCGTCAATGGCAGCGTGCCATCTATATACAACAATTGTGTAGTGTATGGCCCTGAGCACAGTGCATATCTTAGGGATGTAGATAGTGATGGGTGAGTTTATTGTGGACTACTGATGTGAGTTGAGCAGTATACACCCATCAACATCCATATCCCTCAGCTGTATAGCGTGCTGCGAAGCGGAACAATGCTCACCCTTCACCATCCATATCACTCAACTGTGTGCTATGCTCCAGAATGGAACAATCACCGTCCATACCTTTCAGTTGTGAATTATACTCCGGAGTGGAATGACACTCACCCATATAATTATACATCCCTCAGATGTGTACTGTGCTCCGTGGTAGAGCAATGCTAGCCCGTCACCATCCGCATCCCTCAACTGCCTCACCCTTCGTCATGAAGTCAGAAAGTTTTAAGGCTTCATAAAAAAGACAGCCATAGGCAATCTGGGTTATGGTATAAAGAGAAGATACCAAGAGAAGAGTACAAATATAACACCCCACTCCAATCAATGCTGTATCTCGAGCTCTAAGGAAGATGTGTGCTGTCTACCCCACTGTGTACTGCTGTGTTCTGTCTACCCCACTGCACACTGCTGTGTACTGTCTAACTGTCTACTCTGTATGCTGTCTACCCCACTGTGTACTGCTGTGTGTTGTCTACCCAACTGTGTACTGCTGTGTTCTGTCTACCCCACTGCACACTGCTGTGTACTGTCTAACTGTCTACTCTGTATGCTGTCTACCCCACTGTGTACTGCTGTGTGCTGTCTACCCCACTGTGTACTGCTGTATGCTGTCTACCCCACTGCACACTGCTGTGTACTCCATTGTGTGCTGCTGTGTGCTGTCTACCCCACTGTGTGCTGCTGTGTGCTGTCTACCCCACTGCACACTGCTGTGTGCTGTGTACCTCACTGTGTGCTGTCTACCCCACTGCACACTGCTGTGTACTGTCTACCCCACTGTGTGCTGTTTACCCCACTGTGTACTGCTGTATGCTGTCTACCCCACTGCACACTGCTGTGTGCTGTGTACCCCACTGTGTACTGCTGTGTGCTGTGTACCCCACTGTGTACTGCTGTGTGCTGTCTACCCCACTGCACACTGCTGTGTGCTGTGCACCCCACTGTGTATTGCTGTGTGCTGTCTACCCCACTGTACACTGCTGTGTACCCCACTGTGTACTGCTGTATGCTGTCCCCCCACTGCTGTTACTGTCTACCCCACTGCACACTGCTGTGTGCTGTCTACCCCACTGTGCACTGCTTATGCTGTCCCCTTACTGCTGTGTGCTGTCTACCCCACTGCACACTGCTGTGCTGTCTACCCAACTGCACACTGCTGTGTGCTGTCTACCCCACTGTGTACTGCTGTATGCTGTCTACCCCACTGTGTACTGCTGTGTGCTGTCTACCCCACTGCACACTGCTGTGTGCTGTCTACCCCACTGTGTACTATCTACCCCACTGCACACTGCTGTGTGCTGTCTACCCCACTGTGTACTGCTGCATGCTGTCTACCCCACTGTGTACTGTCTACCCCACTGTGTGCCGTGTGCCAATGTGTGCTGTCCATCCCACTGTGTATTGCGGTGCTCTGTCTACCCCACAGCACACTGCTGTGTGCTGTCTACTCCACTGCACACTGCTGTGTGCCGTCTACCCCACTGCACACTGCTGTGCACTGTCTACCCCACTGTGTACTGATGTGTGTTGTCTATCCCAATGTGCATTGCGGTGTACTATCTACCCATTGTGTACTGCTGTGTACTGTCTATCCCACTGTGTACTGCTGTGCACTATCTACCCTGTCATGTACTGCTGTGTGTTGTCTACCCCACTGTGTACTGCTGTGCACTGTGTACTCCACTGTGTACTGATGTGCGCTGTCTATCCCACCGTGTTGTCATAGTCAATATCTTCAACATGAAACGCTTAAATGCCAGCTAGTTGTTCACAATACTTAGCGTTGCCATAATAACGCTAAGTAGCTCGTTAGGCCATTGGCCGCTTCACATTGTATCACTGTATCGAGCTTGATCATACTCGACACGAATGGTGACGCCTGGTCGTTTCTTTCTCTGTCCAGATACCACTTCTATGAGACTTGCCCTACGATTACTGCTAATATGCTGGTAGCAGAATGGTAGAGAGTCGGAGAGCCATGAGCTGTGTGGGCGAACTCTTTGATGGAGGGGCACCCCCACTCATCTGGGGGTCGGTGAAGTCACGCGGAGCCAGCTCGGTCACGGCGGCTCAGTGACGTCACGACTTCGCCTGATTCGTCACGCCACGTCACGTCACGTCACGACGGCTCACATCGTGCCGCCGCCGGTCCATATCTCGCCAATCGCCGGCCAAGGTACCGACGCGCACTGTCAATGCCAGCCCTGTCCAGCAGACGGACTGCACTGGTGTCCCACAGTCAGCCCCGACCAGCATACGGGCTGCACTAGTGTCCCACAGTCAGCCCCGACCAGCATACGGGCTGCACTAGTGTCCCACAGCCAGCCCCGACCAGCATACGGGCTGCACTAGTGTCCCACAGTCAGCCCCGACCAGCATACGGGCTGCACTAGTGTCCCACAGCCAGCCCCGACCAGCATACGGGCTGCACTAGTGTCCGACAGCCAGCCCCGACCAGCATACGGGCTGCACTAGTGTCCGACAGCCAGCCATGCTCAGCAGATGGACAGCGCTGGTGCCCCACAGCCAGCCCCGACCAGCAGACGGGCTGTACTAGTATTCCACAACCAGCCCCGACCAGCATACGGGCTGCATTGGTGTCCCACAGTTTAGCCATGCCCAGCGCAGACGGACAGCGCTGGTGTTCCGCAGCCAGCCCTGACTAGCAGACTGGCTGTACTAGTGTCCTACAGCCAGCCATGCCCAGTAGACGGACAACGTTGGTGTCCCACAGTCAGCCCCGATCAGCAGAAGGGCTGTACTAGTGTCCCACAGCCAGCATTGCCCAGCAGACATACAACGCTGGTGTGCTGCTGGACATTTCGTGGGAAATGGTACCAGCACTTGGGCGTGATTTGATCCAACACATTGGATAGACCATCGACAAAAGTTTTACATCGCATTGAAGATTTAGAGCATCGTCTGGAATGCAAAAATAGGCGTTGGGAATAAAGTTGACTAATCGTATTATTTGCAAGTCGACAGAGCCGCTCAGAATGAGTAGTCAAGACCCATTGCACCTGAATATTTCGTTCATTAATACCAACACCAATGAAGATCGTTGTTCTATTGAAAACCCGCGCCAACATGGACAAATATTACTATATTTCCTTGACAGCGATGTAGGCAACGTATGCAAGAAGAGACAGCAATTTCGAATGGCCGCCATTCCCAAGCACACGCCTCAGAAAGGCGCTGCGACATCAAAAGTATATATATGTATATTCGAATCAGAGAACAGTGCCCACCAAATAAACGGATCAAATGTAGGCGTCGGCATCAGTGTCTGATGCCGGTCCGATTGCATCCGAGGGAATGTAGCACACGCGACGGACTCCTGTAAAACAACGGCGACCTGCAGCGGCCCAGACCGGGCCACGCCGGCACACGTTACGGTGGCGCGGCCCAGCTGGACGGCCGACCGGACCGCACCGACGGCGGCCGCACAGCGGCGCACAGCAGCGCCGCCGGGCCACAGCCGGACACACGTCTCAATGTCACAATCACCGCGCGGGGGCCGCCACAGAGCGGTGCGCGTCAGTGTCGCGTGGACTGCGCGGCGGCGCCACTGCCACAGCCACTGCGCGACCACGACCGCCACCGCCACCGCCGCTGCGCGACGGCATCCGGCCGGAGCACGCGCCGGCGTCGCGGCCACGTCAGCGGCGCCTATCACGGCCCCCACTGACGGCGGCGACCGCTACTTGGACAGCTCGGCCGACAGCCAGTCGAGGCCCTCATAGAGGCCCTGGCCCTGCGCCGCGCACGTCGCCTGGATGTACCACTGCGGCAGAGGGGCGCCGTCAGCCGACCGTAGCCCGCCAGTCGTCACACACACACACACACACGTACGGCCGACCACACGGGCAAGCTCGCGAGCCTGCCGCCTCCGGGCTGACCGGAGCATGGACTGTACGTAGAGCTGGCTCAGCTGGACTGGCGCTACAGTCCAGTACACGCGCTGCCATACGCGCTGCCATACACACGCCATGCCACACGCGCTACAGTACACGCGCTGCCATACGAAGAGGCTGACGGTTAACAGGCGCAGCACATGCCAAGAGTTGTACCGCCAGGAGTTGCACCGCTGTGTGGGCCGGTTGCCGACACGGGAACCGGCCCACTCAGCGGTACAACTCTTGGTACACGCATGCAGCCCTTTCGCATACGCAACAGACGGTCAACCAGACACCAGATACCCTAGATGGAAACCCGCCTTGCTACCTTCTAGCAGGTGAACCAAATTCATTGAGTGAGATGTACATGAAAATGTCGATTTTTATAGTGAAAGTTCCAAATAAAATAATGCAATGTATGTTCAGAATTCGTATATAATTGAATGACATAATGTTTTCTTCCTGCATGGTGCCGAACAATACTACAAGCCTGATACGTAAGGAAATTAGCATTAGTTATGTATCAAAGAGGAATTTGTATAATGCATCCGAAATGGGTGAATACAAAGTGCACGGCGGGGAAAAGACAATATCATGAGGTCTGGATAGGTCAGTCAGGTGGAGACTGGAGCAGACGATCCCACTCACACTGGGGCGCAAACCAATCCCATGTTTGGCATTGTGCCATTCAGAATGTGGGTGAAGACTCAAGTAAAAACCATCAGGGGTGCAAGAAGGTCACGTTCCTACACAACATGGAGAACTTGGATACATTTGGAAATTACGCATACACGATGTTTGGAACAACTCGACTTCAACCCCCTCCCCTACACACGCACGCACACATGCACGTCGCAAACATACACACACAAGTGCAAACATGACATAGACATAGCTTGACACGCATAATACAATCACGAAGGACATTCGAAAACGAAGCATCTGCAAAGCGTGCACCACACACAACACGCAATGCACATGGATTGGCGCCGGGAAAAGACATGCCACAGACTGGGTCACAGCAGCGAAACATGGTGAAACAACATACCAGGAGCATTGCACGGCACAGACGTACACACACACTGGATGCCGGCAAACAACCGTCAAAAGCAGCGTGTGTAGATCAGATCAGCGAGCATAATCACTTCACGTATCACTACCGTAAGGATCGCATTCAGCAACACTGCTACGAGCCTCAACAGCGCGGAAACGAGACAGGACAAACACAAAGGACAGCACAGAGCAGCAGCAAAACGGCGAGCCCACCAGCACCACAGTTCACGTCTACATACTGCCGCACCCGCCCCTCCACTGTGTGTCTGAGGTGCCGCACCCACCCCTCCGTGTGTCTGAAATGGCGCCGCACCCACCCCTCCACCGTGTGTCTGAAATGGCGCCGTACCCGCCCCTTCACCGTGTGTCTGAGAAGGCGCCGCACCCACCCTCCACCGTGTGTCTGAGGTGTCGCACCCACCCCTCCGTGTGTCTGAGAAAGCGCCGCACCCCCCCCCCCACCTTGTGTCCGAGAAGGCGCCACACCCGCCCTTCCACCTTGTGTCCAAGAAGGCACCGTACCCACCCCATCCACTGTGTGTCTGAGATGGCGCCGCACCCACCTCTCCACCGTGTGTCTGCGATGGCGCCGCATCCACCCCTCCACCGTGTGTCTGCGATGGCACCGCATACACCCTTCCACCGTGTGTCCGCGATGGCGCCGCATCCACCCCTCCACCGTGTGTCTGCGATGGCGCCGCACCCACCTCTCCACCGTGTGTCTGCGATGGCGCCGCATCCACCCCTCCACCGTGTGTCTGCGATGGCACCGCATACACCCTTCCACCGTGTGTCCGCGATGGCGCCGCATCCACCTCTCCACCGTGTGTCTGCGATGGCGCCGCACCCACCCCTCCAACTGGTGTCTGAGACGGTGCCGCCTACCTTCCGTCCCCGCAGCGAGTTGAGGCCCAGTTTGTCCGTGAGTTCGGCGGCGGTCATGGCGTTGGGAAGGTCCTGCTTGTTGGCGAACACCAGCAGCACCGCCTCCCTTAGCTCGTCCTCCTGCAGCTGCACACAGAATGGCGGCGGTCAGTGGGCGGTAGTGATGCCACAGGCGGTCAGTGGGCGGTAGTGATGCCACAGGGTGTCGGCGGTCAGTGGGCGGTAGTGATGCCACAGGCGGTCAGTGGGCGGTAGTGATGACACAGGGTGTCGGCGGTCAGTGGGCGGTAGTGATGCCACAGGCGGTCAGTGGGCGGTAGGGAGGAGACAGGGTGTCGGCGGTCAGTGGGCGGTAGTGATGACACAGGGTGTCGGCGGTCAGTGGGCGGTAGTGATGCCACAGGCGGTCAGTGGGCGGTAGTGATGACACAGGGTGTCGGCGGTCAGTGGGCGGTAGTGATGCCACAGGCGGTCAGTGGGCGGTAGTGATGACACAGGGTGTCGGCGGTCAGTGGGTGGTAGTGATGCCACAGGGTGTCGGCGGTCAGTGGGCGGTAGTGGTGCCACAGGCGGTCAGTGGGCGGTAGTGATGACACAGGGTGTCGGCGGTCAGTGGGCGGTAGTGATGCCACAGGCGGTCAGTGGGCGGTAGTGATGACACAGGGTGTCGGCGGTCAGTGGGCGGTAGTGATGACACAGGGTGTCGGCGGTCAGTGGGCGGTAGTGATGCCACAGGCGGTCAGTGGGCGGTAGTGATGACACAGGGTGTCGGCGGTCAGTGGGCGGTAGTGATGCCACAGGGTGTCGGCGGTCAGTGGGCGGTAGTGGTGCCACAGGCGGTCAGTGGGCGGTAGTGATGACACAGGGTGTCGGCGGTCAGTGGACGGCAGTGATGCCACAGGGTGTCGGCGGTCAGTTGGCGGTAGTGATGTCACAGGGTGTCGGCGGTCAGTGGGCGGTAGTGATGCCACAGGCGGTCAGTGGGCGGTAGTGATGACACAGGGTGTCGGCGGTCAGTGAGCGGTAGTGATGTCACAGGGTGTCGGCGGTCAGTGGGCGGTAGTGATGCCACAGGCGGTCAGTGGGCGGTAGTGATGACACAGGGTGTCGGCGGTCAGTGGACGGCAGTGATGCCACAGGGTGTCGGCGGTCAGTGGGCGGTAGTGATGACACAGGGTGTCGGCGGTCAGTGGGCGGTAGTGATGTCACAGGGTGTCGGCGGTCAGTGAGCGGTAGTGAGGCAGCAGAGTGGCGGCGGTTAGTGGGCGGTAGTGACGCCACCGAGTCCCCTCCCCCTCGTGCGGAGCGGGATGCAGTGTCGGCCGCCTCACCTGGCAGCTCCCGCACCGCACGTACGCCAGAGGAAGCGTGGGAGGGAATGTCCGGTACGGGGACGGCCTTTGCACTCTCTGGACGTGAGGGGAGGTAGACCACGGTGTTCGTTCTCCGTTCACAGCTTTGGGCCACACTGAATCCTGGGCCCGCGTATGACCAGCATTACAAGACTGGCCGATTCGTGCCGGGAAGCTATGACCTCGTTTCATTGCATACGAACAAAATTGCAACAGCACCGAAACTTGCCAAATTCTGGAAGAGATAGCTGCTCCAACGATCCCCCATCCCGCTAGTTCCAACACCGCTGGAACCTGGCCACGGCGACGCGGCTCGGCGCGTGCGAGACGGGCCGTGCCCAGCACGTGCCCTGGTGGCGGGGTTGGGTTTGTGGCTTGGGGGCGCTTCGACTGCAGCACGTGCCGTGTTGCCGCAAAGCGGCCGCAGCACACATTCGCCACGATCGCCACTGAGTCAGGCCATCGACGGCAACTAAAGTCTCCGCTAAACTCAGGCGGTTATGACGGAATTGCACAATCGGGTGTAGTGTTCAGGGTTGTGCAACACACTGCTTGCTTGGTTTAGGCTTAGGGGCGCATCGACTGCGTTACACTGCTTGGTGTTTGTACCCTGACCCGGTCAGACCATGATACTGGTCATTCACGTGAAGAAGGAAGGTGCTGCTCATTGCAAACAATAGTTCGTTCCAAGGGTTAGAGCAAAGGATGTCGAAATTCGCCACACAAATGATGTCTGATGAAATACCTTCACGGTCACCAACAACTCAAAGAAACAGGCATTCAAGAAACTAAAAGATGCCAACTCTGCGGTAAACCTCGAATCATATAAAAATAGCTAGAAATAAAGTTAGGTGTGTTAGGGCATCTAAAAGACTGGCTGAAATCAAATTAGCTCGAGAATGTTCAGCAGGTAATACAAAGAGATTCTTTAGCTTCTACAAATTTAAGGCTAAAAAATGTAGTGTAGGATCACTGAAGGTAGATGGGGAAATAGTGGTTGATGATTGTGATATTAGGGAATCCCTAAGCAAGCAATTCTCATCAGTCTTTACTAAAGATAATTTTGGTACAATAGAAACGACTGAAGCTTATGCCATGACAGGTGACAAGCTGGAGAATCTTACAATAACTACAGAAGCTGTAGAAAAGCAGTTGCATAATATTAAACCTAATAAAGCTTCTGGACCAGATTATAAATATTCTAGGGTCTTAGTAGAGTGTGCTAAAGATTTAGCAGTTCCCCTAGGTATAATTTTCTGGCGGTCTATGGAATATTCTGAAGTGCCTGAAGATTGGAGAAATGCAAACGTAGTACCAATTTTCAAAAAGGGAAGTGTGAAGTGTGTAGGAAACTACAGGCCAGTCAGTTTGACCTCAATAGTTTGTAAGGTACTAGACAATCTGGTTAAACAGAATGTTCAGATTCATCTTGATAGGCACAACCTTTTACGGGATACTCAACATGGATTTCGATCTCGAAGGTCTTGTTTAACTAACCTATTGGAGTTCATGGAGTATGTTACTAAAGAAGTAGACAATCAAAGCAGGATGGATGTTGTGTACTTGGACTTTAGCATGTTGTGGGATTGTTGGAAAAGTTATAGGTTGGATTGAAGCATGGTTGAGTGGAAGGAAACAAATGGTAGTGTTAAATGGATGTAAATCTGACTGGAAGGATGTTCTGAGTGGAGTACTACAGGGCTCTGTTCTAGGGCCACTTCTCTTTAACATCTTTGTGAATAACATTGAGGTAGGGCTGAGGAATAGTGTTCAAATTTGCTGATGACATCAAGCTGGTAGGAGTGGCAAACAGTAGTGATCAATCTAGTGATATTCAACTAGACTTGGAGGACCTAAAAGGTGGGCTGATCAATGGCAGATGTCTTTCAACTATGATAAGTGTAAGGTTATGCATCTGTGGTCTGGAGGTGATACTTTCAGATATACAATGGGAGGGAGGGAACGTGATGTTATTGAAGAGGAGAGACTTAGGTGTGTTGGTTTCAAAAGACCTTAAAGCAGACAAGCAACGTATCTCAGCTGAGAACAGGGCACTCAGAATACTGGGACTCATTAATAGAAGTGTGATATATAAGAGCAAGGAAGTCATGAAAAAAACTGTACTTAGAATATGTGCGACCCCACTTGGAATATTCTGTGCAAGCACAGAGCCCCTACCTAGAAAATGATATAGACATGTTAGAAAGAGTGCAGCGCAAAGCAACTCGACTCATCAGTGCAATAGATAACCTAGAATATGGGGAAAGGCTTGTGGCATTAGATATGTACTCCCTCAAGTATAGGAGATTAAGGGAGGAACATGATTGAAATGTACAAAATTGCTAAAGGACTAGATCAGGCCAACTTGAATGACGCTCTTCAGTTTAGAGTATCACATAGGGGTCATCAATTCAGGTTAGACAAGTTGAGGTGCAGGACAGTTAAGCGACAACAGGTCTTCAGTCAAAGGCTTGTTGATCAGTGGAATAGGCTGCCTGCTGATGTGGGGAGTTCCTCATTGAATGTATTTGTAGGGTGAACAATTTTTTTAAGACAGGAAAATCTTGTTTTTGAGTTCTAATTTGTGATGGATGGGCTGAGATTTATGCTAAGTAGTGTGCACGGCACAGACCCCTTTAAGCAGGTATGGAAGCAGTTAAAAAATTATTGGTAAGGCATTCAATCCACATGTGTTAAGAGGGATCAAGGGAATAGGGCTGGATAGCTAGGGTAGATAGGCATTGATAGGTGTGTGGGATGTTGGTGGATGGTTTCTTTAGGATGTGATGGTTGGTGTGGGTCTTTTTACCAGGCTTATGGTATCTTCCATTTACAGACTTAACTGGATGGGTCCTTGGGTCTCTTATTAAGTCTAAACACTTTATAACTTTATATAGGATGTACCTAGCAGTGGATTTAGCACCTTCCTTCGAGATGTGATACTGATGAGATTGGCTATGGTAGCACAATGGGCATGATTGGATGAGTTTGTAATTGTTGAGGAGTGTGTTATGCAATATCAGGTGAATGGTGCTAGATAGGCTGGGATATATAGCTCCCTAGGACATTGAGATAATGGATTGATTGGGGTGAGAGCATGTACTTTTCTGGTATGTTTTCTAGATAGGCTTAATCCGGATGGGCCCCTGTGGCTTTTATTAAGCCTTAATACTTTATGACTTTATAACTCAATGTCAGCTCATAGCGCACTTAGAAGTGCATCTTTTTCGCTTGTTTTGACACATGCCTAAATTAGGAATAAAAATACCTACCCAGTAGTTAACACGTCGTAACACGTAGTTAACGTGTCCCACACCGACCGCGGTAGTCAACACGGTGTCATACACCGGCCGCGGTAGTTAACACTGTGCCCCACACCGGCCGCGGTAGTTAACACTGTGTCCCACACCGGCCGCGGCAGGTAACACGGTGTCCTACACCGGTCGCGGCAGGTAACACGGTGTCATACACCGGCCGCGGTAGTTAACACGGTGTCATACACCGGCCGCGGTAGTTAATACTGTGTCCTACACCGGTCGCGGCAGGTAACACGGTGTCATATACCGGCCGCGGTATTTAACACTGCCCACACCGGCCGCGGTAGTTAACACGGTGTCATACACCGGCCGCGGTGGTTAACGCTGTGTCCCACACCGGCCGTGGTAGTTAACACTGTGCCCACACCGGCCGCGGTAGTTAACACTGTGTCCTACACCGGCCGCGGCAGGTAACAGGGTAGCCGGCGCGGCAGGACGGCTCCATTAGCTGACAGAGGTCAACGACCCGCGCCAATGACGGGGTCGCGGTTTACGCGCGTGCGAACGTCTGGCTCGCGGCTGAGCCGACCAGGACAGGGCTGCTTTTTGCCCCCAACACCTGTGCAGGGAAATCGAAGGCCTGACAATGCTGCGACACCGTACATTTCCTTCACAACGAAGCAAAACGGGCGGGCAAAACACCACATAGACACACATACATTTACAGCACGTAACTGGCAATCCGGGAAAGGACGCTGCACAACGCACACTGTCAAATAAAAGCAAGTGTCGACCGGCAGCGTCGCGTCCCAAGCCTATCGGCGGCGAGGTAGGGAAACGATCGAGCGCCATGTCTGTCGCGCCAACAACCCGCCGTCCGGTAGGCAGTACGTGCTCCTTCTCTTCTCATTTCAGCTGCCACATTGTTAGACAATTACCTGGCCTGTCTGACGTGTCAAGCGTCGAGCAAACGATTACTCACCTGTTATACTGTCCGACGTGGTCACGTTCCCCGGATACCCCCCCCCCCACCCCAGTATCGGTAATCGGTACGCGTCATGAGTGAACATTTGCTGTCCAGACGACCCGTAGCGCCACCAAGAGGGATATTTTAGAAACAGGAATAAATTAAGACGTTAAGGGCAATTTTCAGCAATTAATTGATGTTTCCAAGTTAGTAACTATTTTCGAAGATACTACATTACATATACATACATACATACATACATACATACATCGAGGATACATACTACATAGGTACATTTTGCATGTTATTCCCACAGGAATTCGGTACTTAATGTTCGCACAAGACAGTAACACAAGTGCAGCACCACTTTGTAAATGCACATACTCATGTGACATGCCAAATGTAGCTTAAAGTAGAGCATGGTACAGCTCGTCCGGCCGGACATAATACAGACAGATTAACCACCAATCCATCAATATAGAACCTAGTTCATTTACACTTATTTTGTCCCATCATTTTGGAGGTGAAGTCATTGAAAATTTAAAAGATGATCGCTTAAATGCTTTTCAGGCGACGTAATTGTATATCAAAGGGCATGTTTTATATCCATCCACCCTCCAATTTGAAGGATAGACTGACACGATACATTAATATATATATATATATATATATATATATATATACATATATATATATATATATATATATATATATATATATATATACATATATATATATATATCAATATTCAGCTATCTCTCCATATTATTAGTTAAATTAACATCAGCTGGTAAAGACGTTTCTCTTTATTTTAAAGCTTCGTCAGTTTGAGAGCACGTCACACCGCAATTGCGTCAAACAAATATTTGGATTTTGAAAGATCACCGGACAAAACTTGCACACCACCTCCTTCCTCTGGACACATACATTTTACGCTCGATGGTACATACACGCTGTACATCACCATTCCACAGCACAGGTTATCATTCACCATTTCACAGCAATGAGGTTATCGTTTTTTTCTCCACCCTGGTTAACGTCCGTGCGTAAGAGCCCCATCTATCTCTGTTCCCTAATACGTCTATACTGCGTTGAATTTTGCCACACTCTTTCCAGACCAACTACCCGCACATCTTCAATGGAATGACCCTCCTCATGGAAATGAATTGCTACAGGAGTGCTATACTCTTTTCGAATACTGGATAAATGATTTTCTATGCGGGTATATAAAGTTCCTCCTGGTTCTCCAACATAAACAATTGAGCTGCATTTTGCGCACCACATGCCATGTGGTTTGTGCATATATAGATAGATAGATATATATATATATATATATATATATATATATATATATATATATATATATATGTATGTATGCATGTATGTATGTATATATGATGTATATAAATACATATATATATATATATATATTATTATAAATATATATATATATATATATATATATATATATATATATATATATATATATATATATATATATGTATATATATATATATATATATATATATATATATATATATATATATATATATATTATGTTTTACAACTGACTTCATGTTTTGGCTCTGGGGAATTCATTTTGGGGGAGAATTGAAAAACAAAACAAGTTTGGAATCAGAAAAGGAAGGCGAAATCGACCATAGCACTAATTTTTAGTTGACCCAAAAATGAACAAAATAAACATTTTCTAATTTCAAAATTTTGATTTTCCAATTTTCTTCAATTTTTATTTTCCTAATGGGTAGAGCGAACCGAAAAACGTTGTTTGACGTCAACTTGCTCTCATAAAAATGCTTACTTTAGCCATAATCTTCGATTTTAGCCATAATGGTCAAATATGCAAAACAAATGTCGTCAAAAACGAAAAAAAATGCTCTGGTGCGTTTTGTTTCCTCCGTAAAGATAAGCAAATGCTGAAAGTTTTATTAAAATACCTTTATCCGTTAAAGCGTGACGACTGGTTGAAATTGTCTGGAGGTGACCTCACTTGACCTGGACTAACTCTTTGACCCTAGATGACCTCACTTCAAAATTTTCATACAACATGCCAAATTGATGTGGGAAAAGGTATGCCAAATTTCGCCGCGCTGCCGCGCGCGCCGTTCTTGCACTATTGGCGCAATATCTTATGGCGGGGGGGGGGGGGCGCATATCAAACCCCCGAGATGGGGCGGGTTAAAACATGTGGTCATACTGTCGATAACCATATGGTCCACAGCACAATGTATATATACTGCCTACTATATACGAACATTATGGCCAGTCTGCAGTGTGTCAAGGCAGTCAACAGGGAACACCGGGATGCTGACCATCTTACATGGAAATGCACTCATCAAGCATGGACATCCAATGTTTCCTAGGTGCATTATGAACCAAATCCAAATCAAACTCTGGAAGCAAATGGCACACTGATTTAGAGCATGCAAAAGCAATACTTTCCATTCTTCAGTCTTAGTAAAATTAAGATGATTCAATATCTAGACCTACCTAACATTACACACTCCATGGTTTTAAGACGTCATGGATCATCCATTCAAACTTCAAGAATAAAAAGTGAAGGACCAACAATGGACCAGGACATACAAATTTGCACATGATATGTAGCTTTTATGTTGACTATTATGTTTTCTCCGTTCACTTTTCTGGTGTATAATTTTTAGACAAAGGAACAACACAGTTAACGAAATATAGAGGACAATAAAGGTATTCATCGCCGTCATAATGACGGTTTTCATGTTTGTTTCTGTTTTGGAATAATCGTTGAAATGCCTTGCCACCAGACTAAACTTAACCTATTAATAGTGTTTTTAAGCAAACTTGTTTTCCAGTAAGATCTCAGATCCTAAGTACGAGCTCAAAACATCAAACAATGTTACCTTCAATGAGCAAGTTGATTACTGAGGTTACACCGCCAATACACCACGAAACCATCACCGTTTCCCCGTGTCACAACTATCTCCGGTCAAAACCAGGCCAGGTTTGTTGTTGTGACGAGATAGACACAAGGAGCTGACTGGGTGGGGGAGGGGCTTTATCCATCTAGCATTGGTGTTCTGGACAATTTCCAGCCGCCACTTTTTAGTGGTGAGGCTTTGCAGGTGGCGGTCTGGCATCTATTGTCATCAACCCAATGGTGCATTTCCACAGCCCAGGTGGCCCGGGTGGCTGCATGACCGACGCAGTCGATGCGCCCCTAAACTCCAATAATCAACCAGCCGGGTGGAATAACGTGTTAATATCTAATATTGTTATCGGAGCTATATGATCAATGAAGTTGATGCGGCCCAATGCTCTCAGAACTAACTAAAAGCATGGGTGATGCTCAAGTGCATAAAGGCAATAATACCCAGACACCACCTGGTAACAAAGCTCCAAATGTGCATCCTCAGTTGTTTGCTTGTGATCATTAAGCACTGGACAGCAATTCTAGTACGATTCTGTAACAATAATGGCTGGTGTTGTTTTAACATCGACCGTTGAGTCTGTAGCGTCGCCAATCTATCACGCCGATTGCTCGCGGCGAAGAGTAGCGACAGGTGAGACCAACCTACAACCTTTCGATTATGAGACGAGCATCTTACCCTAGACCACTTCCCCCGTAACAATAATGGCGAATGAGCACAATGGGGACATTTGGAAGATTGTAGTAATCGCACCACGTACTACTCCGAAATCAGACCACCTGAAAGCCCGCCCGTTACCATCACTTCAGCTTCCAACCCTCCTCCCGCTCCGCTCCAAAACTCGGCCTTCCTAGCAGCTCACCCTACACCTTCCCCAGCTCACCATCTTCTGCAGCTCGTCCTGCGCCTCGGTCACCCGCTCGCGGTCGTTGCTATCCACCACGAAGATAAGGCCCTGGGTGTTTTGGAAGTAGTGCTTCCAGAGAGGTCGAATCTTGTCCTGGCCACCCACGTCCCACACAGTGAATGAGATGTTCTTGTACTCGACCGTCTCCACGTTAAAGCCTGGAACCGCACCAACGAGGGCTGTGTTAGATCGATCTGCCAGGGCTGAACTGTCTTCCGCTATGGTGAACCAGCAGAATGGCAGGGGACTCAGAGTGTGGTACATGAATGCAGATGGACAGACATGCAGATGGACAGACATGCACACGTGACAGAGCAGTGCCCCTGCATAGGACGCTATTGGGTCCACTGAGCGTGCGGTGAGGTGGGCTGCAAGGCTCTCGTGCTGCCGACACATGGTCAGGCATAACACCGTTGTTGGCAGAAAGCCGTGGTGGTGTGGTAATGGGCAGCATGCTTAAGCGGGTTATCGCTATATCTGCGATGACCTGATGAGGGAAGTACCGCCGCAAGCGGTTCTTAAAAAGTAAACCTACAACTATTTCATAGAAAATATTGTGATCGAGCTTGACAAAACTAAAAAGTTTAAAGCATAACATGAAAATTACATTTCAATTGTGGGTCTAAAATGAAATATAAGGATCAAAATGGTAAAAAGTGGAATCATATGCGAAGGAAGCAGGACTTCATAAATTGTAACAAAAGCGTAACAAAAACTTCAGAAGCGTGATGGTCCGACCAAACCGAACCGACACTAACTAACTTGTTTTCCCTTGTGCACACTCAAGAGCAGACTTGTTCGAGACTTATCTTTACTCACAATGATACTAAGAAATGGGTACAAACTGACCCGTAGGAACATGGAGAGGACAACGCGTTAGTTGGCCACCTGGCTGTCCTCAGTGTATGCCACTGTCTCAGTAGACTAAGACCAACCAATAACAAACTAGCAAAAGAGAACAGGACAAAAGCTTAAATAAAACTACACGTGCATGACAACACACTCATTGCAGGTCTGCTTCCACGAGTCACTGACGGACCACGGTTTAGTTCACATCGCCGATACCTTACGCCAACGAACCCAAAGAAGTAGGATCTTGAGAATGAAACAAATTGGGAACCTACTTACCAATTGTTGGAATAGTAGTCACAATTTCTCCAAGCTTTAGTTTGTACAGAATTGTGGTCTTTCCTGCTGCATCAAGTCCCACTGGAATGCAAATAAATGCTGGTCAAAAAACTAAAACACAACACGAACATTGCATGCTGATAAATCCATGTTGCAAGAAAGCGAACACCTATATACACATCTGAGTGCACAAGTGGGGAATGAAACAAATAGACATAGTCGTGTATTATGGATCAGACACACAATCGAACGATTGTTTGATCCATAATGTATACAAAAATATAATTGTATAAGTAAAATATAAATGTTGACATTTGTACAGCATTGGTGCAGCGGTAACAAATATTAGCTCATGAAAGTGCCTGCAAAATAATTTGCTTCTGGGTAGCCAACCTGGATTCCATGTTATGCATATCCAAAATGCAGCAACTTACTGAAAGGCTACCACAGCATCATGATCCCATTCTGTGGCGTACATTCTGTACCCACCATATACCGGAGTCGCACCCTGCTGCCATACAACATACCAGAGTCACACCCTGCTACCACAGCATCATGATCCCATTCTGTGGCGTACATTCTGTACCCACCATATACCGGAGTCACACCCTGCTGCCATACAACATACCAGAGTCACACCCTGCTGCCATACAACACTGCTTAACACCCAGTAGTAACGAGTGAATGATCCAATGTGTACATATTATGAAAAACAATCCATGTGACCCATCTCTTTGGTTGGTTGGTTATTGGTTTTACGACACATCGACCGTGTAGCGTAGCGACCGAGTCGTGTAGCGTCGCCAATCTCTCACGCCGATTGGTCGCGGGCGAACAGTAGCGACAGGTGAGACTCGAACCCACAACCTTTCGATTGTGAGACGGGCAACTTACCCCTAGACTACTCGTCCCCTGACCCATCTGCTTATGCATCCATATGTCAAAATCCATATCTTACCCATCAAAATCCTCATCTGCTTCTTTCCCATCATCCGTTGGAACAGGCCGGAGATTGTGAGACCCATGGTGTTTTGTCACAGTTGTGTACAAGGACTTTCTTCCCTGGAAATAAGGAATACCCATCAGTGTTACACCTTCAAATGTGGCTGCTGAATGCACAATGCCCTGGAGACCATGACAGTTTATACACCTGAGCTCATCAGGTTGGCCTGCTATGTCTCATTTTCAACCAAAACCATTGAACAATGCATTTATAATGCAGGCACACCAATGTAACATCTGCTCTCTTGGGTCACAACGACACAATATCATCTATATATATATATATATATATATATATATATATATATATATATATATATGCATGCGTACATACATACATACATACATGCATACAGATATATATTGGGGCGGGGGATAGTGGCTAGAATTGGGGAACATCGTTCAGACCTCAGATACCATAGACTTTCTAATGCTATGGTGGTGCATGACGATGAAAAAGACCATCTCCCAAATTGGAAAGGAGCATCTGTTCTTAGTGGTGGACTTGGGAAGAGGTGTCGGAAAACGGTGGAATCCGCGTATATTGCCACACGTGAAAATATCAATGGTGTTTCTGGTAGTTTCAAAATTTCAAGTGTTGTAGCGGAACTGGTTGTGGAACATGTTGAAAAAGGATAGGTTAAACATCACTGTCATACTTATTTGGTCGTTTCCAATGTACTGCTTTCACTGTCTGGTTCATTCGGTGTCGTTGTTATTCGGGCTTAAGGGCGCGCCGACTACGAGGTCATTTAGCGCCCAATTAACACATGCGAAGTGCTTTATGACTGATGTCTCGTGACCTGTGTTCGAAGTGGGAAGGAAGAGAGGGGAAAAAAGCAAAGGGAAAAGAAAGAAGAGGAGAAAGAAAAAAGAAGAAAACAAAAGAAGAAAAAGACGACAAGTGCTAAATGCAGAGGGGTGCGCTCCAGCATTGTAGTCCAATAAAAAAGGGAAGCGCTTGAGCCGACCAATCAGCGTTTGACGACCTCCGTCGGTCGTGACAATGGTAAACAAACACATTTTGTCTTTAGTGCGGCGAAACCGGTGACATTTACACAAATACCAAATTTGTTTCCCTGTCAGCGGTGACATTGTGATAAAGTAGTATTAAAGATCAAGATTAAACTAGCAAGAATGTCTTTGTAGAAAATTAGCACGAAAAAATGGAATAACATATGAATAATAGCTTCCACAAATTTTTCCCTACAGCCTTTACTATTGCCACGATCGGCGGAGGTCGTCAAACGCTGATTGGTCGGCTCAAGTTTATAGAATTGATGGTCCTCTCAAGCGTCTCCCTTTTTGGTTGGTTGGTTA
Source organism: Ashinkailepas kermadecensis (assembly GCA_034440615.1). NCBI lineage: Eukaryota > Metazoa > Arthropoda > Thecostraca > Neolepadidae > Ashinkailepas > Ashinkailepas kermadecensis. The sequence goes on along the minus strand of JAOTOM010005169.1, from coordinate 1,380,534 downwards.
TTGGTATTACGACACGTCGACCGTTGAGTCATATAGCGTAGCCAATCTCTCACGCCGATTGGTCGCGGGCGAAGAGTAGCGACAGGTGAGACTCGAACCCACAATCTTTCGATTGTGAGACGAGCATCTTACCCCTAGACCACTCGTCCCCCTTCCCTTTTTGCGTCTCCCTTTTTGGGAAGCGGAGCGTTCTACCTGGTGTTCTATAGCCTTGGCTAAATGCCACCATGCCTGTAAATTGTCCATAGCTTGAGAAAGGCGTGAGCCGAAACGTTGTTAATAAAGCTATGCTCCCATTGCTCTGTGTTTTCACACATATATATATATATATATATATATATATATATATATATATATTACTATTACTATTACTAGTATTTGAGTTGTGTTATTCAATAAACAAAATTCCATGAACTTATGAAATATATATTAAAAATCATACACATGAACAAAGTGAATGAAGTGAATGGCTTTATTTTGATTAGCTTGAGGATGAATGTGGCATGGGAAACTCTTGTGGGCAATTATCATTTTTGTCATCTAAGACATAAATGTTGATAAGTTGAGGTTATTTCAATGCTTTTAAAGCATGAAGTCAACCTGTGAATAATAAATACATAAAGACATAAAGACATAAAAGATCAGTGCAACTATGAGCCACAAGGGCCCTTCTTGGTTGCACTCTGGACACTGAACCAGTTGCCCACCAAATCCGTCGATCAACCCTCCCTGGAATACAGAAAAAAAACAAGCTCCCTATTCTTATAATGATTGTCTATGCTGTTTTTAAAGATGTTCAGTGTGTTGCTACCGACAATGGTTACCGGCAGCTGGTTCCAGTGTTCTACTACCCTGTTGGTGAAGAAAGACTGTCTTAACCTTGTCCTGCTGCGATTAACTTTAATTTTGAATTGATGACCTCTAATTGCATCATTTCTGTTAAATTCAAACATTTCCGAGATATCCCTGTTCCGGATCATGAACAAATTTAAAGACCCCGATGAGATCTCCTCTCAGCCTTCTATATTTAAGTGAAAACATATTCAATTTCTTCAATCTTTCCTCATATGCCAGGTTGCCTATACCATTAACCATTTGTGTTGCCCTCTTTTGTACTGTCTCTAAAAGCCAACAATCTTTTTCATAACTAGGGGACCAAGCTTGGACACAGTATTCCAAATGTGGCCTGACATATGCACAGTAAAGCTTCTGATGACTTCCTCACTTTTGTATGATACATTCCTATTTATTGCCCCAAGCATTCTTATTGCCTTCTTCCTGGCTTCTCTGGTCTGTTCTGATGCCCCAAATTTTGTGTTCAAAATAACACCTAAGTCCTTCTCCTGCTTGCTGCGTCACAGATAGTACTTGGCCACCCATCAAGTACGGAGCCTTCATATGCTGCCTCCCTACATGCATGACTTTGCACTTATCAAAATTAAACTTCATTTGCCATTTTTCGGACCACTTCACTAGCTCGTCTAAGTCTTTCTGCAGCAACACCTGCTCATTGTGCCCTGTTATTGCCCTAAAACCCTTCAAATCATCAGCAAATTTCAAAACCTTACTGCTTAGGTCACTTTCAATGTTAGTTACAAATATAATGAACAATAGTGGCCCCAGTACTGACCCCTGGGGGACTCCACTAAGAACATTTTGCCATGATGACTTTGTACCAGTTAGCATCACACTCTGCTGTCTATCTGAAAGCCACATCTCTATCCATTTTAGGATGCCACCTGCAATACCATGGACCTGAAGCTGCATCATTAACCATTTATGAGGTACCTTGTCAAAGGCCTTACTAAAGTCAAGATATGCTACATCAATCTGATTACCCTGATCAAATTGTTCTGTAGCAAAATTCAAAAAGTCCACAAGAGATTTGTGAGACACGATCGCCCTTTTCTAAACCCATGTTGAGTATCTTGAATCAATCTGTTTCCTTTCAGAAAACTAACTATTCTATCCTTGATAATTGATTCGAGTACCTTGCAGACTAGGGATGTGAGACTTACTGGCCTATAGTTTTCAACTTTCCCTCCTTCTCCTTTTTTTGAAAATAGGAACTACATTTGCCCTGTTCCTATCTGTTGGAATGTCATTTCGTGAAACTGGTCTACAAAATATTATACTAAGTGGAATTGCCAGTTCCTTTTCAGCTTCCTGCAATACCCTAGCATGAATTCCATCAGGTCCTGCTGCCTTGTTTGCCTTTATTTTTCTGATATAATCGAAAACAACATCACTATTAATGAAATCAACATCGTGTATCTGATCACCTGTCACTGAACTGTGGTTCACGGTTGGCAGATTAGTCACATCCTCCAATGTAAACACTGATTTAAACTACTTGCTCAGTTCCTCAACCATCTCACCATCCTCACTCAACACAGTCCCATTTACTTCCAGTGGACGAATTGTGCTTGTGAAACTTTACTTAGCTTGTAGAAACTAAAGTACTTTTACTGTCCCCATTGCAGTTCCTAGCCAAATCCAATTATTTTGCTCATTTTGCTGCTCTGGTTTTCTGCTTCACAGCGTCTCTAGCTTTTTGATACGACCTTAGATTTATGGTATTTGAAGCTTCCTTAAATGCATCTTTATTAGCCTTAATTGCTTTTATCAAATCTGGTGTAAGCCATGCTGGCTTTCCTACCCTTCTTTTGCACCTTTGCTTTTGGGGGACATGTCTAATTTGACCCTCAAGTAAGATTTGAAGTTTTCCCACATTTCACAGGCATTTAAATTGGAGAATTCTTCTTCCCATTTTATTGCACTTAAAGCCGCTCTCATGCAGTCAAAGTCTGCCCTGTTAAAATGTGGAACCTTTGCCAAATTATCCTTGATTGTCCCTGCTACTTGTGCCTTAAATATCACTATGTTATGGTCACTTCTTCCCAGAGTTTCTCCTACAGTCAAGTCTTGAACTAAATCACTTAAATCTGAGAAGACAAGGTCCAAAAATGAGCCCTGCCTAGTTGGTTCTGTTACAAACTGGTGTAAGAACAAGTCCTCTTCAAGGCATTTCCTAAGCAGTTTACATGATGGCGAGCCAACACCAACATTTTCATATCCTTTTAGATTAAAGTCACCAAGAATAAGGCATGTCCTCTGAAAGTTTCTACTGATTTCCTCGCAAATCACCTCGTCAAGCTCCAGTTGCTGAGAATGTGGCAAGGTTCCTGATAGGTACAAAACTCCTATCCTCAGTTTATTGCTGTTGCCTTTTCCCACAGCAACATCAAGCCAAATGGACTCCACACACATTTCTTTTAACCCCATCTGCTACTTTTTGAGAAGTGAATAAGCTATTCACATAGAGCATTACACCACCCCCTTTCACTGCTGGACCCCTATTGCATGCAAACATATTGTATCCCTGGATCTCAGTCTTGCAAGTTATTCCCAAAATACCCTTCACTGACCCATGCCTCAGTAATGCAAACAAAATCTGGTTCCTCCTCAGCAACATAACACTTGAATTCATCAAGTTTTGATCGAATACTCTGAGCATTAAGCATCATACACTTAACAAATGTTCCATAACCATCTTTGGCTTTGTCATGTTGAGTAGCTATTTCATCTCTGGATGAGCTACCACTCTGCCCCCTTGATCTACTGCTATCCATAATTGCTGACTGTGAGGTTATATTGCCTATGCTGTCACTATTGGCATATCCCTGAGATGGCAATTATGTCTTAGATGACTAATAATGATTGTTGCCCACAAGAGTTTCCCATGCCACATTCATCCTCAAGCTAATCAAAATAAAGCCATTCACTTTGTTCATGTGTATGATTTTTAATATGTTTCTTAAGTTCATGGAATTTTGTTTATTGAATAAACAACTGAAATATCAGTAATAGATTCACACTATTTCCATTAATACAATTTGAAATATATAAATTAAATATACATAAAGTACTCTTCTGTACATTGTGCAGCATTACCTGGTCATTTTATTTTCCATCTTGTTCAGGTAGGCTCCAATTGTCCAGTGAATCCACACTTCAGTTTTCTCTTGGTTCTAAGGCATGTTCTATTGTGGTGTCTTTGCAGTAAATTTGCAGTTTAAGGTAATTTTGGATTTATTGGGATTTCTTTTTGCCATTGCAATGTTTATGAATGTGCTTAGCATGATGTGACCACTCAATTCCTCTGCAAATGCACACTTTTCAGTTGGCCAGCAAAAAAGGGGCTTAGACTTGGGTAATATAGCATAAAAATAATGCTCAAAATGAAGAAAAAAATATGCAACATAACCTAACCTAACATTCTATGGATGAAAACATATATTTAAATGTAAAATTTCGAAACAATAATCTTTTTAAAAAAAATCCACCTTAAAAACAAACTAAACCGAAAAAAAAACGAAACTGAAAAACCGAAACTGTTGCTGAATAAGAAAGCGAATTCTTTTTGGGGGGAGGGGTGAAATTTCTAACATTCTTGGACATTTTACCAACATGCAATAAAAGCCTAAACTAACTTAACAACCAAACATAACCACTTTGTATGCTCCATGGAGGTAAAATGTTTGTAAAATTTGTGTAGTGGTTACCTTAAACTACAATAATACCATCCTTGCAAACATATTTCAGAAGACCACCAATGTTTTATGTTTCTTACATGATCCTATTTGTGCTACCACAAATGGGGAGTGATTATAAATATTCTAGCAACACCTTAACCACTACTGATATTAAAGATCCAGAGGTTTTAGGCTATCTGGCATGACTAGATGTTAGGTTATCAAACATCCAAAGATTTGATGATCAAACATCAGTAGATTTAGGTGATCAAACATTGGTAGGTTAGGTTAGGTTAATTTTTGTGTTGTAATTTTGCATTCTTCTTCTATTCATTACATATTGCCCCACCCAAGCCTCCTTTCCCCCATACATCTCATATCCTTTGTTGGGGAGAGAGGAATAAGGTAAAATTATTACTTAATTCAGTTATAAGTAGAACTTGAAATGCTAATATCTTCAATTTTCATTTTCTAAAGAAATTAATAAAAATGCATTCAAGTCACATCAGAAAGCAGCAGAAAACCACATTTTAGACCAAAACCTGGCCTAAGGGTTTATTCTATATATTTCCTGTATATTTGTTTCCAGAATGTCCTATGGTACCTGAGGAAGAGCATTTTTACCCAGGTGGATAGCAATGATCAAAATGTGTAATTAATCAGACTCACTCTGCATCAAGCAAAACAATATCTCAGCCAATACTTCAACCTTCATTAACAGGTCTTCTAGAGGGCAATGAACTAAATGAGACAATTTTGGAGAAACTGGCCAACCAAAAAGTGCACTTCTGAAGGAACATGTAGCAGCTCTCAAATATTGGCATGGCAATGCTTCCTCACTAGCTCAGCACTGGTTCAAGTGCAGAGAAGATCTTGACCTCTCCCAGGTGACTACAATAGCTGTAGAAAAACAGTGGTATCACCACATGGTTAGGGAGGTGATCAAAATCAGGATGAGCAACCCTTCACTCAACCAGGGTGTCAGGAAGATTAAATTGAGCCCAATATGGGACAATAGGCGGTTTTACAGCGGCAATTTGCTCTTCCGTCTCGTCGCTTTTGATCCTTTCAGGTCATTCCTGGCTTCAACTAAAACATTCCAGACATGAACTAAAGAAGTACATCAGAGAACATTTAATATTACTAAGAATTGGTTTCAATCAATTTCTTTAGCTTTCTCATTCACAAAAATTGTTGCTTGGTGGTGGAGATAAAATTTTTGTATACAAATTGTTTTTAGTATAATCTTCCTTAAACCATTTTATATTCCAAAACCCATATCCAAAAAGACGGCAGGTAACAAATCGGTTGGTGCACGAGCATCCTACTCATGGGGTGTGTTGTGAGTATTTATTAGTTGTGCAGTGTGAGCACGTGGGGAGTATCCGGTATGGATGTATAAACTTGGTTCACATTGATTAAGTATACTTTTGTTATCATTTTCTCTGCTGTTGCTCAGGAAGTTGGCTTATAACCACATCCTTTGCAAATTTAACCATAGTGCCAATTTGTCATCTGGCAGTCATTCGTCAGCTGCCAGATACCGTAGAACTGAATGCAGTCTCCACGTAAATCAGAAAGCGTATTGCAATTTGCTGATGTCTAAGTATAATTTTACTTATTTCAGCAGCATCTATAGTAAAACCTATTTTAATATGAAAAGTGATGTGAGAATTAGATTTGGTGGCTGCTTTTAATCTATGCGGATCATTATGCCAGGTGTTCTCCCTCTATCTTGGTCTTGGGACCACATGACCTGGGAGAAAAAAGCTGCTGTAAAACCACCTAGTGTTCTGCCAGACACCAGGAACCACCACTAACACCAAGTTCAACCCATTTAGGAATTTAGGTGTAGTTGTGTACAGTCCAGTTGTGGGTAGGAAAGGAGTGGTATACAGCATATAGGAGTGGATGCTGTTGTGTGTGGTGCAGTCTGTTTTCTCTCATCTGGTCTGTGTTGCTGATTTTTCTGCCACTGACAGTGGACCACCTTTAAGCTTTCTCATGTGACTGACTTCCTAGCCAAATTTTATGTTTTGTCTCATTTAGTTCATTGCTCTCTAGAAAACCTGTCAATAAAGGTTGAAGTACTGGCTGATATATTTTTCACTTTACCCAGAGTGAGTCTGATTAATTAAACAGTTTGATCACAGAATGTTCTAGCCAAGACCAAGAATAATGCATTCTCAGTACCAAGAGGGACCTTTGCAACATAGATGGGAGCAAATTGCTGTTGTAAACATTTATGCAGACACCAACTTCAAACCCAACAAAGCAAACTGTGAGATAATGGACAATGGCAGTGGCTAATCATTTAACTGGAGATTATTTCGTGGTGTCTGGCAGGGTGCTTTATATTAAGCATAACATCAGGTACGTACCTACCTAGTTACCACATACCTAGTTAGGTAGTGGGCAGATTAAAATTAGACTCCCGGTACCCCATTCCTACCTGGCTAAGAATTTGTATTAAAAAAGTTCCCCATAATGCCAATCAAATTAGACCACCAATCACCAGGGCATAACCAATCTACCTCCTAGAGATGGCCACGTCAACGACGTGCGCAAAAGATGCGCTGTTTCGGGAAGTAAACATCGCGCTTCTTCGAAAATGCACAGGCTAGAATGAGTATCAGCTAACACTTCTAACCGAGTCCAGGTACATAGCAATGGAACAGCAGCATTCACTCACTGAGCGCCAGACCTACCTACAAACCCTTCCGGTGTGCTCCCCTATCACTATCCTAAAGCTAGTTCTATAAAAAAAAATGTGGTGGATTTTCCAATTTGGCTGCCGGGAACCGGAATCGGCTAATCTCTTTGGACTAATCGGTTGGAATATTCTACGTCGGCAAGCACCACTACCTCTTACCTCCAGTTTTGTATTAGCTGATAATTTCATAAGCACCAATTAACATGAAGGTATTTCCTTCGGTCTAGAATAGCTTACGTCATACTTAGAACATCCCGGGTGGGTCTACTCTGTTGCCCTGGGTTGTTGCCGTGCCCATGCTCCGAAACTACCGAAACGAATTTCATCAAACCTTCACCAATCGATGCATTTGGGTCAATTTACCTCGGTCTTTTGATTATGGTGACTCTCAACGTTACGTAAAGCTATTAAATTACCCCTTAAATTTGGAGCGGCCATTTTAAAACCATTTTGTAAATGTTGCGGTGCCCATCCTCCTAAACGGTTCGATTAAACTTCATGAAACCTTCACCAATCGATGCAGCATAGTCGATTTACTTGGGACTTTACGATATGGTGACCTTGACCTTGACCTAAGGTCGCAAAATAGATACATCTTTATTTGCAATCGTTGCGGTGCCCATGCTCCTAAACTACTGAACCGAATTTCATGAAACCTACACCAATCGACGTGACATGTTCGATATACTTGGGACTTTTGAATATGGTGACCTTCGCTTTAGGTCAAGGTCACCAAAAAAGCACAAAACCATTTTAAAAACTATTTGCCAGGCACATACTCAGAAACTACTAAATACAATTTCATGAAACCTTCGCCAATCGACGTGACGTGATCGATATACGTGGGGCTTTGAATATGGTGACCTTGGGTTTAGGTCAAGGTCACCGAAATACACGAAATCATATTTGAGACTATTTGCCACGCCCATACTCCGAAAGTACTGAACCGAATTTGATGAAACATTCACCAATCGACGTAGAGTGGTCGATGTACTCCGGACGTTTAAATGTGGTGACCTTGGCCTTAGGTCAAGGTCATCAAAAATGCATAAATTATTTTTAAGGGCTGTTGCGTCGCCCATGCTCCGAAAGTACGGTACCGAATTTTATGAAACCTTCACCAATCGATGTGACGTGGTCGATACACTTTAGACTGTCCAATATGTTGACCTTGGCCTAAGGTCAAGGTCATCAATAAGCTTGAAACTCTTGCTAAGGTTTGTCACAGCGCCCATGTTCAGAAAGAACGGAACCGAATTTCTTGGAACCTTCATCAATAGATGTGGAGTGGTCGATATACTTGGTACTCTTGAATATGGTTATCTTGGTTTTTGCTTAAGGTCATCATAAATGCACAAAGCTGCTTAAGCATTGTTTAAATGGTTCTTCGTGAGATTGAAACACCATCTCTATTTCAATTTGTGAAGTTTATCATCTTTATAGTTATTGCTTAAGCAGCTTTGTACATTTTTGATGACCTTAAGCAGAAACCAAGATCACCATATTCAAGAGTCCCAAGTATATCGACCACTCCACATCGATTGGTGAAGGTTCCAAGAAATTCGGTTCAATGCTTTCTGAGCATAGGCGCCGCGACAACCCTTAAACAGAGTTTCAAGCATTTTGTATGACCTTGACCTCAAGCGAAGGTCACCATATTGAAAAGTCACAAGTATATCGACCACGTCACGTCGATTGGTGAAGGTTTCATGAATTTCGGTTCCATACTTTCGGAGCATGAGCGACTCAACAGCCCTTGAATAGAGTTTTATACACTTTTGATGACCTTGACCTAAGGCCAAGGACACCATATTGAAAATTCCCGAGTATATCGACCACATTACGTCGATTGGTGAAGGTTTCATGAAATTCGGTATCATACTTTCGAAGCATGGGCGACGAAACATCCCTTACAAATAATTGTATGCATTTTTGATGACCTTCACCTGAGGCCAATATCACCAAATGTAAACACTCCGAGTATATCGGGCATTCCACGTCGATTGGTGAATGTTTCATCAAATTCGGTTCAGTACTTTCTGAGTATGGGCTTGGCAAATAGCCTGAAAAAATAAGATTTTTTGCGTTTTTGTTGGCCTCGGCCTAAAGCCAAGGTCACCATATTCAAAAGTCCCAAGTATATCGACAATGTCACGTCGATTGGTGAAGGTTTCATGAAATTCGGTTCAGTAGTTGAGGAGCATGGGCACCGCAACAATTGCAAATAAAGATGTACTTATTTTGCGACCTTAGGTCAAGGTCAAGGACATCATATTGTGAAGTCCCAGGTAAATCTACTATGCTGCATCGATTGGTGAAGGTTTAATGAAATTCAGTCAAGCCGTTTAGGAGCATTGGCACCGCAACACTTTCAAAATGGTTTCAAAATGGCCGCTCCAAATTTAAGGGGTAATTTAATAGCTTTACGTAACGGTGAAAGTCACCATATTCAAAAGTCGCAAGGTAAATCGGCCCCAATGCATCGATTAGTGTAGGTTTGATGAAATTCGGTTTGTTAGTTTCGGAGCATAGGCACGGCAACAACCAAGGGCAACAGAGTAGACCCAACCGAACATCCCGGGGTATGGTTTTACGACAATAAATAGACGTCATCCAAGACTCTGGTTGACAAAGCTAGCAGCAATTAAAAAGCGTGTTTACGAATAGTTACGTCGACGGTGACAATTCCTGCGTATTTGTGCCGAGTAATCTGCCAACTGTTCAGCATCACAAAAGCGATAGTAACGCCACCTTTAAAGTACCATTTTACCGTTGCTCCACAAGCGGACAAAGACAGCAACAATGCGAAATTCGTGACAGGGGCGTACCGAAGGGGGAGGCATTGGGGCTGTTGCCCCCTTGAGAAGTTGTGGGGCTCCCAAGAATCGTGAGGTTCGGAAAAATTGCGACAGGCTCCCTAAAAATTTAGCCAGGGCTCCTCAAAGTCGCAGCGGGGACCCTAATAATAATATTTGTCTCAATAAAATTCACATTGGGGGTCCTCAGCATCACATTGAGGAGCTCAAAAAGTCGCAAAGGGTCCCTGAAAATGAGCTTAGTGGCCCCATTATCGCACCAAGGCCCCTCAAAATCACATTGGGGCCCCAAAAATCGTTCCGGGGCGTCTAAAAATGACGTTGGTGGCTCCGAAAAGTCGGACCGGGGTCCCTGAAAATACCGCTGGGGGCCCCCAAAACGTTTCGCCGGGACTCCCGAAAATGACGCTAGGGCCTTAAAGGGTCAGATAGGGGCTCCTGGAAATCACGCTGGGGCCCAATAAGTCTCGCCGTGGCCCCCGAAAGTGACGTTCGGCCCAAAAGGACGGGCCGGGCTCTTGAATATCACGCTCCTGAAAAGGTCGAACCTGAGCCCCTGAAAATCACACTGGGGCCAAAAAAGTCGTGCCGAGGTCCTTGAAAATCACGATGGGCCCAAAGGGACGGGCTGGGCATATGAAAATCACTCTGAGGGCTCAAAAGATCAGGCACTGAAAATCCCACATGGGCTCCCAAAAAGTCGGGCTACGGTCCCTGGAAATCACGCTGAGGGTCACACAAGTTCGCGTCTGGGCCCATGAAAATCAAGCCGGGGGCCCAGAAAATCGTGCAGGGTTTCTTGAAAATCACGACGGGGACCCAAAAATGTCGAACCGGGGCCCCTGACAATCGCCCGGAGCCTGGGGGTACCAGATAGTCTCGTCCGGACCCCTGAAAATCACGCTAAGGGCTCGACAGGTCGCACCGGGGTCCCAAAAGTCTCATCGGGATCACCGAAAGAATTAAGGCGGAAAACGAATAAATAGTCCGGACACGAAAGATCACTCTGGGTCCCAACAATCGCTCCAAAAGCCCCCAAAACGTGTTGGCCAAAAAACGTGTCGAGGTCACCAAAACTCGCGATAGGGATCCCAAGAAATGACGACGGGGCCCAAAAAAGTAGCACTTAGACCCAAAGAAGTCACGTCACCGGTCATGAAAATCACACTGGGGCACAACAAGTCTCACCGGAGCCACACAAGTCCCAGCCAGCCTCTAAGAAACCAAATCCTACCCAGAATGTCACTCTGCGGCCACAAAAACTGCGTCAAAGACCCCTGGCCCCTTACAAAAAACGCATTGGACTTCGGAAAAGAAGCGTGTTGGACACGGAAGAAAAGCAACAGAAGCCTGAAGAATCAGTAACGGGGCCAAACAATATCATGCAGGGGGCTTACACAAAAAACATAACTCTACCCCAAAAATCGCAGAGGGACGCAAAGGGACCAAAACTAGAATCGACCCGAGAACCGGAAAATTAAAAACAGTTCCCGAAAAAAGTTTTCCGAAGGGCCTTTCTAATCTGAAAGATGCTATCGGCTGAAAAGAACTCGTTGAGCAGCCCCAGTGGCGTACCAAAGAGGAAGATGTATTCCCCTCCTGAAGGGATACCCCCAAGAATCGTCCCAGGGCGTCACAAAATCGCTCTATGGCCCCATAAATTCACGTCGTAGTCGCCAGAATTCGCGTAAGGCGCTCTAAATAAATACAGCGGGCACAAAAAAAAACTCACGCCGGGCCAGAACATTTGCGCCTGGGCCCGCCAAAATCGCGTTTGGGCTAGCTAAGTGCAGCACGCCCCGCGAACTCGCGCCAACCCCCCTCCCCCATTATCGCGCTCGGGACCCAAAATTCCCGTCTGTAGTCCCTAAAATTCTGGTCGGGACATCAAAAATTCCCCTCGAGGCTCCAACTAATTTGCGGCGATGGTCCCAAATAAGCACATCGTGGCCCCAAAAATCGCATCGGAAAAATTAAGCCGGTACCCTCCAGAATAAGGAGACATTCGAAAAAATAAACGCCTAAGCCCGGAAAATCGTTCCAAAGCCACAAACATACCAACAGATACCTACCTTCAAAAATCGCGCACGGCCCCGACAAAACGTACCGGAGCTCGAAAAAATCGCGGCGGGACGCAAAAATATGACACCGATGCCCGAAAAATCAATCTATGACTAGTATTTTTTGTTTTATTAACCAGTCACCAAAAATTGCGCCGAGCCCAGAAAACTGACGTCGGGTCCTCCCGGAACCACGCGTTTGTGCCCGAAAAGTCGCGCCTGGACCAGATAAATTATATCGGAGCTCCCGAAATCATGCTGGTCCCACAAATATGCGCCAGGAGCCACCCCCCCCCCCCCCCCACACAAAAAAAAACGGCGGGACCCTTAGAGCACAACAGGAGGCCGAAATTGACCGGACCCTCCAAAGCGCACGCATTCTGGCAAAAAGCGTCAGGGCCTTAACACGTGCGTTGCAGCTCTAAATAAACACACCGGGAGCTAAAAAAAAAAACACCACGGGGCCCTCGAAGCACACCGGGGACGTGAGACCGCATGGGGCCTCAAAACCAGGCTGGGGCCCTAAAAATCGACATGGTCCTGAAAAGGAACAAAAATACTGGGCACGGGCACAAAAATACTGGGCACAAAAACAAAAATACTGGGCATCAACGCATCGGAATATTCCAAAACGCGCCGGTACCTAAAAAATATCGTCCGTGAACAAAAAAGCACCACAACTCTAAAAACAGAGCCGGGGTCTCAAAAATGTGCCGTGCCCCAAACAAAAATTGGCTGGAGCCCGAAAACACATCCATAGACGTAGAAAAACGTAACGGGTAAAAAAAAGAACACCTGGCATTGCCCTCAGTTCGGTAGCCAATTTCAGATTGTATTTAGTTGAAGAGATGAGGTGCATCAGTGCTCAGCAGGTATCCGGATTTCTTAACCGCCACAAAATAATATAAAACATCAAATATCAAACATTGCAACGTTCGTAATTCAACTAGACTACTTATCAACCACGTGTGTTGATCTCTGAAAATTATGGAGGAGGCATAATACATGAGACATGAAGGCAATGGGCGAACCCAAATGGATTGGTGGCACATTCCATAGGATCCCATGTCAGAAGTTGAAATATATGAGGATCAAAGTCAATATTGATTGGGTACTTGCCCCTTCAAAAGCATATAATACAACACCCCTGCTATCAGCGGTGCAAACTTTGTCGTCAGCACTGGGTGGGTCCAAGTCGCTGGCGAATCCAACTGATCATTTGACAGCTGCCAGACCACCCAACTTTCAACCTCAGCTGAGCCCAAAACCTTGTTTAGCCTCGGATTTGAGCCAATTCACTTTGAACACGTAAAGGTAAAATATGAACATAATTAAAAATGATGAATACTTCACAGCAGTAGCAATATTTGAAAGCTATGCAAGATTGTGCCAGTGGCGTAGCCAATGGGGGGGGCGAAGAGGGTAGCCGCCCACGCCACCCCTGGAGGGTCGGGAGGGGGGCCTCCAGTTGGGTGCCTTGAGGGCCCGCAAGGACCCCTCAAAGCGTCGGTGCAGGGGGCCTGCAAGGGCCTCTTGGGCCGACGTATAGGCCCTCGGACCGGCGAAAGGGACCAGGGCTGACGGTAAGTGTCCCAGGCCGATGAAGAGGATCCCGAGTCAACGGAGAGTGCCGTCAAGATGCTGAGGACCCTTGGTTGGGCGAACGTGAAGGGCTTCTGGATCGACATAGAGGCCCTCGGATAGTTGGAAGGGCCCTCGGGCTGACGGAGAAGGTCCCGAGGCAACATGAATCCACTTCATTTTCAACATGGGAAGGTAAAAAGTATGGGCATAATTGAAAATGATGAATACTTCACAGCCATAGCAATAATTGAAATGTATACAGGATTGGGCCAGTGGCATAGCCAAGGGTGGAGAAGAAGGTTTACGACCTCCTGGACTATCGGCGGAGCCCACGCCGAAAAAAGGGCATTTGACCTGATGGGCAGGGCCCAAGGGTTTGAAAAGGGGCCTTCGGCTTGCCGAAAAAGGTCTAGACCCGTGATTCAGGGAGGGTCCGTCAGACGTCAAAGAGACGACAGAGGGGACCCTAGTTTCCGGAAAGGACCTCGGGACATCAAGAAGGGCCCTTGTGCCGACGGATGGGGCAAAGCCGTACCCTGGGCCCCTGGCAGTGGTTTCCGCATGCGATAGGATGAGCGATAAACGATAAACGATAATTATCGCTGTTAAGTAAATCGGTTATCGTTATCGTTTATCGCTAAATTTTCAAAATTATCGCTCATCCACTTATCGCAAGTTCCAAAAATTATGAACGATAAACGATAAAATGTAAAACGGGATGATGGAAAAATGGAAGACGATCGACAGTGTATGCCGCGCGACAGTGTGTGTGCGCAACCTGTTGCCATCTGCTAAGTGTACAGATCTGTCAGACGGCCGACGGGTGGTATAAATTTGCGCGGCGGGCCGGGCAGAGGTCAGTCACAGGGGGTCCACTCCCGCATATCTGGCAACTATCCAAATCTTCAGGTTAAAATAAGCCTATTTTCAAAGTTAATCGTCATTGAGATAATTGGATTATTTCATTATCATTGAAAATAGCATTCTGTACTCAGTGTAAAGAACTTGAAATAACATGTAGTTATTGATTGAGGCTTATTTTCAAAAAACCTTTAAGAACTGGCATTGTTCTACACTCCCGCATATCTGGCAACTATGCATATCTTCAAGTTAATATTAGCCTATCTTCAAAGTTAATCATAATTGAGATAATTTTATTATTTCATTATCGTTTGAAAATAAAATTGTTTACTCAGTATAAAGAATTTGAAATAAGATTTTGTAGTTATTGATTGAGGCTTATTTACATAAAACCTTTAAGAACTGGTAGGGACGATGGACATACGAGGGTTTGTCAAAAGCATATTCCTCGCGCCGCAAAACAGACGACGTTACGCATGACGTACGAGGGTTTATCGAAAGTGGTTGCGTCGAAAATATAATTACTTCTGCCGGTATGTCGGTACTTACGGAGTGACAGAATATATGTACTTCCACTGTGCTAAGCGTTGTCTTGGACATTGGCGAATATTGGGATATACAATAAGTAGGTACCTATTGAAGACAATGTGTTAAAGTAGCCTATAATTGGTCTGTAGCTGGGCCAGATGTCTCAAGCACCGAACCATCATCCAACAAAGCGGCGGACTGAATGCGTCCACGGCGCTGAGTGTACAAGCGGCCGCTGAGTGTACTGCGCTTTTGCGGCGCTTGGTCATCTTGGTGAGTCGGAATCAGTGCCCCTCAGCGACGGGGCTGCATGGCAGCTGGGGTTTGCATGGTGCCAGGTATGCAACACCAGCATCTGTACGCGTCCATTTCTTGTAAACACTAATGCTATTTGTACTCTGTTTTGGACCTTGATTTTTGACGTGAAAATAGGTCAGGGGCGGACTCCGTGCCACTGAAAATCGCGTATATTCTGGACGTTATCGCTGTTAAAAAAACAATTATCGTTATCGTTTTATCGCTATCGCTGTTAATTTTGTGAAAAATTTTTATCGTTTATCGTTTATCGTTATCGCAAACCTTTCTTATCGTTTTATCGTTATCGCAGGTCCGAAAATTAGTTATCGCGGAAAGCACTGGCCCCTGGGTAGATGGGGGCCCCTGGCCTGATTGAAAGGGTCCAAGCTGTTGAAAAAGGACCTTCGACCTGACAGAGCAGGCCCTGGATCGCGAAGTAGGGCCGTTGACCCGACGGGGAGGATCACTAGCCGCGGGAGGGCCACGGGTCGTCGGAGAGGGCCGGGCCGGGCCCAGTATGAAGGGCCTCTGGACCGATGGGAACTGAAACTGCACTCCTCTATCGCACATTTGCGCGGTAGGGGAGGTCCAAGCTTTTGAAGAGGGGACTCCGGTCGGACGGAGAGTGCCCTGAGCCGTGAAAGTGTCCCTAAACCGAGAGCTGCGGGGCCCTGACCGGACGTGAGAAGTCACTGGGTCCGCTTTGGCTCACGCTGATGGAGACGGGCTCAGAACTGACAGAGGGCCCCAAGCTGATAGGTCCCCGGGCTACGGAGACGATCCGTGCTGAAGGTGCTACGTAAAAAGCCTCTAAGCCCCTAAGCCCAGGGCTGTTGAAAAGCATGGCGTTTCCAAGCGGTGAAGGGCGAGTCGGATGGGGCCCTCCAGGCGACCGTCCTGAGGGGCAGAGATATAACCGAGGAAAGATGCAAACGCATCTAACAGCTTGTGTGGAAAGGGCCCTCAAAATATGAAGACGTCCACCATGAGGACTGGCAAGGGCTGTGAAGCCAAGAGAGGGCCTGCCCGAGAGCTGGAATGCCCATGACAGCTGGAAAGAGCAGTCTCAGTTTTCATGGGGTCCTAACAGCTGAGGAAAAAACAGGGTGTCCAATGGCTCCTAATGGATGAACAAGGTCCCCTGACAGATTAAAGACAATCCTCATTGGCTGGCAATTGATGTGAGGAATATCTAAGATCAGCCTCAGAGCTAGACTGCTCTTGATGAGAAGAACAGGGCCCCCTGAGATCTAAAGAGAGTCCCTAATGGCTAGCGATGGTTGTGAAGAATACTGAGAGCCAGTTGCAGAGCTAGGATGTCCTTGCTAGCCCGAAAGACTGTCGAGGACTAGGGAGGTCCCCTGAGAGCTAGAGTAGATCGGACTGTGATGCTCCTGAGGCTTGGGAAGAATACTGAGGAATGAGCAGAGCCACCTAAGAGCTAAGAAGAGTACCAAAAGCTGGCGATGTTTCCTAGAAATTGTGAGGCATGTCTCGGAGCTGCAGGATTCCCCTGTAACCTACACAGGTCAGTCGAGGACTGAGAATGGCCTATGCAAGTTGGAGAGGGCTCCTGAAGGATGAATTGTTCTCCTTGGAGCCAGAGAGGACTGGACTGGGATGTTCATGAGCTTTAAAATGTGTACCTAAAGGATCGGGGCCCCCGAGAGTTAAGGAAGTCCTTGAGAACTGGCGATGGGTGCGAGGAATACTGAGGGCCAGTCTCAGAGATAAGATATCCTTGGAAGCCATAAATACTGTCAAGGACTGGGAAGGTCACCCACCGCAACCTCAGCGGCGGCGGCCGTCTCTGTGGCCAGGGCCACCCTAGCGGCTACAGCCGTCCTGGCGGTGACGACCGCCCAAGTGGCCACAGCTGTCCCAGCAGCCTGACCACCGCTGCTCCAGCAGCTACGGTCGCTCCAGCGATGGCGAAACAAACAGCCCGGCGAAAGCTGCGATGACGGCCGCTCCAGCTATGCCAGTTGCTTCGCCTTGGGATAATACCGGTGATGCAAAAAGAAAGGGAAAACAATCTACAGGGCGCTGTGTGTTGGGCATAGCTGGCCAGAAATGTTGCTAGTCCGTCCCCTGCCCTCAAATCTTGCGCTTCTTTTTTCCAACTGGTATTCACACATCATCTTGCGAACGTATGACGGTGTTGAAAAGGCGCAACAATGTGGGCTCCATCCCTATCTTGAACACTGTTCCTATTAAACGATGCCTGCACGTAGTGTTTAACAGAAATAAGCAATTGTGCCCATGGAGATGAGTAGTGTAGGCACGGTTCCGCTAATCCGCTAACCGCTAATTAGTGAAGCTAACTTTTTCGTTAGCGGATTAGCGTTTCCACTAGCTTTGAAAACCATTAGTGGACCAATTAGCTTCCGCTTAAATTGTGAATTCCGCTAAATTTAGTTCCGCTAACTTTAAGTCCGCTAACATTTTTTTGTGTCGCCGGTAAGTTAAATCGTATCGCTTCGAAGCGGCCGAGCACTGTACCCGAGCGGGACCAGCCGGCGCGCGGACGCTGTACCCAAGCGGGACCAGCCGGCACGCGGGCGTTGTACTCGAGCGGGTTGCTGCAGCTGACGTCGCTACACCGACGCTGTGCTGCAGTATGGGAGCCCGGTAGCTGCTTCTTGACCTGACCCGTCCCGCACCCTCGGCCACGACATCCGGCGTATCCCTATGTGGGAAGCTATTACTGCGCAACAACTCGGGACACGGGTATCTGGTATGTACCAACACTCACCACGAGTCAAGCAGCAGCCCACTTTGAGCTGACCGGACGCCTTGATACAGCACCGGTAGTCGGATTAATCGGCCGGCACTGCGCCGCCGGCTGCTGCTAAGTTGTGGCAGCAGGTCGTACGTCATTGGCGACACACTTGGACGACGTCGGTGCTGGAGAGCCGCTTGGTGTTCCATCACGCTGCCGGAGCCTCGCGCGCCGGTCTGGCGATAGTCGACCCACTATCACGGATACTTCATTATGCCAGTCCCCAGAGGAACCTCCAAGGGGCCTGTCCCCCCCCCCCCTCCCAGCAACAAAAATATACTATGTCAAGCAGGAAGTTTTGGGTTTGTCACCACGCAAAACCAGAAATTTTCGGCGCGCCGAAAATGATCTCTGTTTCATCACAATTTTGTGGTGTCCCCCCTTACGAAAATTCTGATGTGCCCCTGCCAGCCCCAGTCGTCCGATGGCGCTGCCTGCCAACGTCACGGTACGCGGTGTGAATGTTCTTCGCTTGTAGAGAGCCTGCGTTATTGATGATACCGTGGGTATGCACACGGAGAGCGGCATTTTTACGTCTTTGGATTGGTAACATAGCTGGCATGATATACATTCTAATCACCTCGCAATAATGAACATGTACATCCATACGCTCCGTGGGGCAAGTAAGGCAGCAACACGATGCAATCGACCCGGGTGCACCGAATAGCTTTATTTCCAGAAAACGGTCAACGACATTCGCCTGTGAGATTGGATGCGACGTGGTGCACACCGCATGCACGCCCATCCTCCACACCTGGCCAGCATCGGACACTGACGACACGTGCCGTGGGAGCCGGAGCGTGGGATCGACCGGCGCCTGACCCGACTGTTGACGACACTTCCCCGGCCGCTGATGTATGACAGCCGATGGGGAAGGCGAGCTGATCCGGGCGCAGCGCGAGCGGCCAGGCCACCCTGAGCCGGCGGCGGCGCGGCACGCCATGACGGCCGCCCCAGCCGGGCCACCGTCGCTTGATTTACAACCCAGCGAGGTAAATTTCAGCGATTTCACCGTAGCGCATTCTGCACGGGATTACACCGACCAGACGGCTGGGATTTGCATGCGTCCAGCGCAGCCCGTCAGCGGCACGGTGTTGGGCGTGCAGAGACGGCGCCACGGGCGCCTGGCATGCACGCTATGGGCGCCTGCCTGAGATAGCGCCACGTGCAGTTTCCGCAGACCGAAGGTGCATGGCGAGAACAGCGAGACAGTAGGCGGTTTTACAGCGGCAATTTGTTCCCCGCCTGGTCGCCTTAGATCCTTCCAAGCCATTCTTGGTTTCAACTAAAGCATTCCAGATATGAACTACAAAGCGTATGTCATACAGCATTGAATATTAATGAGAATTGCTTTCAAACTTCCAATATCATTACAGTTTTCACGTTAACAACAATTTTTGTTTTGTAGTGCGCAGAAAACGATGTTAAGCAGTGTTTTTAGTATAACTTTAGCTAAAGCATTTTATATTCTCAAAATCCATACTCCAATATGCGGCAATCGAACAAATCAGTCAGTGCACCAGCGTCCTGCTCGTGAGTTGTAGTGTGAATATCCATTGCTTGTACGCAGGGGCGTCGATTTGTATCCTTTTGGCCCCCCAATGTTGATTTGGCCCCCCAATAACCCATGCTATTTTTATGCTGATAAAAAGCTAAAGGAAAAAAAGAAGAAAAACACTGTGTTAGGTACATAGAAAACTTAGTTGATGTTAATCAGCACATTTTGTACTGAAAAAGAACAGATTTGGATTAGATAGTGGACTGAGTATCCAACTTTTGCTACACAATTCAAAATTATGTGCAAAAAAAACAAAATAGCTAGATTTCCCTCCACTGTGGAAGGAAAACTTACAGCATACAATGTTAAGATTCGATGATGATGCATTTTAAACCAGATTGTCTTTTTAAAAAAATGTTAAGCCACAAAACAACAATTGGATTGTCATACTGATGTTTGTACACGCCACCAATGGCAAAACCACATGCATATGAGCTTAAACAGGAAAAAATCCATTCTTAATTTCCAGTCATTGTCAAACTTGCATTGTCCAGTGAACAACAATGACAATCATCATTGAGATTGTGGATATGCAAACTATAATTATCTTCAGCAGCCCACCTATCACACCATCAGCTTGATATTTACCTAGGTACCTACCTACATGCCCAATGACAATGCATGCATTAAATATTGATATGGGGAAAAACGAGAGCCATGTGTGGGCAAATCTGCCAGCTTATGATACCATGACAGAGAAAAGTCAGCAAGAAGCTGCATGGCCACTGCATTATAATTGGTATTCCTAAAAGAATAAAAAAGAAAGCTGTGGCTCACATGACTTTTAAGCAAACCTTACAGTCATACAAGACCAATGCTATACAAGAAATAGCCTTGACAAGACCAATGTCTCGTACGCCGCAAAAACACCATTATTAAACGCCGCAAAAATACCATTATTTTAAAAGGTACACCAAAGTTCGCATTCAAACCTTGATGACGTCACAGGTTTTTATTCGTATATTGCAGAAATTGGAAGCATCAGGCAAGTTTCAATTTCACTGCACATGGGTGGGGAGTGATTTTTTTAGGCGTACCGGACCACAGAGGTCATTTGCGCCACCTTTGAAGCGAGTACGTTACATGTCTGACTATAAAAGCGGGTGTTTGCGATCAAGGTGCAGGCATGTGGACGTTTACGTAAAGGGAATTTTACGTTATAGTTTGTGTGATATTTTAGGCGCTGAAGGCGGGGCTAGGATGGGGACATCCCCCTAATGTCTAGATGGCAGGGGCGTCGATTTGTATCCTTTTGTGGGGGCCAGGGCCCCACCAATGTTGATCTTGGCCCCCCCAATGTTGATTTGGGCCTCCCCAATAACATATGCTATTTTTATGCTGATAAAAAGTTGAAGGAAAAAAGAAGGAAAACACCATGCTAGGTACATAGAAAATGTAGTTGATGTTAACCAGCACATTTTGTAATGAAAAAAAACAGATTTGGGTTAGATAGTGGACTGACTCTCCACCTTTTGCTACAAAATTCAAAATGGTGTGCACAAAAACCAATTGTCATTGTCAAACTTGCATACAATCCAGTCCCGTGAACAACAATCAGTTATCATTGAGAGTGTGGATATACAAACTATAATTAACCTCAACAGCCCACTCATCACACTATCAGCTTGATATTTACCTGGTACCTAGGCACCTAGGTACATGCTACAGAAAGACTTAGAAGAGCTTGTGAAGTGGTCCAAAAAATGGCAGATGAAATTAAATTTTGATAAGTGCAAAATCATGCATGTATGCAGGGGCGTCGATTTGTATCCTTTTGTGGGGGCTATGGCCCCACCAATGTTGATCTTGCCCCCCCCCCCCAATGTTGATTTGGGCCCCCCCCAATAACCTATGCTATTTTATGCTGATAAGAAAGCTAAAGGGAAAAAATGAAAAACCCCATGCTAAGTAGAAACATTGATGTTAACCAGCACATTTTGTACTGAATAGAAACAGATTTGGATTAGATAGTGGACTGACTCTCCACCTTTTGCTGAAAAATGTAAAATTGTGTGCAAAAACAAACAAAATAGCTGGAATTCCCTCCACTGTGGAAGTACAGCTTACATCTTTCTGGGTTGGTTGGTTGGTTATTTGGGTTTACGGCCGCATTGACTGCGTTGGTCATACAGCGCCCATACAACTTTTCTTGTTCCCACCTTAAAGCACAATAATACCCAAAAGTTTCCGAAAAAATTTACAACCATGTTCACAAAAAATATAATTTTGTATTCAAAATCAGCTTAGGTTAGGTTAGGCTCGGTTAGGTTTCTTTTTTAAGGTTGAGAATTTTCAGAAAATAAATTAAGTGACATTTTAATTTAGTTTAATTTTTTGTTCTCAAAAGATAGGTTAGGGTAGGCTAGGTTAGGTTTTGTTGCATTAAAAAAAACATTTATGTTTATGCTATGTTACCGAACTCAAAGCCTTTTTGGCATTATTTTGCTCACAACCTGAAAAGTAAGCACAGAAAATAAGTGGGTCCAATCATCTTAGTCACCTTCATAAACATGGTATTCTGCATATTTTTTTTTGTTTTAAAGGAAAAAAAGAACACCTTAGACCGCAAGGTTACCAAATAATTTGCAATTTTTGGGGGAAACTTTTTTGGAATTTTTTTTTTTTTAAAGTTTTCCAACTTGAAAAACCTAAACTAACCTAACTTAACCAAACCTAACCCATTTGCTTGCTATATGGAGGCAAATGTGTGTACAAACTTGTCTTGTTACCACCTTAAAGCACAATAATACCGATTTGGCTAGGTTAGGCTAGTTTAGTTGTTTACCTTGGAAAAATTGTTCAATCATTTTCAAAAATAAAATAAAATCGGAAATTTTCCTTCAAAAGCAGCTGACATTAGGTTCGGGTAAGTTGGGTTCGGTTGTTCAATTTATAAAATTTTCAGAATATATATTGCTTAATTTTTGTTTCTATTTTTTCTCCAAAGCAGGGGTGTCGATTTGTATCGATAGACACTAGCGCGTATTAAATGTCACAAATCGTGATGGGCGTTCCTCAGAACATCCAAAATCGTAACATCCAAAGAAAAAATTCCAGTTACAGAAATTCCAGCGCCTAAAGTCTAAATTTGAGGTTACAGTGACAAATGTGACGGAGGTAAGACATTTGTGGTGCAATTGCGCGCAGTGTTTAATCCGGAGGCCAATCTCATGTGACGTCGTACTGATTCGTTTTTTGTACTTCGCACATTCTGATGTATCTGCGGATTGGTGTGATTTTAAATAGTGAATAAATAGCTTGCTGATATTTAATTCCCAAAGGAACAGTAGTTGAAGAAGTTGGCAGGTAAGCTTGAAAAAGTCCAGTCCATGCTTTTTTTCTGATTTGTGCTCAGGGTTTCCATGTTAATATCACATAACTACCACGTTTGTCTTCAAGAAGAGCTGTTTTTAGTTTACTTTTATTAATATTTTCATTCCACTGCTCTTAGTGCCCTTTCTGCCCAGGATTGGGGCACCTAGTGTTGCATTTCCGTCCAGGGGTTGGCACACCTTTTGGTAAATTTACAGCTTAAGGTAATTTCTGATTAATTTTTTTCCATGCAATGTTTAGGAATGTGATGAACATGATGTTACTGCTCATTTTGGTAAATTTGTGTTTTAAGGTGTTTTATGAATTCGTGGAATGTATCATTTCAATGCAATGTTTATGAATGTGACTCAGATGATGGGACCACTCATTTTCTATACAAATGCCTACATTTCAGGTTGTGAGCAAAATAACACCAACAAAAAGCTTTGAATTGGGTGACATAGGGTAAAGTATTTTTTTTTAAATAAAAAAATGCAACATAACCTAACCTAACCTAGCTTAACCTCCCCTTGGAGAAAAACAAAACCAAAACATCAAGTTGTAAAAATTTCAAGCAATGTATTTTTTTTACAATTAAAAAATGTAACCCAACTTAACTTAATCTAACATAAGCTGCTTTTAAAGAAAAAAGATCTATTTCTTTCAAATTTTGGAACAATTTTTGCAAAAAATGTCGAACTTAAACACTTAAACTAATCTAACATCACCAAACATAGCCCATTTGTTTGCTTTATGGAGGCAAATGTGTAATAACTTGCCTAGTTACCACCTTAAAGCACAATAATTCTGGTTAGATTAGGTTGGGTTAGGTTTTTCATTTGCAAAATTTCAAGAAAATAAATTGCTATATATTTTTCCAATCTTGTTTTTGTAGTTGTTTTCTCCAAGGTCAGGTTAGGCTAGGTTACGTTAGGTTATGTTGAATTTGTAATGTATTTCTTTTAATTGCTATGTTACTAACTCCAAGCCCATTTTTAATGTTATTTTGCTCACAACCTGCTCACAACCACAAGCATTTGCACAGAAACTGAGTAGTGCCATCAGCTTAGTGACATTCATAAACATTGCATTGGAAATTTAAATAAAAAAATATTAATAAAACACATAAAAGCACAAATTTAATGTCCTTTCTTCTGCAAATGCATGCCTTTCAATTGGGAGTAAAAAAATAACACCAAAAAAAGGGTGTGGAGTAAGGAAATATAGCATGCAAATAATGTTCAAGATGTATGATAACCTTACCTAACATAGTTCAACTTCCCATACAAGAAATTAATTGTTTTTAATTTAAATTTTCGAGGCATTTTCTCAAATATTTTCAACTTAAAAAACCTAACCTAAGCTAGCCTGAACCGTTTATTATTTTTTTGTAGAAAAATAATTAACAAAAATTATTTACCAACAAATGATTCTTTTTATAACTTACAACAAAAGCCTAACCTAACCTGACAAACCTAACCCCTTTGTATGCTTCATGGAGGTAAAATGTGTGTAAAACTTGTCTTGTGGTTACCTTAAACTGTGATAATACCTGGCTTTTTGGGTAATTTTTCAGCTCATGGTACTCTCTGACTTCTTTGAAGTTCTTTTTTTAATGCAGTGTTTGTTAATGTGCTGAACATGATGTAACCGCTCATTTCCTCTGCAGATTCACACTTTTCAATTGTGAGGACAAATAACATGGAAAAGGGGGCTTGGATTTGAGTAATATAGGATGAAAAATAATGTTCAGATAAAAAAAACATGTAACCTAACCTAACCTAACCTAGCCTAGACTTCCATGCAAGAAATGATTATTTTTATGCCCAATTCCCCCCCCAAAAAAAAAAATTTGTTCTCAAACATTTTCAACTTAAAAAGTCTAACATAACCTAATCTAGCTTCAACCGTTTTTGAAGACTTTTTTTATTTACTAACTTACAACAAAAGCCTAGCCTAACGCAACTAGGCAAATCCTAGCTCCTTTGAATGATTCGTGGAGGTAAAATGGGATCTTACATCAATAAACTTTTTGTGCTCTAATGATGCATGAGAGCACAGAAACATTTATATTGTTATAGATTTCAGATCTGACTACATCATTTGTGTTAATAAATATGAGAAATTCATAGAAATGCATACACCGGTTTGTGGACAAGAAGTTATTCTGATGATTTCTGATGTATTGGAAAATGACAAATTTTCATGATGGAAGCAGGCAAAGTTAAAGTACTTATATCTCAATAAGTGGTCAGTTCACTAACAAGACAGCAAATTCACTCAAATAGCACTCAACATGCCAGGCGGCCCACTCTTTTTGCAAGTTTAAAATCGATGACAGTGCTTTCTTGAATCATGTTTAAAGCACATGAAGGAAATGTATTGCTGACACTTGTTAGGAACTGATGTGTGTAACGTTAATTAACATTTCTAATGTCCTGATGTTTGTACACAAAATATAACTCACTATTCTAAATAGCATGGGAAGTATGATGCCATATATCATGGCTAATTTATTGTCAAACTGTTATGCAGCAGATTCCCTGCATTGTTACTTAGTTATTTGGGCTTTAGGGCACAGACCATGTTGATCACATAGCTCCCTGCATTGTTGTTAACTGATATATCAGTATGTTTGCAAATTCACTTATGAATGAATCCATACCATTATCACTGTGGTATAAAAGCTACATTATAACATTGCTTCTACACTGCATATAACAGAAACCCATCTCGATTGTCCTACTTACTCAGGACACCATAGAAGTCAATGAAGCAAATGCAAACCATAGAAGTCAATGAAAATGTTACTTCATCCCCTGTATTGTTAATGGAAACAAGTCTCTTGAACCATATGTTATGTCCTTCACAGTGTTGCTCCATCCACCTCCAACTCCAACCCTGACCAAACTTCAGGAACTCATCCATCTCCAAAGCAGTCTGTTGAAGAAGGTATGTATTGCAGCATAACTACTGTGACCGGAATTCCATGGTATCCATGTTGCCTTACAATCTATCCTTGCTGATCCATGTAGCAGATGTTTGACTTTCCTCAAACTGGCTGGATAACTGGGGAGTTGAAATCACATGTGAGTGATGAAACAGATGAACTATTCCTGGATTCTTATGTTGCATCATTGCATGGCACAGTGACACACCGAATGGGGAGGGGAATTGTGGGCAGTTTCCTCACCCCCCTCCTGATAGGTTGTGGGGCCCCCAAGAATCCGCCGAGCTTAGGAAAAAAAATGCACCATGCTCCCTAAAAATTTCACTCGGTCCGCCAAAAATCGCACCGGGGCTCAGAAAAATCACTTTGGGGGCCCCCAAACGTAGCGCAGGGGCCCCGATAATGACGCTGGGGCCTCAAAAGTTTGCACCTGGGACCCTGAAAATCACGTTGGGGCCGCAAACAAGTCGTGCCGAGATTCAAGAAAATCACGACGGGGGCCACAAACGGTCGGGCCGGGGCCTCCTGAAAATCACGCCGAGACTGGGGTACTAAGAATTATCACCCGGGCCCCTTAAAATCACGCCAGAGGCCTGACAGGTCCCACCGGGACTCTAAAAGTCTCGTTGAGATCACCCAACAAATGAAGCCGGGTAAATGAAAAAAAAGTCCGGACACGGAAAATCAATCTGAGATCTCAACAATAGCTCCAAAAGTCCACACAACTTGTTGGGCCTCCACAAACGTGTCGTAGCCACCGCAAGGGATCCCAACAAGTGACGACGGGGCCCCAAAAAATCGCACTTAGACAAAAAAAATTCACGCCGCTTCTCTTGAAAATCTCACTGGGGCCAAAACGTCGTGCCGGAGCCCCACAAGTTGCAGCTGGCTTCCCAAGTACCAATATATACCCGGAATGTCACCTTGCGGACGGAAAAATTGCGTCAAAGATCCACAAAATAAGAAGTCGTCGGACGCCGGAAAAGAAACCTGTTTGGGCACCGGAAAAAACGCACCGAGAGCCAGAAGAATCGTACCGGGTTCCAAAAATAGCCTGCAGGGGGCTTATAAAAAGAGACTTCACCACAAAAACCACAAGGAGACTCCATCGAATCGACCAGAGCACCGGAAAATTAAGAATGGGTCCCGAAAGAAAATTATCCGAAGGGCCTTTCTACTCTCGATCGTGCAATCTGCGGAAAAAACACGTTGAGCAGCCGCAGTGGCGTACTAAAGGGAAAAATTCCCCTCCCTAACGTTAGGCACCAAGGAAATACTTTCACCCATCGTCATCATCGTTCAGGTCTGCTGTGCTCTGATACTTCTTCAATGCCGGTGTGTTTCAGCCTGCATCTGATCGCTGAAGTATTTTTATTTAAGTCGGTGTGTGTTTGTTGGTGTGTGGAGTGAGGAGGAGAGTACCAGTGACGGTGACGGTGACGGTGACTATAGATCCGAGCTCACTATATGGCACTGCAGTCGCATGCTATTACTCAGAGTTGTTATGTTGGTGAGTTCGAGTCTCACCTGTCGCTACTCTTCGCCCGCGACCAATCGGCGTGAGAGATTGGCGAAGCTATATGACACAACGGTCGACGTGTCGTAGAACCAATAACCAACCAAGAGTTGTTATGTTGACATGTACTGAACACTGCTCTTTTAATTATGTGACTTCACCAGTTATTGGACGATTTTCCCCGTTGGTGAGGATGCTTAATAAACATAAACATATACATCGTCGAATAAAAAATCAGAATTTCTGAGATCTGAAAATATAGTGGGCTAAATCCGATGAGTTTTTTTTGTGTGGGGGGGGGGGGTCTAGTGCGTTGGCACTTCGGCCGCCCTAATGTTTTTCAAAAATCGACACCCCTGCTTGTACGGTGTAAGCATGTCGGGAGTATCAGGAATGGATGTATAAACTTGGTTGACGTTGATGAAGCATACTTTTGTTGTCATTTCATCTACTGCTGCCACGAGTATTGGTTTATAACCGCATCCTTCGCTAACTTAACCATTAGTTCAATCGGTCATCTGGCATTCATACGTCGTCTGTCAGATGCCGTGTAGCTGAATGCAGTCTCCACGTTAATCAGAAAGTGCATTGTCATTTGCTGATATTCGTAAGTTCAACTCTACTTGTTTCAGCAGCATCGCCACCAAACACTATTTCGTTATTGGGACTGTTGTACAAATTATAATTAGTGATGGCTTCTAATTTATGCTGATCATTATGCCAGGCTTGCTTACTCTATCTCGTTCCTGAGCCAACGTGATCCGGGAGCAAAAAGCCACTGTAAATCCGCCTAGTGAGCGCCTCATAGGTCGTAGGAACGTGGCTGGAACAGCAACACGCGGCTACAATACACATATGCCGTAGGTGTTCCTTGGCATGGCGGTTTGCACTAGGAAGCCTCGGGCGCTAGACCGACGCGATGCGAAGAATGCCTCTCAGAATAACTGAGAGCGTCTCGGCGTTGGGTGGATTAAACCGATTCGGTGCCGGGGACGGGTGGTAGTACTTCTATTATCTTACTCGAAATACAACGAAAGGGCAATTACATGTAAAATGCTGGTATACCGTGTTTAATCGGATGCAAAATAGCAGATGGAAAGAAAATAACATGGATGCAAATTACAGAAAAATGAAATATCTTCTTTTGCTTATTCATCATTTGCAGCCTGATCGTCTCCATTTATTTTCCTCTCCAACATTTTTATGTTTGCCAGAGGCGCACCCAGGGGGTCCCGGGAGCCCCGCCCCTTCCCTTCCCCTTAACACCCAAAAATACATTAGATCAAACGATAAATTTTGAGATTTTCACCACGAAAAGCCCTAAATTTTCGGCGCGCTTCGCGCGTCGCAAGCTTTCTGTGTCATCACATTTGTTTGAGGTCGGGCCACTCCCTGAGGACAATATTGGCTGCGCCACTGATCTTCGCCCGTCAATTATATCTTTAATAGACGTACATACATTGACGAACTTGGTACGATTAACTGCTAACTTTTCCTGTTGCCACAAACACTCAAAGCTTATATTACACGGATGTTGGCTATTGCAAATCCGAATCTTGTTATTGCATTTTAGGACAAAAGTTTTCTAGAACGCACACATTAGCGAGGTTTTCAGAGGCAGTGAACTTGCAGCAACCAGATAAGTCTATCCACTTTGATGTTATTAAAATCCCTTGATCTTAAAAGTTGGAAATATTTGTTTTCACTTGACGTTCGAAAATGCTAGCTTACCCATGAAGTTTCCGAACTGTCCCTGAAATATTTCAATGAATAATCTAGTCCTTCCAATATTTATTAAAGTTTCTGAATCGCTAAGCAATATTTTTTGTTCACAAATTAAAGTCCACAACAGTTGCACTCTGCTTGATAGTGCACTTCTCTTTGACACTGTAGACAACACAGCATTTACATGGTATGTTTTGTTCATTGAATCAACATACATTGTTAGAAATGCTTTCACCTCCGAAACATAAAATCAGTCAACATTTATTGATGAGTGCAATTCACGCGATCAGCCAAAATTATGACGACAATCGCCTCTAACGACAAGTTATCGCATGGCATTGACCAGGATCACATCTGATCCTGTTTGATATACGAGATCACGATGCATCGTGATCTCCGGACTCTAATAATCTTCTTACGAAGAGATTACAGCGCGAGCGCATGAAAGGTACAGGCAGCACAGCTGGTGATGCTGGGAAATAATGCCGCTGTCCTGATTCATATGGCAGCATTTCTTGACATTTTTAATTCTTAATTAATTGCAGCACGTTTGCACTTGTGTTCCGCGAAGGCATCCTCCAGGCTACGTCGTTCCACATCAGCTCTGTCGCATGAGAAAATCTAGTTTGGAGCGCAGCAGGTAAGCTGCCGGTTCCGGTAGAGGTCGGACCCAATGGGCATCATGTCCGCTGCCGGACAGCTGTGCTGCCGACGTCACTCTGTTTTCCAGGAACGTGCCGGTCCGTCCTGACGTGGATGCAAGTCGTGTCAACTGGGCGGACCCGCACCTGGCTGGGCCCTCAGCCGGTTGTACGGCCGTTACCTGGAGTAGGAGGTACGAGGAGGCTTGAGCAGAGCACCCAGGCTTCGCACGCCTTCGACGGCGTAGCGTTTAAACGGCTGAAAGTGGACAAAAGTCGTGATCACGGACATGTGCATAACGAGCGCGCAAATTTGATAGACATGTAATCAACATTACGCCTCTCCTTGTTCCAAGCTGTTTTCTGTGGTGTGCACTTCATCTATATGCACACTTCAAGCCACACAAATGCATGCCCGCGAATAGTTTCTCAGAAGCATAATCGGAATGGGTCAAGCCTGATAGCAAAGCGTCGTCCCTGACGTATTATCTGTGCGCTGTGAAATAAAAGCCCTCCTAAGGTTCTATTTCGCACTATGTTTCATCCCTTTGCAGGCAAAAGTGACATCTCACTGCACTCACTTCGTGGTACCGTTGAATTGTGAGTTCATCGGTTCACCCGGGAGCAACGTGCTGCTCCTGAGTGGCGTGGAAATGAACCTCGCTGCAAAAACCAGCACACTGGAATCCGTGGTGATCATGGCGGCTGAAAGCAAGCTTGTCATCCTGTTTGGTGAGTACTTTGGTTGGGTCAACTATGAATAACTTAGCTGGCTTCTTATCCTTCGTGATCCAAGACCTTCGCAATCACGGTTGGTTGCACGCAGTGCTCTCTTTCTGTTGCCAAACTATGCATTTGGTTCCCGTAGAAATGCAAACACACGAATGCACCCGAGCGTTGCTTAAATAAATGAACTAGTCTAACATTTTGTTCCGAAATGAACTTACGCATTTCAAAGTCTTTGTTCATCATGCAAGTAGGCTCTCAACTCGGTCACCTGTCGCGCTCAAGTATCCAGCTCACGACCGCTTAGTCGCCGGTGGAGGAAAGCCGCTCTGGTTTCCAGCCCGTCCGGGAGTGCTGACATGTCACGAGTGCTCTGACATGCCACGAGTGCTCTGCTGCTTTGGCTGGGCTGTAGCATTGATTTGGGAACACTGTCCTCCCAGCGTGTCCTATTTGGCCAGTTAGGACGGCGAATGTAAGTTAAGCATGACCAGTCTGGAAAGTGCTAATCTGATTAGAGGAGCTGATGGCTTGAACATTACGGCAAGGACACCTAACTAACGGAGCAAGACAGCAGACAAGTGATGTTAGTTTGAGATATGACCAGTCATTCAGGGTAGGCTGCCAATTAAGCAATGTTGTGGTAATTGGCAGGGAGCCAGGTTCTCACGCCAATTTCTAGGCGATCTATGTTAAACACAGGATCCATAAATATGAAGCGTGTATCGCTGGCATTCTTGTGAAAGAACGCTTGAACAACTTCCACAGAAGTAACGGTACACGATCCATTTTTGTTCATGTTGCTGCCGGGGCGGATTTCAGCTTCTTCAATGCCAATGGGAGAGACCAATCAACATTTCAATTTGCTTCATCAAATACCTAAGCGCACGTTTGGCCCAGCGAAAGCCCATAGACCAAAACAATTGCAACTTGAAGTATTTTGAAGGTCTCACACTTACACGCTGACACGCAGGTATCACGGACACGCTCCAGACCTTGCTCCAGGAGTTCCAGAGATCACCATTGGGCAGCTACAGATCTACCACTGGAGAGCTCTAGGGACATAAACAAAACACTTCGCACAGGACACCGGAACGGATCTCAGGTTACTTCTCTGATCGGTCGTCCGTCATGGAATAAGAACACTCCGGACCTTGTGAGCGCCGTGGCTGCGCGACCGACCTGACCTCCAGATAGCGGCCCGACATTTGTCGCCCGCACCCTGAACACGCCGCCACCGACCTGACCTCCCCAGACGGCGGCTCGATATTTGTCGCCTGCACCTGCGACACGCCGCGGCTGACCTGACCTCTCAAGACATTGTCGCCCGCACCCTGAACACGCCGCCACCGACCTGACCTCTCCAGACGCCCGACATTTATCGCCCGCATCCTGAGCACGCCGCCGCCGACCTGACCTCTCCAGACAGCGGCCCGACATTTATCGTCCGCACCCTGAACACGCCGTCGCCGACCTGATCTCTCCAAACAGCGGACCGACATTTATCGCCCGCATCCTGAGCACGCCGCCGCCGACCTGACCTCTCCAGACAGCGGCGCGACATTTATCGTCCGCACCCTGAACACGCCGCCGCCGACCTGATCTCTCCAAACATTTATCGCCCGCACCCTGGTCACGCCACCACCGACCTGACCTCTCCAGACAGCGGCCCGACATTTATCGCTCGCACCCTGAGCACGCCGCCGCCGACCTGACCTCTCCAGACATCATCACCCGCACCCTAGACACGCCACCACCGACCTGACCTCTCCAGACATCATCACCCGCACCCTGGACACGCCACCACCGACATGACTCTCCAGACATCATCACCCGCACACTGGACACGCCACCGCCGACATGGCTCTCCAGACATCATCACCCGCACCCTGGACACGCCACCGCCGACATGACTCTCCAGACATCGTCACCCGCACCCTGGACACGCCACCGCCGACATGACTCTCCAGACATCATCACCCGCACCCTGGACACGCCACCGCCGACATGACTCTCCAGACATCATCACCCGCACCCTGGACACGCCACCGCCGACATGACTCTCCAGACATCATCACCCGCACCCTGGACACGCCACCGCCGACATGACTCTCCAGACATCATCACCCGCACCCTGGACACGCCACCGCCGACATGACTCTCCAGACATCATCACCCGCACCCTGGACACGCCACCGCCGACATGACTCTCCAGACATCATCACCCGCACCCTGGACACGCCACCGCCGACATGACTCTCCAGACATCATCACCCGCACCCTGGACACGCCACCACCGACATGACTCTCCAGACATCATCACCCGCACACTGGACACGCCACCGCCGACATGGCTCTCCAGACATCATCACCCGCACCCTGGACACGCCACCGCCGACATGACTCTCCAGACATCATCACCCGCACCCTGGACACGCCACCGCCGACATGACTCTCCAGACATCATCACCCGCACCCTGGACACGCGGCGGCCGGGTCGAAGGGTGACGGCGCCAATACCCAGCGCCAAATGTGACCAGCCGTTGCCGTTCGATGCACGACCCGCTCGGCCGCCTGCACCAAACTGGTTCGACACGTCCGCGGCCAGCTCATCAGGATGTAATCAGTGTTTATGGACGGATATTTTTTCGCCTCGGATCGGCGGCCAGTTCCCACGGTGGCCGGCGGCTCTGTCTGGACAGCCGCGCAGGATTAGCTCCGGCTGTCAGCTGGGGGCGGGTGACGTGTGCGACTTGACCGCCTCTCGCTGTACGCCGGCCCACGCCGGCGCGACGGTCTGTCGCGTCGTGCGTCACGCCGGTCACCGGCGGCCGCCCGACCGAGGATCGGCCGGCACCGAAGTCACGTGTTTGGCGCCACTACACAGTGGGCGGAGTTGGCAGCAGAAGCGCAGGGCTGCGCCCCTACACGGCTCCATGTATGGCATGCGAGGCAGTGGCTTGCAATCCCTCTTACGATGCTACACGTTTTTGTTCTTCTCGCACTGAACGCTGCCCGACTCCCAAAGTGTCCCAGTCAGTTAGCAAAATTCCCCACTCAGCTAATATTGTCCTCCCGCATTTGATGTCATCCCGGCTACGCTCCTGCCCAGTAATGGGGGCATCGGGCTGTTTACCTCACTTGGCCACTTCGCTCGGGCTCAGAACAAACTTTGGTCAAGGAAGACAACCGGGCTTCATTTTGTCGCACATAATGTGTAAAGGCGCAACTGGCTCCAAATTTCGCGACGTTGTTGCGCTTCGTTGGCTCTTCACCGTGTGGACAATTGTTTTTGTGTCATCGTACTCAAAATCTTCCGAGCTTAGACACCTTTATCTAGACGTTAGGGGCACAGAGCCGGGCCGCGCTGTACGGACATCGTCTCGAAATCGTCGAAATGTTTAGGTCCATGCTCTTCCTGATAAAGTCCTGATTATGTCACTCATTTATAAAAAAATATATACATATCAATATATATATATATGAATATATATATATATATATATATATATATATATATATATATATATGTATATATATATATATATATATATATATATATATATATATATATATATATATATATATATATATATATATATATATATATATATATATATATATATATATATATATATGTATATATATATATGTATATAAATAAATATATATATATATATATATATATATATATATATATATATATATATATATATATATATATATATATATATATATATATATATATATATATATATATATATATGTATGTATGTATATATGTATGTGTATAGATGTTCTCTAATGCATTGTTGGGAGTATTTGTCCCAATATTTCCTTTAAAGTGCCGCCATTTTTATCTTGCAATAATTGTTTGTGGCTGCACATGTCTGAGCCGCGTCGTGCGGCATGCCACGGAGTCCGCCCCGCAGCTGGCCGCCGGCGGGCCATCAGCGCGGCTGGCACAGGCGGCCTCGACTACAATCTGGAGGCGTTGGTTTTCAACCGCAAAGCACGGGACGCGCTTTATTTATGCTTAGATGTACAGGCGAATTACGTATTGCATTTAAGATTCCTTTACCTCTTCAAACATATCTGAAGACGTTTAGCCCGAACGCGCAAGAAAACGCTTCCATAACTGATTGGACGAAGGCACACTCGATCATGTTGCACTTTCAGCACTTGTCTTCGCCCTTCTCGCACCCTTCATCGTGCTTGCAGTGGTAGAGAGGAATGCACCTTTGCTTCAGTTGCATTTGTTTCTCAGTTACTTTACGCAAGCACGTCAACAACCATTCTTTATAAGTCTGCGAGCGGGTACAATGAGCATTGGTATATACATCCAATGATTCTAGGACAACTGTACGTAAGGACCAATGCACATATGGCAGATGTACGTAAGATAATGTACGTAAGCAAATGTACGTATGCACAAAGGTACGTATGGCAGATGTACGTAAGCGCAGATGTACGAAAGTGCAAACGTACGTATGGCAATTGTACATATGGCAAAAGTACATAAGCAAATGTACGTAAGCGCAAATGTACGTATGCGCAAATGTACGCATGCGCAAATGTACGTATGCGTAACTGTACGTAATTGCAAATGTACGTAAGCGCAAAAGCGATAGCCGGACAAATGTACGTAAAGCAAATGTACGTATAGCAGACGAACGTACGCAAATGTACGTCAGCAAATGTGCGTACGCGCAGATGTACTTATGGCAATTGTACGTAAGCGCAGATGTACGTATGCGTAAATGTACGTAAGCATAAATGTACGTAAGCGTAAAAGTATGTAAGAGCAATTGTACGTAAACGCAAAAATATGTAAGAGCATCTGTACGTATGAGACAATGTATGTACATTTACGCATACGTACCTTTGCGGCATACGTACTTTTGCGCTTACGTACATTTACACTCACGTACATTTACACTTACGTACATTTGTGCTTACGCACATTTGCGCATACGTACATTTGCGCATATGTACATTTGCGCATACGTACATTTGCGCATACGTACATTTGCGCATACGTACATTTGCGCATATGTACATTTGCGCATACGTACATTTGCGCTTGCGTACATTTGCGTATACGTACTTTTGCGCTTACGTACATTTGCGCATACGTACTTTTGCGCATACGTACTTTTGCGCTTACGTACATTTGCGCATGTGTACTTTTGCGGATACATACTTTTACGCTTACGTACATTTGCGCTTACGTACATTTGCGCATCGTACTTTTGCGCTTACGTACAATTGCGCTTACGTACATTTGCGCATACGTATTTTTGCGCTTACGTACATTTGCGCATACGTACATTTGCCATGCGTACATTTGCGTTTACGTACATTTGCCATACATACATCTGCGCCTACGTACAATTGCCATGCGTACATTTGCTTTACGTACATTTGTCCGGGTTACTACATCCAATGAAATAAAGAGTCATTGTCTCTGGTGGAGAATGGAGCTGTCTGGACACATGCGGGCTGGGGCGCAGGGGGCTGTACCCTGCCTGCCCCCTCCCCAATGTCATGCCATCGAGGCCGTTTCCGGCATACTTCGCGCGCCGGCAATTTTTTTTTAGTTTGGTATGAATCCCCCAAACAATATTGTTTGATTTCCTTTGTTTTTTTCCGTTGAGGCGAGGGGCCCGTCCCCCCCCCCCTTGCAGTGCCTTTGTATGCGGTTACAATTGGCTGCAGTTACGTCGGTTGTGGCGTTGAAATGGTATTTCAGTGCTGTTCATAAAGTAAGCTAACAAGGTGTAGCGAGACGGTGAATTAAGCGAATGGTTTCCATTAGATAACAACACAGACCAAAGTTCTTGTGTTTTTTTTATTGCCGCAACTTGCAAGAAAAAGCCAAGTAAGTAAGGCTCTTAAATGTATATCAGAATATAAAGGAAATATAGGGTATTCCATATTCATGCCGTACTTCCCCGGGGCGATGTGAAACGAGCAAAAACAAGTAACTCGGTCTGCCAGGCACTTATTCGCTTGGAGACCAATAATGTATGGTTGCTGGACTTTCTGTGTATGTGTGTTCGAAACATGGATATATCTGAAAGGACTCAGAATGCTTGCAAAAAAATTGTTCCCGCGCACGCTCACATTTACCAGGCACATACAGTAAGGATATAATGAATAGACGAGGTCGCTAATTCTAAAAGCAACACCAAATGCATTGCAATGTAGTCACCAAAGCTTGATTTCAGATACTAGGTTTACAATCACCAGTAGGGAGAGGAGAATACGAGAACATTAACGTTCTATGCTTCTCGACACGAAAATATCGAAACCTATTCAAAATGTTTTGCCTTCAAACTAAACGTTGGCACGTCTAATCTCATCGTATACCACATTTAGCTACCTACAAAATTCTGCTTAAGCGTGGGGACAGAAAACTGGGCAATATGCGGTAGCCAGCGCATGTGCAGTGTCCAGCACATGTACATAAAGCAGCACGTGTAGCAGTGCATATAGCGAACAAGACGAGACTGTTCGCTGGGCATTAACAATTTACGGAGATCAGTGTCCTGGAATTCATTGTTCGTAGAATAGAGGATAGGCAAAAGATAATATTGACGAATCAGCACGCCATCTGCTGGCAAGGTTGTGATGACACAGATGGCAGGAATCTAGTGTAGTGAAAAAGTAATCGTTACTACAATAGTACGGTGTGAAATACGGGCAAAACAAGGTGCCCCATTTGGCCCCTTCCTTCACATCCCGTTTTTCCATAAATGAGTACTCTAGTTAATTTAGCGCATCAGCATGCCTCGGTACGACACCAGAGGAAATCTTCTTGCGACAGGGGAGACGAATAGAAGGGCTTCCATTTTAATATCAGTCTCAAAGCTGTAAGGCGATTTACAATCCTCCAATCACAAATATCTATGGGTGCCCAAAGAATATCAGAACCTAAAAATAATAAAAATGCGTGCTATGCTGACTTCATGCCCACTCGGTCGTCTTGCTACAACAGAAAAAGATGGCAAATGGAAGAACTATTAATTGACAAGAGTGAATCCAGGTCCCAATACTAGTCAATGAATAATTTTGAAATCACACTTTGCCCCGCTACCCGTTTTGCCACCATTCACCTAGTATCAATTAGAAATTGATTGAAGATGCCGTGTTGTTGGAGAACCAGGTGACTAAGGTTGCAATACAAACAAGAACAAGCCGATGATTGAGTATCTTTTGACTTTTGTATTGCCTGTCGAGCCGAAATATTTTTTTAGATAGACAGATTAAAAGGTTGGAAATGCAATAGCGACATTATAGCGATATCACACGCCCCTCACCGCTTTTTTCATGGTGTTCCCGAATGACTCAGATTAAATCGTGAAGCAGGCATTGCAGTGAAACGGATGAAGCAACCATATACAAAGAGGTGCATACCACCACATGAAAATTAGAGTAGTTTTGGATGGATTGTTCTATTTTTCGAGTGCATGACCTTTAGATGTGAATATGGGCATCGCCGTCCGGATCGGGGGGGGGACCGGTGATCCCCGCCCCGAACATTGGTGAAATTTAGTATTGCGCTTACGCTTATGGTGTTGCATGGAGCTAATCAGTTCTCTGTTCCGCCGGCGGTCGGATGTCTCCCGGCGCTCCACTCGTGCGACGGTGGCTGGGGCACTGGAGCCACCGCCTTTCCGCCTCAGCATGTCACGTAGAGCCTTCTCCTTCCGGGCAGCCTCGGCCTGGAACCTACTGCCGCCGGCCACTTCCGCTTCTCGGACACGGGGCGAGTTCGTCGCGATGTTGAACAACGTCTTATAAATTGACTTCACGTGTTCGGTTTTTCCCTGTATACCGTTGTTTTGCTGCTTTCATTTTTGCTCATGTTTGTGAAATGTATCTGACTGTAATCTGACACAAACCAAATACTAATCCATTTTATGGAATCGGTTTGTTAAATCTCGCAAATAAATCAACCAAAAAAATATTTTCGTCTCCTATCCAATATCCAAGATCCTTGGGGACAGCAATGGAGGAGACCTAATTATGCACAGGGCGATAAATCTACATATCATGGTGAAAAATATAATTTATTTTCCTTTCTACCGCAGGATAATTATTTCAATGGTTTATGCATGTACCTGACATGCCGCCCATGACATCTGTTAGTGGACAATTTTATATTCGTACAATTCGAAGCCTAATTTTTGCCGATCATGTCTGCTCTTAACGTAGTCAATGTCATTGTGTGATTTCTGCTGGTCTGACAAACGCATTTCGCACCTTAATGACACCTTTTTCTTAAAAAATTACGTTCCTTTCCTGTAAACGTCAGGGACGTACATACCAACTTAGGAATCAAATATAGTTTTAAAATTAACATTAACATTAACATTAAACATTAAACATTAAACATTAACATTAACATTGCAGATGTTGAGTTGTAACAGCCATAATTTCTACAATAGATGCCGTGGATGCACATGTCACCACGTGCTGGCCATGTCCCAGTCGGCAGTCAGAAATGATCATGATAAAGCCTTCACCGCTAACAGGATCAAATATGTCATAAACGATCAGCTCTTTGATACGTTACTGTTTAATGTGTAGTACATACAATGCAAGATGATCAATTATCGGCATTGTGAATGAAATGTAGCTAATAGCAATCATCCATTTGGCGTGGTTGTATTAGCGGCCGCACATTCCCCTGATCGGTGCTCAGCCAGGCAGCTCAGCGCGGAGCTGCCTGGACTTCACATTTACTTTGTTTTCGTTCACATACGTCACGTGACCGCATAATGAGGCGGTGCGATATGACCACGCGTCTGCGGGCTAATTCACTGCTTTATGGTATCAAAACCGCTGCCGTGAGGCCGCGTGGCGCGGTCAGAACAGCGAGCAACCGGCGGCAGGGGCGGAGACAGGAGGCCGTTAGCGGCGGCCGATCACACGCCGCCACAACGCGGACGTGCACGTGCCACGCACCGGCGAACATGCCGCCGATGGGAAAGCACGAGCGCCGGAGAAGGCGGCACCGATTGTGTGGGCGTGCCGGCACACTGGAGGCGGCCGGTCGGCGAGACGACACGGGCCGTCACGGCGAGACGACACGGGCCATCACGGCGAGACGACACGGGCCGTCACGGCGAGACGACACGGGCCGTCACGGCGAGACGACACGGGCCGTCACGGCGAGACGAC
This sequence comes from Ashinkailepas kermadecensis, assembly GCA_034440615.1. Lineage (NCBI taxonomy): Eukaryota > Metazoa > Arthropoda > Thecostraca > Neolepadidae > Ashinkailepas > Ashinkailepas kermadecensis. The sequence goes on along the minus strand of JAOTOM010005169.1, from coordinate 1,340,741 downwards.
ACGGGGCGTCACGGCGAGACGACACGGGCCGTCACGGCGAGACGACACGGGGCGTCACGGCGAGACGACACGGGCCGTCACGGCGAGACGACACGGGCCGTCACGGCGAGACGACACGGGCCGTCACGGCGAGACGACACGGGCCGTCACGGCGAGACGACACGGGCCATCACGGCGAGACGACACGGGCCGTCACGGCGAGACGACACGGGCCGTCACGGCGAGACGACACGGGCCGTCACGGCGAGACGACACGGGCCGTTACGGCGAGACGACACGGGCCGTCACGGCGAGACGACACGGGCCGTCACGGCGAGACGACACGGGGCGTCACGGCGAGACGACACGGGCCGTCACGGCGAGACGACACGGGGCGTCACGGCGAGACGACACGGGCCGTCACGGCGAGACGACACGGGGCGTCACGGCGAGACGACACGGGGCGTCACGGCGAGACGACACGGGCCGTCACGGCGAGACGACACGGGCCGTCACGGCGAGACGACACGGGCCGTCACGGCGAGACGACACGGGCCATCACGGCGAGACGACACGGGGCGTCACGGCGAGACGACACGGGCCGTCACGGCGAGACGACACGGGCCGTCACGGCGAGACGACACGGGGCGTCACGGCGAGACGACACGGGCCGTCACGGCGAGACGACACGGGCCGTCACGGCGAGACGACACGGGCCGTCACGGCGAGACGACACGGGCCGTCACGGCGAGACGACACGGGCCGTCTCCAGCCGACTGCTGCCGCGCCTGGAGGCGGCGGCAGCGTCACGAGTCAGTGACTCGGTGTGGCCGGCTCGACCGTTCGGCCGGCCGTCGGCGAACAGACGGCGGCGCGCGACACGTAACGGACCGCCCTCGGGACGCCGGCGAGCAGTGAGGGTAGCTATTGGCGGCGCGCGACACGTAACGGACCGCCCTCGGGACGCCGGCGAGCAGTGAGGGTAGCTATTGGCGGCGCGCGACACGTAACGGACCGCCCTCGGGACGCCGGCGAGCAATGAGGGTAGCTATTGGCGGCGCGCGACACGTAACGGACCGCCCTCGGGACGCCGGCGAGCAGTGAGGGTAGCTATTGGCGGCGCGCGACACGTAACGGACCGCCCTAGGGACGCCGGCGAGCAGTGAGGGTAGCTATTGGCGGCGCGCGACACGTAACGGACCGCCCTAGGGACGCCGGCGAGCAGTGAGGGTAGCTATTGGCGGCGCGCGACACGTAACGGACCGCCCTAGGGACGCCGGCGAGCAGTGAGGGTAGCTATTGGCGGCGCGCGACACGTAACGGACCGCCCTCGGGACGCCGGCGAGCAGTGAGGGTAGCTATTGGCGGCGCGCGACACGTAACGGACCGCCCTAGGGACGCCGGCGAGCAGTGAGGGTAGCTATTGGCGGCGCGCGACACGTAACGGACCGCCCTAGGGACGCCGGCAAGCAATGAGGGTAGCTATTGGCGGCGCGCGACAGTAACGGACCGGCCTAGGGACGCCGGCGAGCGTGAGGGTAGCTATTGGCGGCGCGCACACGTAACGGACCGCCCTCGGGACGCCGGCAAGCAATGAGGGTAGCTATTGGCGGCGCGCGACACGTAACGGACCGCCCTAGGGACGCCGGCGAGCAGTGAGGGTAGCTATTGGCGACGCGCGACACGTAACGGACCGCCCTAGGACGCCGGCGAGCAGTGAGGGTAGCTATTGGCGGCGTGCGACACGTAACGGACCGCCCTAGGGACGCCGGCGAGCAGTGAGGGTAGCTATTGGCGGCGCGCGACACATAACGGACCGCCCTAGGGACGCCGGCGAGCAGTGAGGGTAGCTATTGGCGGCGCGCGACACGTAACGGACCGCCCTCGGGACGCCGGCGAGCAGTGAGGGTAGCTATTGGCGGCGTGCGACACGTAACGGACCGCCCTAGGGACGCCGGCAAGCAATGAGGGTAGCTATTGGCGGCGCGCGACACGTAACGGACCGCCCTCGGACGCCGGCGAGCAGTGAGGGTAGCTATTGGCGGCGCGCGACACGTAACGGACCGCCCTAGGGACGCCGGCGAGCAGTGAGGGTAGCTATTGGCGGCGCGCGACACGTAACGGACCGCCCTCGGGACGCCGGCGAGCAGTGAGGGTAGCTATTGGCGGCGCGCGACACGTAACGGACCGCCCTAGGGACGCCGGCGAGCAGTGAGGGTAGCTATTGGCGGCGCGCGACACGTAACGGACCGCCCTCGGGACGCCGGCAAGCAATGAGGGTAGCTATTCATGTCGAGTTGTGCCGGCCCGCCGCGTCTTACCGGCACTCAGCCTCGCAAGGGGCGGCGAGTGCTACACAGGACGCGTGAGTTTCAGCTTTCCTCGAGACCGGTTTCGCTGCCAATTGCATGAAGAAAACGTGTGCCAGCTTTCATTTTATTTCTAGAGCGTCCACGGGTGCGTGGTTAGCTGTCAGTCTAGTCACGATGAGTGGATGTTCACGATCGGTTCACTGAAGAAGCTGAGGATTTGCTTTTACTGTGAATGCAGCATGGCTTGCCATGTGAGAGAATGTGGTCAATAATGGTGACACCCTGATCGTTATTAATTGTGGTTCACACGTGGGCCAAAAAGATGATACACATTTTGCCGTGTGATTTCTGAGTTGTTCACAGAATACAGTAGCATTCACACCATACCCTTACCCATACCCGTGGACAAGAGAATCCGGAAAATAATTGTGTGGGTCCGTACTGCTGTAGGGCGTTGGAACAGTGTGCTACAAATGCCTGGTACCACAAGCAAAGGAACAGGGAGGGGCACCCCTCCCTTACACCCTTTTATCAGGTCTTGGCCACTGTGGGGCATTTAATTAAAATAATGACCTAAACTTCGGCTTTCCCCCTCACCATGACTTTTAGGCCGCCTTTACGCCCGCTCCTACGCACTAACTCTGAGCGGCACCTAAGAATGCGACGAAGCAATTCGGAGCATGCGTGATAGCAGACCAAATTTGCAATCCGAAGTCATGTCCACATGTTACTCTGCACTCAGAGCCCCGCTGAATGAGGCATGAAGCCTTGCCGTGTGAATGTTTCGTGTGGCTGTTTTGCTGTTAGGCTTGATGCGTTTGATGTGATAGTGTGTGTAAATTTGACGTGGTGTGGGGAAAGTCGAGGTAAGTTAAGCCAATTCTCCTTGAGAGAGCCTTGGACGCATGTGGTGACACATAGTGATTACTTGTGCTCTTATATGAAAAGGCAATCTTTGGGTACAAGTAAGTCACATGTAGGTTTTTCTCAAACATGTATAAATCAGTTATATTTTGGAGTTATCTGAAGCATCGCCCTTGTCTGAACTTACCCCAGGCGTTGGATAAGTTGATACTAGTGAAAGGGTAAGTTGATCACATGCCTCATTTGTGTAAGCAACCGTTGTGACGATCACCGGGGATCGTTGCTTTTAGTGTTGCAGGTTTTTCTGGTCACGTTTTATCACCTTAAGTGTTCTGGTGAGAAAGCATAAAGCGAGCAGAAAATGCCACCTAATATACTTAGAGCTAGACTTTCACCACCACATATATTTTCTGAAATATTGTCACACGATAATTCGTACCTGCTCAACGACAATAGACAACAATTGTATGCCAATTTATGTCATGTCTCATGACAACAAACCTGAACAATATGCAACACATTAATAGACCACGAATCATCTTCATTCGGTTTCGATTGCTCAACTAGCTTCATACCCACCACACTTCAAATTAAATATGGGAGACCATCTCCTGATCGTCCCGCTCCAAAACGGCTCGGATGGATACCAACACAAAACACATTCCTATAACTGTGTACTGTGTTCCGAAGTCAATCGGTCACAACTGAAGAAAAATAACACAAAATTCAAGTCAAGGAAAACCTACTGAAGACCTCAAACACATTGTTGTTCAAGCCTCACCAGACGACTACTGCCCCCGGCCCCGTCCAAACAATAATGGGGACTTCCTTCGAAGTGTCGGCGGGTGGAATATCGGTTATCGTGACGGCATATGGGCTGAGATAGCAGGGGTGGCTCAACTTAACTGGAGGATCAACCAACCTCATTTGTCCATGGGGTCACTTTTACGGGTGCATATTTTTCACCGTTTTGGACCGCTTGCATGCATCAAGGAAAGCGAAATAATTTGAATTCTAAGACATGCATCGCTACGATTATACGATAACGATCTGTTGTTCCGCTTCTCGCCTGCCCTCAAGTTTCCCTCGGTCAGCCGAGTCGAGTGGGCGCGGGCGGCTGGCTCCCTCCAGGCCAATGCCAGGCTGCCAACTGGTCTGTGTCGGCCGTCGGCCGTCTCCATGGCCAGTGACGCTGCACAAAGGCCTGTGTCAATACTAGCCCGGTCGGGTGATGGATGTGGGGGGGGGACGTGTCCGCGTGGGCCATCACCAGACATTTCCAGGAGCCCAGTCATTGAGCGGTGACGGACCAGCTACGGTCACGGCAGATGGTTAACGGGAGGGCTGTGCACGTGCCGGGAGGCCTTGTTCCCTGGCCGACGGAGGGTGTCTCATGTTGGCGCGTGTCGACTGCGAACATGAGACATCCGGTTTACGGTGGAAGTAAAAAGGGCAACATGAATGGGGGCTGTCCTGGGGAAGGGCTGAGTCAGATGGGGCCGGATCGACAGTCAAGGCCAAAATACTTTCTACTGGAACCCGGGCTCTACCGGAACAAGGACAAGCAGTCGCCAGGGCTACGCAGACAAGTGAAAACAATTGACTTCGTGGGGAGCCATTGTTGTACCCATAGACGTGAGCTCCTATCTTGCTGATCAGCACCTCGTCACTCCATACTTTGCGCCGGGACACCCACAGTGTGCCCCTCAGCACCCATTGTAACACAACACGCAGTGATTTTGAGACGGGCAGGAGGAAGTTCTTGATTTCATGAATAGTTATCGGTAAATTTCACGGGCGGATCCAGGATGTGTCATGAGGAGGAACTTGTCCGGCGGAAAATCAGTTGAGTAGAGGGAGAGGGTAGTGCACTCGAACACATTGACCAGTCACTTTTTTATCTCAGAAGGACGCCTATTCCTCTCCTAGGAGCGCCTCTGGCTGAGAAATCCATTCAGCGGGGGAGGGATTCAGATGACATTTTGACATTTTGAGATTCAGATGTACACATACAGGACTAGTAATATCGTTGGTGGCGAAACGAATCCGGCCAGTGGCAGACAGACATGTTGATGTCATTGTCATGTCTGTTGATGTTGCTGCCAAACTACTGTGGAAACCTTTGCCATGACCCAAATAAATCAAGCCAGTAGTTCACATTTTGCATGTAACCTACCTGGACATGACATTAAATGGCTTCGCAGGGGTGATATGGAATTAATTGCACAGTACAAGACACAAAATACAATCGGTATTTAGAAGAGATCAATTTAAATAGCTTTCAAAATGTATATAATAGTAACCTCAGTCTAAGTGTTTGCTGAGGTGGTCATATGAGTGCAAAATTCATCCTAAACCGAACCGTGCTAAATTGAAGAATGTCTTGATAAGGTATTTATTTTCACTATATGCACTGGGAGTCAGTGAGTTTTCCATGGTGATGTGAAGTGCACATATATTCTTAATTATATATAAAAACAACGGTGCTACTCTATATGTGACAAACATATCTTAAAATAGTGATGCTATGGCCGGGGTTCACATCATTTCGGCCGGACTCCAGCCGGGCCTAGTCACATGAGATAGTCACCATAGTCACATGAGACCGGCCCATCCCGGGCTTCGATCCGAAACTTTTCGGTATTTGCCACCTCTACTGCGTGCCTCATCAGGACTTTTTTTGCAGACTTTACTTTCAACTAGAATAACAACAAAAGCCTTCATTCGATTTCAGTAAGACTTAGTAGACATTTTAGCGGGGCCGGCAATCGAGAATTAAAGTCCCAAAATGGGCGCACAAATGCGACTGGAAAAGTACTTTGCTAACACGTCATTCTCAAAGCCTGATATATCCGAGATCTTATGATGATGTTCATGTATCAACCCTCGCCATTAAAGGTGGTGCTACCCTAGACGGTTTTGCTGTACCCACCAGAGAATGACACGAAACAGCCCGACGCCGCGGGGTATCACTGATGGAATATACTCTGTGAATCCTCTGTGGCACGTCACCTACACTGCAGCAGTCGCCAACGGTGACAGGCCCAGGCACGTCACTTACATCACAGCAGACGCCAACGGTCGGTGACAAGCCCAGGCACGTCACCTGTATCAAAGCAGACGCCAACGGTCGGTGACAAGCCCAGGCACGTCACTTGCATCATAGCAGACGCCAACGATCGGTGACAAACCCAGGCACTTCGCCTGCATCACAGCAGACGCCAACGATCGGTTACAAACCCAAGCACGTCGCCTACATCACAGCGCGGTGACAAGCCCAGGCACGTCACCTGCATCACAACAGACGTCAACTGTCGGTGACAAGCCTAGACACGTCGCACCTGCATCATAGCTGACGTTAATGGGCGGTGACAAGCCCAGTCACATCACCTGCATCACAGCAGACGTCAATGGGCGGTGACAAGCCCAGGCACGTCACCTGCATCATAGCTGACGTTAATGGGCGGTGACAAGCCCAGGCACGTCGCCTGCATCATAGTTGACGTTAATGGGCGGTGACAAGCCCAGGCACGTCACCTGCATCACAGCAGACGCTAATGAACGGTGACAAGCGAAGGCGCGCGATAAACGGCCAGCACGGACGCCGGTCAAGCCGAGCGTCGCCTTTACGGCGGGCCGGCGGCGGCCGAGATTGACATCACCAGCGCGCGCGGCCGTCGCCGGCGCCGCCCGGCCGACCGGCGCAGTCAGCTGAGCGGCGTCGTTGCCGTGCGGAGGCCGGGCGACCCGAGGCGCGCACACACGGCTAACACGAGCCGCCGAGGGCGGCCGGCCGGAGTTGCGCGCTGTGTGGCATGTGCCGGCCCGACGCGTGTGAACCGACGTGACGATCGTGACGCACCGTGTCGTGACCGCTGGCGACGCTGTGGTCAGACGTCGTGAGGACGCGTGAGAGGTAAGTCGGGCTGACGACCCACGGAAGCCGCTCTCGTCTGACTGGCGCTCGAGAACCTCGGTGTCGTTATGGTGGGAGACAGTGTGCTCCATTCTCCCACGAGCGGGAGTCAAACACGCTCCCGATGTATGTGTAGGAGCAACGCCGTGGGCACCAATCGCGTGCCAGCAGAGCTCCACAGCCGCAGATCAAACAATAGCGACACTACAACTCCAAAGAGAGGAGAGGGAAGCGGGTTGGGGCAAGGAGGCCGTTGGCGTCAGGAATGGAAAAGTTGGCTTCTTTGCGGTATATGAGAGCGGCTGATTTTGGCGTGCCGCAAAATACTGGTGGCAGACCTTCAAATACCAGTGACAATTTTTTTGTCGCCATGCTCTTAATCTGTGAATCACTTCGCATTCCATAGAAGCAGCGTCGCTAGCCTGATATGCCAGGAAGCCGCACACACAGCCGAATGACAACATAGAGAGGATATCATGTTGCACGCCCTGGTGCTTTAATTGCGATCATTCCTCCAACTATGGAAGGGCAGCAGTTTCCATGTTGACTTTTCTGCTTGAGACGCCAGTATATCTGTTCTTCTGTGGTTCATACCGTTACCCACTGGCATACCTCAGACAGGCCAGGTCAGGTAAGAGGGAACAAGTTGAATGAACAAGGGTGCCGGTCCTATGTCTGACGAAGTGCGTGGCCTCGCCCACCGAGTTGGCTTCGGTCAGATCAGGGAGCGAGTTGAGGCGATGCCCGGCGTCAGGTCGCCCGTGCCGCCTCGCAGTGGACCGACTGGTGTGACGTCACACATTGATGTGTCGCCGCCGGAATACAGAGTAGCGTCCTGGCGCCGGCCTGAGGAACCGTTCTGGCGCCGGCTGCATGGTCCCCAGGGCGAGCTGCCAAGGACCGAGAGACGAGCTACAGACTAGCGGCTGCGTTGGCCTGTGAGGTTGGCTGCAGCTGCCTAGGATTGGGGTATGGGCGTAAGGGTGAGCTAATAAAGCGGTCGCTAAACGCTGATGGGTGAGCTTCAAACATCAAATGTAGAAATTAAAAAGATGACTCGGAGAAACGCTGGGAACAGGGATAATTCAGGTAGCATAAATAAAGTACACCAATATGTAACATATAACTAGCTAAATAACTAGATATGTATATAGCATGTCATATGTTTGAAATAGTATATTGATTTAACATGCAACATATACATATGCTTTATGTGTATGTATTTCATAGAGATGTGAATAGCATAGTGACATACTTCATGTTCAGGCGCAGAATGCGCTTGCTGCACCTAAAGGGGATGCCCGGCATATTCCGCATTCAAAATTCAGGGGTAGGATAATTGTCATATTATTGTTAGCAAGAGGTCGTAAAGCGAAGCTTGCACTTGCAAGAGCTTTGAAGAAGAAACCAATGCTACAGAAAACAATTTTACGTGGAATATTCAGTATTTCAAAAGAGGTTCGTATAAATGAGCTTGTTCTGCCGAAAAGGGTAGGGAAGTGTACCAATATTACTTGCATACTATATGGATAACTATAGACTAACGTGGCTCATAGCTGGCGCAGCCAGGCCTCTTCAATGCGGCGAGAATGCTGCCTGCCGTGCAAACTTTGACGCCTTAGGATACAATTTTATAGTTTTAGCCTGTTTGAAAACAAATAGTTATGCTTTTCTACAGAACGATAGTTTATGACACTGTTTACACCTTATTGTATGGCATTATGTGTAATGTATTTGATATATTATATTCATTTTATTTCGTTTTCTAAGAAAGCATGTTGCTGGTACAACTTTTCCTAGCTGTGTGTGGTCCCTTATCTACCAAATTCTTGACCACCAACCCAATGTCGTAAATATTAAGTGTTCCATCCGCATTGGATCATCAGTATACGGAATAGTCATGGCCGGAGGCGCCCTGTCGTTGTCTTCGTGCGGACAGACCGTCCGGTTAGTCCATTCGGACAGACCGTCCATTCGGGATCGCGCTGGCCACACAGTCTGAATAATTTCGTCCTCAACTCCGTCCAGGAGCCATGTCCAGGGGCCACCCGCCACCGCTCGCGCTGGGAGAGCGCGTGACCGTACCGGTGCAACTCGGTGTGGCGAATGGCCGCAGAGGAGTGACAGGTGCGCAGCGTGATGAGCGTCACGATTTGACAAATATTTCGGTGTATTTGGTGCGTCTATTTCGTGAACAATGTGGTGGGTAGCCTTGGCGGTGCTTCGAGGGCCGATGTGACGGGTACCTTGAGGAAACGTTTTGTGAGTGATTGCCTATTGCCTCGGTGCGAGTGGTACGGCACTGGACAACGATGTTGCGCTCCAGGACTCGGTCGCGGATCGCTTATGTGATCGGTAGAACGTCAGAGCGTTAGCAGAAGTATGGTCGGCAATAATTATGAAAGCGTGTTCAATACAAAATGAGATATGTGTAATGGCCGTTGACGATGTCTTTTTAATGGTTCGGTTATTACTATGATTTGGTTGTTAAGCTCTGACGATGTTTTAACGCGACCAGCCAAGATTGCACAACTGATTTACCCGTTCGTAAAGCGATCAACACTTGAATTTAAGTTCAGACGACCAATATTCCGGGCAAGACATGTACGAGTTGTGCTACGACTGCCACACCTTCATTGTTGCTTTCTATTTCTACGCTTATCTTTCATTCATTTATTTTCACACACTGATGTGGACATCGACGGCGAGCTAGGAATTATCGTCTAGGTGGAACTCGAGGAGCTTTTAACATTTTGAATTTACATTAAAATAACCGCCAAACTTCATCAACAATATGGAGCAGGTTATTTGATGTCGTGGCGATTAGCCTTCGTTCAATTTAGTTGCATGGGAGCCATGTGGCAGAACAACCCAGAAGCCATTGCATGGTTCATACCATAACCAAAGCTGCCACCTACAATTCATAGCCACAGTTCATAGTCAGAGCATTTCCTTACATTGGGCGACTGTGATAAATTACCATTTACCAAACTATTTGGCTTTCCCTTACCTGAGGAAGATACCCTATTCCGTCTTAAATTACTTAAAAGTGTCTTTAGAAATAAACAAATACTACGTGACAGCCATCGCCAGCAAACATTTGTATTATTTTCATGCCTGCTTGTGCACGCGTAGCTAGGTCGATACAATCGAATGTCATTTCCTCATTTTGTGACATTATAAAATCAAAATCCGACTCCAGGTCAGTCTTGAGGGTGTGGAGTTGTTAACAATTAATCGTCTCTCAGATAGCATTCATGTGCTCTTTCACTACGGACTTCAAAATGCTGCCAGTAAACATGTGGTATATTGCTGAATATTACAAGTGTATATAAGATACCTCCTGATGGGCTGGTTTTTGTGACGATCATCGGAAATTCAAAGTGCCTTAGAGCAGCCAAAGTGCCTTAGAACCCTCGTACTCAATCAAGCAAATTGTACAAAAACAGCGCATTGGATGGGTAATGCCGTGCGTCCGGGCGTATTCATCACTGGCCGCCGCTCCAGTCGATGACCGTCGATAGGTAACCAGCCTGCCCTGCAGTCGAGTGGCTGGCAGCACCCGGCCAACGGGGCCGTCGGTGGCGGGAGCGGGGAGAGGCCGGGACGTCGTGACTGCCCGGTGATGCTCTACAGGCTGGTGCAGCTGCTCCCCTGACCAGGCAGTCAGCGACAGGAGCGGGGAGAGGCCGTGACTGCCCGGTGATGCTCTACAGGCTGGTGCCGCTGCTCCCCTGACCAGGCAGTCAGCGGCGGGAGCGGGGAGAGGCCGGGACGCCGTGACTGCCCGGTGGTGCTCTGCGGGCTGGTGCAGCTGCTCCCCTGACCGGGCAGTCAGAGGCGGGAGCGGGGAGAGGCCGGGGCGCCGTGACTGCCCGGTGGTGCTCTGCGGGCTGGTACAGCTGCTCCCCTGACCGGGCAGTCAGAGGCGGGAGCGGGGAGAGGCCGGGGCGCCGTGACTGCCCGGTGGTGCTCTGCGGGCTGGTGCAGCTGCTCCCCTGACCGGGCAGTCAGAGGCGGGAGCGGGGAGAGGCCGGGACGCCGTGACTGCCCGGTGGTGCTCTGCGGGCTGGTGCAGCTGCTCCCCTGACCGGGCAGTCAGAGGCGGGAGCGGGGAGAGGCCGGGACGCCGTGACTGCCCGGTGGTGCTCTAGCTGCTCCCCTGACCAGGCAGTCAGCGGCGGGAGCGGGGAGAGGCCGAGGCGCCGTGACTGCCCGGTGGTGCTCTAGCTGCTCCCCTGACCAGGCAGTCAGCGGCGGGAGCGGGGAGAGGCCGGGACGCCGTGACTGCCCGGTGGTGATCTGCGGGCTGGTGCAGCTACTCCCTGACCGGGCAGTCGGGGGCCGCCCACGTCCCTCACCCGTCGGCAGGTCGCGTCTAATTAGGCCGCTGGACCACCGCTCTGTCAGGTCAATAGGGTCAATGAGGTTGCCGTTTAACACGGACGGCACCAGCTGGTGGGAACTGTATATTCCGACCATATAATTTAACGAAATGGATCGCTTTCCACTTAGTCTCGGATGCAATTACATTTACACCCTAATTACATACGTTTTTATGCACCTCGGTTGTCATCTAAGCGACATGCTTTATCTGAATTTGCACAGGACAGTGGTTAGCATCATTTTGAAACGCTTTGCGTCTTTATTGGTGGGCCGATGAAATTGGTCGAATGAAGCTAACACGACAACATAAATGAAAACAAAGTATTACCATAGATACCGTGTGGGAACCACGTAACGCTGCCTGAACGCTGAGGACACTGCATTTCCGATCGAATGATAAACGAATTGATGGAACTATGAGCTCTCCGCCTTAGTTAATAGTCCATATTGTTCGAAAAACTCGGGGTGTGTCTTGGTTTAATGCGAGTTGGCTATGATTTCCAACGTCGTCTCGTTGCCGAGTGATCAGAATGCAAAACCATGGCTTTAGTTCCCCAGTAATAATTATAAGTACCTTTATCAGGCGTCATCCGACATAGACCAGACCATGAAGTGATTCATGAATGTGAGAGGGTGTGTACGGGAACAATATATCGGTGCGCCATACATTAGCGTTGTGCAAGGCGTCCTGGAAACTAGATGGGTTGCTCTCGCACGGTGATGTCTGCCTGGCGATAACCGAAGGAAATTACGTTGTATTCGACAATGGTTCAATTGAAAATGACACTTCAGGGACTTGATCAGCGTGAGCTTAAGAACAGCGGAACGAATCGGTTCGTTGAAGTATATCACAGGGAGCAAGTTTAATCCTTAGCGCAATCACCCGGTTGTAATCAGTTTGCGTTTTCTTCGTCTTTTTTGTTTTGGGTCACATAATGAAGCTAGTCTTCCTCGTGTCATTTTAGAATATGCTTCAGACTATAATTCAGACTTTAGACATCCTAGAATACTTTAGACAATACTTACTACCTACTTCTTGGACCTCGGCCCAAAGCCTAACTTTTTGATTGGCATCACTATTCCGTGGTGGAAGAAGTTTCGAGAGGCATTTCATAAGAACAGCAATCTTAGTGGCACCATTCACCATCAGATCTCACCTCTGGCACATCTCCTACGGACGGTGATGATGCTGTACAACAACAACAACCAAAAAAACCTTCAGGCGGACATCAATCGACAACACTGGGGCTGATTCTCTTCATCGGGCGTGCAGCGCCCATGCTAATGGCCACACCTGGTCCAGACACTACATCATCAGTCTTGGGAGAGGCGTCGCCGCTGACCGCCGCCTGCATTGTCCGGGCCGGCGCGGCCGCCTGAAGCCGCCGTCCGCGCGCCGGCCGAGGCGCGGCCGCGACTGCCGCCGTCGCGCCGCAATCGGCCCGATCGGCTCGGCGCGCCGGTACGGCCGCGGCCGGCCGGGTCGCGCGGCGCGGCCTCTCGCCTGTGGCCGGCGGCCCGCTACACTTGTTCTGCGATCTGGCGCGCGGCCAGTGCGGTGACGGCGGCGGCGCCGACGCGCTCCGAGAGGCTCGCCTATCTCGCCGGCCGCCTCGGCGACTGGCGGCCGTCGGTGTGGCCACAGCCGCGCCCCATATAGGTCAGACGACGCGCCGCCCGGCCTGTGGAACGGTCAGCTGACCTGTCGGGCAGTCAGCTGATCTGTCGGGCAGGCAGCTGGCTCGCCGGACAGACAGCTGGCCTGTCCGACGGTCAGCTGATCTGTCGGATGGTCAGCTGATCTGTAGGACGATCAGTTGACCTGTCGGGTGGTCAGCTGACCTGTCGGACGATCAGTTGACCTGTCGGGTGGTCAGCTGATCTGTCGAGCGGTCAGTTGGCCTATCCGGTAGTCAGCTGACCTGTCGGACAGTCAGCTGATCTGTCGAACGATCCGTTGACCCGTCGGATAATCAGCTGACCTGTCGGGCAGCCAGCCGGGCGGTTGTCTTCCGACCGCCAGTCGGGTCGCAGGGTGATCACTCAAACGATCAACGAAGCGACGGCCGGGCGGTTGGACCAATCGGAGGATAGCTATGGACAGCGGACGCGCGCGCCGGTTCCGCTGACAGTGTGCTGCCAGCTCGCTGACCGCCTGACAGTGTGCTGCCAGCTCACTGGCCGCCGGCCGCCTGACGGTGTGTAGTGTGCTGCCAGCTCGCTGACCGCCTGACAGTGTGCTGCCAGCTCACTGACCGCCGGCCGCCTGACGGTGTGTAGTGTGCTGCCAGCTCGCTGACCGCCTGACAGTGTGCTGCCAGCTCACTGACCGCCGGCCACCTGATGGTGTGTAGTGTGCTGCCAGCTCGCTGACCGCCTGACAGTGTGCTGCCAGCTCGCTGACCGCCGGCCACCTGACGGTGTGTAGTGTGCTGCCAGCTCGCTGACCGCCGGCCGCCTGACAGTGCGCTGCCAGCTCGCTGACCGCCGGCCGCCTGACAGTGCGCTGCCAGCTCGCTGACCGCTCGCTGACCGCCGGCCGCGCTGGCCTGATTCGATTTGAATACGAGGTGCGGTACCGGGAGGCGCTCTCGGCAGGTGATGTGAGGCACAGTCGGCACGTGCCGGCCGTCTTCACACCGTGTGGTCTGACGGTGGTCGGTGGTTGGTGTTCGGAGGTGACGTCACCTGTGGCCGTCACCACTGACCAGCTGCGGGGTATGTTGGCGGTAAACTGTTGGGTTTCTGCGGCATTGCGGCCAGGGACGGACCTATGGTCGGCGGCCACGTTTTTGGGATCATGGTTGTCCCGCGGGTCTGTCTCTAGGGTCTGTGGCTGGTCTGTGGCTGGTCTGGTTCTGGGATCAGAAATGCCGTTGGAATTTGGCCACAACCGTTGTCGGCCTGTTCAAGAGTGGCTATGGACATGGCTCTGGAGGGAGGGAGAGGAGAGAAAGAGAGAGACAGAAATAAAAAGAGAGAGAGAGAGAGAGAGAGAGAGAGAGAGAGAGAGAGAGAGAGAGAGAGAGAGAGAGAGAGAGAGAGAGAGAGAGAGAGAGAGAGAGAGAGAGAGAGAGAGAGAGAGAGAGAGAGAGAGAGGGGCAATGAGAGAGCGGGAGGGAAGAGGCAGAAAGGCCGGACAATGCCAGTGCTGCAAACATGTTGCCGTTTATTCCCCTGAGATGTTCTACAAGCTATATCGTCACATCAAACTGCGACGCTGACATGGCTGACATGGATAGTGTTACAGCGAAGGTCTTGCGTTTGTCTCATAGATCTAATCGTACATGCAAGACGAGAATGTGGAGAAACGGTGGTGCAGCTAGGATTTTCCTAAGATGGGGGCCCGAAAATAGAAATATGACGAAACAGAGAAGGCTTGCGGCGCACAAAGCGCGCGAAACAATTTTGTGCTATGCGAGGTAAAAATCTCAAAAGTTATCGTTTGAGCTGGTGTTATTTTGGGTGCTAAGGGAAGGCCCGGGCTCCTGGGTCTCCCCTTGGCTGTGCCTCTGTGGATGAAGACAACCGCCGATTACCGCATTTTCCTTGGCAAGCACATTTCACACGAAGTCGTAAATATCTTACCACCCTAATGGAACGTACATTTTGCGGAATTTTGGAGCATTCATGCCGCAAAGTCATGTTCATTAAAAACAAATTGTGGCCGAGGTACTGAGCTAACCTGAACTGACTTTCGTGAAAGTATGCATGCATTGCTTCACTAAGTTTTATATTTAGTTGTGAACACGGTACACTGATGAATGTATCCAGATAACATTGCCTGAGCTTCCATGGCTGAGCTCAGTTGGGTGCCAGTGCTCATACTACGCTTATTGGTGCGCGGATAATCGCATTGTATCTGCATATGTCACCTGATTTGCTAGCATCACATTGGATATGTTCATTCTTGTAGCTTATTCAGTAGCTATCCCTTCGCTATGAGCGATAGCCAAATTGAAGCTAGTCGAATATCGTGCATACACGAATCAGTTCCTATGAACACCTGAACACCCGATCTGACAGGAGTCGAGCGTAGCTGTTTTAACACTGTAATAATGTATTGGCTAAATGCTCAAAATCGTGTTTCCTCACATAAACTTAGACGAACCGTTCAAACCTCAAATGCCACCAAACTTAATCACCATATTTCCTCTGAACTATTCGCAGTGCTTGTTCAAGGGAGACGTTTTGGAGCGGAACATCCTACATCCCATCTCACTGCGCCACTTGGTGACACGATAATGTAGCTGGCATCCTACTGCGCGACCTGGCGCACGGTATTGGAGCGGGACATCCTACAACCCACCACACTGCGCTATCTGGTGGTGCGGTATTGTAGAGGAACATCCTACAGCCCACCCCGCTGCGCCACCTGGTGTCACGGAAGGCATTGTAGCGGGGCATCCCACAGCCCACTACACTGCGCCACCTGGTTGCACGTTTTTCACGTTTCCACGGTCTGCCAAAACAGTGGACGTGTGCTTGGTTCGAAAGTCCTCTGCTGATAACAGTATGACGCGTAATCCCGCGCCTGCAGAGCGAGAAACGTGTGGTCCGCCCATCCAGGGCCCCTAAGAGAGCTATGTACTTGCGTGACCACTGATGACACCATGTTTTTCCATTCTATTCGGCGCGCTATATTCATTTTTATTCCACAGATGTACCCCAAACAAACTACCCTCTGTAAATTATTATCACAGAAGCCAGCCGGTGCACAAAGCGACGGTTGCGTCAGCAGATGACACGGAGGGCAGTTGGGCGCGCGCTCACAACCGGTCCCAATTTGAATGGCTTCCGTTGAGCCGTGTCCGAACGCAGCTGCAGCCGGCCGGCCGGTCGGTGGGCGCCGGGCGCCGCCGGCCGGGCCGCGTGGGAACCGCGTGCCCCGCCGCCGCGGCCCGCCCGACTGGCCCGCCGACCCCGCATATCCGTCATCTCCACGAGCCGGCCGTCCGACGAAAAAGGCACTCGTGGAATTCGTCACTCATGGAATCCGCCGCTCGTGGAATCCGCCGCCGGCCCGGACAGATAGCCGGCCGCGGAGGCGGGAGCCGACGCTGTCGGACCTGTTTCGCTATTTTTGTGTCAATACCGTGCGGTAACCCCGGCAGTCCGGTATGCAAATACCGTGGGGTGACCTCGACAGACCGGTATGTAAATACCGTGGGGACCCGACAGGCCGGGATGCAAATACCGTGCGGTTACCCCGGCAATCCGGTATGCAAATACTCTGGGGTTACCTCGACAGGCCGGTATGTAAACACCGTGGGGTGAGCCAGACAGGCCGAGATGAAAATACCGTGTGGTAATACTGGCAATCCGGTATGTAAATACCGTGTGTTGAGCCAGGGAGGCCGAGATGAAAATACCTTGCGGTAACCCCAAGAGTCCGGTATGTAAATACCGTGGGATGGCCCCGGTAGTTCGATATGCAGAAACCGTTGGGTGGCCCCGACAGGTCGCGATGTAAATACCGTAGGGTGACCCTGGAAAATCTAGAAGGTACATTCAGTCAGATGTATTGGCGTCGGTGCCAATTTATTTTCACAAGCAAATTTGCCATCCAAAATTTCTCAAAAGGTGGAATATCGTTGCATTTTTATTGCGATGGGTTTCAACAGTCGTTGGTTGAAAACGATACGGTTCCTGGTGATGGTTGCAATGCTTCGGAGGTTAGAGAACAAATATAATTAGTGCACAATTTCAATCTATATTTATTTTAAAATGGCATAAATTTACCAAATTGTGTTCGATATCATGTCATGCATTTTACGATTGTGTACAGTACCTACCGTATTATTTGATTAACAGCTGGTGGCGTTATGCCACTAGTGAATACTTGATGGTGCAATTCACTACTGTATATTTACTGCACATTCGACAAGGGTCCAATGTGACACGTATTTCCTTAAACACGTAGATGAAAGTGTTGCAGTATCTGCACGCACTTACAACCAAAATTGCGCTGCAAAAGAGCAGGAAAGCTTCTGACAAGCGCTGTTTAAAACTGGAAGATATTTTTGGACAAAACATTTTCGTATGTGCTGGTTTTCATTTAGGTCGAGCTGGCATGTTGAGCACCCTTTAGCTGTTCCCGCATGGAGGTATTTATCCATTCTTATACTTAGTAGGTGTTGATTTGTGAAAATTATTTGGAAGGGCAATAATCGTAATCGTAAATCGTATCGCATCAAATCGTAAGTATACGAAAGCAATGCCGAACCCAAATGGATTATGGGGCACACTACATAGGTTCCCATTTGCTATAAATTAAAATTACTGCGGGGGAGCCAACATTGAGGAGGCACATGCCCCCTCGAATGTATATAAAACTGCACCCCTGCTTAGCACTGATACTGAGGAATCAGTGCTACTGAAATGTTGCTGACATGATTTCCCATCAGCTGCCATTTAACGAGATTTTGGGGAGATTTCAAGCCAATTTAATGATCTCACAAACTTTCGCTTCCTGAAATTGTGAATATTCCAGACGATCTCAGTGAGTTTTCATGTTTTGCACTGAGTGGGTGCGGTGTACGAGATGCTTGGTGACGAATCTGACACCTGTCAGCATGGCCAATTAACTACAAATTTGGGTCAAGAGGAAGGGGTTGCCGCTGCATCGTACATCCAGTGGGATAGACTGGTACCGTTACTCTTTCCCTCCCTCTAATCCCTCGCTTATGGAGGTGGCAACACGTCAATTTGGCTGTGGCGACCCGTCAGTCTGGAATCCCAACACCAGGGGGAATCACGTTACGTTCTGAAGTGTGAATGCGGAGGAGATGACATGTTCGTCTGATGACGCGAGAACCATGCAGGACGGAGTGGGTGCGGGTGGGGGTGGGGGAAAATTAAAAGTAGATAAATCATCGCACCATCACCCTGTATGTCAGGAATACTGTGGTCAATATATTACTAGTCGTCCCATCTCGTCTTGCAATGGAATCACCACCCAAGAGCACTCCCATCTGAGGTGCTAGATAGCAGACAATCGTGATGCTCCTAGGCAGCGTGCCTGTTCGTATAGAAGTAGACCGACGAGGAAAGTAGGATGCTACAACTGAACAAAGTCAGTGTGCTTGAAGCTGTACTGGTACGGTCAGATTGCGTTCGTTATTTATCGGTATTGACTGTGTCATAGCATGAAGGGAGGGGCAAGAAATACCAAAATATGCGAGAAAGCGGGTCTCTTTTTGAAGTTGTTCGGACAACCACAAGCAGCTAGTATTGAACGACGCTCATCCCGGATAAAAATGCATGAAGGCATTAGCGGCCATCATGTGTGGACCAACCACTTCGTCAGCAAGGCGGCTGCTGCAGTCTCGTCTGATGCTTTTCTTAATCAGCTTACATGCCCCTCCCTGGATACTTCAGGATCCTGTACTTTCAAATCACTGAACACATTGGCATTGTTTCCCAGCCAATCACCGTATAATTCTTGCGTCACTGTAGTGTCCGCGCGAATCGATTTTTCACGTTGTTAACAAGTTAAGTCGGCTGAATGAGTGTCACTCGGGTTGATGACACTTCTTTCACTTGTCCAGTGGCCAAGTAATTTTTTTAGTCGCAGAAAACCCTGCACGTTGCTCGATTATGTCCACGTATATTATAACATTCGACACCATTCATTGCTGTGCAGTTAATGTTCACCCGCCCGCTTGCTTTCCACACAGCAGCTTCAATAGAGCCCAACAAAAACCTAATTTTCACCGGCATGGTACTCTTTAGTGTGGCACTAGAAGACCGCCAGCTGAGATAATGACCTTACCTGGTAGCATGGTGTTCACAGCTGTGAACACCAACACAAGAAACATAACAGAAGAAACAAGAGACGAAAAAGTAGAAATAAAGCAGTAGAAAACAAATGAAACAAAACTAATAACAAGTGAAAAAGCAATATAAGGTTGCCCCCTATGGGGAAGCCTTATCTCGTTTTTCTTTCTGTTATATCGGGCCCCGAAATGGCGGAGATCACATCCCAGTGGTATAAAAATTGCAAATGCCTACTAATGATGAGGATATGAACAGAATGTTCCAAAATCGGTGTTGGAATGTCAACCGTATCCGGGCGATCCACGACAAGAAGTTGCAACTACTCAGCCACGTCAGTCGACTCCAGCTCCGGAGGTTAACACCACCTCTGCGAAGGGGAAAGGGGAGGGCAACAGCAGCCGCGTGAGTCGACTCCAGCTCTGTGGCGGCACCGACTCTGGAGGTCAACAGGTCGTGGGGTCAGCACCAGTTCCGGTGGTCAGCTCCAGCTCCGGTGACTGACTCAATGTCTGGAGGTAGCGAGCACGTGAGACATCGCCACCAATGTCTGGTATCTGCACCTCCGTCTATGCCTTAGTGTCGACTTCATTGTCATGTAGGTCTTAGGAGAACCATCTATACCGCAATATCTCAGACTCTGGGAACGGTGAGAACCGACCAGGAAGGCATTATGCGCTTTATTTGCCCGCGCCCGGTCTGCAAGATCTGCACCAGGTCAGAAAGGTCAGGTGAGTCGGATCAGTGCGGCTCCGTGAGGTGTTTGTACACGGCTTCTCCATGGTTGATGCGTGATTTCTGGAGAAGCGAAGTGGACCATTCAACTGAAACTCGATTATCCGGTCTGAGGCGGGAGGAATTGAATGGGAGCGGTGACGCCATTCCAGTCTATTTGATTCATTTTGAGCCATCAATCGTGATAAATACGAGCTGATGAAAATGACGGACCACAATGAGGTGCGATTTACTCAGAAAATATGCTGCTGTGTTTGTTATTGTTTAGCCGGGAAGGCTGTGCATATCTACATGCTGTTACTTTTAGAAGCGGTGGAGTCGAACATGCATTGGCTAACTGGAATGTAGGCAAAAACCTGTGCATTTGTACAACCGACGGATGCATTTTATAATTGCAGCTGCCATGTATTTTCTAATTGCAGCTGTGCGAGCTGCTGTGCGCCGCAGGGATAATTTTGAAAAAAGGGCCGCAATCAATCTGGGGAAGCCGCCACAAACGATGCACAGTTGTGGGGCATAGGGGCACATGGGAGCTGAGCTGAGAGGGAGCTCCGGCCCTAATAACTACCATGGAGGCACTGGCAGGGTTCTGAGCAAATGGAAAGATTGGAGGAAGGTATGGATCGCTAAATTTTAAGGTAAGCGGCTTTGAGGCATGGAAGACTGGTCTGAAAGCTCCTGTTAAGTTTGCGATTATTTCAGGGTGTCTGGATAATTTTGGGGAATTTGGGGGGAGAAGTGTGGTGGAGCCCCTTCAAACAGATCAGAGCAGATCAAACAGATCAGCAACAGTCAACATCTATCTAACGCCAGCATGCTGACTAACAATGGAACGTCCTGAACTGATTGTCCAGGCACTTAGTTGGTCGGACGGTGACGCTGCCGATATCTCATTGCTTTGCATGTACACACCTGCATTGCCATGTCTTGTTGGGGAGAGGGGCACCAGGAAGCCGGTCTTGTAACATATCTACACATTATTTGGCAAACAGATAGATCAGTAAACGAGCCAAGTCCACGCGTCCCCCGTCATCAGACAAAGCTGGCTACGCAGTTGAACTCCTCCAAAACTGGGCCGTCAGAAGTGGCGACAAACTCACCGACGTCCGGCGCACATCTGTATACAGCTGCCGGCAACTGTTGGGCGTCGCGTCTGCGGCAGCTGCCAACGACCAGAGCCACCGGCGCCCGACGCCATGACGTCACGCGGACGCTCGCCGGGACGTCCGCGCGGACGATCGCCGGGACGCCGCGCGGACGCTCGCCGGGACGTCAGGCGGACGCTCGCCGGGACGTCAGCCGGACGCTCGCCGGGACGCCGCGCGGACGCTCGCCGGGACGCCGCGCGGACGCTCGCCGGGACGCCACGTGGACGGCGGCTGTAGGCGCCGCTCTGCGACAGACGGCCGGGCGAGGCCGACGTCCGGCGTGTGCACCGTCTGTAATCCCGTGCATCCGCGTGCGCACCGCGGCGCCGCGTCGACCCACGCTGTCGGCAGGTCGAGATCACATCTCGGCACCACCAGCCGGCGCCGCGAGCCGCCAGATGACATGACAGGTGTGACAGGTGTGACAGGGCCAGGAGGTGTGGAATGTGTGACAGGTGTAGCAGATGTGAAAGATATGGCTGACGCCATCTGCGTCACGTATATGGCAAGTGTGGCAGGTGCGACAGGTGTGACACTTGTGATAGATGCATACACGTGTGTAATGTGCTTAAGATGCGATACGTATAACAAATGTGGCATTTTTTGGTACATGTGGCAGGTATAAGTGCATATACGTGCTTAGTATGTGGCAGGTGTGACAGCTGTGACAGGCCGCTCATCTAGATTGGTTCGTGGTATCCGGAGCGCGCGCTTGGCACGTAATCTCAAACGGCTTATGAAGTAGAGGACGCCCGGTTTGCCACCCTACAAGAGCGGCGGGCATCACCACGCCGTGTTAGACTGGACAAACAACGGAGGCAGCAACATCACGCACATGCACACACACGCACACGCACACGCACACGCACACGCACACGCACACGCACACGCACACGCACACGCACACGCACACGCACACACACACACACACACACACACACACACACACACACACACACACACACACACACACACACACACACAAGGGCCACTGGGCTGTGCCGATATCATACACCCACGGGTCATTGGGCTGTGCCAGTATCATACACCCACGGGTCATTGGGCTGTGCCAGTAGCATGCACCCACTGGTCACTGGGTTGTGCCGGTATCATACACCCACTGGTCACTGGACTGTGCCGGTATTATACACCCACGGGTCATTGGGCTGTGCCAGTATCATACACCCACGGGTCATTGGGCTGTGCCAGTATCATACACCCACTGGTCACTGGACTGTGCCGGTATCATACACCCACGGGTCATTGGACTGTGACGGTATCATGCACCACCCACGGGTCATTGTGTTGTGCCGGTATCATACTCCCACGAGTCACTGGGCTGCGCCGGTATCCGGTGTGGAGACCCGACCACCTTGCTGTGTTTTCATGGGCGGTCGCCGATAATGTTTTCGCTGAAGGGTGTTGGGAGGTATTCGGAATCAGATACCTTACATCACGAGCTTCTAAGATCGGTTCCAAGCCTTGACAGGACGGATGTTATCATGGAAACAGTATCATGACGCCGAAAAGGAGGCGACAAGGTACGGCAGGTGGAGAGGGTTGAGGGTGACCCCACACATGTAGATATCATTACGCCTGTGACAATGCGTGCAAGGAATCAACCTCCAAACCATATGGCCCCTTCGTGCTGAGAGGCCAGGTCGCCACTTCTGGAAACTGCCCGGCTGGTGCCGTGAAACAGCCGTCGTTCGCATGCCGTCTCCAAGGTTAGGGGTGGTGAGAGCTATCCAGTGGTCGCCACGTACCCCAGCATTGAGCATATTGGCTTTCTCGATCGGCACCTCTGCTGGCTCAATTTGCTCATTGATTAAACCTATTGAGACCGTGACACTGGCAAGGGAGGTCCGTGACATCACTGACACCAGTGAAACACTGGGAAGTTGTGACTTGCACGGGAGCCGTGGCATAATGTACACCAATAATACACTGGGAAGTCGTGACTCGCACGGGAGCCGTGGTATTATGTACACCAATAATATACCGGGAAGTCGTGACTCGCACGGTAGCCATCACGTCATATACACCAATAATACACTGGGAAGCAGTGACTCGCACGGGAGCCGTGGCATCATGTACACCAATAATACACTGGGAAGCCGTGACTCGCACGGGAGCCGTGGCATCATGTACACCAATAATACACTGGGAAGCCGTAACTCGCACGGGAGCCGTGGCATCATGTACACCAATAATACACCGGGAAGTCGTGACTCGCACGGTAGCCATCACGTCATATACACCAATAATACACTGGGAAGCAGTGACTCGCACGGGAGCCGTGGCATCATGTACACCAATAATACACTGGGAAGCCGTGACTCGCACGGGAGCCGTGGCATCATGTACACCAATAATACACTGGGAAGCCGTGACTCGCACGGGAGTTCGGTAAGTTGCAGACGTGCTTTCAACAATGTGATGCACTTGGTATGTATGTATTTCGCCGTACTCTACTGTACTGTGCTTGTACGTCTGCAACTGCACATGACTGCGCCTAGAGGCTCCTACATCGCAGCTTTTGTATTGTATATCCGAACAAAATATATTTCCAGGACAAATAACGCATGACAGCATCGGCTTTATATTTTATCCGTCTAGCCATGCCATATTGTTACTATTTGTCATGAGGGTGTTATCGTCATTTCAAAGCTCTGTAGTGTAGGACTACGATATGCGCAAAATGGTTCTGAGGTAGACACAACCTAAGCCCACTATGGATCTATACACCTGCGATTTTCAACAGCAACTCAGGGTGACCCTGGCCAGGAATGGAGTGTTATGCTCAGCGGCCGCATCGATGCCTCTGGATATTTGATGCGCTCGTGCACTGTTACGAATTTTCTACATCAGTCACTCAGTTATCGTACATGTATGCAACAGGTTACATTGCATTTGAGGCGCTCACATTTGCCACTTCGGTTGTACGAATACATTTGCCTGTGATATCGCTGTTGACTTGTTCAACAGATGCTCACGTTAGAGCGCATTACGAAGTGAGATAGTTTTATCCGATCTGGCTCAGCCTTAGTCAGTGGGCTCAAACCCATAGCATCGCTGATCAATCCGTACTCGATCCGGATCCGTGTCACAGAAGCCCACTCTATAATCAAATCCTTATTCACAAGCATGGTTTTGTGGAAACGTCCAATGTCCTGTCGAACATCGGAATATCAGACCGTTGCTCTGATACTACCATCTGAAATTAGCTGAAGCTGTACTAAGCGTGTCCTATTGGGGTGTCATTCAGAACATAGCTTCATGCAAACGGCTGAGAAAGATAAATGTTTGGGTGCAGATGCCATCGTCAGCATCGGATGCCTTTTACAGAGACTGAATAATCAAATATGCTCCAATTGTCGATG
The DNA here is from genome assembly GCA_034440615.1 of Ashinkailepas kermadecensis. Lineage (NCBI taxonomy): Eukaryota > Metazoa > Arthropoda > Thecostraca > Neolepadidae > Ashinkailepas > Ashinkailepas kermadecensis. The sequence goes on along the minus strand of JAOTOM010005169.1, from coordinate 1,316,242 downwards.
AACCAGATCAACTTACGTGTATGTAAGGTGACTCTTATCATGAGTGGCCACTTCGTTTTTATATGGGCGAAGTTGGATCGCCTCGTATCCTCTCGAAGCAAATGTGATATTCGGAATATGTCGCACACTAGATACTCTACACCAAGACAATACACAATGCCTCCATGTAAGCTGGAGGAGACAGGTCGCCATCGGTGCTTTTAAACTCGGGAAACGTTATTCGTAGGAGCCAGTTTAACTCAAGGTAACCACGGCCGACTGTCCGGCTCATCTCAGGCCGATGATGTCATGTATGCAAATTCGGCGAATGCCTCGCGACTGTATCGGACGCCTGCAGACGCTTATCGGCGCGTGCTCAGACGGCGGCCGGCCGGCTGCCGACGTGCCGGATGCCGGGCGGGCCTCGCACACTGTCGACGGTGTGCCATTGCAAAGCGGCCGTGTCGCGCAGGTGTTCGCCTCGCGCGCGCCACAAAGCCACAGCCGGCCGGCGGCGAGGGCCACCCGTCGGCGCCGTCCGCCGGTCACCCGCCAGTGTGCTGGCAGTCTGCCCAGCTGCGGCCATGGCTCCTGCTCGGCCGGCTACCTGACCTCACCCGGCACGTGCACCGGTCGACCACTGCGCAGCACGGTCCGCCAGTACCGACCGCCTGTCGCAGAACCTAACACTTCCTGCATCTTGTATTGGAGAGAGTTGAGCGTGCGGGCGAATGTCCGTGTGGGTACACGAGTGTGGCGTTCGTAATTGCAGCAGTTATTTGTTGATTTGATGTTGCTTTCATGTGGTTGCATGACATGTTTGTAACTACGTGATTCTGATACCTTTGCAGCATTGGGGTTCTTAGTCGGGTGACAACACACGGCTAGCAAGTATTTGCTTCATGCATATTCGCTTAAGATTGAATGACGTAACATGTTAACAGGTCAGTTCACAATTAGCGTTTTGGAGTCCAAGAAGATACCGCAATTAACAGCGAAGATCGCAATGATTACGCAAGGACATGATAATGGAATTCGAAACTTGACCGTTACAGTGACTATTACAGAATACATATAAAACAAGCTAAAAAAGCAACTAGAATAATAATAAAGGAATATAAATATATAGCACTGTAGTCGGGTCATTGGGATTACACCAAGGCATTTCACAACGTCCATAAAAGGAATTGAATTGATTTGGTTTCAGATTGCAGTTATTTGCTGGCGGTACTTAAGTGTTTGTTCGTGCTGGGCTGGAAATTTAATATCCCACTGCAGCGCTATCCGGTCGCGGCAAACCGCACTTAATTACAGACACATAAATTGCACCGATATCGACACGAGCTCTCCACATGCACCGTTCCGAGTGAACGGCGGTGTGAGGTCGAGCGGGTCTCAGAGGTGTGAGAGTCAGTGTAAAGTCTCGCGCTTGGCCGACCCCCATCTCTATCACATCGGGAGTCTGCACTGCCGAATCAGCGCCTGCACGGTCTCGTTGTTGGGCTTGTCGAGCGTTGGCAAATATTACCGGCTTACGCTGGACAAACAGAACCATGAGTGTCCTGACAAGACGCCGGTCGGAAACATGCGAGTGCCAGAGAATGTGCAACACCAGTGTCAGAGAATGTGCAACACCAGGATTATGCTCCAAATAGCGAGGCATTCCGTTCGTCTAACATGACCGGACAAGTATACAGACGACGAAAGCTTCAGTTGAAATTAATAAAGGTGCGAAGTTGGAGAGCAGTAGCGACGTCAGTGACGAGGTGTCACAAGCATCTGAGCAAAGTGATGAGGGCATGACCTTCTAATTTTTGGAACCTTTCCTATTATTCCCGTAATCGTTGCATCGAAAGGATCAAGTTACAGGCTACTTTCTTCCGCCCCAATAATTTGGACGTTCCTACCTACTGGCCTGGCATTTATATGACGATGAGGTTCTCAATCGTAAAATGAATACTGCATAACCGAAAAAATTAAGTAATGAAGTGCTTGGGCATTCAAGTTCAGCATTGCTTTTTCATAGACTACTTAATTTCGTACTTGTTGCCTTTATCAAACGACAATTTGAGTTCATTATCATGTTTTCTACGATCACATTCTTCTGACATTTGCGAAAAATCACCACGGAGAGCAGTGTCCAATATGCGCCACCTTAAGTCCGAATAAGCATTGTATGAATTCGAAATATTCCAAGCGTAATATTTCGGTGGAATACCTAGATTGAACATATTTCCATTACGCGGTGTCCGTCGTGTTTGTCAAGCAAATCAGGTGAATGTGACATAATTGTCTTTAAGTCGGCAGATTCAAACAGATTCGCCTAAATGCACTCAGCTCCCCTCTCCCTTCACCTCCCCTAATCCCGAGTGCTATGTGTTATATATATATATATTACCAACTGCAGCTAGACAGCCTAGATTGATCCACATAACCGTCCATTATGCATGCTAATGGTAGCAGGCAACTTTTTTGGGTCCCAGTGCGATATTTTGGGCTCAGGCGTCATTTGTTGGGAACCCTAGCACGAGTTTCAGCGGCTTCAATATGTTTTGGGGGCTTTTGACGCTGTTGTTGACGTCCCAGAGTGATTTCCCATGTTCGGAGTGTCTTTCGTTTCCCCGGCTGAATTATTGTGGGGTCCCGATGAGACTTCTGGGGCCTCGGTGCAACCTGTCGAGCCCATAGCATGATATTCAGGGGCCCGTGTGCGACTTTTTTGGTACCCCCAGGCTCAGCGTGATTTTCAGCGACGTGGTTTTCAGGGGTCCAGAAGCAAATATTTGAGGCCCCCAGTGTGATCTTCAGGGTCCCTGGCAAGACTTCTTAGATATCCAACGTGATTTACAGGGGCCTTGGCACAACCTTTTGGGGCCCCCAGCGTGATTTTCAGGTGGCCTGGCGCTAGTTTTTTTGGGCCCCGGCGATATTTTCAGGAGCCCCGGTCCCACTTTTTGGATCCCCAGCGCCATTCTTAGGGACCGGAGAAGATTTTGTTGGGTCCAATGTGATTTCTCAGGTGCCTCGTTGCGATTTTGGGGCTAATCAGCGTGATTTTTAGGAGCCCCTTTGCGACTTTTTGGGGCTCCATATGAGTTTCAGGACGCCCGGTGCGATTTTGTGTATCCCAGCGGGATTTTTAGGGGGCCCTGGCAATTTTTTCAGAGCCCGGCGCGATTCTTGGAGCCCCAACCTCTCAGAGGAAAACTTCACCCTTCGCCCCCTTCCTCTGGTACGCCACTGGGCCTGAGTATGTAGTCACTAATAAGATGGGCATACGTCATAATATAGGAGGAGAACAAATACGATTGGGCTGAAGTCAGCATACAGATAGAGTTCAACCGCCTTTCAGATATCGCAAAAGCTAAGTTGGAAAGATGGAACTTTCAGAGATATTCGAGGTTAGCGTTAAATTATTTACGAGGCGGACTATTTTATGCGATTCGGCATAAATTATTATCTTAGTAGGGTTACGCAAAATGCAGATCTCTTTTCCCCAGTGTCTTCCTGACATCGACAAAGCTAAAGTGCATACTTCAAGCTTTCGGAGATATTCAAACTACCAAATGCTTTCCAACAGGACGTTTTTATTCGTATAATATGGCTATATTATTACAGCCTCTTTTGGTTGTACTACCCTTGTCATGCTCAGTAATTTGTTCAGCTTCCCAGCATTTGTTGGTGATTGGATAGCGTTACAATTGATGATGCAACGGTACCAAACACTACGGGTGAAATGACGCACCGTTATGTATTGTTCATAGCTCTACATTTACGTTGGTCACGGTCCCTGCGTTGTGTTCGTTCTATTTGACTCACATGACTCATGCGATGCATAGAGATACCGACGGCATGAGGGTCGCTCCACCCTACCGATTACGTATGCCTCGTATGTGGGCAGACTGATTCGGCATGATGCAACACAGCCGTCTTTCATGGTACACGGGAACGCTTTGAGGTACAACAGTATCCTAAAAAGTGGAGTCACCATGCTCTTGACGTGAAAATAATGGGTTATTTTATTGGGCGATGCATACTGAGGTGTACAATGGGACGCCGGTACAGAAGAGTTGAACGTGACATTATAATCTTTCTGTGCCAGTTATAACGAAAAATTCCATGAGGATTGCTGGTGAATAGTAAAACTTTGCACCTCTCTGCAGGTGCGTTTGTACCTAAAATCCGAACCTACTTGCATACTCATAAATTTGCTTCACGCGCTCATTAGAAAAAAAAACAATGAATGACATCGTCATACCTCCTTCGTTCAAAAGTATTTTCGTGATTCCTGCTCGCACAATTTCTCAAATACCGCGACGCAATCACTAAGGACATAATGTGCGTCCAACATGATAAGTACAATTACTTAGGATTGGATGAAGATCACTGATTTCATTATTAGTTATTGTCAGCCGCACAGTTGTAGGATGAAATCATGGGTGCTGTTTTGTATACTTTTGAGAGTAAAGTGCCTTCTCAATGTTGGCTTTGCTCCTCCCCCCCCCGAATAATTTCAACTTTCAACATGAGATCCTATGGAATGTGCCCCTCCGATCCATTTAGGCGTGCCCATTTCCTCCATATATCGTGCTCCCCCAAATAATAATGTTTATAAATCAACACCCTTGATTAAAAATATTGAAGCTACCAAGTCCAATTAATATCAAAACGATAGACACCATAACACTCACAATGTTACCGAAATGAGCCATAGGCACATTTAGGAATATTTGACCTCATTTTAAACAGGCAATAATAACACACATGACCATGACACTGCTGATATCCTGATTTAGAAGACTATGGTGCAGAATTGCGTGCATTTCCAGGGGTGGTTTTCCATTGATTTTAACAGGCCCTGAAAACACGCAGGGCCGCTTTCCCATGGGTTTCTACGTTAAGCTTCAGAGGTACTCGGCAGGTGTCAGTGATGCACAGGCACCCTTAAAATAATACAATTATCCACCCATGTTCGAAGATTGAAAATCAGAGGATGAAGGCGACATATATTTAAATGTGCTACTTTATGCCGTATAAAATATAAGGCTGTTCAAATATGCATGTTACGCTTAAGGGGGCGCACGGTTAACAGAGCACTCCCCCAAGAGTATTGTTACCTCTCAGAGCGCGCTGATGGTGCTAAGTTCTACCGTAGTTAGAGATAGACCAAGAGGTGGATGAATAGCAATGACCGGTGAATAAATAATTGGATGGGCGACTTTAGACGACCTGGCTGAGTGTGGACACTCTCCCTACTCTTTTGGGCGTATAGACTGTTTGTCGTCATATGGCGGGTTTCTTAACATAATACCCGCAAAACTCAGGCGCACAAACAGTTTGTGATAAAAATTTATAACGTTCGACATTCACATGAACAATGGGGCACCTCTGCCTGCAATCCAAATTCCGCCAGAGATAGCATGATCCGCCAGACGCCAAATCGCTGCCACACCCGTCGTTTGGTCGACGTATTACGGCCGTCCTTGGCGAACAGGCAATGCTGTCAACAACAGCGTGGGCCGATTGCCGCCCCCGTGTTGGCTCCCGTGCGCGCTCTGATGGAATGGTGGCGCGAACGTGCCGTCAGGTCGCCGTTGTCAGCCGCCAGCGCTCAACCGCCGAGCCGGTCGTCACGGAATCTAGAATAACCTATTGTGATCCGTCCGACGAGGTTGCAGCCGGGCGTGCACATTGTTGGCGGCCCCGGTTGACGCATGCGTGGCAAAGAAACCGATGGTAATGTTAGCCTTCTGATATATGTTGGTCAGAGAGTAAGCTGCACCCAGCTAATTAGAGCATGCCTGGTTGTCTTGAGGTGAATGTACATGTAAAATGGCCAATAATGGCAGACATTAACCGTGAGAGTGCATATCTGCTAAACATCAGACCCGCGTCATTCCATTTGCAGGAGTTAGACCTGGATCAGCCGTATTCTGCCCTGCCCCCGGCCCGAACAGTTGGCCCAGTTCGAGACGAAGGATTAGACCTCACCAGCTCGGAAGGCACAGAACAGGGGTGATGTCATCAGCGCCGAGAGGTCAGATCTGGAGGCGTCAGCAACGCGAGGCCGGTCGATTAGGTTGACGCCTGCTCGCTCCATCTTGAGGAATATCAGCGAATCAATCTTGAGGAATATCAGTCTCAATATCAGTGAATGTTGTTGCCAGCCGCATTCTGCACAGACGGCCGCTTTGCACAAAAAAAATGTTTTGGGAGAACAACCACTTCAACGGTGAGACATTTACCGACGAGGATAGGAAAATACCGCCAGAAAACAAACTATCCCGGCAGCAGAGTGAACCTGCCACCGGCCTGCCGATGTGCCGAGGTGCCGAGCCGGAGCTCAGCAGGGCGCCAGTGTCCTGTCTCCCTGCTCCAGCTGCCGGGTCGGCCTCCGGACGTGGACACGCAGCGATACCCCGCTCGCCGTTCCCGGCCGCGACGCAGAAATGCCGACACGCGCTCCGAAGCATCCCGTGCTGCCCACCGATGGCCGACCTGTTGTCTTTTTATGACGGGCTCATGCTCACATCGACTGCCTTTGGTGAGGGCCGGCACAGTTTGGGTCGGCGGCCGGACCGGGCTGGGCCGGGACCGGGACCGGTCGGTTCTGCAGGCTCAGTGGCGCCATCGGCGTCACCTCCCAGCCAATCTCTCACACCGACCATAGCTCAACTGTTCAGTCTACAGCGGAGCGGTGTCGGTGAACCGGTGAACCAGCCAATCTCTCACACCGACCATAGCTCAACTGTTCAGTCTACAGCGGAGCGGTGTCCGTGAACCGGCCAGCGTCTTTTTTCTCTCCTCTGTAGCTTACCCTTCCATTCACCTTTGCCTTCTCGCTCCCATCCTTTCTCTCACTCGCTCTATTTCTCTTTCTTTCTTTCTTTCTTTCTTTCTTTCTTCATATCTTTCTCTCTTTCTTTCTTTCTTTTTTTCTCTCTCTCCCTCTCTCTCTCTCTCTCTCTCTCTCTCTCTCTCTCTCTCTCTCTCTCTCTCTCTCTCTCTCTCTCTCTCTCTCTCTCTCTCTCTCTCTCTCTCTCTCTCTCTCTCTCTCTCTCTCTCTCTCTCTCTCTCTCTCTCTCTCTCTCTCTCTCTCTCTCTCTCTCTCTCTCTCTCTGTCTCTGTCTCTGTCTCTGTCTCTGTCTCTCTCTCTGTCTCTGTCTCTGTCTCTGTCTCTGTCTCTGTCTCTGTCTCTGTCTCTGTCTCTGTCTCTGTCTCTGTCTCTGTCTCTGTCTCTGTCTCTCGTCTCTGTCTCTGTCTCTGTCTCTGTCTCTGTCTCTGTCTCTGTCTCTGTCTCTGTCTCTGTCTCTGTCTCTGTCTCTGTCTCTGTCTCTGTCTCTGTCTCTGTCTCTGTCTCTCTCTCTCTCTCTGTCTCTCTCTCTCTCTCCCCTCTCCCTCTCTTCCCCTCTCTTCCTAGTTCCTTCCAATTATGGTCGTTTGTAACTGGGTCGCTACCGAGCTCACGCGTTGCATCTCGTTCCAATGATCGGAAATAGTCTGGGCGGGTAAAGCATCCGTTATCAGAGCTTGTCGGTGCTGACCACCAGCTGCCATCCTAACCACCGGGTGCGGCCCTAACCACCGGCTGCCGCCCTATTTACTGGCTGCCGCCCTAACCATCGGCCGTTACCATAACCGCTGATCGGTTTTCGCAACCGCTGATCGTCACCATAGCCGCTGACTGCCACTCCGTAACTGCCGCTCAGCATCGTAACCCCTGGCTGCCATAGTAATCACTGACTACTGCTGTAACCAGCGGATATTCCCCATTGAATGCACGTTCCGCCACGGCTGGGTATTGCCATTGGGGTGACCAAGAGTAGACTTTCCTGAGAAACATTTCGAAGGGAACAGCAGATGTCAGTAACTTCTTTCCGCGGGCTGTCGTAAAATGTATGTTATATTTGCATCTGCACTGGGCTGGGCGATGGTAGGGGTGTGTGCCTCCCCACGCGATCCCTGCGAAAGTTTTGTGCGTTATTGGCCCTGACCACACCTTACACCCGGCGGTTCGTGTGGTTGAACCACCTCATGCCTACGTTGATCTCAACTCGCCCGGAGCGAATCAGCAGGCATATGGGTTGTTCTCCGCTAGGTCAAACCAGCAGCATGCCATCGGTAAGGCAGGTACATACCGACAGTCCCTTCCTCAGAGAAGCGGCGAAACCACGTTTTGTGGGAGGCCGAGAACTAGTTCTGGACGAGTAGGAGGGTGTGGCGATCGACATTTGTCTTTAACCTTCAAACGTACCCCCTCCCCCCCCCTCCTCCTGACCCCATACGGCGCCGCATCTTGAAAAAATACGGCGCCGTATTTTTTCAAATCCAAATCCAAGCATTTGTTGTGCAAATGCTTGGATTTGGATGTGCGTGGGTGTGCTTGTATGTGTATGTGCGTGAGGGGAAGGCGGGGATGGTATGTGTGCACTGTGCAGCTATATCTGATAATGCTGCGCTTGTTTTGTCTGTCAGTACGTCTAAGGCATAACACGTTGGCACTATGGTATGACGCTGATGGTGCAGCTGAGATTTCTGAGAGGAAAGATGGGATTGCAACTGCAGGCAACCGAAAAGGAAGCCTTTCCCGCGTGTTCTGACGTTTCGGTATCCGTTTAACTCCTGTTTAGCGTCCCATATAGCACCCGGATGTTTCTTTGGGTGTGTTTTTCTGTTTCTTCTGTGAAGCAACGGTTCAATATCTTGACAAACTTCGACTGTCCCGAAACATCGTGGAACGGACCTTATCAGTGAATTATGACAGCGATACTACATACCGCTAGCTTTGCCATTTACAATGATACAGTGCCATCCTTTGCTATTTACTATGAACGATATTACCATCCGTTGCTATTCTGCTGCTGACTCAGTTGAACAAATAGAGGATCATCTTAGTACCGATCGAATACTCTACATATGCAGCCACAAATGTCATCACAGGAGGTCGCATCGCGTCATTCAAAATTGACTTGCTTACCTGCTTACATGCAAAATATCTTCGCTTACCATTCCGACGGGGGCGACAGGCGTGGCGCACGCATGCTTGATCAGCCGGTCAGGACAGGAAGTGGGTGTCGGGCGGGGCGGCCGGGCGACCTCTGCCATCAGAGGCACAGGGTGTCGCCCGTGCCGCTCGAAGCGGCCCAGTTGGGTGTCGGGCGGGGCGGTCGGGCGACCTCTGCCATCAGAGGCACAGGGTGTCGCTCGTGCCGCTCGAAGCGGCCCAGTTGGGTGTCGGGCGGGGCGGTCGGGCGACCTCTGCCATCAGAGGCACAGGGTGTCGCCCGTGCCGCTCGAAGCGGCCCAGTTGCAGTGGCGGGCATCGCACACGTGATGCATACACACGTCATGTTCGGGGCGTCTCCGGACGGCCGATGTATCCGACGTCATTCGCGGCCACCCCCGTAAATACCGACCCTGCTGGGACCCGAAGCCGTGCCGCCCCGAGCGTTCCGCTCGCTTCCTCATTTGTGCGCCGTTCGCTCCTCTGCGCGTACGCTGGGTTTATTGTCTCGCTCCGCATGCGACCTGTGTGCGTGTGCTCGGGTGCGTGCTCGTGGTCTGAGTGGTAGACCTGTGTGCCGTGCGTGTGCTCGGGTGCGTGCCTGGGTCCGAGCAGTAGACCTGTGTGCCGTGCGTGTGCTTGGGTGCGGCTTGGGTCTGAGCGGTAGGCCGGTGTGCCGTGTGTGTGCTCGGGTGCGTGCCTGTATCTGAGCGGTAGATTTGCTCCCCCGCGAGCGTCACGCTCGTGCTTCTCCACGTGAGCCTCGTGCCCATGGCTGGGTGGGGAAATTTAACTGGAGCGACGAACGGCAGGTTCGGACGTCAGCGTCCTTATTTGTCGCAAATCCGCGTGCTTTCGGCTCCACGGAGCGGCAGACAACACTGAACGGGCCCCAGCTCCAGGAACAAAGGGCGTATAATTGGTGTACTTGGGCAGCTGCATTAGAACATGGTGCTGATATTCCACACCGCCAGCCAGGTGCTTACGTGCTCATCAGCCGTACGGCGGTTTAGTTCAACCTGAAGCGTGCATCTTTTTGTGAGCTTGAGTGCGCTCTTATCTGAGGTTGATTTCAATTTGAAGCGTGCACACTTGGATAGTATGCAAAATAAAGGACCACTTCGACCATGCGAGATTGTTCAGCTCGTATCAACGTACATGAGATCATTTGCGAGACCTGACTCAGTTCCGTGTGCTTGCGTCCCACACGAGCATTCACCATTCCGGATGTGCAGGTTTTATGTAGCTCGTATGAATACTGCACCAACCGAAATGCCGGAGGTATCAAAGCCGCATGATATATGAGGAGGTGGAACGGGTAGACTAAGGAAAAAAACACTAATTGAGAACTACACACTGCGAACTCTTGACTGGAGCCTGAGACCTACCTCTCCAAGCACATGCCTCGCCGCCGAACGAAACAAAGCGAGCGGCGGGAGGTCTGAGGTGGGTCCACTATCCCCAACCCACATGCTACAGGAGGTGGGTCCACTATCCCCGACCCATATACTGCACGGTCCCGATGTGGGTCCACTATCCCGACCCACATACTGCACGAGGTGGATCCACTATCCCCGACCCACATACTGCACGGCCCCGATGTGGGTCCTCTATCCCCGACCCACATACTGCACGGCCCCGATGTGGGTCCTCTATCCCCGACCCACATACTGCACGGCCCCGATGTGGGTCCTCTATCCCCGACCCACATACTGCACGGCCCCGATGTGGGTCCTCTATCCCCGACCCACATACTGCACGGCCCCGATGTGGGTCCTCTATCCCCGACCCACATACTGCACGGCCCCGATGTGGGTCCTCTATCCCCGACCCACATACTGCACGGCCCCGATGTGGGTCCTCTATCCCCGACCCACATACTGCACGGCCCCGATGTGGGTCCTCTATCCCCGACCCACATACTGCACGGCCCCGATGTGGGTCCTCTATCCCCGACCCACATACTGCACGGCTCGCTGCCGGCTCTGCCCGCATTGGCCGGCAGACGGAGGAGAGCTAGTCTCGCGGCCACTGCGACTCAGGCACACTGTCGGGCTGGACGCCGACCGCCCTGCTGGCGGAGAGCGGACGTGCTCCGGCCGCGGCGTGCCCCTCCAGCGGCTGCGCCGGCTCCACCTAGTGTCAGCTGCCGGCCGTGCCTGCCGAGGAATTACCCGGCCGGCCACCTGGAGATCCGGGGATCCGGGGGTCGGGCCGGCCCGCACGGAGGGGCAGTGGCGCGCCGCAGCTAGTGGTGGTGTCGGCGCGGTGGTGAAGGGTGCGGCCAGGTGTCGTCCGCCAGGTGCTGCGTCGGTCTGCCTCTCTTCATCAAATGTGGAATGGAAGCTTTAAGGTAGGTGTCAGAAGAGTTTGCCACGTGTCGTAATTAATCGGCCGGGTATGCATCCGTGCATAGATCCGTTAAAATAATGCTAATGAATGCACATTAATTAACATCCCGGAGCTTTACATAAACATGGCTTGCCTTCTTGTTCAAGTATTGCATTTTTAATTCCACCTAGCGGTTCCTCTTCCCCATCAAGGCTCAGACAGCAGCCTGAGAACAGCGTGTTGCGGACAAACCTGCGAGATGCCCAGCATCGCAACCGCTGCTGAACACTAGCGTGCATGCCCTGTCAGGCGGTGTTCGAGAAACATCACCTTTCACAGCCGTTTAATAAAAAGCTGGTGTTCATCTCCTGAGCTGAAGATTACTATGGGAGGTGCCAAAGCCCGTCGGACGCACTATAATTGTGGCATGATGAACTATAGATTGTAGGTAGCCCCGAGAGCTCTTGTGAAAATGGTCAGAGAGAAACAGGAAGAGAGCCATCAGAGAGAGAGAGAAAGAGAGAGAGAGAGAGAGAGAGAGAGAGAGAGAGAGAGAGAGAGAGAGAGAGAGAGAGAGAGAGAGAGAGAGAGAGAGAGAGAGAGAGAGAGAGAGAGAGAGAGGAGAGGGAGAGGGAGAGGGAGAGGGAGAGGGAGAGGGAGAGGGAGAGGGAGAGGGAGAGGGAGGGAGAGGGAGAGGGAGAGGGAGAGGGAGAGGGAGAGGGAGAGGGAGAGGGAGAGGGAGGGAGGGAGAGGGAGAGGGAGAGAGAGAGAGAGATATATATATAGAGAGAGAGAGAGAAAGAGAGGCACCAGGTCGGAAGATCACTCAGACCGGTCGGAGGTCATGTGTGGGCGGGCGCCACTCCATGCAGGTACCGGTCCGTCCGGTCACACGTGCCCAGCCTTGATCCTGCCACCGCGCGGTGACCTCGGCCGCCTGCCCGGCCGCGTGGGGTCATGACCTGACGGAGGCCCGGCGACCACGTCAGCAGAGGTGTCAACATTAAAGGGGCACCGCAGCCACCGCCGGTCGGTCATCGCCCGGTAGCCTGACTCATGAGAGTGGGACTCGCTGCTGATGCTCAGGTGTTCATCGGTTCTGAGGATGTCGGGGGGAGGGGAGGGGGCGTTGTCGGCGCTAGTCCTGAGTTGGCAAACAGTTCAATTGTGCATTGGCAGTGATTGCAGCACCAAAATGCAGCAATCACTGACAGAGGCAGCAAGTGGTCCAGAAAAGCAGCAAATGGTTCAGGAAGGCAGCAAGTAGTCCTGGAATGCAGCAAGTAGTTCTGGAAGGCAACAAGTAGTTCAGAAAGGCAGCAAGTGGTTCAGGAAGGCAGTAAGTGGTTCAATTGTACTGCTACTTCTGCGACAGCTCCCCCCGAAAGCGGCATATTTCACTCAGGCTGTGGGGACAGCAGACGGGTGAGTGGGGCATCGGCAGTTCACCGTCTGGGAGGAACGAGTCGCTCTCAAGGCCAATGCAATCAGAGGAGCGAGTCGTCATAGAGAGACATAGGCAAGATTCAGCTTCGCAAAGCAGTAGTCATCACTCAGAGCCAGTTCAAATGAAGAGGAGCATGGGTGCGCGCTTCCCAGAGTGCTCTGGAACACATAGTTTGTGGATCACTTTACCATTTCTCCTACAGTTGGTTCAAATAGTCTTTTTGTATTCAATTCTGACACTGGAGGATAACGTGGGCAGGATGACCTAAACTCTAGCTAATTGCTAACAACTTTTAGCTATGGTGTCGCGGTTTCTATGGGGCGTTAAAGCTGGGCATCAAATATTTTTACCATGATTCACGCCCTTATTTTGTGTGCTGCGTCACCTGAAGCAAAACGTGCACATTGCAAAATGGCCTTTCAAGATGCAGCAAGATGTGCCCTTGACTACCACTTGGTCTAAATCAGTCCCAACTCCACTCGGACTCAAGACTTGGACTTACCGAATTATACTGTGGTCAGCATTGGCGGGTCTAGTGGAACTGGGGAATGTACCCCCCCCCCATGAAAATGTGGCGTCCATCCGACTTGGAAAACGCACCCCAACAGACCGCTCGAGTGCACCGTCACCCCTCCCCACCCGTTCAACGAGTTTGTTCAGCCATTGGCGCTCCTCTAAGCAGAAAAGGCACCCCTCTGTAGGTCTTGTAGAACAATCGAGTACACCATCCTCGACCTAGAAAACTCCTCAAAATCAGTGGCGTCCCTCCGGAGAAATGGCGCCCCTCCAGACAAGCTTCCTTCTCTTCCAAATATGACCCAGACCTTGGTACAATGAATGTGTCCAATTCCCTAGGAGTAAAGGAATATAAAAGAACATGTCACTGGCAACAAAGAACAAGCATGGGACATGCATTTGGCGAAGAGCAATAAGGAAGCAGATCCGAAGGGCGAAGTAGGACAGGGACGCCTTGCCCAGGTCCTTGAGGAATACTAGTTATTTCTCGAACTGATTTAACATTCAGCGTATCATGGTGTCATGTTACAAACTAGGACGCTGCCTTGGACGAATATTCCATGAATGAGTGAATGCTAGGTTTCGAAGAGCATGATTTAAATGCAACGTCTGTGCAGTTGTCGTAACTATATAACGTTGCGGACTTATCGCTGAGCCTATATACATCCGCCAGCACCTTGAACTACTGAATTACGATCATGTCACCATGATGTATTCACTTTGAAACCGTTGATTGCTGTTAATGCGTGCGTGATTGGCTCCAACAGTGAGACGGAGTTTCCTTCGACCTATTGTAATTCAAAGTTAGGCCTTTGTAGTTCCATAAAATCGAGATCAAATCCTCCCGTGTCCTCATCAAAAAATCCGCCGACTCTCCTGCAATTAGGCTGCATGTGCTTCGAATGTACATTGTTCAGCTTCAATAACCGTGATCATCTTTCTTCCATACCGCGTCTGAACATGAGCGCATGTAAATCAAGTTTTCTCGCTTCTACGGTACAATGCATTTTGACACTATATAAATAATAAATTTAAAGGAAGGTATAGCACATTTTCCCCGACACGTAACATGACAAAGATGCATGGTAGGAACTTCAGTGCACCCCTGAATCCTAAACTATAATCTTCGGCTTGTTTGCAAAATTTATCAAATTTACATCAAGTTTTCCCCGATCCTAAAATAACCGTCGGCAGCCACGAACCAGAAGCAAGCGAGTCCTCCCACTACACGACTCCAACTGGCTGCTGATCGCCTCGCCTCGTGCCACTGATCACCTCGTGTGTCGACACGGGTCGGGTCACGGCCTGCTCGGTCGTCACGGGTCGGGTCACGACCTGCCCGCAGTGATCAGCCAGCCGACAATGACATGGTGTGACCTGGTGCGTGGTGATGCTGCCAACACGCTCTTATACTCCCTCCTGGTTCCGTGGCGCTGCTGTCAGCAGCTCAGACAGAATTGTCTTTTGATGACCCGATTGCTCGTCTCCCGATTTTCCAATGCCACCTGCCCTGGTGGTAGTGGCTGTTTCGATTTAATTTGGTTCACGTTCCTGCCATTTGGAAGGGTTTTAGCTGTTGTGACATCACTTGCATGCGGCTACAATGGCGTGTCTGTTTCGCGTCTGTGTCGTTCTGATAGCACAGCTTGTGTTCTGAAAGCGTCACTGATTAATGCTTATTCAGAAGAGCATTGCCGTCATACGCACATGCATGCATGCACATAGAGCACCATGAGCGTCTTCAGAACGGCACAGTCAGCAGGGTAAGCGACATAATGCCAGCCATTTCAATGCCGCCTCTGCCGTTTTAGTGCCATTCAAATGCCGTTCCAATGCAACTCCTGCAGTGCTCAGGTCAGTCATGCAGTTGGGAAGTCATTCCTGAGTATTATTTTACGAGCAGGGGTACAGCCGAAGTGAATCTCCTTCCGTATATATGGTACAAAAGTTCATCTGTAACGCCCGGCTCGGCCCCACCGCCACTCTATTGAAACCGAAATAGCTTTTTCATGACGCATCGCGTTCAAACTTCTCTACTCATTGTGCTCTTTCAACTTTGATTTCTACCCATTTTGTCCTGATGTTTGCCATGAATTGTTCTTAATCTATGTTCGAAAGGGAAAGGTTCGTGATGCCATTGCCGGTCGCCGGCAACTTCCAACAGTATTTCAAGGTACAATGCAATATTTCAAGCTACAATCCACTGGGAGCCAGAGCTGCACTATTCAGGATGTGATTTGCCAAGTCACAATATTTCCCTTGAAGTACTCCCAATACTTGGTTTAAGAAGGGGTTTGCGGCGACATTCCTGCGCGAGGGAAACTTACCATGTGGCCCGCACAGCAGCCACCAGTTACTTGCAGTTGCGTCCTGGGTGGTAAATGGGTGAAGTATTCAGTTTATATTTCGGTCTGAGTTCAGTTCCGGGAAAGGGATGGCGCTTTTGATCCCTGGCTTTAGTAATGTAATGCGGTGAATGTGACGTACCAGAAATCACTTCAACTCTGCGTGCATCCTTGAAGGCGCCTAGCTGTAAAAACATCCAAGGTAATGCACCTAGTAGTGACATACGTGGAGTTTGGACGTCACTGAACTTCTTGTCCGTCGTCGCTGTCTCGTAATTACTTTGCGGTGGCATTTTAAATACCACATTTTTGGCAGCAACTTTTCATTCCGTCATCACATTCAGGCCTGTGCATAATTAACACTTGGTCCCACTAGTGCAGAGTCCTCATGGGAGCCCTATGCTGGTGATAACAACCACACAACTTTGATGACGCCCTTGCCGATTTCATTCCGCCTCCATCATATTCCTGACTTTTCTGCCACTGCACTATGACATCGCTCTCGCTTTGATGACGTCACCCCATGATATCTCTCTCTGTCTGCGCTTCAGGTGACGCTCGTGACGATCCCGCCTGAGAGCGGCGACGTCGTCAGGCTGGACTCCCGCCGAGCGCCCGTGGTCGGTGAGTACCTGTGTGGTCCGCACAGCCGGAGCACGACCGTGACGCCATAAAACCTTCACCAAAATGTTGTCACCGCATAGTAACCTGGGAATACGACTGTGTCGACATGACAACAGCATGGACATTATGATACTGAACAGTTCATTTGTTGGCCTCGCCGACCAACAAGGCCAGCAGCAACAAAGTTGTTGCTGCTGGCACACACACAGTTCTGTCTGTGTACGTGCGCGGGCTCCGCCAGGGAAAGATGGTAGAGGGTGATAGTAGGATGCTTATGTCCACGGCTGGAGATCCCGGGTGGGTCGAGGGGTCTGGACCCCCCCCCCCTGGTTTGGTGCCCTGCTAATGTTAATTTGTGATTTTCGCCATCCAATCTGAATATATGTCTTGAAAGTAGGAACATTGACCCCCTCGCTTCGTGAGAGATCGCCAGTCCTGCTAGGTCCATTGTTATATGCAACACCTATAGGCGTAATCCTAACCCTCGCAATGTGTGATAATTTTCTACCCCTTCGCATAGGCGCGGGGTCAATTTGAAGTTTCCACTAACTTTTGTTCGAAGTACGACAAAGAGATGCGGCCAAGGGCATGATGTCGCTATATACTTCAACTTTTATAGTTACTTAGAACATACTTTACTGCTTTCCTTTTTTGGTGGGCATTACAGGTTAGGTTGAGCAGATTAATATGTGGGTGCGGTCATTTACTGTCTTCGTCGTAGTTTTCAGGCATTGATGGTAAAACAATTACGGCTTCTGTCTTCAATGTGGATGGAACATGCAAACTGAAGATTTAGTCGAAAAGCAGGTGACACGTACAAAAGTCAAGGTCATCGATCTCGTCAAGGTAAAATATCCGGAACTATATGAAGAATCGTTGAAGGTTATGTTTTCAAACAGTTAGAAACAGAAATAGACAATCTTTGAACTATCCGAAAAAAAGGTAAGGAGTGTCACCACAACAAAACCATGTTTTCTACCCTCTTTGAGAATTGGCGAAAAAAAACATCTTTTTAGAAAATGTTTGGAAAAATAAAAAAAATTGAAAGTAAAATCGAAATTAGGACATCCCAGTCACATCAAAAGTGACCTCAATCAAAATAATCCTGGTTTAGCCATCTTTTTACTTCGTAATAATCAGTACCTAAGCCTCTAGAGCGCTTGGAATATGTATACCTTCCATACATTTTAGGTGATACCTCATATATATATATATGTATATATATATATATATACATAGGGTTTTTTTAATATTCATAGTAGCGAAGTTATGCGCAAGTAAACATTTTCCAGTTTCGCCGTTCAATTGACCTAGGGACCTGACCTGAGGTTAATGACTCAATGAATGAGGTCTAAGTGGAAAATCGTTCAGGCTATTTATCTCCATCAATCAAAACGTTAGCGAAGCCCGTGTTCGTATCTGCATGTGTGCGTGTGTGCATGCTTGCCACATCGATGTTGCGGTATTATGAGTGGTTGAGCGGGAGGGGGGAATCTCACCACGCACCGCTGCCGCCTCACGAGGCTCATGCGACTGTTGCGGCTATTATGAGTGGTTGGCGGCAGATGGCGCGTCGGCGTGTTATGGGAGTGGGGAATCTCACCACGCACCGCTGCTGAGGCTTGTGGACTTTTGCGGCTATTGTGAGTGGTTGAGCGGCAGATAGCGCGGCGGCCCGGCTATGGGTGTGTGTGGTGGGAGTGGGGAATCTCACCACGCACCGCTGCCGCCTCACGAGGCTCATGCGACTGTTGCGGCTATTGTGAGTGGTTGAGCGGCAGATGGCGCGGCGGCCCGGCTATGGGTGTGTGTGGTGGGAGTGGGGAATCTCACCACGCACCGCTGCCGCCTCACGAGGCTCATGCGACTGTTGCGGCTATTGTGAGTGGTTGAGCGGCAGATGGCGCGTCGGCCCGGCTACAGTTGATGACGTGATAACCGTGGCAGCCGTCTGGCGTCGTGCCATGGCGTGCGTCCATCGGCCAACCATCGCCATCAACAGCCGTGGTGCATGGGCGTCACCACCGTAAGGAGGAACTCGGCAAGGGGTGTCCCCAAATTGGCGATGTTTAGCAGCCCGTCGATGGCGTTGCGTGGAAAGTATCACCCTGGTATATGCAGAGTTCTTGGCAACGCCCCTGCATACGTGATGGGTCGAGGACCAATCTGATGATCACAAGGATCGTGAACACGGTCCAGAGGCGGTCCAGGTGCTGTTTATAGTTGCAGTATCGTTGAGCTCTGTCCGCTTACATGGGTATTCGCGTCGGGTACCAACCGCAATTAGCCCGTGGTTATTTTCAGGCAAATCATGATTGTCTATTCCTGACTTTCAGTACTGGCAAATGCACGGAGTTGTGCTTTGTTGATTCGCGTGGTGAATACTTGTGCACGTTTTGTGTGTTGCCCTTTTACACGGTCCGAACATTGTAGGTAGGCTGTGTTGCATGGCCATGTTTGGAGAGAATGAGTCACTTGGCAGCGCCTTTGAAGTTCGATGCCGACAACAACAATGGGCACCAGTCTTCGGAAGCCTGGTACATTCGGGCTGTGTTGGTGTGTCGTCGACGATGCAAGTGTAGCCCTCTGAGCTGGGCGGAAAGGAAATGTTCGCTGAGGATTACCAAAATAATTATACAGCGCTTTTGAGTGAATGCTTGAATGCCTTTGCAAGCGCAGAGGCAGGTGGGTGTATGACTCACCAACCAGCTTGTTGAGGCTGGACGTGACGACGTAATGCAGACGAGACGAGCAGGTTGTTGCTGTACGTTTATTGCGGTAACTAGTTCGAGCTTTTCAGGCAACTGGTAGCTTCACATATAACCCCAAGGTGAATCATACTGGTTGAAAAACACATTATTATTATACCTAATTATTTTCAACACGGATATGGAAACCAGGAGTGTTGTTTTCTGCACATTTTGATGATCCGTTAACTGCTTAATGGTTTATTTGCTCCGTAATCTCGTCTGGACTTAACTTGTAACTCTATTATTCTGGCTCCTCCTGGTGATACATTTTCATGGCTAATAAATGCATTGCCCTCCAGCCACTGGCCTCCAGCCATTGCCCTCCAGTCATTGCCCTCTAGCCAATATCATCAAATGTTGTACATTATTAAAATAAAACAAGTAACGTATAAGTAAATTAGATATTGCATGGCCGATGTGTTCTGTGGTTGACCTTGTCCTTGGATGAAACCGTGTCATTTATAGGTCACTTCGAGCAGAATATTGTTAGGTCAAATATGTTTCTCCTTCAGACGTTAACTACCACAGTCTTATATTGAATCTAGTTCATAATTTGGTCACATCGTAGTGTAAGAGGTCTGGGTATCTTGGGCTAACTAATTTCTATAATAACTGTATTTCTATAATAACTAGAAATACACTAGATCAAACAAGACATTTTGATATTTTCATCATGCAATGCCTGTAATTGTGGGCGGGCCTTGCGTACCGAAAGCGAGCTCTGTTTCATGACATTTTTTTGCGTCGTCCCCCGCCCCCGAAGACAATTTTGGCTGCACCACCACTTGGGCTATCAAAGGTCAATATTTTGTGGCTAGCTGCAGCCTGTACATGCTTCATATGTGGTTTTCTGTGACAATCAAGCGACAACATCGTCCTCAATATTTCCTACGAGATCTTATGCAACGTTCACTCGGGTTGGCTTTGGCCTCCTGTGACATTATCATGTTTGCCGCCAGGCGTGGTGTTTCTGAACGTCGCTGGGAACCCATTGATAGTTGCTGATAGCATACGGTCGTTATCAATCGCAAATTGAAGAAAAACAGCGTCCAGCTTGTATGTGAATGCTCAAATGATTTGCTTAACGTTGCAAAACTGTCCTTAACTTGCTCGTTCCAAAAGACATTCTCACGACAGTCGGCAAGAACCGTCTTAATTGACTCGCAGACCTTCGACATCATCCTGACAAATGGCTGTGTTGCATCCAGTATTTTCTTCCTGGCAATCGCCACCCGCTCATTTGTCATTGAGCGCAGCAAACCCGAACACAAGGCACATCCATTGGACTCCATCGGCTGTCCGACAGGTCACAGGACACAACTGTTTCACGGTAATGGGATTACTTGGTAGCGTCAAATCGCCACCACAAATAACCGCCGATTCAATTAGGACACTGCTCCTCTTCCCTTAATGTCCGACAATTACCCATCACCATCACCCGACGCCGCCACACTGCATTAGAGCGGCGACCTTTGTGACCCGGGCGCCGCGAGCGACGCCGGCGGCGGCGCGCCGCGCCGTGTCAACACCACGCGACCGGCCGGCGGCGCTCGGCTGACCCCGTGACCCGCGCGCTCCGTTCGGAGGCAGACACCGGCGACGGCAGACGCCGCCGTGTGACGTCACAGTGATTCTGGGCGGCGGGATGACGGGCGCGGCCGTCAGGAAGTGGCACGGCGAGCGGCCGCCGGCGCCGTATTTGCATTTGAGTTGACCGGCGCGAGCCGCTCCGGAGCGGTGGCCTCAGATCCGGGGCCCTGCGGCCTGATTGGTCGAACGGAACATGTGCCATGGTCCCGTTCCAAAGCAATAATGACTACTTGCAAAACCAGTTATGTTCAGAAAGGCGGCTATGAGTTTGTGCGGGTGTGCAACGCTCACGTCATTTTATAGTGCAGCAATTAACACTGGATTAGATCTAGCCGCGCTAAAACAGAAGACTTGCTTTACTGAGTATTAATAGCCGCAGTATGGTCGGAATTCGGGAGCTAACCAAGACCATTTTGCATCACATCACATCCTTTTGTCTGTTCATGCATTACTGCTGCGCCCGCATGGCTATCGGTCAGGCTTTAGCCGGTCGGCCGTCTGCGGCTGGGGTCAATGTGTCAACGGCACTGTTCAGTAATCGGCGCACGTGTACGTGTCTCGTGCAGGGTGCCCCGTCAGCTGTTCACTGCACTCGCGTCAGACCAACAGGATGCTGGGGTATCAGCATCCAAACAAGGCGGTGCGGTTTCCGGGTCTTGTTGATATTCCAGGGTGGGAGTGGTGCGACAACGGTGACTGTCGGGCACCTTCTCTGGTGGTGACGGTCGTCTCCAGACTGGCGGCGCTGCCCTGGCCTGGGCGAAACGTGATGCGCTTCGGCCTGTTGTATCTGTGTGATGATCAGTAAACGGTTTTCGATCTTGTACAAGATCGGCAGATGGGGAAGTCAGGGACGTGGGGTACCAACAACTCCATAGTTTTTTTGGACGAATAAACCAAAAGCTAAAGTGCAACACCATTCGTGTCACATGTTGTCATAGCCCATGACCACACTGATCATTTTCATCCATCTGCTCGTTGATGTACATACATCGCACAAGCAATTCAGGGGCTTTGCTACAATGCTGTTTTGGTTGTCGTGTCTTCGACAGGGGTTAAGGTGTTACTGAAAAAGAGTTTCGCCTCGGGCAGCATTGTCGAGGATGCAAAGGCTCGTTGTTATATTCTGGAATCCTAAATCTCAAGGGGGAAATAATATTTCATCCAACGAGTTTGCCTGAAAAGGGATGGATCTAACGAGATCTAAAAAAGAAACACGTGCATCTCCGACGTAGTAGTCTGAGAAAACCAGCCACCCTCGCACTGCTACGTGGGTCCGTCTGTCTCGCCGCGCTCATTCTGTCGAGAGAATGCATTGGTGTCGTCGGGTGTGGCGGAGCGTGCGTGGGCGGACAATTGCGCAGTTGGTGGGCGATCAACGCGCACTGAGCCGTCGCGGCCACTGCGCTACAAAGGTCAGCAGGGTCTGCCTCACCGAAACAATGGCTGTCGCGTGGTATCATTATATCTCTCCGTCCACTCTCTGCTCACCGTGCACCTGCCCTCTGTCCACCGTACACCTGGCCTCGGTCCATCGTACACCTGTCCTCTGTCCACAGTACACCTGGCCTTCTGTCCATCGTACACCTGTCCTCTGTCCACAGTACAAATGGCCTCTATCCACTGCACCATTGCCCTTGTCCACCATACACCTGACCACTGTCCACCATACACCTGACCTCTGTCCACCATACACCTGACCGCTGTCCACCATTCTCGTGGCCTCTGTCCACTGTACAGCTGGCCTCTGTTCACTGTACACCTGGCCTCTGTCCACCGTAATATAGACTCTGTCCACCGTACACCTGTCATCTGTCCACATACCTGACGTCTATCCACCGTAATATGACCCTTGTCCACCGTACACCTGCCCTCTGTCCACCGTAACATGACCTCTGCCAAGGGGCGGACGCAGGGAGGGGCGCTGAGGGAATGTTCCCCCCTGTGTGAAGGTGGCACCCCTTCGACTGGGAAATGGCGCCCCCTGGGAAGGTTCGAGTGCGCCCCATCAATTTTTTTTTCAGACAGAGGCGCCCCTCGGAAGGCAAAGTGGTGCCCCTCCGGACATGTGCCCCCCATGACAATTATTGGATCCGCCCCTGCCTCTGCCCCTGCACACCTGATCTCTGTCCACCGCACATCTGGCCTCTGTTCACCATACACCTGGCCTCCGTACACCGTAATATGGCTTCTGTCCACCGTACACCTGACCTCTGTCCACCGCACATCCCTCCCCTGTCCACCCTACATCTGGCCCCTGCCCACAGTGTGTCTTGTCTCTGTCCACCCTACACCCGGTCTCTGTCCACTCTACACCCGGCCTCTGCTCACCATATTGTCTGGCCTCTGTCCGCTGTTAATCTCGTCTCTGTTCACCATATGCATGGCTACTGTCCACCAGTGGCTTTCTCTTCCATCCACGGCCGGACTCCGGCGAGCAGGAACGCAGGCGGGACTCTGGCGAGGAGGAACTCGGGCGGGACTCTGGCGAGGAGGAACTCGGGAGGGACTCCGGCGAGGAGGAACTCGGGCGGGACTCTGGCGAGGAGGAACTCGGGCGGGACTCTGGCGAGGAGGAACTCGGGCGGGACTCCGACGAGGAGGAACTCGGGTGGGACTCTGGCGAGGAGGAACTCGGGCGGGACTCCGGCGAGCAGGAACGCAGGCGGGACTCTGGCGAGGAGGAACTCGGGCGGGACTCCGGCGAGCAGGAACGCAGGCGGGACTCTGGCGAGGAGGAACTCGGGCGGGACTCTGGCGAGCAGGAACACAGGCGGGACTCTGGCGAGGAGGAACTCGGGCGGGACTCTGGCGAGGAGGAACTCGGGCGGGACTATGGCGAGCAGGAACGCAGGCGGGACTCCGGCGAGAAGGAACTCGGGCGGGACTATGGCGAGGAGGAACTCGGGCGGGATTCTGGCGAGGAGGAACTCGGGCGGGACTCTGGCGAGGAGGAACTCGGGCGGGACTCCGGCGAGGAGGAACTCGGGCGGGACTCTGGCGAGGAGGAACTCGGACGGGACTCCGGCGAGCAGGAACGCAGGCGGGACTCTGGCGAGGAGGAACTCGGGTGGGACTCCGGCGAGCAGGAACGCAGGCGGGACTCTGGCGAGGAGGAACTCGGGCGGGACTCTGGCGAGCAGGAACACAGGCGGGACTCTGGCGAGCAGGAACGCAGGCGGGACTCTGGCGAGGAGGAACTCGGGCGGGACTCTGGCGAGCAGGAACACAGGCGGGACTCTGGCAGGAGGAACTCGGGCGGGACTCCGGCGAGGAGGAACTCGGGTGGGACTCTGGCGAGGAGGAACTCGGACGGGACTCCGGCGAGTAGGAACGCAGGCGGGACTCTGGCGAGGAGGAACTCGGGCGGGACTCCGGCGAGCAGGAACGCAGGCGGGACTCTGGCGAGGAGGAACTCGGGCGGGACTCTGGCGAGCAGGAACACAGGCGGGACTCTGGCGAGGAGGAACTCGGGCGGGACTCTGGCGAGGAGGAACTCGGGCGGGACTATGGCGAGCAGGAACGCAGGCGGGACTCCGGCGAGGAGGAACTCGGGCGGGACTATGGCGAGGAGGAACTCGGGCGGGATTCTGGCGAGGAGGAACTCGGGCGGGACTCCGGCGAGGAGGAACTCGGGCGGGACTCTGGCGAGGAGGAACTCGGACGGGACTCCGGCGAGCAGGAACGCAGGCGGGACTCTGGCGAGGAGGAACTCGGGCGGGACTCCGGCGAGCAGGAACGCAGGCGGGACTCTGGCGAGGAGGAACTCGGGCGGGACTCTGGCGAGAGGAACTCGGGCGGGACTCTGGCGAGCAGGAACACAGGCGGGACTCTGGCGAGGAGGAACTCGGGCGGGACTCTGGCGAGGAGGAACTCGGGCGGGACTCTGGCGAGGAGGAACTCGGGCGGGACTCTGGCGAGGAGGAACTCGGGCGGGACTCTGGCGAGGAGGAACTCGGGCGGGACTCCGGCGAGGAGGAACACAGGCGGGACTCTGGCGAGGAGGAACTCGGGCGGGACTCTGGCGAGGAGAAACTCGGGCGGGACTCTGGCGAGGAGGAACTCGGGCTGCGGTGATCCAAATCGACGGATTTTTAACGCTAGTTTGATATAGTTAAACTTATCGATGGCGCATTCACATTCACTTGTTCATGTTGGTTGTCACCTGCCAACACTGCATGCAGGGGTGTCGCTTTGCATGCGCTAAGGAGGGCCACTGGGCCCCTCAATCATTGATTTTCCTCCTCCTCCAATGAGACCGAAACTTTACCACTGGGCCCATGGGTCCATACAAGACAAAAATGGTTTTCGAGGAATTTTTAGCCACCAAAGAGGTCATTTGGCACACCAGTCATTTTGAAAAAGTGAAGCCCATGGTCACATAGGTGCATTCATTTTGGCGCGATTGTACCCAAGGCATCTATGCACCCAAAAAGGAATATAAATCCCATCCGCAACGACTTTACTCTTGGCATTATAATAATCGCATATTGTGGTAATTTTCAATAAGAGTTTGTCCCTTTAACAGTTTGTTGGTTGGCATACATACCTAATACTAGGATCACTCAGTAACGATCAGCAAGGACTTCGATTGAAAGCGTGCTCGCAGCGACGATTAATGCACTCGGTTCTCTTCATTATGGAAGCATTTGCGACCCTAACGAGCATTCCTTCACTGTGTGTTGCCCCGCACGTGCCCATATCGCTGGGACACGCCACGACAAGTTCGTGGTCCGGTGATAAACAAAGGGTGCGCTGCCATCGCTCCCTGAGCATGCCCCGCCCGGCGCGCCATGTTTATGCCCGTCAGCCGTCGGGGAAGGGGAGGGGAGGGGAGCCGCCGCCGCCGCCGAGACGCCGCCGGCTCCGCTCAGTGCTCCGTCGGCGGCGAGTGGTCGTCGGCGTCCCGGGCGGCACACGTCGCGAGTCAGGTGCGGCCGAGATGGCGGCGATTGCGTGGCAGGTGTGAGAGGAGCGCCAGCTGACGACTGCAGTGTTGTTATCGGACGCGTCGGTGCAGCGACCACGCGCCGCTGCCGTGGAGAGCTACCTGTTTTGATTCGCCTCGCGCCTGCGAGTTGACTCCCCGGTCGTGACGTGGCCTGGCTGGCCGCCGGCGCCCGCCCCGTGGCCTGGCATGCACTGGCGAAGTGCCGCCGCGCCACAGTCGCACGCTGTCAAGGTGCAGTACCAGTGTGTCGGCGTGCCACCTCACCACTACGGGAACCAGTTGGTCGGTGTTGGCACCGCCGTGAGAGGCCGACGCGCCGGTGGTCTGGCGTTGACGGGGTGTGCTCAGCCGACCGGGTGGCAGCTGCCGTTATAGTTCACGCTTGCCCGCCGCTCGATGCCGGACGACCGCGGCTCTTTGAACTGCTTCGGCACTTCAGGTGAGAAAGGCCCTCCCACGGCGGTCGGTTCCCACGGGCTGGCCACCATCTCGGCACGAGATCGTGCGCTGACCGCCCTCGGGCCGCCACCCCTGACCTCTGACCCGAGAGGCCACCGGCGCCGCGGGCCATGTCGAGCGCGCGCCGCAGACTCGCAGCTGCACGGAGAGAGGGGAGAGAGCCGGTGAGGAGTGAGGACGGCGAGAGGGGAGGGGAGGGCGGTGCAGATGCGGCGGCTCCTGCAGGTCTTGGGTCCTGCTCGGGGTCGGTCGTCGTGCCACATCCTGCCCGCTTTATTGTTGCGGCAGCCACTCAATGTATGCATGCACGTGCAGGTGATCGTGTGCAACAACAGATTGCCGGCCATAAATTCAAACGGCGCCCAGTCACCGACCCACTTCTGGGGCCCGCGCCTCCTCTCTCCACCACTCTCCCTCTCTGTCTCTCCCTCTCTCCTCCTCTCCCGCTCTCTCCCTTCTCTCTTACTCCCTCCCCTTCGTTATCTCCTCTCCTCTCCTCCCTCTTCTTTCTCCCTTCCCTCTCCCTCTGACTTATCTTCTCTCTCTACCTTTCTCTCTCTCTCTATTTTCCTCTCTCATCTCCCTCTCACCTCTCATTCTCTTCTCTTGTTTTTCTCCCCTCCCTCCTTCTATTTCTCTTCTCTTATTTTTTATCTTGCTAGTATCCAACATTTGTTCAGTGTGCACCAAATACTTGATCTGAAAACTGGTCGAGCGAATGTGGTCCTAGAAAAGAATGTGTTTTAGTTTCGTGTTTTTGGTCTGGTAGCGGAGACGGTCACATGCGGAGTTTCCTGTTCCCTTGTTTGGCTTCAGTCCCTTTAGCTCAGGGTCCACTATCCGTGATCGTACCGGAAAGCACGGACGTCTTTCGCGTCTTTTCCGCCTTCGCCGTGACGGGTTTTCCGTTTTCTCTGTGATCTCCAGCATAGACGTGATTACGGAAAAACGGAGTGATATTGGGACGACATATTGCGCGGTCGTACCGATATGTTTTTCTCTGTCATTTCTTATACCTTCTGCCAGTTTTCGTAACTTCGACGTTGTATTTGCTGCACGCCGACGTAGGGTGGGCTTGCTGTTGCTGTTCCGCCAGAGACAACAAGAGCAGCGTGACACAGGCTTCGCTGGATGGGCGGATCCAGGAATTGTAATCGGGACACTTGTCTGAAAGGACGTCAGTTCTTCGGAGGGGCGCCACTGCGAAACAGTGTTATAATATTGGTTTTTCATAATGTGTGAGATGTCGAAACCAATACAGTGGGATAACGAATACAGTGGGATCTCGAACTTCGCAATGGAAACGATTTCGCGTAAAATATCGTTGAAGCCCATCAAGGTCAATTTTGAGCCAATAGCGCACTCATGAGTGAACGCTTTTTGGTTAATTTTGGAAGACACCTAACATAGGAATACCTATATTAACAAAAACGATAACAATACCGTACTATGAACAAATATTGTGGTATAACAGACCATATCATAGGTAACCCCTTTACCTGAAATTGTGCTACAAGATATTTGTGTCTGATAATCTGCAATGGTGAGCATGGTCATCATACTTACTCATACACTATATACGTACTGTTCAAAGAGAGCCATGGATAGTTCATAAACACACATCAAGAAGCACCATGTCGATACTTCTTTGTGAAGGATGCCTATTGAGTGTGAAGGAATTGGTATATTCCATCCTATTCCACAAATAATTGTATAATTGCCGCGAAAGTACCTGGACGGGCGCCTTCGACTAAAAATCCGCTGAGCGTGGGGGTGGTGGTGCAATCGAGCACACTGCAGGAACGCCTATTCCTCTCCGAGGAGAGCCTCTGACTGAAAATTCCGTTGAGTATGGGGGTCTACTCAAATCTTCCTGGGGGTGGGGGGTGCTTTGTCCCGGCTGGAGGGGCGTCACCTTCCATGAGTGGAGGGTGCACATGTATCTGCCCCTGGCTTGGTACAACCGATGCTGTTGCATCGGGGGATTGGGGGAAATTTCGCACGGTGGCCAAGAAAAAAACGAGATTAGTGACCCAGTTGAATTTTCCGGCCTTCGGCCGGAAAATTCAATACCTGCACTCGAGCGTCCTCGGAGGGGTGCCGCATTCACATGGTGGGCACATGCCTCCTGCCCCATTTCGATTCTGTCCATGGCTATGCATAGGATAATGCTAAAAATAATAAGCATAAAGTGAGGGACTGGTCCCCAGTCTCCTTCACTGTCCCCCCCCCCCAGGTTCCATGATGTCTGACCTGACCTGCCCATCTAGCTGACTCTGCCATCCCTATCACAGTTGTGTGACCACCAATGCCCCTGTATCTGGCCCTATATACCATCGCCCTATCACACATGACCTCTGACATGTCCGGCGAGAGGATGGGCTTTCCTACCACCCCTCTAGTCATGACTACGTCCGCAGTCAGCAACAATTCCCATTGTTGTGGGGGTGGGGGTGGCGAAGTCTAGTAGGCCCGAATGATAATCGGATAGTCAACAATGGATGTGACTCTGTACAGTTTGACTGCAACATCCGTGGTAGTAGATTATGATAGCTGGGTAGGTGCTCCTTACCATCGTCACTCGGGCACACAGTTTCATCACCATTTTCGGAATCCGCAAAATGTCATCCATCTGGCACACAACTTTCATCGCTCCATCACCAGAGAAAGGGGCAAAAAAGCGACAAAAAAAATTATGGGGGACGATTTTCAGGGGGTAGGCAGTTTCCAGATGGGGCGCCACTGACTCAGAAAATTTAAGATGAGTGCACACGAGTGTCTCTGGGTGGGAGCACTTTGTACTCAAAGTATTCAGCTGAATTAAGCGGCTTAAAATTGTCAGGGGTAGGAGGTGCACTCCAACATCCTGTACCTGGCGCCTTTTACCTCTCAGAGAGATACCTCTCCAGTCAGAGGGGGTGCCGTCGAAAAGTGGGGGACTAGTTCCTCGTCCCCCTGCTAACTACGTACATAACTAGAGGCGCCATCGAGGGAGAAGAGTGGATTTGGGAGGGGGCAAACCGCCCGAATGAAAGCCATGAAATTGGACATTAATCCTATAGCATTGCGTGGTAAATAATGAGCTGAAAATAGGCCTTTTCCCGTTCGACCAAAGTACCTACGTGCCGCCACCATAGCCCAGAACCCAATCACTGTAACGACGTAATAGGCAAGTGCTTTCTCCTGGAATGAGTATGGAAATAGGCACCCACCCATAGGCGTAGGTTTGTTAAAATTATTGGTGGGTTACAATGCATGAAGACAATGGGCGGACCCAAATGGGTTCGGAGGCATACCACATTAAGTCGCATGTTGAAAGTTGAAATTATTGGGAGGGGCACAGCCAACATGGGGGGGGGGCAAGTGCCCTCCCAAAAACAAACAAAGCTACATCCCGGCACCTACCTCCTAGTTCTCCCAGCCGACTTTCCATCTTGTTTTTAAAACATACGTTTAAATTACTAATTGAAGTAAAATGCTAATTGTAGTCGAAATATGGCTCTGATTTCTGACCAGATAGTGAAAACCCTTCTCCCATCGCACAAAAACACAAACTTTCGCCAGTAAACAGCATGTAAACAAAAACACCCGCTCCGAGTCACACCAGATCGCCGAGAAAACGGCAATGAAGTACGGAAATCTACACAGAGATGTTTAGATTTCTGAAATCCATTGCCGTTTCTCGGCGATCTGGTGTGACTCGGAGCGGATGTTTTTCACGTGTTTTCCGTTCTCTCCGTAATGCGGTAGCGTAGCCCAACCAATGCTTTTCGTATGCATTGAGTACCGAAGCACCCGGTACCGGATTTTACGAGAAAAAAAAACAAACGTGATTAAGAAATACACGAATGGTAGAGCCCGACCTTTATTGTTCGCCTGATCCCCACAATGATCTTGAAGTTTAGCATCGTACCTTACGAAGCAAGCTCCAATATCGTTTGTTTTAGTAAGCTTAGCATTAGCCACCCCCACCCCAAGACAAGTAAGAAAATGTTCTGCCCGTACAAACGGTGTTACTGTCTCCTTGCTGCCTTTCGTCTCTCATTCGACACATTCATTCTTCTGTCCTCGCGTTCCCCTGTTGGGCCTTTTGTCTCTTGTAATATTCTCCCTTGTTTCATCTCGTATTTGTTTCTTTTCATTGTAACCCTTTCTCTCATCTTTTTGCCTTCTTTTAGCACGCTCAATATTTTGCTTGTTACGATTCTGACTTCTTCTGACCCACTTCTGATGTCAGTAGCACACAACTCTGCACTTCGATGGCAGGCACTTAGCTACACTATGCTTTCTTATCCAACTTCTGATGTCTGAAGTATCAGACTGCATGGGGAGAACCAACCTTGGCCTCCAGCTTTCCGGACGTTCCCTACGCAGGAGTACAGCCGGGCTGGTCTCAAGTGCATGAACAGACCAGTGCTAAATGAGGGGCATGTGCTTGTGCGGGGAAACTTTCGATAGGAACATGATACCGCGGCCTCGTGGAGAACAATTTCCCTATACGCCCCCCCCCCCCGTAGCTGCGCTGCTGTTCCCACGCCTCTGCCTGGATGCCATCTGACGCAGATCCGGTGTGCCATGGTTGACACACGTCGCACGAATCGATGACTCAGAACAGGAGGGTCTGTGTCGCTGTCGCCCTGTGTCACCATTATCTCCTCGCTGTTCTGATGACTTAGCCAGACGTGACGCCGACACACTCAAGAAGCCGGTGCAGAACAAGGCGGCCACGCGATGAGCCGCCAGATAAACACACGGCCACCATGAGCTTGTAAGGAGCGGACGCTGAAGGATACGGCCGTTTTCCTCGCCAGACTTCCCGCAACGCAGTGCTGCGTCATGTTTTTTTTCCGGAATGTACAGCGTGCAGCTATAGATGTACCAGCTGTGGCATTGGCTGACACCTGTGTCAGCCACCCCGGATATGGTGAGAACGGCGCTCTTCACCGACCGCGCCGTTGCACGTCGGCAGCAATGCCATGCCACTGCAGCTGTTGATGAACTGTGCGCAGTTCACAAACCCCGAGCGCAGCCGTTCGCCGCGATGATCTCGGATCGTCGATTGACTCGGCGCTGGCTATTTCCGGCCACCAGGCGGTGGTCCGCGGCCTGCGAGAGTGTGAACGATGAGCGGCCGTTAGTGGCACCGCCAATAAAGCAGACGTGGGATGACAGCACTGATAGCTGCAGATGTGGGGTGGCAGGACTGATGGCGGCCGATGTGGGGTGGCAGGACTGATAGCTGCAGATGTGGGGTGGCAGGACTGATGGCGGCCGATGTGGGGTGGCAGGACTGATAGCTGCAGATGTGGGGTGGCAGGACTGATGGCGGCAGATGTGGGATGACAGCACTGATAGCTGCAGATGTGGGGTGGCAGGACTGGTGGCGGCCGCTGTGGGGTGGCAGGACTGATAGCTGCAGATGTGGGGTGGCGGGACTGGTGGCGGCAGATGTGGGGTGGCAGGACTGATAGCTGCAGATGTGGGGTGGCAGGACTGATAGCGGCCGATGTGTGGTGGCAAGACTGATAGCTGCAGATGTGGGGTGGCAGGACTGATAGCTGCAGATGTGGGGTGGCAGGACTGATAGCTGCAGATGTGGGGTGGCAGGACTGATAGCTGCAGATGTGGGGTGGCAGGACTGATAGCTGCAGATGTGGGGTGGCAGGACTGATAGCTGCAGATGTGGGGTGGCAGGACTGATAGCTGCAGATGTGGGGTGGCAGGACTGATGGCGGCAGATGTGGGATGACAGCACTGATAGCTGCAGATGTGGGGTGGCAGGACTGGTGGCGGCCGCTGTGGGGTGGCAGGACTGATGGCGACAGATGTGGGGAGGCGGGACTGACAGTGGTGTGAAGTCCTGCGGGGTGCAGCAGCTCACATAGTAGGTGGGGTGATTGTTCTACCACCTTGGGAAAGTTGCATCGTTAGTTGCAAGATCTGGTAAAATTGATTCACCATATATCAGGACTTGTTTTTCCTTACAAGTTCCAACACGACCGGTTGGCACGCGTCGTCTCTTTGTGTTCCTCGTGCGCGTATGAATACCGTAAACTGGGGGTTTTGATGTGTCACGAAAGTGTCCAGCACATTTTTGACGTCTGATGTCGGGCCAAATATTGGTATGACTATTCCAGTGTTTAGAAAGCATGTCACGAAGCATGCATTGAATGCGACAAACCAGTGATTTGAAACATCTGTTTTCATGCTTCTTTGTATTTTCCCGACATTTGTACTTCATCTAGCTTGTGATTTCGCCTATGCGCGGCATGTTCGTCCTGTTGACGATTTGACGAATCAGTAAATAAATAAGCGGCGTTGCGCAGATGGAAATGACCCTAACACTACTATCACCCCATGAACCACAAAATCACCTCCACACCGATTATTGCAGTGCTGATAATGAACAGGTGTAGAATGGCAGCGCTGGCAGGGGAGATCTATTGAATGGCATTGCTGATAAGGAGCATGTGTCGGATGGCCATGTCGACATGGTGGGAGCCTAACATGGTAGTGCACAAGCCTGCGTCAAATTCTAAACCGGAGATAAGGAGCTGAGGGATGCTGACAGATGGCTGCAGGCGGAGAGCAGGCAAGAGCAGGTCCAGCACAGGCCGGGAACAACAGCGGCGAGAATAGTGATAACGAGGCGGTGTAACGGTGCCGGGAAGAGCGAGGGCGAGTGAACGGGATGTAAACGGTGGGAGAGGAGCGGGCACCGTGCAGCCTGCTGGGTGCGGACGATAACAGCTTTTTGTTGGGGCCGCGCTCAGACTGGTGCACTATCAAAGTGCACAAAAACCGCGTCTCGACACGAACGTGCGGGTGGAGCCTGCCGTCGGCCAAAAAAGGCGCCAGAAACAGTCGGTTTTGAGTTATTTCACGTGGAGCTGCACGCTGGGGTCGCCCAGGTGCCGGAGAAGGCGCCGGAGTCACACTGAGCTCTCGCCAGGAGCACGCCCAATTTGTCACATGACAAAGATATACGTCATCCTCTGCTACAGGGCGGGCCGGGTTTCCCGGCTTCTGTGGTGTGACCCCACTTCCCGGGCAGGCCGGGATAGCCGGCCGACGGCGACCCGGTCGGAGATTGCTGCAGATGTGCCTTGACACGTAGCCGCGTCTCGCCATCGCCGATGAAACCGGAGGAGGGTCCGTTGCTTTCAGCTGCAGAATGACATCATGCGACAGAAAGCACGGGCCAGGTGTACCCCGTCCCGACCACAGGGTGGTCTTGCGGCGGTCCCCAGCACGGGCCAGGTGTACCCCCGTCCCGACCACAGGGTGGTCTTGCGGCGGTCCCCAGCACGGGCCAGGTGTACCCCGTCCCGACCACAGGGTGGTCTTGCGGCGGTCCCCAGCACTGGCCAGGTGTACCCCCGTCCCGACCACAGGGTGGTCCGGCGGCGGTCCCCAGCACGGGCCAGGTGTACCCCCGTCCTGACCACAGGGTGGTCCTGCGACGGTCCCCAGCACGGGCCAGGTGTACCCCCGTCCCGACCACAGGGTGGTCCTGCGGCGGTCCCCAGCACGGGCCAGGTGTACCCCCGTCCCGACCACAGGGTGGTCCTGCGGCGGTCTCCAGCACTGGCCAGGTGTACCCCCGTCCCGACCACAGGGTGGTCCTGCAGCGGTCTCCAGCACGGGCCAGGTGTACCCCCGTCCCGACCACAGGGTGGTCCTGCGGCGGTCTCCAGCACGGGCCAGGTGTACCCCCGTCCCGACCACAGGGTGGTCTTGCGGCGGTCCCCAGCACGGGCCAGGTGTACCCCCGTCCCGACCACAGGGTGGTCCTGCGGCGGTCTCCAGCACTGGCCAGGTGTACCCCGTCCCGACCACGGTGGTCCGGCGGCGGTCTCCAGCACGGGCCAGGTACACCCCCGTCCCGACCACAGGGTGGTCTTGCGGCGGTCCCCAGCACGGGCCAGGTGTACCCCCGTCCCGACCACAGGGTGGTCTTGCGGCGGTCCCCAGCACGGGCCAGGTGTACCCCCGTCCCGACCACAGGGTGGTCCTGCGGCGGTCTCCAGCACTGACTAGGTATACCCCCGTCCCGACCACAGGGTGGTCCTGCGCCGGTCTCCAGCACGGGCCAGGTGTACCCCCGTCGTCGGACTGGCCGGGACACCACCGGACGCAGACGCACGCTATTGTTACATGGGCAGCTGGGAGGGCCCATTACTAAGGCAGGTGATAACGTCGGTCTGTGGATAAGGGCACGGGCATGGCCGCCGCGACGCTGCGACAGGGAGGGAGGGAAGTGGTGGGAACAGACGACCCGCTCCATCACTCTCGGACGCCCGCTGAGCATGTGTCAGATATGGATGGTAGAGTAGAGGTACACTTCAAAGCGGCTGCTGCTCTCTCCCCAACCACTTGCGCTCACATACGAACACAGCTCCGGAAAATGTAGTAACGAGACCGGCGCCACAGGGTGCATAAGCTTGGCCACAATGGACATTACACGAAGCGTATATTGGATGCGGCGGCGTTGGTTTTGATTGGCCTTCAGATAGCCGTAATTTGTCAGGGGCGGAGATAAAGCTCCGCATTGCAGTCCGACTTCGATGAAGATAGTAATTTCACCAGCTGACCACTGGTGCCGTGACCGCTGCATGCCGACCTGTTAATGCGAAGGTCACGGGTTCGAGACTCTGATAACCCCGGAGGTAATCTGGCTACCGACGACCGCTCTGCACGCTGGCGGTCAGTGACACTGAATCATCTCGGTAATCGAAGGTATCCTCTCCGCGCCGATTGGTCTCAGTGCTCATTGTGTTCTGACGTGGCTAGAACAAGATGTAAATCGCTTGTTCCCTCACAAACTTTATCTCGAACTTTCCCTATGCGAGACGGATATTACGCGAGAACGAGATTGGATCTGATGGACGTTGGCTCAGCCAGGGTCGCAGGGACCGTGAGCTATACATGTTTGACCGGCTCAATAACGATGACTGGCCGTATCGACGAATGGATTGGACGGTGCTGACGCGCTTTCTACTTGAGATCGCTCGAATCGGTGCATCGAGCTGATCGTGCACGAGCGTGCCTGGCCTGGCGAATGATATTGGTGCGGACAGCTGGCCACCTAACCTGGCTGTGCTCTGACTATGGTCGATGCTTCCCACACGTCAAAGGCCAGGCCGACTGTGGATTAGGCTGGCTACCGGCGCTTGTGGTCCTGTGGGCAACGGGAACGTCAATGAGGGCTATTTTGCGTGTGATAGTGAGAGAGGCTTGAACTATGGTATTCACTCACCGAGTCCCATGTGAATCTTAGTGGTGTTTTACAAGCATTATGGGTGCTTAAGCACCTTCAAATGTATGCATTTTCATCTGCGGTTACTGATAAATATTCTCGTTAGGCTCCGATTGGCGTGTGCGTGTATCGAGAAGTAGTCTGTATGCGCGGGCTCGAGCTGGCAATCCACCTCTGCAACCTTCGGTCAGGTCGTGTCATTTGGCCAGTCTCCCACACTCCCCACATATCGCGCAATCGCCCAGCCATCTCAGAGGCGGTCCATACCGGCTACACGTCTCGAGCCGGCATTGTGTCGGTGCGGGTGACCCGCCCGGAGCCGGGCTGGCGGCGCCGCTCGGGTGATGCACGTGACGCGAGAGACGCGTGTCACCGGCCGCTGATTACCGGCGGACCCGGGTGATGCACGTGACGCGAGAGACGCGTGTCACCGGCCGCTGATTACCGGCGGACCCGGGTGATGCACGTGACGCGAGAGACGCGTGTCACCGGGCACTGATTACCGGCGGACCCGGGTGATGCACGTGACGCGAGAGACGCGTGTCACCAGGCACTGATTACCGGCGGACCCGGGTGATGCACGTGACGCGAGAGACGCGTGTCACCGGCCGCTGATTACCGGCGGACCCGGGTGATGCACGTGACGCGAGAGACGCGTGTCACCAGGCACTGATTACCGGCGGACCCGGGTGATGCACGTGACGCGAGAGACGCGTGTCGGCGGACCCGGGGTGATGCACGTGACGCGAGAGACGCGTGTCACCAGGTACTGATTACCGGCGGACCCGGGTGATGCACGTGACGCGAGAGACGCGTGTCACCGGCCGCTGATTACCGGCGGACCCGGGTGATGCACGTGACGCGAGAGACGCGTGTCACCAGGCACTGATTACCGGCGGACCCGGGTGATGCACGTGACGCGAGAGACGCGTGTCACCAGGCACTGATTACCGGCGGACCCGGGGGACGTCAGCGGCTGCACGCATTGCATGGCGGGCGCCGTTACCGCTTTGCAGCACGCATCGCATGACGGGCGCCTCGGCGGACTGGGCAATGCCGCCTCATGCAGCGGGCCGTGACCCAGAGTAGGTCAGCGGCGTCACGACCTGCCCTCGTCCTCTGCCGGGGATTACGGCCGGGGGGCCGCGGTAGGGGGTACGTTGGACCGGCGGCGGGCAGGTCTCCTCACTGATGCTGCTCTTTTGGCACGATGCACCTGGAAAATGTACACCAGACAACCGAGATCTGACTACTGTGCCCCAAGCCACCATATTTGTGGTGTGTGCACTTCTCGACTGTGTGCTCTCCAATGTGAGATCCTGTGTGCACACGTGCGTATGCAGAGCGTGTGATGGACACGCGTCTACTCTGCACCATAAAGCCAGCAGAACGTCTTGCTCTTCGTTTCACATATTTAAGCTATGTAATACCTAATATAGATGAGTCCAAACAGCAAAAGAAGCGTGCATTAGCACACCACAAGTTTGGTGTGGTGTCCTGTTAGCTATGCATGGACGAGAACATTGCTGTCTAAAACGCCGAAGGTAGCCTTTTCAGCGGTACTTGGTGTGGTAAGGCAGCCTTTTCAGCGGTACTTGGTGTGGTAAGGCAGCCTTTTCAGCGGTACTTGGTGTGGTGGGTTTGTGTCAGTCACGCCACGTGCTCGAGTCTCGACTGTTACGCCATACCCAGGCCGTGTTTCGTGCGTAACCGGACGGCGTTGTGAGTTGTGGGGCTTACATCGGCGCCCTTTTTCCTGGTTCCACGCAGCGGCCGGACGTGATGTTAACCGGGCGAGGCAGCTGGGCCCGACGGTCACGTGCCGTCCCGCCCTCTCGCGTCTGGTTTGTGATGAAGGTGCTACCCTGCGGCCACAAATAAACGCAACGCGGCGCGATAATAACACACGCCACCGTGAGTAGCCTAATTTGCCTGCTCTCTCTCTCTCTCTCTCTCTCTCTCTCTCTCTCTCTCTCTCTCTCTCTCTCTCTCTCTCTCTCTCTCTCTCTCTCTCTCTCTCTCTCTCTCTCTCTCTCTCTCTCTCTCTCTCTCTCTCTCTGTCTCTGTCTCTGTCTCTGTCTCTGTCTCTGTCTCTGTCTCTGTCTCTGTCTCTGTCTCTGTCTCTGTCTCTGTCTCTGTCTCTGTCTCTGTCTCTGTCTCTGTCTCTGTCTCTGTCTCTGTCTCTGTCTCTGTCTCTGTCTCTGTCTCTGTCTCTGTCTCTGTCTCTGTCTCTGTCTCTATCTCTATCTCTATCTCTATCTCTATCTCTCTCTGTCTCTCTTTCTTTCTTTCTTTCTTTCTTTCTTTCTCTCCTCTCCTCATTCTCTTCTCTTTTCTTCCCCATCTCTCTCTTTCTTTCTTTCCTTATCTGTTTTTATATCTCTCTCGTTGTCTCTTTCTCTCTTTCGCAGCCGGATTCCCCGGAGAGGCGGCGGGGGTCGGTCGGCACCCGACTCATCACACTTTTCACGGGCACCCCGGACGGGTTCAGGGTCGGCTCCGTGCCGGCCACGGCCCATAATGATCCGCCGGCTTAATGGTGCCCTTTCGGCGGCCGATCTGATCTGCGCCTGCCGCGTCCTTGCCGCCGCGCTATCTGATGGCGTGTCGCAGTTCGGGGCGGCTCGCGAAACGCGGCCGCCGTCCGCCGTCCGACCACCCGGCTGGAGGAGTCGTCGCGTCGCGTGCGCTGTCGTCGCCGCCCGTCCGCACCGGCCGACCCGGTCACATGGAGGTCGCGGACGTGGCTATTCAGGGCTCACGCGACGCGGACGGTCCGACGTCACGCGACATGGTCAGCTGACAATCACGTGACACAGGGGCTCGGTGTTGCGATATGTTGCTGCCCGCAAGAGACGGGCAAGGGGACAGCCGATGCCACCGCCGTTGGGAGCCAATGGCGCCGCCATGTTTTGTTCAGTGGTCCATTAACACGGGATTTGACACATGATACCCATGTGGTCTTCCCTTGGCACGGAATATCCTGATTGATGCCGAAAATCCCTTGCGATGAATACAG
Organism: Ashinkailepas kermadecensis; assembly: GCA_034440615.1. Taxonomy (NCBI): domain Eukaryota; kingdom Metazoa; phylum Arthropoda; class Thecostraca; family Neolepadidae; genus Ashinkailepas; species Ashinkailepas kermadecensis. The sequence goes on along the minus strand of JAOTOM010005169.1, from coordinate 1,277,968 downwards.
AACGAGCCTCCAGTCAGCTGAGGACCCGGTCAGCTCACGGCGACGTGACTCGGACAGTGGGCTCTGGCGTCGCCGACTCACAGCACGCCATCACCGGCTGGCACATTGGTGCAGTGAGGCGGACGCAGGTGAGGCGAGCGCCGACCACATCCGGCGCCGGGACGCTGCGGGACCGTCTGCTGTGTCTCTGACCGACGCTCCGGTCAGTCTGCCGACCGACTGGCCGGACAGCCGGCCTGCAGTCGTGCAGCGCAGTGTCCGCTCCTGGCTCACACGCTCTGACCCCGCACGCGCGACAAACAGGCTCCAGCCGTGCCGCCGTTCGTCTGACCCGGTCCCGCCGGCAGAGCCCGTCTGACCACCGGGCCGACGGGCAAGGGGGAGGCGTGGGAGCCGTGCCTGCGCCAGTGACGTGTAAGTGTGGCGCTTTCCGGTCGGCCACCGGTCGGCGCTGGTGCGGCTGTGAGCACGTCCTCGCGCCAGTGGCGAGCTGATCGCCGAGACGACCGCGCGCCGGTGACGAGCTGATCGCCGAGACGGCGGGGCCAGTGACGAGCTGATCGTCGAGACGGCCGCGCGCCGGTGACGAGCTGATCGCCGAGACGGCGGGGCCAGTGACGAGCTGGCGGCCGAGACTGCCGGGGCACCTGCCGCCTGTGACGCGCCGCCGCCGACAGTGACCGAGTGGACGACGGCTGCCGACGACGCACCGGTCGCCGCCGACACTCGCAGCCTTTTTATCGGCGCCGGTGACAGCGGCAGTGGTGCGCCTCCGCGGCGCTGATATACGGCGCGGCGGCGGCCACTCTGGCGCGCGTGCTAGTCAGCTGGTTTACGAGCGGCCGGCGCGGCGCGGCGACATGCGGCGTTTGCGAGCGCGGCGCGTGTGACATCGCACTGGGCGGACGGCGGTGCACGGACACGAGGCATGCCTCGCGGTAGACTATCGGTTGTGCGCTCGCAGCGGAAGCGGTTCGCCAGTCCAATCTATGAAGTCGTGCCGCAGCGAGGCGTCGGCACTCCACACTGCGGAACCGCGGCGCGTCCAACAGCCTTCGGGCAGGGTAAGAGCAGCGGCGTCCTCGACCTTCGAGCATGCTAAGAGCAGCGACGTCCTCCACCTTCGAGGCTGGTAAGAACAGCTGTGTCATCATCTCCCGAGCAGGATAAATACCAGCAGCGCAAACACCCTGCGAGCAGGGTAAGGGCGGGGTTTAAGCGGCGGACCCACCGCCATCCAACCGTGGTAAGAACAGTGGCTCCATCACCCTCCGATCGTGATAAAATCATCGGCTTCATCACTCGCCGAAAGCGGTAAGAGCGCCGAATCCACCATCCTCCGATCGTGGTAAGAGTGACACCTACCATCTTCCGAGCGTGGTAAGAGCAGCGGCTCCAACCCCCTCAGATCGTGATGGGGGTGTTGGTGCATCGACGTCATCACCCGCCGAAAGTGGTTAGAGCGGCGGATCTACCATTCTCCGATCGTGATAAGAGTAGCGGCATCACCACTCCCCGATCGTGGCAAGAGCGGCGCATCACTCTGAGCGTGGTAAGAGCAGCGCATCACTCTGAGCGTGGCAAGAGCGGCCGTACAGGCGCGCGTGAGCCGGCGCTCGTGGCGCGGCGCACGCGACTTGTAAACAGGACGATAAATCCAGGCGGCGCCGCCGCCCACGCGGTCTCGTGTCACGACTGAGCACGTCTGGACGATCGGTGCCATCAGCTCCACGCGGTCTCGTGTCACGACTGAGCACGTCTGGACGATCGGTGCCATCAGCTCCACGCGGTCTCGTGTCACGACTGAGCACGTCTGGACGATCGGTCCCATCAGCTCCACGCGGTCTCGTGTCACGACTGAGCACGTCTGGACGATCGGTGCCATCAGCTCCACGCGGTCTCGTGTCACGACTGAGCACGTCTGGACGATCGGTGCCATCAGCTCCACGCGGTCTCGTGTCACGACTGAGCACGTCTGGACGATCGGTCCCATCAGCTCCACGCGGTCTCGTGTCACGACTGAGCACGTCTGGACGATCGGTGCCATCAGCTCCACGCGGTCTCGTGTCACGACTGAGCACGTCTGGACGATCGGTGCCATCAGCTCCACGCGGTCTCGTGTCACGACTGAGCACGTCTGGACGATCGGTGCCATCAGCTCCACGCGGTCTCGTGTCACGACTGAGCACGTCTGACGATCGGTGCCATCAGCTCCACGCGGTCTCGTGTCACGACTGAGCACGTCTGACGATCGGTCCCATCAGCTCCACGCGGCTCGTGTCACGACCGAGCACGTCGACGATCGGTGCCATCAGCCCACGCGGTCTCGTGTCACGACTGAGCACGTCTGACGATCGGTGCCATCAGCTCCACGCGGTCTCGTGTCACGACTGAGCACGTCTGGACGATCGGTGCCATCAGCTCCACGCGGTCTCGTGTCACGACTGAGCACGTCTGGACGATCGGTGCCATCAGCTCCACGCGGTCTCGTGTCACGACTGAGCACGTCTGGACGATCGGTGCCATCAGCTCCACGTGGCCTCGTGTCACGACTGAGCACGTCTGGACGATCGGTCCCATCAGCTCCACGTGGCCTCGTCGGTTGGCCGACGTCCGGTTCGCCCGAACTTCGCGGCCACAGCCGCCAGCGGACACCAGTGAGGCCCGGCCGGCGGACATGGGAATCGCCAGGGGACTCATGAACGGCCATGGGACCTGGAATAATTCCACGCTGTCGTTCCATCCGGTGGACGGCGGAGGCTGATGTTTCGGTTGCTGGAATTTGGCTTTCGCGTGGTCGACATGCATGGTAGGATTTGAGCCCGCCCGGTATCTTGAGGTCTGTAAAGGTCAGAGACGGACTGAAGATTTAATTGGGCCCAATTCTTGGCAATTGCGTGATCACAGTGCTGCTGTGGCCCTCAGAAAGTGATATAGTTGTGGATGTTGTGGGTGTGCATGGGCTGTGGCTGTGTGCTGTAACCTTCGTGGTTCGGCGTGACCTTCAAGAGGCATGCATCGTTCATGGCCTGGTATGCATCGTTTGCTGCACCTCCGCTGGTTCAAGTGGTCTCCGTGGACTACTGTGGACTCCACATTGTCTGTCGGCTATTGTGGACTCCATGAGCCACGCACAATGCTTATGACTGGCTGACCCATGGTGGTCTGCTGACCTCCAACGGGCCAGTCCGATACCCCTGGGCCCCTGGATGGACTGTGTTGTTGTCGTCACAGTGACTCCATCACAGTGGCTGTGAGCGGGTCTCCATGGGTGACTGAAGAGACCCGTCCGAGCCTTCTGTGACCTCCCGGCGTGCTGTGTCATCACAGCGACCAATTTCGAATACGAAGGCTTCCGTATCCGCCAGAGGTAATCATCAGAGGTGTTGTGGTTTATTTTGACGGGTGCCACTCAGACTGCCGCCGCCTCTAGAGATAGTCCTCGGCTGTGCCGTGATTGCCGTTGTCCGGTGCCTCTCAGACCGCCGCGACCTCCAGAGATAGTCACCAGTTGTGCTGTGATTGCCGTTGATCGGTGCCCCTCGGACCTCGGCGGCCTCTAGAGATAGTCCTCGGCTGTGCCGTGATTGCCGTTGCCCGGTGCCTCTCGGACCTCGGCGGCCTCTAGAGATAGTCCTCGGCTGTGCCGTGATTGCCGTTGCCCGGTGCCTCTCGGACCTCGGCGGCCTCTAGAGATAGTCCTCGGCTGTGCCGTGATTGCCGTTGCCCGGTGCCTCTCGGACCTCGGCGGCCTCTAGAGATAGTCCTCGGCTGTGCCGTGATTGCCGTTGCCCGGTGCCTCTCAGACCGCCGCGACCTCCAGAGATAGTCACCAGTTGTGCTGTGATTGCCGTTGATCGGTGCCCCTCGGACCTCGGCGGCCTCTAGAGATAGTCCTCGGCTGTGCCGTGATTGCCGTTGCCCGGTGCCTCTCGGACCTCGGCGGCCTCTAGAGATAGTCCTCGGCTGTGCCGTGATTGCCGTTGCCCGGTGCCTCTCGGACCTCGGCGGCCTCTAGAGATAGTCCTCGGCGTGCCGTGATTGTCCGTGTGCCGTGATTGCCGTTGCCGGTGCCTCTCAGACCGCCGCGACCTCCAGAGATAGTCACCAGTTGTGCTGTGATTGCCGTTGCCCGGTGCCTCTCGGACCTCGGCGGCCTCTAGAGATAGTCCTCGGCTGTGCCGTGATTGCCGTTGCCCGGTGCCTCTCAGACCGCCGCGACCTCCAGAGATAGTCACCAGTTGTGCTGTGATTGCCGTTGCCCGGTGCCTCTCGGACCTCGGCGGCCTCTAGTCCCCACCACTGCCGCGGTGCCCTCGACCGGCGGCCTCAGATAGTCCTCGGCTGTGCCGTGATTGCCGTTGTCCGGTGCCTCTCAGACCGCCGCGACCTCCAGAGATAGTCACCAGTTGTGCTGTGATTGCCGCTGATCGGTGCCTCTCGGACCTCGGCGGCCTCTAGAGATAGTCCTCGGCTGTGCCGTGATTGCCGTTGCCCGGTGCCTCTCAGACCGCCGCGACCTCCAGAGATAGTCACCAGTTGTGCTGTGATTGCCGCTGATCGGTGCCCCTCGGACCTCGGCGGCCTCCCGAGGTCGCTGGGTCCGGTGCAAGGCCGGCCACGTGCCACCCCTGTCGTGGCACCTTGGACCACCGTCCTCACTAACCCGCCCGACCGGTCCGCGCTGCTGCCCATGTAGCGATCCGTTTGCGCGACACCTCTGACCAGCGCACGCGGCGGCTCCATTGGCAGCCGCACGACATCGGCACATTGGTGATCGTTCCAGAATGCTCTCACGAGTATTTGACTCCGGCCATTTCAGTTCACAGAGAATAAGTCAGCGTTTTTCCGATTGTCCATCCGCAGGCCTCGTGCAGTTGTATGTGTCGTGGCCTCTCAGCTCACTGCTCCACCAGTCGGAGTGGTGACACCGCAGTCGGATAAAATCGGTCGTGAAAATTACGACGCCATATGTTCGGCTTCCATCCAGAACACCGCCACCATTCACTGTCCGCACAATCGGAGGCCCGCCAGATGTGGACACCGTTAATCGGCGCCTCACGGGCGCCGATCCTCGGCGATCCCAACACTGGCAATCGCACTCATTCGAATAATCTCAGGCTTGCCCATTGTCATTCCCGCCAATCGCTACCAATCCCCAGCCTATACCGTCAATGCGAATCCTCGGAAATTCCAGAATCGTCAGTAGCGGTTATTCAAATCAAAATCCGACCAATCTCAGTCCTATATGACCTATGCAGTCGATGCGCCTCCAAGCTACCAACCTCAGTAACGCCAATTCCAGGCCTGTCGGCCATTAGCCGCTGGCAATTCTAGCCATGTCCAATCCCACACCTGCCAGCCCCGTGAATGCTCATCTCAGCCACTGTCCGAGTCTCAGCCCTGGTAATCCCAGGCGTAGCCAATTTCAGGTTAACCAGTCCCTGCCACTGCCCTCAAGTTGGCTAATCGCAGCTTCGTCGACCATCCAATTCCCATCGTCTGCACTTGATGCCGCTCGTCTCGTCTGTTTCGTCTTGGGGGAGGGGGGATGAAGCCACTACGGCGGAGATTGATGCCGGGCGGAGGGACTCGGGTCCTAGGGAGTTGTGTTCATGGTTGGATTTGTACTTTATAATCCTGGATGTTGAGAGGATTTTTTTTATTAGGTATCCGAACACGGCGAGGATGTTTTTCTTCAAACCTGTGACATCGCAATTGTTTGCACTTTCCAGCGAATCTTGAACACTTTTTGACTCAGGCATTCATTGTCAAGCGGCACCATTCAACTTAATGAGAAAAGTTAGAGGATACTTTTCTCGAGGGGATAATCTTCTGGGTGCCAAAAATCCAGGAACAGCCTATTGTTCCAACCCTGTTTGTTACCGAACGGCTTCCCGATCGGCGCCGGCGCGTGGCGCGACCGACGTGACGCACGTGACGTGACGTGACGGGCCCGCGGGCTGGTCGCACGCCGGTCGTTGTCAAGGGTGGGACTGGCCGCGCGGCCGGCCGGCGGCGGGTGGGCGCTCGCTTCCGCCGGGCGCCGGCCGGCTCGTCAGGCATGACTAGCGACCGTCGCTGCTGGAGACGGTGATGAACTGGCCGGCACGTCTGCCGCCGCTTCATCGGCTGTAAATGGCGCCGTGTCTCGGGGTGACGCTGTTCTACTGCCCGATTATGGTAGGTTGGAGCGTGTCGCTGGCGGGGCTCGTGAGCCCCGCGTTTGTCGGTGTAGAACACGATCGGATTGCTCACTAAGCAAGTGGTTTGTGTTGCATGTTCGGGGAACTAGTCCCATGCAAGCAAATGAGACCAATATTGCTGTCTCAGAATCAAATATCGCACGTTGTAGCGAAGAAGTGGATATACATCTCGAGCAGTATTAAAATTATGATTTCTCGTTAGGTGTGAGATGTCGCAACGAATATAGCAGGATGTCGAAATCGCCATAGAAATAATGTTCTTTAAAAAAATTGTTAAGTCCTGCAAACCTAGTTTTGAGCCAACCGCGACAATCACTGTTCCAGCTTTACGTGCTTTGAGAGGTACCTAATTTGGCGACACAGATATCAACGATAACGGTGCGAACACCTATGCTATAAACTGGCATTTTATAACACAGCACACCATAGGCAATCCCTGCACCTGGAATTGCGATACGGGATGTTCGTTATCACGATCCAGGATCCGTTATGATGAGCATAAACATGCTACTTGTAAACGGGATACAGTTAGAAACGAGAAATGAAGACTTCACAACACGCACCAAAAAACACGATGACGATACTCCTTTGGGAAGGATGTCTATTCAGTGCTCAATAAGTGGTATATTCCACCCCATTTCGCGAATAATTTATCACTGATCTCGAGTGATGGAACAGTCCGCATCTACCCAGGCTATGTTCTACCAATCGCCTCGTTTTCTAGTAAGATAGTAAGATAGTAAGTAAGATTTCTAGTCCCCGTCTTCTACAAATGTGCATACATTCATGCATGGCTACACAAATGTGCACGCCAGCTACTGCGACAGGCAAGCATTATAATCCATATATGCTTGTAAAGCAAGCCTGTTTCCCCGGCATATGCCGGGTTTTTGCTGTCAAAGAAGCAAATAAACCCGTGTCGGGTCAGTTGGAGAGTCCTAGAACAGATCCGGGCCGTTGTGGAGGAGCTTTCCGATCCCAATGATCTCGCAGTTTGATCGCACTGTCGGAGTACTTTTCACTCGAAGCTTATCGTGAGAAATCCAGACGCATTTTCTATCGCCTGTGCTACCGCGATAAGCTGTGGTTTGCCGTCTCGATGCGGTGCGGTATCTCGGTGGTGACGCTCAACACTGGGATTTCCACGAACTGACTGAGGAACTCCGAAGCGCACGGCGAATGCGACCCACTGTGGGCAGCGAACCACGTGATGTCCTATCACAACTACGAGGGCAAATTTCGACATTCCGCATGAGCATCTGAGACGTTCACGTCAGGTTGCAGGTCTCTCGGTCATTCGTAGTGAAATGTCAGCGCCAAGGCCAGTTGGTTTGCCACTTCTGTGCGTCTCTCTTCGTTCATCTGGCTGATTACCACATATCCCCTTTTCAATCTGAGTTCAGGCAATTTAAAAGAACGATACAACTCTCAGATGATTCTGGGATATGACAGAGTCTTTCAGCCAACTTCGTCCACTTGCGCTCATGTGCGTAAAGCTTCACATCAACATGGCAGTGAGGTTCCGCCACTCCACATGGCACACTATACCGCCCCCGTGTTGTGATCGATTTTCATATGCGCGGAAAGTGTTGGGTGCGTGTGCGGCTCAGCCAACGGTCCGTGGTCACCGCCATCATGCTCCATACATGCATGCCATCATGCCATCATGCCCCACCGCCATCATGCCCCTCGCGCATTGTCATCCACTGTGTGCTTGGCGAACGGCTGGCGAGATCCAGAGCAGAACGTCGTGCAGTCGCCCGCGTTCGGCGTGTCGACACTAGCGGAGTGCATCCCGCTCCGTTCTCCGCCGTGCCACATTGTCCGGGTAAGACATGCGGCCGGACGTCTGAAGGCCGCGGCGGCTTTAAGCGGCTCTCTTTCTCGACTACTGTATCACGAGAACGAGCTCACTGTCATCCCCAGCCAGTGTTGGCGTGAAATATTTCCCCACGAATCGCACGGATTCTCTTTGTTTTGCGAGCACAGGCCGGAAGTCAATTATTTGCGATTTCGGTCTCGCGTGTTTTTTCTTTTCCGGTTGACCAGCTGCAAGGGCGCCCAAGTTATTTCCAATAGCCTTCTCGGTAAAATTTATCGACAATTATCTGTACCCAGGTCGTCAAAGAACTCACCACGTGCTGGGAGATACCTCAGGTATCTCCCAGCACGTGGTGAGTTCTTGGTACGTGGTGAGCCAGGTATCATACCTGGCTCCCTGAACCGGCGACGCGATTCCATGTGGTGGATAGCTACCAGCTGCGTTCCATTACTGTGATCAGATTCGATACGCTTCATGATGCATACGATGCAGAACTAAGCTCTTGTGGCAAGTGCATGCCAATGGATGTATCGAAGTGGTTGAGGCGAAATGTGTGGCCTTGCCCCGGTGTTTTCACTGTTATCTGATGGTGGTGTGCGAGGCGTCATTAGCGGCGATCCAGAAGACGTGTCGCGGACGTGATGGCTTCGTGATGGCCACGTCACGATATCGTCACTCGTCGGCCGGAATCCGACTCCGAATCGACGGACCGTTAAATCTACCGATAGTGGAACCGACCTATCCGTAAACAAAGCTGCTGGCCGCCCGCCACTGTTGACGGCTGACTTGGAGCCGGCCGACAGCACTCAGCCGGGACAAAGATGTCTCGGTGGTGCCCTACACACCCGCCGCGAAAGACACGCGCAGCTGGACAAGACCATACTACCAATCGCGCTCTTCACGGAGCTGCCAACGCCCAGTTTTCTGGTGGTGTCGATAAAAACACCTACATCCGCGCCAGCTATCCAAATTAAGAGTTAGTTTGAAGCGCGAGGCCTTGACGGCTGGTTCCCGCCCCGCCTCTGTCGTCTATTAACAGGGGTGTCGATTTGTATCCTTTGTGGGGGCCATGGCCCCACCAATGTTGATCTTGGCCCCCCAATGTTGATTTGGGCCCCCAATAACCTATGCTATTTTATGCTGTTAAGAAAGCTAAAGATAAAAAAAAATCACCATGCTAAGTAGAAACATATGTTAACCAGCACATTTGGTACTGAAAAGAAACAGATTTGGATTAGATAGTGGACTGACCCTCCACCTTTGCGAAAAATGTAAAATTATGTGTAAAAACAAATGAAATAGGTGGAATTCCCTCCATTGTGGAAGTACAGCTTACATCTTAAAATGTTGAGATTAGCGATGCTGATGCATTTTAAACCATATTGTCTGAAAGAAAATCTACTAAGCAACTAAACAACAATTGCATGGTCATACTGATCATTTCTGAGATCCGAAAATATAGTGGGCTAAATCCGATGTATTTTTTTTTTTGCAATGGCACTTCGGCCCCCCCAATGTTTTTCAAAATCGACGCCCCTGTCTATTAATCAATGGCCGGACGAAGTCGCTATGGTCTGTTTGTTATCTGAATCATGCCACGTTCCAGCAGGCGAGCCTGTGAAGATAAACACCATGTAGTGGCTCATCTAGTGATCCCACCATGAATACTAATGATCACACACGTGCCAGGAGAAAGGTGAACACGGTTTTCAATGTTCTTCAATGCGTTTCTTCCTAACTTCACCTTTCTCGTTGGTGCCGCCCAGAAGTGTACGCATGGGGATTCAGTATGGTAATTTCGTCGATGGAACGAACGTGGTGAGAGGTCGTGTACGTCGCGGTACATGGGGTACTTCGAGTAAGCTGGGTATTTCGAGGAAGCTGAGTACCTTGGCAACAATAATACTTTTGATACTTTTTGGTTTTAACGTTGAATTGGCTACTCCAGCAGATCAAAAGGACTGTTCAGCGTTACATCTACCTAGGTGGTGTTGTTGTTTCATGACTTGTGAATCTAAGGTGTGTTATCTAGATGTAACTTGTGGTCAAACATACAACTCATGTTGAAGAGACCAGGGATTTCTTGGCCCGTGTTTGATGATTTATCCTTGCAAACGGTCAAAAACTTCCATGCGCACGTGCCACGAAAGACACAAATGACTATCGTGTGCACCATGCCACTTGGGGTTGTGGAAAGCCACGTCGAAGAACGGCAATCATAGTCAATCAGCCCTTCGCAGTTAATGGGCGGCTGTATCCAGGGGCAGATCTTTTTCTCTGCTTTTCGTTCGAAGGCAGCAAAATCCCGGCGGGTGGAACAAAATTGGATCTTCTGATCATCATGTGCAGTAAGCAGAGGTGTATCGACTTGGGATGCAAAGCATGAACCAATATGATTAGATGTATTCTCCGTGGTCAAAATGGTCTTTCTTTCGTATGCAATTGACAGCCGAGGGGCTATTTGGTTTCAGCTTGTACCCAGAACAGCTAAGTTATTTTGCAAGTTCAAAGTTGAACTTGAATGCTAATCTAGTTCAGGATGATAAACTAACAACAGCTCAACTGACGAGTACAGGATGATGAACGCCAGATAAAATACCTTAGCTGTCATTTTGTATGGTGGACGAGGGGTAAATAACGCATCCGTGAATTCAAGATTCCCCTTGTTTCCCTTCGAAAACATTGAAAAGATACACCACGGCACTAAGGAGACAAAATGGAGCACTGGGTGGGGAATTCCCTCATGAAAAGTGTTTAAAGGTTCACGCCTGGTTGCCTCCTCAACCAGAAACTGGATTAAGCCAATAAGACACTGTCATACACACCAATAATCATGGACTGTCATGCATGCCAATAATCCACTGTCATGCATACCTGTTTCAAGGATAATGTCCCATTTAAAAGCATGACCCAGAACACCGCCAGCATCAATCCCACCGAATTCTACTCAATCCCTATCCGCCCTATTGCGCAACTTGGAATTCAAGAATACGATTCTTAGACCTCAATAATGTATCACCTAGTTCTGGAGAAACTATCGACCCCGTTGTATTACTATGTCCAGAATCATCGGTATTACATACCCGAAGGACAGAATACTGAATCAACTGCCATGCATACATGTTACTAGCTTAATGGCCCATTTGTAAGCATGCTCTAGAATGCCTACTAGCATCAATCCCACCCTATCCATCCCAATTCCTATTCCCCAACTGTACAACTTGGAATTCAAAAATGGGATTCTTCAACTTGAATAATCCAGCCACCATATTATTATATACATTCAGTTAGGAATTATCCACTACATCACTAGGCCGTTGAGCAACGACCTTTTGACTGAATACTCGTTGGCGTTTTAACCGTCCTACATCTTGACTTGTCTAACCTTAATTGATGACCTCTATGCGATTATCTAAATTCAAGAGCATCATACAGATTAATATCATCCAACCCTTTAGCTATCATAGAAATATCACTGAAATCACCCCGTAATCTCGTATGCTTGAGTCTGATGCCACAAGCCCGTCCCTGTATTCTAAATTGTTTACCCTATTGATAAGCCTAGTAGCTTTGTGCCACACTCTTTCTAGCATACCTCTGTCCTTTTTTAAAGAAGTGCTCCAAATATCGGCCTCCGGCCTCGCTCGTAATTAGAGCAGCAACAACGTAAAACAAAAGCACCCGATCCTTTGTTTTACGCAAGTGCTTGTGGAAATGCTACACAATCCACATCTGTCGAATTACACCGCTCATTTTCTCCTCTCTCCGCTCCAAATTAATAATGTGCGGCGCCATCAGGGTCTGGAGGAGCGAGGGTTGGTGTATAGGAGCGGTGCTTCAGGGGTGGCTCCATCTATATCAGTAATGGAAGTGTTGCTTTTCGTGTTCCCGTAGCCATGCGACTTCAAAATTGCATGACAAGCAGAAGTAATGTAGGACGCGATACACTCACCAAATATCACTAAAATATCTTTGAAGGTGTTGATAGAACGCGTCGGCCCCCGAGCCGCGCCTTCGGCTGTCGACTGACCCGTTTGACCCGTCCGCAGGCGTGGGCGGCTGCGTCGCCATGGCGCGCGTCGACAGCGGCCACGAGACGCTGCCCGACGACGACTCGCCCACGCCCACGTTCGACGACAGCGACGCGGGCGACCTGAACACGACGCTGTCGGAGCAGCACATCTACGAGGAGGTGGCCGCCCGCTCGTCGCGGGCGCCGCCCAAGCTGCCCAGCATCAGCGGGGTGCTGCAGAACGCGGTCAGTGGGGCGCGCGGGTCACGCGTGCCGGCTGCCCACCCCGGCCGGCATTGAGAGTGCCTCCAGGCACGGCGGGCAGCGTGTGTGTTCATGGCTGGGCTCTGTGCTGCGTGTCCAACTGAAAGCCTTAAAAGCGGTGAGGGAGAGAGAGTGTGTAGTGCGCTGCCGCCCAGAGTGGAGTGGAGTGGAGACGTGGGTGCCAGAGTGAGAGCCAGAGTGGCGACGACGTGCAGAAATTCCCGGATGTAGATCGGCGGACAGTCTGCCATGAAGTACATGTAGCAGTTTTGAAATTGGTCCCGTTATAAGGTGCAGCATTGTGCAGAGCTAAGTGAGCCACATATGCGCTCAAGCCCCATAGTCGATATCCCAAAAGATGTATCGCTGGAAGCTGTGCACGACCAGTCGCGGCGCTCGACAGCGGTGTTAATACAGTTGATGGTGACGGGATAGCGACATGGGAACAATAAGATATGCTGATTACGCTCGTGCACGCAAATCCCTCGATTTGCATTTCGGGGATCGACGCCGCTGCTCCGATGACAAAATGGAAAGCACAACCGCCACCAGTCGTGAACAGCATTCCGATCTGCGATATTGGCCACAAACCATTCGTAAGACGGACGCAGTCGGGACACGGTGCGGCTGGGAGCAGCGGGCGCCGGACTCGGCAGCGCCCGCGGGAAGCTGCGGCGCACCGGCCGCCCGCTGATGGCTCCGATAGCGGTCGGTCCGGTCCGGTCCCGGCGGCCGGTCCGGTTAATATGGGAAGCGTTTCCCTGTCAATCACGACAGTCGAGGCGCATCGCAGCCGTTAGGAGGCATCGTTCGTGACGCCATCTCCCGGCGCGGCCGGCAGCTCGTTTGTTTCTGTCAGCTGGTGCCGTCACCACCGAGACGAGGCGCCGACTGCGGGTCTGGCGGGAAGCTGTGGTAGCGCAGAAATACGTCCCAGTGCACAGCAGACGTCAACAGAGCTCGTCTCCGTGCGCAGCAAACGTCAACAGAGCTCATCTCCGTGGTCAGGAGACGTCAACAGAGCTCGTCTTCGTGCGCAGCAGACAACAAGCTCGTCTCAGTCGCAAAACAGACGTCAACAGAGCTCGTCTCCGTTGACGTCTGTTTTGTTTTCGCCTCCGACTATTTTCTTCGTTAAGTCATTGACAGCATTGCTAGCCGCTTGACTGTTTTCTTCCTTAGGTCGTTGACAGCATTGCTATTCTCTTGATTATTTTCTTCGTTAGGTTCATTGCATGTCGGCATTCATTGCCAGCCCTTAATATTTTTAAAGTTCCGCCAGAACGCGCTCTGCATCACTAATAGTATATGCATTATAATGTTTACACCTAGTATATATGATATATCGTAATGCATTTGCAATTCATATATCTTTTCATACCTCTGGCCCTCAAGCTTCTTTCCATAGTCCCGAGATCATCGAACCCAACGGTAGGTGGTCCAGCCCAATAACTGCCACGAAGCCAATCGTAAAACTTGTGTAAAAAAGTGTCGATGCGACAAAAACGAGTTCCTGTGAGGGAATCCGACGGACGAAGGCAGCTTGCCTTTGCACCAAACTATCACCAGCCACGGTGGAGTGCCCAACCAGTACGGAATTGTTAGCTTCCACCTAGCGGATACGTGATGAACTAATAGTGTCAAAATCAGCCACGTACGATGGTCCTTTACCGGCTTCAGCTGGCTGCTCGCGGCACGTGATTGCGCTGCGTAATTATAATTGTTTGTGTGGCGAAACTGGCGGTGTGAAGCGTCGTCAGTGCTCCGGGGGATTTAATATGGGCTGACATATCAACGTCAGCTGTCCAGCACTCAACTGTGCCCCAGGAAGTGCCTGCGGGAGTGTTGAGTGCATTACATTCGCCTGTAATTAAGGGGAGGCTTTAATGTGCAGATTTCAGCGCCAGTTGACCGCTACTAATTGCCGACTTAGCCGGTTATGAACATGTAGGATATGTTGATGACCCGCTTGGTGCCCACAGAACGTGCGGCACTTTACAGGATGGGGCTTTATCGACGTGTGTCCTCTGCCTGAGGGCTCGACCCTCACCACAGACACGTGGATTGGCGAAGTCTTCCAGCTGCTGCTTGCCACCTTATTTTGATTTCTGAATGGATTGGGGTTGGGCGGGGTAGGGTGGGGTGTGAGGAACAGGCTGGAACGAGGTCGGTACCGTTTTTAACGCCGGCGTGAATGCCACTGGTCGTCCTCAGGACCACGACCACCACACTGCTTTATTGTCCTGTTCCTGCCGACGAATTGGTATGTACGAATGCTCAGTGTAGTGTCGGTGCGAAGCGAGGCAGGGCATTGAGGCGATCCCCAACTAGTTTGTAGGTGCCAAATGCTTCGATTTTTCAATGATTTAATAATATTCCATGCTTTCAAAAAAAGAGCATAGCGGTAGTTAGTGGATGCGCCTTTTTCGATACACCGGGTGCGTGCATAGGAGATTAAGGGGTGATATGATGGGAATGGATACAATCGTTAAAGGGCTAGATCAGGTCAATCTGAATGATGCCCTTCTATTTAGAGTATCACATAGGGGTCATCAATTCAGATTATACAAATCGAGGTGTAGGACAGCTCAGCGACAACAGGTCTTCAGTCAAAGGATTGTTGATCAGTGCAATAGGCTGCCTGCTGATGTGGGGAGTCCCCATTGAATGTATTTAAAAATAGGGTGGATAATTTTTAAGGTTGGCAAAATCCTGTTTTTAAGCTCTAATTAGTGGTGGATGGGGTGATATTTATACTATGTAGGTGTGCACCATGCAGGCCCCTTTAAGTAGGCGTGGATGGAGTTTGAAAATTATTGGTAGGACACTCGAGTCAAGTGTGTGCTTCTCGGGATCGAGTGAATAGGGCTGGATAGGTAAGGTAGATAGGCATTGATGAGTGAGATGTTAATGGATAGTTTCTTCGGAATTAGTGGTGTTGGTTGGGATAATAAGTGTTTTTTGCCCGGATTATGGTGTCTTCCCTTTACAGACTTAACCTGAATGGGCCATTGTGGCTCTTATTAAGTCTGAACACTATTACTTTATGACATTTGAAAAACACATGAGCGGCCTCGCCCTGAACAAGTCAGCGCGGTTCCGAATAGCGCGTGAGCCCCAGGCCACGTGTCGGTTCCACGGTTGACGCGACGCATTCCACAATTCCCAATTGCTATCGTGGTCTCGTCTTGAGTCAGCTGTTATTCGGGTCTAGGGTCAGCTGCTGCTGCTGTTTCGGGTCATTTGCCGACCGACTGCTAGTGCCACCTATTGACGATAAGTGTAACAAGAACATCCTAGCTACTCCGCGATATGACGCACAGCGGGAGTGGTTAATTTCGTGAAGAGGATAATGCTCTGGATGAAAAGGGTCCAGACCGAGGCCGTGTTTCCAGCCCTGGACACCAGTAGCCAGGTGTTGGTGTGCAGCCTCTAGCGACTGTACTCAGCTGTCAGTCGCTGGTGACTGGCAGGGCTGCAACGTTGTATCGGCTCGTGGATGCATATGAACCCACAAACCAAATTTGTGCACTAACAAGCATTGTGCCCACCAATATTTTGAGAAAAATGCCGACATGGCTCTGGTAGCGGCGCTCCTCCGGTTCGTGGAAGTTGGTGAAGAACACGTTGTCATCCCACAGCTAGTGGTGAGCCACTGGCTACTGGGAACTGATGATGAGTCACGGGCGATTGAACGTTGTTGGTGAATGGTGTTGGTGACTGGGTGCTGGTGATGAGATATTAGCTACTGAACGTTGGCGAAGGGCCGTTGGCGATCTAGGCGCTGGCGATCTGGGCGCTGGCAATCTGGGCGCTGACGATCTGGAGTTGGTGACCGGCCGGTGGCCAGCACGGCTGCACGGCCACACCTGTGACGTCAGCGACACGTCACACCTGTGACGCGAGTGGGCCGCGCCAGTCGGCGCACCCCGCCGTCTGTCGCGGTGTCTCCGGGAGCGGACCGTTGAACCCGCCTGCAGCCGCCAGCGGCGCGCCAGCCTCGCTCCCGCCATCTGACACGCGCCCCGCCCCGCAGCAAGGTCACGCGGGGCGCGCGTCCGTGCGGCCCGCGCCGCCGCACTGACGGCATGTCACGCCCGCCGGTCGCGCGCTTTTTGTCCGGTGTCGGCGGCGGGCCGCACCGCCCGGCGCCGCTGCAGTGATTGGGACGGCGGCGCGGCGGGGGCAGGTGCTGGCTGGCGTGCCGTGTGGGGGTGCACTGCGCAGCGGTGCGAAGGTGGCGGCCCCGCCGAGTGGCCGGCCGCGTGGCGGCCTCACCAGATCGCTCTCAGAGCACGCGCTGCGCAGGTCCAGGGCGGTCTGGTCGGCCATGAAGGGCTCCGTCTCGTGCTTCAACATCCGTGCAGGCCACGACGACGAGCATGAGGTATGTGTCTACTGTAGAACCGCTGGCTGGCTCACAGGGTGTCGTCACATGCTCAGTGGAAGTCGATGGCGTGTGGCTGAATCAACTGATGATATTTCAGCTCTATGACGTCCGTTATGCGTTACACGTAACTTGGTGCGACTCAGAATTCTGCAGTTTAATGTACGGAATTATGCACCTTCATCAAAGTGCTCATTGGTGCATGCACACAAACCTGAGCACTGACTGAAGGATGCGAACATTCTTCAACTGGAAGAATAATTATCGACCTTCTTGCCAAATTTCCGTTTAAAAGAGCGACTTAAGCGATCTCTGGTATGACACTTGACAACTGAATGTGTACCTCAAAATCAAAGTCATGTACCTGCAAAGGCAATGGCATATTTGAACCGGACTGGTTTACGCAACGGCACGAGGCGCGTGACACCAGCTTGTGACCCACAAGCGACGCAGGGCCGGGATAAATCTGGACTGGTGCCGGCAAATATCTGTTAGCATGCCATGCTGGCCGTGAAACACCACAACATTTGTGCGGGAACCATTAAGGCTGAAAGAGCGACTCTTCTTCTCACTTTGAAAAAAATTGTCGGGTCAACGTCGCATGTATGTTGTTAGGGCCACAGGTGGTCAGAATCAGGCTCCATGTTTATCAACTAAAACCTACTACGTTGTGGTAATGTGAATCACTTGCTGTTTTCGAAATGCAATGCTGATATGTAAGCAGCGAATTGAATCAATGGTCCCTCCCTGTCTGTTTATATCTTTTCCTACGCCCTTTCGAGGGCCTCCCACACCGGTAGTCGTGGCGTCAGAGTGGACTGTGGACACGATCAGTTCGTTCGGCGGCTAGCGTGAATTCGGCCGGAAGTGCGCCGCTACTGAGCCGGCTCACGTGTCGGTGGAGCGGCGGACCGGCCCAGCACGCGCCGTTCATCGGTGCCAGAGAACCGCCAGCAGAGGCACCGCACTCGGCACACGCTCTGGTGGCATAAAAACACACCGTACTGCACCTGCACCGTACTCAGCACGTCCTCGGATGGAAACTGGAGTCATACGCCCGTCGCGAAGTAGCAAGTAGAGGTGACTGGATGCAGAGAGTAGAGACAGATTGGGTCAGCAGACTGGGTCAGATAGAGCCGGCGGGCAGCGCAGTTCGGGTCATCAGACAGTGCTGGGTAGTACAGATAGCACAGATACGAAGTACAGATGTGACACTGGGAGAAATGCTGGCAGATGACTCTCAGATCGTTGCATCTGGGGACATATTTAGTCGTGCAAAAAATAAACTTTGGCATATATCGCCCATCGTAAGCACTCTGATATCAGCTAGGACCTCTCACTTAACAATAATATGATGACAGGCAGCGTTATGGGCGCAAAATAACCAAGGCAGTCGACGCGCCCTAAACAGATCCACCACCACCACGGATGAACATTGTCTTTTGCCAGCTGATCTGAAGAATCTATCGGCTCGTATGCATATCAACCAGTTGCCAAAAAGCACACGCACACCCGTCAGCAAAAAGCAAACTGGCATTCGTTTCTTAAACACCGTTTTGATTTTCGTGTTGCACACCATCTATGTCTCGAAACGCACCCATCTAGCCTTTGCCAGCATGGTTCCAAGCACATGGCCATTCAGCATTGCGGGGTTTCGTCACGCGCCCAGTTCATGGTGGCCCGTGCCGAGGGCCACGTCCATTCGGCCGGTATCCGAGCTGGCATTGTGTGGCGCTGGCGTCACTGTCAGTCGTCAGGACTCGACATGCAGCCATCCAGCGGCACACCACTCTGACGGTCTGACCGTCTGTTCAGCTGCCCCGGCTCGGCAGATCAGGGGCGTCACCAGACGGGGGGGGGGGGACCAGGCTGCCCCGTCTGTCATCCTTCCGTTTCCAACAGACCAGAGGCGCCATCAAACGGGAGGACCAGGTCCCCGGCAGGCCTGCAATTTCCTCTTGTGACAAAAATCGGCTATGCATTGTACCTGCACGGGAGTCGGAGTTGTTGTCCAGCCTTCTCATTGCACCCCCCGGATTGGCTCCTGGTGATGCCTCTGCGGAGGACGGCTTCCAGGTATGGCCGGTTGTCCGCAGCGGCGGCGGCGGTGGTGTCGGTCCGGTGCCGTGGTTTGGGAGGCGGTCGTGGCTGGGTCCGGACGTCCGTGCCCTGGGTTCGGCTGTCCGTGCCCTGGGTCCGGCCCGGCTAGTGTCCGAGACATGGTCTGGGAGGCAGCCGTGGCTGGGCCCGGCCGTCCGTGCCTTGGACTCGGCACCTCCAGTGTCCGGGGCGTGGTCTGGGAGGCGGCCGTGGCTGGGTCCGGCCGTCCGTGCCCTGGACTCGGCCCCGCCAGGACGTGGATATGGTCGGGGGCGTGGTCAGCACGGTGACCTGCTCAGGAGCGAGGCAGCGGGTCGGAATGTGGCTCCCGCCTGCCGCCGGTCGGCTTCTTACGGTCCGCACTGGGTCGCCACCACTGACCGCCGCCGGTCGGCTTCTTACGGTCCGCACGGGGTCGCCACCACTGACCGCCGCCGGTCGGCTTCTTACGGTCCGCACGGGGTCGCCACCACTGACCGCCGCCGGTCGGCTTCTTACGGTCCGCACGGGGTCGCCACCACTGACCGCCGCCGGTCGGCTTCTTCCGGTCCGCACGGGGTCGCCACCACTGACCGCCGCCGGTCGGCTTCTTACGGTCCGCACGGGGTCGCCACCACTGACCGCCGCCGGTCGGCTTCTTACGGTCCGCACGGGGTCGCCACCACTGACCGCCGCCGGTCGGCTTCTTACGGTCCGCACTGGGTCGCCACCAGACCGCCGCCGGTCGGCTTTTACGGTCCGCACGGGGTCGCCACCACTGACCGCCGCCGGTCGGCTTCTTACGGTCCGCACTGGGTCGCCACCACTGACCGCCGCCGGTCGGCTTCTTACGGTCCGCACGGGGTCGCCACCACTGACCGCCGCCGGTCGGCTTCTTACGGTCCGCACGGGGTCGCCACCACTGACCGCCGCCGGTCGGCTTCTTACGGTCCGCACGGGGTCGCCACCACTGACCGCCGCCGGTCGGCTTCTTACGGTCCGCACGGGGTCGCCACCACTGACCGCCGCCGGTCGGCTTCTTACGGTCCGCACTGGGTCGCCACCACTGACCGCCGCCGGTCGGCTTCTTACGGTCCGCACTGGGTCGCCACCACTGACCGCCGCCGGTCGGCTTCTTACGGTCCGCACGGGGTCGCCACCACTGACCGCCGCCGGTCGGCTTCTTACGGTCCGCACGGGGTCGCCACCACTGACCGCCGCCGGTCGGCTTCTTACGGTCCGCACGGGGTCGCCACCACTGACCAGTCGGTTTGAGGCCGTGTGATCGGAACTATCTTGACACGGCGTCTGCGGGAGTCGACGAATTCGCCGCGGCGCCACGCCATAAACAGAGTCGGACACAACGCTTAGTTAGGTAATCGCCGACTACATATAACGAAACTCGGTTTCGTCACAGGTGGCCGGTACCATTAGTGGCCCTCGTCGTAGACACTGCACCTTTGAAGATCCACATTTGATTTTCCTTGATGTTTCTTCCAGGTTGTATCGAAAGAGTCTTAATATGGGTTCCACATGGGAGTCCCATGTTCATCTGGAACATATTTAGCAGTGTGTCCCATGTGAGGCTGTCCGCACAAGTCAGCTTTTTACTGACTTTCGCAAGAAGCACAAGCCAAGCTACTCAAGCCAATTCCGTACTTGGATTCAACACTGGCTGTCATTCTTGGAAGGAGCGAAACTGATTACACCATGTTATTCACCCTGATGACGACTGAGCAATTCCGCACTATCCCCTTAATCTTATCAAGAGTAGAGCTTCAAATACATTATTAGCAGGGTTATGCAATGTTCAAGAAGACGAGCACAATACGTATGGTGGGTTCCATGTTAATATTTTAACTATTGGAAGGGTTCAGCCAAACATTGGATGAGGTCATGCACCCCAAAGAGATATGAATCCGTGCCTTCTACCATCCACTGAAGAAGCTCAACACAAGCGAAGTATGGCCGGTGGTGCTGTACACGTGCATAGCACGCGTTCGTGCGTGCAAGTCACACGTGTGTAAGTTGTGTACTGTACGGCATACGTGTCGATGTCAGCTATGTGTGTCCGCTGGACACGGACAGTGTGCGTCCATGCGTGCAAGCCACATGCAGGGCTGGATTTCTGGTTTGTAATCCTGGATGTGGAGATAAAAATGTGTGGTAATCCTAAATAGATAGGATATTTTTCTTCAAACGTGTGACATCAGAACCTCAGCTCGCACTTTCCAACGAATCTTGAGCACTTCGTCACGCAGTAATTCATTGTCAAACAGCACCATTAACATCCACAGGAGAAAATAAGAGGATAATTGCGTGGAGTGGATAATGTTCTGGATGCCAAAAAAAACTGGAACAGCCTATTTTTCCAACGCTGACCACACGTGTGTAGGTTGTATACTGTACGGTATACGTGCCTGGTGAACATCAGCCGGTGTGAGCTATGTGTGCCCATTGAGCACGGACAGTGAGCGTGCAACTTTCCACCGTGTCTGTTCGACACGGACAGTGACTGGCGTGACCTCCGCAGGGCCCAGTGATCCGGCCGGTGGCCTACCGACCGACGCCCACCCACACGCCGTCCGCTACGCCCACCCGCTTCGGCGGCGTCGAGCGCGTCAACAGGACAGCCCACTACGGCAGTAAGTCGCCGCCGCGGCGTCCGGCTGCTCCCGCGCACAGATTCAGGAGCCCGGCGTGGGGAGAGTCACCAAACTGCGACGTTTTGGTGGATCTTCGAGAAAAAAATCGTTATGAAAATTATTAACTTATATTGGATTTTGAGAGGGAAGTATTGCTCGGGAGTGCTATGCTTTGCATTTTTGATGCTGGGTACCACAGTCTTTCGGGGAAGGTGAAAACACTGTTGGTTCTCTCTGGACCCACGGGAGACCCCCTTGACGTCCAGTGTTTACCTCTGAGAGCGCGTGCCAGCCGGCGGAGGGGAGCGACGTGCAGGTGCCGACGTGACACAGGACGTGAGACGCACTCTCCAATTCACACTAAATCCGCGGCGCTCCAGCTGTCACCCGGCGAAGTGCTTGAGATTCTGAAGTGGCGGATTCCGTGTGGAATGTGTCGGTGTTAGGCTGTCGTCCGTGGCGCTGGGGCGGGGCGCAGCTGCGGCCGCCGGTACCGACCGGCGCCGCGGCGCTCTGCGGCCTGAGGAAAACTAATCTACAGCGAACGCGTTTGTGCAGGCGACAGAGGCGTTCCCACAACGTTGGCTGGGGTGGGCTGGGTCGAAAAATTTGACGTGGTGAATAATTTGTGTTTGTATTGACATCTGAAATTTTTGGTCGAACTTTTTTGTTCAGCTCGGGAGAGTTCCGAGCCCCAGGTCTCTACCTCGGTTGCGCATACCCATGGGAACACATAAATCACGGTCCAAGATCTGAGATCAGGTACAAGTATGGGTAACAGCATGCGTGAATCGTGCAACAAGTGGTGCCAAGTGCGAAGCGTCGTCCTGACGAGAGGGGACTTCACCTCATCCCCTGGTGACAGAGGAGAAGCGTTGTCGGAACTTCCCTGGCAACACGTATAGTGCCCTCCCGGCCAGCAGTTTTCCGTACCCCTTGTCCTGCTCTTTTACCCGGCCTCTTGTCAGAATAGATCTACGGAGTAGGCGCTTCATTGGCAACAAAGAGACATCACGTGACCTCACGTGCCACGACAGCGGACAGCGGCCTCCCGCCCTCCTGGCAACAGGGGGACGGCTGCCAGCACTCGCTTTGCCACACGCGCTGCTGCATGCATTGTCGGTGGCTGCCGCGCTGATCTCTCCGCTCCCGCATGGCAACTCGGCGCGATGCGACAGCGACACGCCTGCCTGCCATGTCCGCCGCGCGTATTCGCGTCGTCCCTGACGGCGTTCCTCCCTGGTAACAGGCGGTCGGCCGCCTTAGCTGTATCACGCCTCTCTGGGTCGTCTCGAGCGCCGGCCGAGGGCGGACGGCTGCAGCTCGGGGGCGGCACGACTGCAGCTGGAGGCGACACGACTGCAGCTGGGGCGGGACGCGCATTCCACAGTGATTACGGAGCCACGGCGTCCCGATCGGTACCGGCTGGACAGCGGGGGAGGGGAGGCTTACACGGCGCACCAGTCCCACGGACAGGAGCAGCCCCCCCCCCCCCCCACCCCCCACTGCACACACGCTCAACCGCCAATCCCATACAGCACAGGCGGTGATCACTGTTGCAGAAAGCATTGCCAAAGGTGCACCCACCGCGCGTTTTCCCGGATCTAAAGCCGGCTCCAGCAAGCGGGTGATGTGTCGATGCCGGGGGATGCGGTCAGGCGCAATGGGCTCTATTATGTTGTGTGCAGCGGGGTGCCAGTTGTTAGCAGCTGCAGGTGGAGGCCGACCTGAATTCAGGCAGGGCTGCACTCAAATGGTTCAGACAACCTGGGTTTGTGGTGAGGAAGTCTGCTCTTCAAGGGAAAAATCCGTCATTGCGGAGAGCTGTGTTACACGCAGTGAGTGGCTCACACCTAAAATGGATAAGGGGATGTATATTTTATGTCGTTGCACCGCTTCATTTGCTGGCGATTACCTCTGATTTCGGGTGTACCGATCCAAATGCGGCACGGCCTAACGCAAGTTGCAACTGGGAAGCACATGCCACACGATAATTTATGACAATACCCTCGAAATGTAATGTTCCCCGGAATGATTGTCGTGCGCAAACATAGACATTTGGGTTAACACAGTCAGATATGTGCACGTTACTACCAAATGTTACGAGAAAATTGTTTGTTGTTGTCCCACTCAATCACCGAAACCACGTCCTTTAAAGCAACGTCATTGATCATTGAAAAACATCCACTGTAGTTAACACGAACGTATTAACTACATTGGATGTTTTAAAATTATATAATCTTTTCTGACAAGAACCAAATTATTATGCATAAAAGTGAACTTCTTTTGAGTGCCGGCTCCATTTCAAATTGCAAGGCACTGCTTACTGTTATAAAGACGACGAAGAAAATGTGTGAGATCGGTGGGTGTAAGCGATCGAGTGTTTACATGCGGTTGAGACTTTCTGGATAGATACATATCTGCACGACGTATTGCATTGCTCCTCTTGCGCTGCCTCAAATATCCAGTACTTTTGCAGTCGTCTTAATGATTTGCTTTCTGTGTGCGTATCAAGAGTATGGAAGGGTATGCCGAAATGTTTCCTTGGTACATGATCCGGGCTCAGCTAAGCAGGTTTCGATTGTTGAATTAACTTGAGAGATCATTGATTGGTAACTTTGGACTTCGTTGACACCCGCAATACTTGCCTTCGGTTGCCTTCGGACAAACCGCCATTGATGCCTGTCCCATGAACCGCAGGCGCCCTGGAGCTCAAGTCTGGTGGGCCGGCGTGTGTGGAGCGCCGCTCCAGCTCCAACATGGCGCGCGCGCGCTACGAGAGCCTGGACAACCTGCGAGGCGCCGGCTCGGACGCCGGCTACGGGCCGTCGTCGCTGATGGACGAGTACCGAGGCGCGGCGCGGCGCGGCTGGCCGCTCGAGCCGCGCCGCGAGTCGTTCAGCGGCCGCAGCGAGTCATCGCGCCGCGACGAGCCGCCGCCGCCGCTGGCGCACTACCTGGCGCGCCACGACTCGCTCAAGAGTCTGGCGGCGGCGGCCGGCGGCGCGGCCGCCGGCACGCGCATCGGCGGCAGCGTGTCGAACCTGGCGCAGGCCGAGCGGCGCGAGGCGGCGCTGCAGCGCGCCAGCGTGCCGCGCGCCGGCTCCGTCAGCAGCGAGCGGCTGGCGTTCGCGGCGAGCGGCGCCGGCCTGAGCGCCGGCTACCCGGCCGGCCGCCGCGTCATGGAGCCGGCCACCAGCACGCCCAGTCCGTCCGACTCGGGCGTCGCCGGCCTGGAGGCCGTGCTACGCGAGCGCGACTCTGAGATAAACTTCCTGCGCGAGACCATGGAGCAGAACGAACAGGTACGCAGCGAGGCCCGTCGTGCGACCAAGGTCGAACCCAGTGTGGCAAGAGGCCCCCGTTGCCAGTACCGATGAGGTCAATGGACAAAGGTTATTCGAGTTTAAGAGCGCTTCGACCAAAGCGTGATCATTTAGCAATTTTACAAAAGTAGATTCTTGTTCTCCCTCAGCATATGCTTTAGGTAATTTTTACAACAGGATGTCCAAGCTCCGATTCTTGTTAGTTATATTCGCTTCGATAGATGGAGCTGTTTACTTACCCGAGTTGTCCACATATAGTGTGCAATTTTATGATGAAGCAAATTTACGCTGAACAAGTAACCTAGAACTAAGTACCTAACCTTGTGGCACTCCGCGCATGCCAGACTGTACACGCACGTTACCAACACATCACCAACTGTCAATCTGTTCTCTCACCGCCAAGCCATTCACCTTCACCCCGGCCTCGCCGTTTGATGGCACAGCGTTCGTGCGCGCACCGTGTGCCGTCTCGTGCATCTCCGTATGGAGTGGTGAATATGATCAAGTGGTGAATATGATCAAGGCATTGCGCGTTATTGTAGACTGTGGAGCAAAACAAAAGCATGTGGAATCTCGCTCACGCCTCCTAGCGGTCACTGTTGGACATTTCCCCGCAGGTGATCTTCTCGGTTTACCAAGAGAAGGAGAAAACCTGGGAGAAGGAGCTCCGGAAGATCAAGGCCATATATGACAACCGCCTGAAGGCTAGCCAGCAACGGGCTCTCAAGATGGAGCAGATGCTAACCATGCAAACCTATCAGGTAAGACAGAACAGCTCGCCTTTCTTGCCGGACGTTGGGTTAGCTGAAAGCAATAGCCCAGTCGCTGGGTGCAGCGCTGTAGCGACTGCACCTAATAAATACTACGGGTGTTGACACCGGCATCAGATTGTTGGTGTCCGGTCCCGGTGCATGCCATTCCGCAACCTACCGCAACATAGCGTGAGTCGCTGCCACCAGTGGAGCGCGACGTCGACCCTGCGAGCGGGTCGTCTTACCACGCCGCACGCGGCTACGCGAACGTCCGACGCCGCCAATTGGAGGATGGTCGGTCGCGTGACGTCATCAAATACCGTGACCTCATCCGGCGCCTGCTGCATCGGCGTCCAGTCATACCAGTCGTGTTTTCGGCGCCGTGCTGAAATCCAGGGATCAACGTCGGCTCAGGCTTCCCATTAATACATACGGTACGGTCGGGTTGCATAGTCTATCGTGCGTGTTCATCGGCGAATCCGACAGGCAGACGACGGATGACACCACCATGGAATTATCGACTGGTCTTATGTTGCCATCAGCTGGATAATGCATATTCTTGTGCAGATCTCGCATAACAAGCGGTCAGCGACAGGACAAGGCCATTTGTTCACAGGCAGGTGTTTGATTGCAGTCGCTTCCCTCAATGCAATGTAAGCGGATTTGCAGTTCCTGCCGACACGCGTGCATATTTGTTTCTGGCGGCTCGATTGTTTTCCCGGCTGAGACCACATATCTGGGTTTCGGTCGCCTCGGTCTCGGACAGCGCCGATGAGTTATACGCTGCTTCACCAGCTGGCGACAGTGACCCCACGCTGCTGTAGGCCAGGCTGCCGAGCCAGCGCCATGGTCCCACGCTGCCGCAGGCCTGCGCTGCTGTAGGCCCACGCTGCCGCAGGCCTGCGCTGCTGTAGGCTCGCGCTGCTGTAGGCCCGGATGCCGAGCCAGAGCCTCGGCCCCACGCTGCCGTAGGCCCGCGCTGCTGTAGGCCCGGATGCCGAGCCAGAGCCTCGGCCCCACGCTGCCGTAGGCCCGCGCTGCTGTAGGCCCGGATGCCGAGCCAGGGCCTCGGCCCCACGCTGCCGGTGATCGGAAATCAGCATCATAATCGGCTGAAATGGCTTTCCCGGAAACCTAGTGCGGTGTGAGAGTCCAGGTTATCGGAGCCGGTCGTGATCTGCAGCCGCCGTCCGCTGTTCGGCCGAGACTGGCCGACTGGCCTGCAGGAGGCAAATACCTCCGGACAGCAATTTGATGCCTGTGATCGCCGATCACAAGCTCGACAGGAGCACGCCCCGGCGCAGCGGCGATGGTGATCACCCTGCACGCACGGTAGTGTCCAGCTATGCAGGCTGGGGAGCTAAGAGGCACGCAGGTGCATTCCACTGGGCACTGATGTGATCTGCCCCTGTGAAATATCATTGTCCTTTTCCGGGGTCTCTACATCCGTGTCCAGGCCAGCCGGAAGTGAGGCGGCATTGCTGGCTGCGTAGGAGGCACTTGAGGAAGCGCCGGCAGCCGTGGCCAGAATGCGCTCCATCTCCTCGGAAGGATCCAGTAAATCGCCACCGCGGTCCGGCCCGGCAGTTATCGGTGCACGCCGGCCGCCGGCAACAGCCGCCCCACGACGCAGCCGCGCCACGATCAGCGCTGCCGGCACTGCCGGCCTCCCGGCCGTGCACCCTGCCGCCTGTGCACGACTGTGCACGTCGCAGCGGGCCGTGGATGGTGCCAGTATGCCGACCGCACAGCCACCGGCGCCCGCCGACCGTGCACCAGCAGCCACTGGCCGTGGCCGGAGCGCTGCGAGAATCGGCGCCGCGTCTGCTGACCGCTCTCACATGCTGCAGCCTCTCGGCCGCCGGCAGCCGCGAGGCAGGGCCGCAGCAGTTGCGGCGGACTCGCTGGACAAGTGTACCGCGGCGCGGTGGAATAGCGACGTCGAGCGGGTGCCGCCGTGCCGTGCCGTGCCGTGCCGTGCCGTGGTTTTGTGCCATGTACTGGCGCTACATTCTCGTGTTTGCCATCGGCAACGGCACGTTTGTTACGCCTGATCGCGAGCAAGCTGAACTAAACTACCAAACCGTTTGGGTCAGCTACCAAATGGGAACTCATTCAGAACCTTGACCAATAAATAGCTCCCACAGTGAATCTGGATGGTTTGGCAAGGCCCTCAGTCCGATCAATATAGGCTTCATAGTATGATACCAGGCGAATACAAAGTATTCCCAGGGTGTCTCACACTTGATTGGCAATGACTGAGAACCCCTGGATCGATCGCCATCCGCCCGATTTTCCAGTTAAAAGACATCTTCCAGATCCTTGCTGTACAGCTCTCCAGAGAAATTGCTCGGTCGAGCTGTTGTACGCACCAGATTAACATCACTTACAATAACCAATCGTTTTGGCGTCAGGGGGTGCAGCAGACATCTGATCTGCCTCGTGTAATCCCTCCAGTCCTCTCTATATGAAATAGCCTTGCTTGAGAGGCACTGACAATGTATATGCATACACATGCAAAGCTATACTTTGTATGCTATTTTATTGTATGCTATGTTCTATTATATTACATTGTATAATATGTATATATATATATATATATAATATATATAATATATATATATATATATATATATATATATATATATATAATATATATATGACGCATCAACTGAGCTGGTCGGACCCAAACTGACATGCCGCGCTCTGTCGACAGCTGCAGCAAGAAAAGCGGAAGCTACGTCAGGAGATGGACGAGCTGCGGCGAGATAAAGACCAGTGCAGTCGACAGAACCAGGAGCTGAAGCAGGAGCTCACCGCCCTCCGGTCCCAGCTGGAGGACACAGAGTGGAGCCTCTGCCAGAAAACAGGTCAGAACTACGCCCATACAAATATACTGTCAGAAAGGGAAGGGGTGGAGCGACAATTGGCCTCTGTTAGAAGGCAGTCAAAAATTACACCTGTGTCCGTATTCATGGAAGAATGACTTCCACCGGGGCTTAGCTTGCCTTTATCACAGTCACCGTCTCCATCAGAAAGGAAATCACACCACGTGTAGCCCGAAATGTAAGCAGCAGTGTCCAGCAGTACTGTTACGTCCCGTTACGATACCGCACGAGCAGTCGCGCGCTAAATGTGCGGTGATGATTTGCTGTAGCTCGCAGGTTCTCACCAGTAAACTACTGGCGGCGATTTTCACCAACCACTCGACGATAATGATGTCGTAATTGTGCAACGTCCCAGCAACAGGTGACAGTTACGAGAGTATCACTAATATCTAGCTCCAAAGTGCATGTTCCCCATTACAAATTACATGTAATCACCTGCGCAATGACTGCCTTCGGAGGTTATGACTAGATGTACGTCGAACCGTACGCTGGTCACGTCATTGCAGCGCTCGACATGGTTGGCATATCTAACCATCATTATCAACAATATCATCCAAATCATCCTTCAAACTGACTATTGTTAAACACAAGCCATTGCTTCCGCATCGTGTGTTGGTCGTGTACTGCAGCCTCCGCCTGCGGCCGACAGAGGCGCACGTGTTTAGCCTGGGGCCGTGCCGCAGGCGAGATCTCTCTGCTCAAGTCGCAGCTGAAGGAGTGCCATGGCGACCAGACGACACGCAGCCACGAGATGCTGCACATCCGGGCGCAGGTGCGCGAGTACGCCGCCCAGCTGGAGACCAAGGAGGTGGACAACAAGCGGCTGCAGGCCGAGACACACTCCCTCAGAGAGCAGGTCGGTGGAGGAGCCGAGACGTGGACGTGGACGTTACGCGGAAGCAGGGGCGTAGGAACGACTGTGAGAAGTGGGGGAGTGTCCTCCTGGCTCCCCACGCTGGGGCGGATCCAGAAGCCTGGCTTCAGGGGTGGATAAAAATATCCGATTTCGAAGAACTAAACAGATTTCAACGACTAGCATTCGTCGGGTCTGTTTAAGACAATATTTATCTACGAAATGGTTTAGGTTTCGAGCAGATGTCATTTTAGGGCAATATATCAGCAACAATGGGACGGGGGTTATATGCCCCCTCTCGTCCCCTTGGATCCGCCCTTGCCCCCACGTTCCTAGACTTATGCACGGATGCGAAGCCGACACAGGTCTGACGTTGGTCGGTATGTAAACGCGCATTGCCGTCCCGGTAGCTCAGTTGGTTAGAGCGCTGGCCTGCACTGGTCTCCCTGCGCTGTCAGGACAGGGTTCGAATCGCTTCACTCACTCACATTTTTCCCCCGGCTGGGAGGATCAGTTGTCAACTGGCCCGATAGAGCCGGGGACGAGCTATCTGTGTGGCCGTGTCGGTGCACTTGCGGCACGTTAAACTCCCGGTCGAAATTTTGCCGTTGAACTGGAATTAATGGACCGGATGGTGGGGCCAAGGTGCACGCATCAAGCTCTGCTTAGCGATAGAACCCTGGTCCATAAAACCACCCTAGCAAGAAATCGTTTTTTTTTGTTTGTTTTTTATCGACTGGTAGCGCCGTGATGTGATGACTACGATCGATGACGCCTGCTGAGGACTTGGTTGAGATGCAGTTGGTGGTGAGGCGGGCCTGTGATGCCCGATGGCTTGTGCGGGCGACTGCAGGGCTGACAGCTGCCTCACAATTGGTTGAGATGCAGTTGGTGGTGAGGCGGGCCTGTGATGCCCGATGGCTTGTGCGGGCGACTGCAGGGCTGACAGCTGCCTCACAATTGGTTGAGATGCAGTTGGTGGTGAGGCGGGCCTGTGATGCCCGATGGCTTGTGCGGGCGACTGCAGGGCTGACAGCTGCCTCACAATTGGTTGAGATGCAGTTGGTGGTGAGGCGGGCCTGTGATGCCCGATGGCTTGTGCGGGCGACGCAGGGTGACAACTCTCACAATTGGTTGAGATGCAGTTGGTGGTGAGGCGGGCCTGTGATGCCCGATGGCTTGTGCGGGCGACTGCAGGGCTGACAGCTGCCTCACAATTGGTTGAGATGCAGTTGGTGGTGAGGCGGGCCTGTGATGCCCGATGGCTTGTGCGGGCGACTGCAGGGCTGACAGCTGCCTCACAATTGCATGTGGCCCTTTGCGAACTTGGATGCATCAGCCGAGGTTGATCCAGGGTATGTGGATTGAACTATGGAAGGCTAAGGTCCGCATCCGTGGAAAACGCGACAATTAAAGTGCAGTGTGTCCAGATTCATTTTCACTTTGGCGTAAGATATAACTAAACACTTTTTTCTTAAAGATGTCGCTCAAATATTTTGATGATACATACATCTGGTATGCAACTGCACAATATAATTATAGGTGTGTGTGCAGCCCAGCATCACTTCAAAATATATAAGCGATAATTGAGGGTCATTCATGCCAGTCGTGCTTTATTATCAGGTGCCCATTTATTGGGTGCACTGGCATGGACCCACGGAATATGTGAATATAGGCCTTAATATCTGACTTAAGGTGTAAATTGTCCAGTTTTCCGCCCAGATTTCCGATTTTGGACATACTGTAAAAATACACTGTAAAAAAAGATTAGCACCCCTTTGGTGCTATTTCAAATGTCGAATTCCAGCACCACAGGGCTGCTTGAATTAAGCACCTTTCTGGAGTTGGCATCGCATCGCAAAATTTAAAGTGCTAAATATAAGCATGGTGCTTATATCTAGCACCTCTTTATTCGGCTATACTTAGTAGCATGGTACTTGAAATGAGCACCCATGGGTGCGTGCGCTTTAGCACCCCCAGGTACTAGTTTTTGCTCACTCCAAAAACTAGCACCTCCTGGGTACGGTTCGCCTATGGTGCTAGCATATTTAGCGCCCATTGGGTGCTGAAACCAAAATTGGACTCCTTAATAGTAGCGTACGGGTGTTGCTGATTTACGGTATTTATACGAACGGAGTACTTCTTTTGCAACATGCTAGCGTCCGATGCCCATCTGAAATATTACAGCTAACAGGATGCTTACAGGCGATATACCCTTGTAATGCATTCGTATGCAAATAGCAATGCAAAGGAATACGTATTTCCTACTTTGCAAATAGCAAAGGAGGACATGCACATATATATATATATATATATATATATATATATATATATATATATATATATATATAGAAGCAAATTTATTATGTATTACAGTGAAGCACATGAACAGCAAAAATATTAGAGGTTTCTTTAATTTCAATTTCAAATTTTGCAACTAAAAAACCTAATCTCATGTAGCCTAACCCAGTTGATTGCTTCATGAAGGAAAATGTGTAAGACTTTTATCATGGACACCTTAAATGACAATAATACCAAATAAACCAACGAAACCTAACCCCGACAATTTATTTTATTTGCCATGCAAGCTCCACATTTATCACAGTTCCGTCTTACATGGCACAGTGCCAGCCATGAACAAATGGTGATGTAAAGAGCAGATCCACTGGCTCCATGGCTACATAATTATGAACAAATTAAATCCATAATAATGTTATACAGTCATAACGTGTTAAAACATAAAAAGAGCCCCAGTGGCCGAACTCGGTTAAGCCTATAAAATTATCTGGTGTCAACAATTGGTGGTGATAATCGAGGCACTGTTATATCCAGGATAATCCAGGATAATATATCTTTTCTTTCAGCTGATAAATTCTGAGCAGCACAATAAACCACCCAAAAGCCATTGTCTGAGAAATGATTTTTTTGGGGGCCCACAGAATATGCTGCAACTGGCATAGTCCACTCAGCTTTGCAGGGTCCATAGATGTATAAAGATGCAAAAAAAAAACATTTTAGCTTGCTTGTCCCATGGCAATAACGCATATGTCTTGCTAAGCATGCAGGTATTGTGTTGTCAAGCTCAGGTATGTTAGTGATTGTAGCTTGAGGTTGGATCAACTGCGTAAGTCATCCAGCGCCCGTAATTTCAGGGGTGCATGCAGCGAGGTTGGCAAGATGCTGACATAATCATATTGATACCAGGAATATGGAAAAAAAACATTTGCTGAAGACACACCCGCCTTGTGCAGACTATGACGGGCATGTGATTCTGGATCCAGAGGTTCTCTTGATCCCAGAGAGACTTCCCTTCTTCGCTTCAATCTTGCCACACGACTGCACCGATCCGCACGCCATCGAATCTCAAACCAAAATGGCCGAATGTTCGCGCAGTTTTTCTCGCTAAGCAGCGTTAAGGTGCTAATATTCCCGCCATTTTTCTACGCTGCTTATTTTAACTACCCAACTGCTGACTGTAAGCAACCATAGAGTGCTCAAACTCCCGCCAAAAAAACACTGACCGTAACAGTGCTAGATATAAGCAGTTGCATTATTCTGGACTGCTTGGCACAACACTCATGGCTGCTAAGATCAAGCATCCTCATTCTTGCCGTCTAGCATCTGCAGGCTAGAATTAGCCCCCTCCAGCCGAATAGTAATATGGTGCTTGTTGCTAGCATCCCTAGGGAAAAGCGTTGTTTGAAGCAGTCACTTAGCATGCAATTAGCAGCAAGTACTAATAATTTTTTACAGTGTAGGGGTCGGGTAAAACGTCAGCTACATCGAACCCGAACCCATATCCACTGATGGACACACCACTTGTGGGATGCGACGAATGACAAAGTTGACATGACAAGCTTCCGTGGGTTGTCGTATGGCAATATCAGTGGCTAAGTTATGGAACTTCTGTTGATCGAGTTAGATTAACCACACAAAATATTCCGCGGAAACGGTGTCAATTCACGACAAACCAGGTCGCTGCGCCTGACGACCTGGGCTCGGATTGAACCTCTGGTCCACGTGAACCACCCCCGCCCGGATCTCACCGTCCGGCTGCGGTTGGTGCCTGACCGTCCGACACCCCTCAGGCCATGGACCGTCGCACGGATGAGGCGAACGTGGTGATTGGACAGCTGCAGCGGGAGATGGAGCGGCTCAAGACCGACCTGAGCATCACACGGTCTCAGGCGCAGGCGCAGAAGGAAGGCTTCGAGGAGGAGCGCCTGCACTGGCTGGACGAGAAGCAAAAGGTGGAGCATTGAGCGCGGATGTCGCACATGTTGTCACAAGATTTATATAAACCTGAACTGTCTGTCCTTCCACATGTACAATCTAACCTATGTGATTCATATCTAACCTATGTGATGTTCACTACCATAGATACCAACACTGAAGTCCCAAATAACTACCACAAGCCTTGTATCACTACCAGCCTCCAGAGTTTTCATTCGTTTGCCTCTTTTGTACAGGGTTTTAACTGCCATCGTCTCCACAACGCCCTCAGATGCGGTAGTTTTCTGGCTGAAACATTTACGTGTCCCCCCCAAGACGTTTCCCACGTCCATATCCGAAACCGACTGTACCGTCACCAGAGAACGCCACACTATTCCATGTCTGCTTACAAAGTTCAAGACGTGTTGATCACAGCGGTGTCTTGCTCTCTGCCAATTACAGCCGACGGCACAAGTTAAATTCTACCATATGAACAAACTAGTGCTTTTTTTTCTCACCAAGACTTGACATTCTGTTCCCGCGCGCAGGTGGTCAACTACCAGAAGCAGCTTCAGCTCAACTACATGGAGATGTATAAGCGCAACAAAAGTCTGGAGCTGGAGCTCAGCAGTCGAGAGAGCAAGCTCAACTCGAGCGGCGAGTCGCAGTGTTGACGCGCGCCCACCGTCCTCCAGTGCCAAATGTTGCTTGTTACAGTGTGCAGATATTACGCGGGGTGCCGCGCGCCCAGCCGAGCCGCCAGGTGGCGCCAGGTGGCGCTGCCGGCAGCAGCTGAACCGCCTCGGGGCGGTGTCGAGCGCTCTCGCCGCGCGACGACCAATGTTCGGGCCGGGGAGCGTCAGTGTCACGTGAGACGAAGCTGTCCGCCGTGTGATTGTGAGTACGTGCCGTCTTGTCTGCGAGGACTCTCCGTGCTGGTGTGACGCGAATCCGATTACTGACACGCTCCAACGACGGTAATTTTTAGACAGTCTAGTCAGTCTAGTAGGTTGGATCTGCAAAGCTGGAGCTCCTATTTATTCTACGTTGACAATAAAGATGGAAGGAAAACGGAATCGTTTCTTTTTCGTTGCGTAACTTCCTCACCGGATCAAGTGATAAATTTTAGTCGGTGTGTCGTCACAATTACGGTCGCGTCTGGTTAGGGTTGAGAGGGCACGAACCGAATGTGTTATAGTTGAGCATTTCCCGATTGGCTACGAAAATATTAGCGTGCTACTTTTCGACCGTCTTCAGTTTGTTTGACTGCTCTTCTGTTCAAGCGGGGACCACGACTCGGGGACTACAGCACCTTGTGCTCATGATCATAGCTGGACACAGTGAGCTCGTGATCACAACTGAGCAGTGTGCTTAAGATCACAACTGAGCACAGCGTGCTCGTAATCGTAACTGAGCACCGTGTGCTCATGATCACAGCCGAGCACCGTGTGCTCATGATCACAGTCGAGCACCGCGTGCTCATGATCACAAATGAACATACGCTGGCCGACCGGATATGTCGCAGCCGAACGTGCAGCAGTACATGAACAAACTGAAAATGGCCTCGCTGAAAGCCTGCCAATCAGAAGCCACGTGGGCTACTCCCACTACTGACCCCCCCCAGTTACGTGTACGTCGGCGCTCTATAACCTTGCGTAAAATTCACACTCGTTCAGGTTCAGAAGAGCCGCCTCTCAACAAGCAGCGATGGGTGTAAGGCTTACATGTACAAAGGACACTAAAAGTACAATATATTGCGTATATTCGCATACAACGGTGTTGTCGCTTCAGGCGGCAGCATCACAGGCCAGGATGAACGCTGCAACAGGGCAGTTTGATCAGTCTATACAGTAGCCACTCGCATCCACACAACCAATTAGTGTGTGAGAAACAACCTAGGACGTAGTGAACGCCAAGCCTGACAATATATGAACATCGGACACCGATGGCATACCATATGACTTGGAAGGTGTTGGGCGTTGGCATTAGCATTGCTTTCCAATGTTGTACTTCATAGAACAAACGGCTCGATATTTACAAGAGTTGACGGCCACGCCAGACTCGCCTAGCTTACAGCTCTTCCCTGAACCACCGACTCCACAGACACAGGGCGGCTCCATTCTCTCCACTCCGAAGCATGAAACAGTCGTCGAGTGGACGTTGCGTCGACTACCAGATTCAGCGTACTAAAGTTTGTCAGCTTTGCTGATGCTTGGGAAGATTCAACCAAGTGCTCAGGATATCATACAAACACCCACCCGCATTTTCCTCCGTCCAGCTTGCAGCGGCCACCCCGAGCCGAACATTGACTGACCTTGTCGGATTGCCTTGACCTTGTCCGGGTCACACTGCGGCCACTGTCGCTCGTCGCTGGCGGCGCCCATCTTGACACCGGCCGGTACCATCATGGCCGAGCGGCGAGGACTGCGGGCGGAGGCGTGCACCTCGCGCGCGCCAGTCAGCTGGCACAGTGACGTCACGTTGTGGGCGGTCACACCGCCGCCGGGCATGATGGTGAGTCGTCCCGCCGAGGTATTGATGAACCGAGCGATCAGCGCCGCGCCCTGCCACAGACAGACATCACGGCCACCGTTTGAAGAGCAAGCCTGGACTTACGTCATCAAGAACATTAGACCAGCCAGGAATTCTCCGTCTCTTTTTTCTTGCTGGAAGCTTGAATGGTGCTATTTGACAATGCAATTGTGCAAGCTTATTGTTTTACAAAAATGTTCAACTGCGTAGGTTCTCAAGCGAGGAACTTCAATTCAGCAATAATATTGCACAAGGTTGTAGGAAAATGTGGTATATGTTACATTCATGTATTTGTTTCCACATACGGACCCAACTCTCATGTTAAACGCTTAAACTAATGGGGGGGGGACGGGGGTGCTCTCCCAAAAGCATACAAAGCTACGTCCCTGACCCAACGAATACTCTCACGAAGTTTAACGTGCCATACATGTTCCTCTGGTAGGAGAGCCTCTGGAGCATTAATTGTTCGACCCACGATCTCTTCTGACATGCCAACTATCGGGCGTACGGTCGCTCCTTGCGTGCGTTATATCGGACTACAGATCGCCTGTGACGCGACACTTCTGGGACTCAATGCCACCTCTGGTGAGACATCTCTCACGCCCAAGACTACTTTGGCCTGAACAGCCGACCTGACGTCACTGGGCTCAGGCCGAGAGTTGCCCGTGGCGCGTGCAGCCGACCTGACGTCACTGGGCTCAGGCCGAGAGTTGCCCGTGGCGCGTGCAGCCGACCTGACGTCTCTGGGCTCAGGCCGAGAGTTGCCCGTGGCGCGTGCAGCCGACCTGACGTCACTGGGCTCAGGCCGAGAGTTGCCCGTGGCGCGTGCAGCCGACCTGACGTCACTGGGCTCAGGCCGAGTCGCCCGTGGCGCGTGCAGCCACCATCGTGGCCCAGACTGACCTCGAAGGCGGTGGGCGCCTGTCCGCTGGTCAGCAGCCGACTGAAGCCCAGCTGCATCACGGTGGCGAGCGCCTCCTCCGGGCGCGTCACGCAGTCGAAGGCTCGGTGGAACGTGCACGGCATCGGCGAGGCAGCCCTCAACAGCCTCAGACACTGCTCCTGGGAGGCATACAAGGCATACAAGGCGTGTGTTCTGACTGCTGAAGGATACATGCCAGGTATTGTTAACGTGTTCCACTATAGTGAATATTCGCCCGCGACCAATCGGCGTGAGAGATTGGCGACGCTATATGACTCAACGGTCGACGTGTCGTAAAACCAATAACCAACAACCAACCACTATAGTGAATATATAGCAGGACAGGCTACACAACTGTACTAGGGTCCCGTGAATTTATGGGAAATATTCGCGGGATGACATTGTTGTTCTAAGGTTTTCTTTCTCCCGAACAGTGTGTTGTTATAAATTCCAATACGGACTTATAAATTTGTACATTTTGGTGGATAACAACATTTAACGGGGAGAAGAAATGCACATGAAGCCAAATAGTTTAATTTTCAGTTACATCTTTCAGTGAAGATCAATCGTATTCTGGAGATCAATAGGCATGCAATTTAGAACTTCTTTTAATAAATGTTAATATATATATATACGACCCAGATACATCCTGGAAGACCATGAAATAAATTATGGAGGAAGTCTAAGAATGGTGGAACTAGTTGACTCAAAATATACTGCAGGAGCTTGCCCATAGAATCCGTTGATCGGATCTGTAATTGTTGGATGAGCCTGATGTGATGTTAGAGGGACCCCAGTCCCTCCAAGGAGGTACGAAATTTCATTTATCATGAAGTACTAATTTCGGATTTTTATTGCAATCGACGACCTGTCGAGGTTGATCAGACAATATAAACATGAAACATAATAGTCACGAATCCGGGCGATATTGTGCGAAAACCGCTGACGAATGTATTGCTCTTGTAGTGGGGAGCACTTATTGCATTCAGTGTTGCGGTGTTTATTTGCATACCTGTTGGATATTTCCGGATGTGTCCAAGCATCCGAAAACAAAGCCATCAGCACCGTGCGCTTTCAGGTTTAAAATATCACTCTCCATGACCTCCACCTCATGGCTGCTGTATACAAAGTCTCCCTGGCGACACCTGATGAGGACAAATACAGGAATCTGGAAACAGAAACAGGATGCAACGAGCGATATCAAAGTCACTTCATCATACTTCCATTTGCAAAACAAGTGACACGTATTTGGACTATCGTTTAACATTTACAGAAAGATAACATTACAAATACTCTAGGAAAAGTTCATCAATGCATACAGCTCGGCTAAATAAGAAGGAATTTCCGGAATTTTCTGAATTCGTGACTCGAGTAACACAACCAAATAATCACCTAGCCATCACATAATACATATCCATCAGAAAACCATTGTATCTGCGGGCTGGGATCCGGTGTTCTGCAGTCCTGACGAGCAATGAACTCCTTCCTTGGCGTTGTTCGCCCCATTCATGACCAATTCGCGCCAGCCAGACTTATACAAACATGCAATCCTACAGCTCCACCTGTCGCCGAGACAACACAGGACCTGATGGGACAGGTGACAGCTCTCAGAGACGGCCGACGTCAGCGCTACACGCGCCTGGACCGATGCGTCCTCGCAGCCATTCGCAGCGGCACGGGAGAGGAGATCGACCGGCGCATGTGAAAGATCGGCGGCAGCGACACGCGAGAGCATATTAGCCAACACATATGGAGGGCGGCCGTAGCGACACGGGAGACACTCCATGGAGTCTCCAGAAAGCTTTTGTGAAGCCTCGTTTGTACTCAATGGAACTTCCGACGATGCGTCCGTGGAGACCTTGTGATACCTCTGAAAGGATCGCATGGAGCAGGTGTGTTCCCGGCGGAGAGAAGAGAGGGGGAGGGGGGGGGGGGGGGTACCGGCAGCCTGCATAATACATGGCCTCAACATTTCCAAAGATACATTAGTCTAGCGGAATATTCAATCGCAAGAACGTTTTTATGATGTTTAGCGGCATAAATAAGGGGAAATGCGAAGTTTTCCGCCACGAATTACAATTGTACGCATCAATTCAAACAAAATAAAGATTCAACATTGTCGCCGAGTGTCCGATAGACCTCCGGGGGGCCTCCAGGGGGAGCTCTTCCATCAATCCCTTGCTCTCAGTTGATTCCACAGGGACACGTGTGCCTACCTGGACAATCTTCTTTATCAATATTAATAAACCAAGTGTGGGAGTCAGTCCACCCTCTGACAGAGCTGCACACAGCTCCAGCCGGTCAGCACCACCGAGAAGCGCTGACAGGGCAGAATCTACGGAATCCACACACACTTCCAGCATTCCTGATGCGCCAAGTTCCTTCTTGTGCTGAAACATTTAAAAAGAAATAAGAAGAGAGGGCACCGCTGGACGTCGATCTTCACAGAAATGCAGCAGCGCACACACAACACTACACGGAATATAGAAAAGTGCAGGAGCCAGAGGTATCCTGCTTCGACCCTCGCTATCTAACTTGTCAAGTATTTGTACTGTTGATGGTTCTGTGAGCTATCGTCATGCATGACGTTTCACGGGCCGTTTAGTACAGCGATTGAATCGGGAACACCACGCCATGACGAAAATAAGATTTAAGCATGAAAAATTGTGTAATCTGATTGGTGCAGCTGACACTACCAGCGGCACTAAAATTCGATGCATCCTCGCATTTCACGGCGCAGATCATTCGTTTTTGCCAAGCATTCAAGGCCACGAAATAGTGAGGGTATTTTGAACTAGGTGTGGGTGATGCACGTGGTTCTCAATTTGGGTTTTCTGTCATCTTGTGAGTTGGCTTTTGGTTTCAGGTTGGTTGTTGGGAAATTATGTGCTTGTTAGGTACCTAGTTAGGATTAATGATATTTCACCATTTAGGTATTTTGCATCTCACAAACTGGACATATGGGCCCTTGAATGTAAATTTGTATTTTGGTTCGGATATGGCATTTCGAAAACAATTGGAATAACATGTTTGTCACAGCTAAGGCAAAGCAACAACATTTCTGAACGTGATTCAGGCAATGTAACCATTAATTCCTACGGCAAGGGTGTACCAGTGTTATTGCATGTTAAGGTAGGTACCTATCTACCCTAGGTAGGTAGGTAGGTAGGTACCTACCTACCTAGGTAAGGTAAATGGTGGGTTATCTGAACATGTTCTGTTTCCTGAACACCTACCTTTGGATGTCTCCCATGTCATGTTCAGCACATAAATAACAAAAAGATGGTGGTATTCATAAACAATGGACCTTTCTCTACTGAAATACAAAGGTCTGGTCACAGTTCTATGGATTATTTGTGTACAAAGCTAGCAAAGTCCACTGGTGCCATGTTTAGGCTTCTGAGAGCAGTCAGCTTGGGAAAACCATAAGGAAGTGCCTCTTATAATTTTTTTGCCATTACACCAGTATTTTTAGCAGCTACTATCTGTCTACTATCCTGCACAGCTGCATTTCATGTTCAGAATTTGGCACACCACTACACAATAATTGTCTGTTATATAGTTGCTCTTTGCAAGTGGTTAGAGGATTTACATTGAAAGAAACTGTTTGAATATGGATAGCTTGTTCATTTTTGTGGTCAGTAAACACAGTACAATTAGGAAATCTTCAAGTATTACCCCTCACACTTTCTTTATATCAACAATGCATCAGAGTCACTATCAGCTGACTGCCAGTCAGCTGTTTGTGACATCACTCGAACATACAGTGGGGAGGGTGTGCAGATGCTATTCCACGATGGTGAAAACCTAACCTGACCCTTATGAACATTCCTGGTGCTGCCCTTGGATCATTCAGTGCACCCAGCTGCGGGGGTGTTGGTACATTTGAATGTGCTTGGACCCCCTCCCTTCTTCCCCAGGTACCTACCTACAAAACATGTTTTACATGCATTTTATGGTAAATGTTTTATAAAAGGTGTTTTGGGAATACTTGGATTTTTTTTAAAATACTATGTTTATAAATGTGAATCATAAGATGTGACCACTTGTTTTGGGGGCTCATGCTTACTTTCAATTTTAATGATGACATGGTCACATCTGTTTGGTGTGATGATGTCATAGGTATGGCACTGAGGCTTCAATTGGCTAATGCTACAAATGGGTCACATACCTTAATGAGATGGTTGAAGTAGCTTAACCTAACCTAACCTAACCTAACCTAACCTAATATAATACAATATACTATAATCTAAAGTAATATAAACTAATATATTATAATCTAAAAACACAACCATACTAACAATTGGCTAATGCTACAAACAGTTTGCATACCTTAATGAGATGGTCCCGGCTGTGGGTCGTTACCGATGCCTATCCTGCTGGAACTGGCAGGGCTTGGCACACTTAGGGCAGATAACCCTGACCAGAAGTACTCTGTGGCATCTAAAATCTCAACTTGCTTGGTTGTTGCGATAATAAAGTTGTATGATATCGTATTGCGCTGGGTCACAAGTTGCATACAACATTCTCTCATGAATGGACCTGGAAGTGATACTGACAAGAGTCTGCTTGCTGTGTCCAGACTTTTCTAAAAATAACTCAAAGAAGTACTATGAGAATTGATAATTAAATAGGAAAACCTAACCTAACCTAGCACAACCTAGCCTAATATAATAAAATATACTCTAATCTAAACTAATATAAACTAATATGAACCAATATATTATAATATAAAAACACAACCATACTGTATATCATGACATCCATTACAACCCCATCAGTTGTGCAGTTTCCATCAGCATTCTTGTGGAGTAATAGTGGTATGTGATCTGTGTGATAAAGAGGTGGAAAATAAGCATTTTTGACATGAAGAAGTGTTGAATCAACTGTGGAGTGTTGAATGTCCCTTTCATCACATCTGAGAGGCACCAGGTGAGGGATGGATAAATTATCTCACAAAAAAAACATGAGTGTGGCATGGATGGCACATTATGTAAATTATAGCTGTGATAAACTGAGAGGTAAGCACAAGACCCAAAAACAAGTGGTCGCATCTTCTGAATCATGTTCATAAACATCATATTCTGAAAGAAAATTCCAAAAATTCCCAAAACACCTTTTATCAAAATAATACCAATTTTTCTCCATGAGGAAAACAAAGTGGTTAGGCTTGATCAGTTTAGGCATTTCTTTTAAGTTGGAGAAATGTTTTTTTTAACACACTAATTTCTGCTCCCCCACCCTAAAAAAAAATCATGAAAAGCAAAAT
This sequence comes from Ashinkailepas kermadecensis, assembly GCA_034440615.1. NCBI lineage: Eukaryota > Metazoa > Arthropoda > Thecostraca > Neolepadidae > Ashinkailepas > Ashinkailepas kermadecensis. Next base: position 1,235,799 of record JAOTOM010005169.1, on the reverse strand, counting down.
TTGGCTAGGTTAGGGGTAGCCTATTGATTTCAATTTTTAAGAAAAATAGTGTTAAAGTTTCTTTTTTTAAAGAATTTGTTATCTTACATGGAAGGTTGTGTTTGAATGCTAGGTTTTGTTGCCCTTTTTTCTTTCTTTTGAACATCATTTTTCGATGCTATATTATCCAACTCCAGGCCACTTTTTTTTTGTTATTTTGCCTGCCAACTGAAAAGTATTCATTTGTAGAGGAAATGAGTGGCCATATTATTTTAACCACATTCATAAACATTGCATTTGAAAACAAATTCCAAGAATTCAAAAATTACCTTAAAGTGCAAATTTACCAGTGTACCCACATACTCTTAAATTCTTGATAAACCACTGCACCATAGATAACCTAACATAAGCCAACCTAGCCTAGCTTAACATAGCCTACACTTCCCTTGCCCTTTTCTTCTTTTTAACATACCCTGGCCCAACATATTTTATTAATATTTTTTAAGATTGTCTTTTCAAAAAATGTTAATCTTTTGGTCACATTTCCCATTGAAAACAAGGCCACATCATCTTTATCATGCTCTGAACTGTGTTTTTGCAATGCTTTCTAATGCCATATTGGGCCTAAATGAGAAATATACCCTTTTCAGAAGATGACTAACTATGTAACTGATGATTAACTAAGTACAGCATCATTGCATGCTGTAGCCAGATAAACTGTTGTTATCTATGAATTTTGTGTAGTTAAAATGGAAACATTTAGAGGCGCCCTAAAACTCAAATAACTAACTAACTGGAAACATTTAGCATACCTCAATGAGATGGTTCTGGTTGTGGACTATTGGTGCCCTTATCACTGAAGTCCTTGGTTAGTATGGCAACCCCAGACAATGAGTGAATGCTGCCCTCACACTAGTTTGGATGCTTCAAGTAGGAAGTTGCACAATAACTTCAGAGCAAAATAAATACAACAAATAATACATAAGTAGAAAAACTTTGCCAAGCATAACCTAACCTAGCCTATCCTGACCTAGCAATAATATAAAATTAACATGCATAATACAATAGTATAACAGCAAGAAGATGCTGTTATTTCAATGGTAAATTTGTGAATTAAGGTGTTTTATGAATTCTTGGAGTTTATCCTTCCAATGCAATGTGTATTAACATGATGGAAATGATGGGATCACTAATTTCCAGTGCAAATGCTTACTTTTCATGTGGTGAGAACATCAACACCAAAAATGGGTTTGGTGTTAGGCAACAAAAGCAATGTTTAAGAATAAAATATAAATGCAACATAACTAAACCTAACCTACTCTCCCTTTGAAGAAAAGGAAATTTAAAACAAATTAAAAATGTAAAACAATGTTTGCTTGCAAAAATTTGCAACTAAAGACAAAAAGCCTAACCCAAGAAAACCTAAGCCTGCTTTTAAAGGAAAACAATTTTCTTTTCTTTTTCTTAGCTTTTTTGCACACCACAAAAACCTGAACTAACCTAACCTAACCTTAACACCTTTGTTTTCTTCATGGAGGCAAGTTGTGTGTAAAGCATGTCTTGTGAACACCTTAAAGCACACTAATACCATTCAAACTGCAAAGAATGGCACTACTTGAGATGCTGTTTATTCAACTGTCAGGGAGAACCAAAAGCATCCTGTAGGCTGCTGAGAGTGATTGTTTTATGGGCGCTACATGACCGACGTAATCGATGCGCCCTAAAGCCCTAATAACTAACTGAGAGTGATTGTTGATGCAGGTATGTAGTGTGAATTAATGTGGGATTAAGTTGGAAACTAACCATTTGTGACCAGGATGAGTATTTAATATCTTGTTTCCCACATAAAAAAGCACAAGTATGGATGCTTCACATCTTATCTCATGTAAGGCAGAAACTAATAAATGCAATGAAATGAAACCTAACCTAACATAGCTTGACCTAACCTTATCTAGTCTAACCTCTTTTCCAGAAACTAAAAAATTGTTAATTTTATTTTTAATGTTTCCAAAATTTGCACAATTCACTTCACGTTCACTTCAACAAAACCCAACTTGCCATGACCTCTGTTTTGTTCTACTTACACAAAATATGTCATGAAATTTTTGATCCAAAGTAACCTGCAATGATACCCCATTGAAAGCCTTGGTTAGATAATACTACGAAATCCATGGGCTCTCATCCAATTCATACCAATCAAAGCTTATGTTGTCAAAGCATTGCACCAATAATAGTTCAGTTATGTAAGTCATCACCACTGTATCATAATTATAAATTTAAAGTGCAGTGACACATAAAAACACCTGTATCTTTCAGGATTCCTTTCTGCTTTTCTCTGCATCTCTGGTAACCTATGGCAATGTCTTCTTGCCTGCTCATGCCATGGATGGGCCAAAAATGCATTCAGTTCCCTTCATTCTTCATAGTCTTCATTATCTGGTATTTTGTTATAGTACATTCTGAGTACTATCCAGGTCTGAACTTACATTTGCTTGCTTTATTGAAGCTTGTGCATGAAATTTGTGTTGTCAATTGTACACTAAATGGAAAATTTGATAATTATTGGCATCTGAAAAACAACTGAATATGAATACTGACTGGGGTTAAATGCTGGGCATTACTGGATGCCCTCTCCAGAGAACTTATCCAGATAACCCCTTCTTGCACACTGGCATCCAAACTTCCTGCTGATCTATTTTATCAGGAAGCAATGTGGAGTCTGGTTAAGGTCATGTCATGAACCAGGCTACAACGTGCAAGAATGTGTCCACTTGCTCTCTCCAGATCTCAAATCCAGAATGGTGCAGTTCCTATTTCAAATGCTGATATGGACACAATTTCCCAGATATGTTGTATATGGGGTAGAAGGGATTCTTACGTCAGTTTCCCATGCAATGCCATAGGTGGAATGCTCATCAGCAAGCATTCAGCAAGCGTCCTGCAGAATGGTGGCTCATATCCTGATTGACTGGTGTCACTGCTCCTGAGCTGCAGAATGGTGGCTCGTATCCTGATTGACTGGTGTCCCTGCCCCTGAGACGCATAATGGTGGCTCCTATCCTGATTGACTGGTGTCCCTGCCCCTGAGCAGGTGCTCGACTTTTTTTCTCTCTTCTCCTCGCCGGGATTGTTTATTTTATTTCCCGAGCGCATAATGGTGGCTCCTATCCCAATTGACTGGTGTCACTGCTCCTGAGCCGTATAATGGTGGCTCGTATCCTGATTGTTTGACGTCACTACTCCTGAGCCGCGGAATGATTGCTCGTATCTCGATTGTCTGGCTTCACTGCTCATGAGCCGCATAATGGTGGCTCGTATCCCAATTGACTGGCGTCACTGCTCCTGAGCCGCGGAATGGTGGCTCGTATCCCGACTGACTGGCGTCACTGCTCCTGAGCCGCAGAATGGTGGCTCGTATCCCGATTGACTGGCGTCACTGCTCCTGAGCACTTCGCAGTGATGCGCGGATTGATAAAAGGGGTTTTTTGGGGGATTAATTTTTTTTTTTTTTTAAAAGGACAACGTTATAATTCTTTTCCCGGGGAATTTTTTTTTTTTTTCTCCAGTTCTAGTGGGGCAATGGGGATCCGGCTTTCAGGATATTGCGCGGATCCGGTTAGGACAGGGTGGCGTGGGGGATGGAACGTCTTGCAAATTTGCTGCATAACGGGTATTTATTCTATCATAAATACGGTCCGCGCTCAACTTGAGCACGCTCAATATCATATAAACTGGCTTGGATAAACAAGCAGTGATTACGCCTGGTCTATCCAGGCCACCGAATGAAAAATGTCCTCGGAGCATACACGAAATAACGAAACGAATGTAACAATGCAAACAATGAAACCTTATGAAATATGTAGCGGCGCTTGGCTCAAATACACTCTGTTGCCCACTCCCTGTGTCTTGGTGCGAATTTATTTTGTCCTGTTTCCTTTACTCGAGCGTGTGCTGCGCTTGTTTGCTTCATCGAACGATGTGCTCTTCGTTTATAGGCACCATGTTTTCTCTGACACCTCTGCGCTGCGATGTCTCTCCTGGATTGGACCCCACGAACAACCGTGCGAGCAAGAGAAAAGCTATGTATAAGAAAGGAACGCCGCCTTGGAGGGAGCTTCATAAGCAGGTATGGAGTTGACGAGTCTGTTCGCCATTATATAGGTATATGCTATAGGTATATAGGTTATGCAGGAACGCATCGGCCTTAACGATGGTCAGAGCGATGAAAGTTATCTGGAATAAACATTTTTTCCTTCGATAAATGCCAACTGTAACAAGCCACTATTCTGTGAAAGCGTTTCTGTACGCATTGTATGCGTCTCGCCATATGCCGTCTCTAATTGGTAAGATCCTCCGTAATTGTGAAAATGCCCACTGGTGAAGCAAATTATGTCTTCAGCCTTTCCAAATGTTTGCTAAATGATTCAAGTAACAACTGTTTCACTGTGGCTCATGAACATAGACATGAGTCACTAATTGCTTTATAGGTGACTTATGGTCAACGCTGGATATCTCCCGCCAAACCACAGGGGTCCGGGTCCGACCATTCTAAGATTGAATGGGCAAAATGATGAGCTAACATTAGCAGGGTACCAAAACAGGGGGCACGGACCCTCGACCCACCCTAGATTCCCAGCTATGCTTGTGGCGGTACTCATATCAAGATCCCTGGCCAGGACCCGGGACCGCGTATTGGGGTATTGAACGAACAGGACCAGGATAGTACACAGCTCTACCGATATGTTGCACCACCAGAACCAGGGTATTGTGCAACCAGTACCGGGATGCTGTACAACCTCATGCGGATATGACGGCGGTTTCCAAACTAACGTATGTGGGTGTATAGTGCACCAAAATGTATTTTGACCTTTGGTATCAGAGTGGAGCATTGTTCTTGAAAATATAGTATCAGATTGAAAAGATTAAGTAAGAAAAGGTGGAATGTAGGATTTTTCAAGCTAATTATGATGTTGCAGCGAAAATCTAGTGCACCTTGAAATAAATGATGGTAATAAGATTGTTATTTCTTGATTCTTGGTGCCTTTCAGTTTCATTGTTTTTACCAGTGCAGACATAGAAAAAGACAGGAATAGAAAGTTATTAATGATCTTGGATGGTAGTAGCGGATAATTATTCCCAGCTGCATGCCAGTTCACATACAAATCTGTAAATTTTGGGACCGTGGAGATATGTGCTGCAGAGACTGCGGAGGAGACGATGGTTCTCAGACTGTCCTGCGGGGACGTGTTGCAGAGGCTGCGGGAGAGACTGCGGGACGGCAGGCACCGGCTGATGAATCGTCTGCGCGGCCTGGACGCCCCAGGCGTGACCGGCGCGTCCCGTGTGTGTCCTGGCCAGGACGCCATGCTGGCCGAGTGGGAGCAGCTGCAGAGAGACATCATCGCTGAAGGTGCGTGAGGGGGGACGAGTGGTCTAGGGGTAAGATGCTCGTCTCACAATCGAAAGGTTGTGGGTTCGAGTCTCACCTGTCGCTACTCTTCGCCCGTGACCAATCGGCGTGAGAGATTGGCGACGCTACATGACTCAACGGTCGACGTGTCGTAAAACCAATAACCAACCAAGGTGCGTGAGGGGGCGGAACATACCCGACGCACCCGAACGAAACTAACCGCACCCGGTTATCGTGGGCCACTCCATCTGTAGGCTTGTGCTAAGTGGGCTAGTTCGGTCTGGTGTTTTAGCACGTTCATTCAGTTGTATTGCGAAAGGTATTGTTTTGTTCAAGCAAGCCGTACAAGGAGCTTCAATGAGGGAAGATCTCGGGAACTTTCGGTGCTCGTAAGGTGGGCCAATTTCCTCATTCGATACTGCGGCGACGTAGGTTTGAAAGTATGAAAGTTCCGGAACCATAGGGATAAATCCCTGGGTAACCCTGCTCATATTCTCCCGGTGTGAAGCAAATTTCATTAAGTGGCAAGCGGCTTTAGGGGGGGTTTTGGGGGGGAAGGTTTTTTCTCAAAAAAAAAAATGGTGGTGTGTTTTTCTCCCCTCTCTCTCTTCTCCCCCCCCGCCCAATGGGGGTGAGAGATTGGGGAGGCTACATGACTCAACGGTCGACGTGTCGTAAAACCAAAACCACCCCCGAAGCTGATGTCTTGAAATTAGGTGAGCCTTCACTAAGGCGTGAGCATTTTTATCACGTGATCGTGAGCCAGGGCTTTGGTTGAATTATTTGTGAATGGGTTGTCTTCCACTCCATTTTCTTTTGGTCCCCTCATGTCTTCTAGGTTCAACGTGGAACCCTACTTAGTTCCTGCCCGCCTCCCCCTCCGATGCTTGGGAGCAGTTTAGCTAATACATGCATTGGCCCACTGGTCGGTTTCATCAATTACGCCGCTGTTCCAAACAACTAGGTATTGATTTGATCTGTATCGCTGGCGCTCTGCTTTTAGCGGCACTTAATCTATGTGTTGGCATTTTCCTTTTGTATGTGAAGATTTGAAGTGTTTGCAGAGCATGGTGATGTATGGATGCATGTGAAGGTCATAGTAAAGAGTAGTTTTATACATATCTCATCTCGCCTGCATAGCCACCTTTATTTGAACTTGTTCTTGTCCGAATAGGGACATTTTGAAGAATAGGTGATTGACAATAGTATACATTAGGTTTAGCTTACAACAAATCTTAGCATCTTCTGCTGCGACGTGCTGTTTTTGTCCATGTAATCTAATGAACATGAGGCACCATAATTGTTACCAGCGAGCCCAAGGGCGGAGTGATTCGATAGTTCGCAGAAAGAAACTCAACGAGACAGCCCGGCTCGGCGATGGCGTCTTGCTCTGTTCATAACTTCGCAATGGTGTACCCTATAATCGCTGATAGAGCATGGGTCTCTATATGGGATTGATATATGGGTCTCTGTATGGGATTGAGTAGCCCTCGGTCTCTAATATTTGAGTAGTTTCAATTCACGAGGCTCTGGCATGCCTGCTTTTCCCTTCTGCAATTTTCGAAGAGTAAAGCGGCTCGCGTTAAATGAATACATCATTCGTGTGGGTTAGTTTGATGAATTGAGCATGGCCATGCTGTTCTTCCCATTGCTTTGCTTTCATTTCATTTAGTTTTGTCGCCGGAAATTCGGTGTCTATGTTATGAGATGCATGGTACGGAGTGAATTGGGCGTGCCGGACCTGTGTCGCTAGAGACGGAGAGTGGTTCGTAAGGTGGGTGTCGTTGTCTCTGACGTGGCCCGTCCCGCCAGAGACGGATAATGTAACCCAGCAGATGGATGCTGCCGACTCTGACCTGACCTGATGGGCGCCAAATGACCCTGTAGTCGGCTCGCCCTTAAACCCAAATAATCAATCAACTGACCTGACCTGCCCTGACAAGTACCGTCAGAGACGGATAATCTGATCCAGGCGATTGGTGGTGCTGAGTTTGACGTGACCGGCCCTGATTTGTATCGCCAGAGAGGGATACTCGTACACAGGAGATGGGCGGCGCCGACTCTGACCTGACCTGTACAGCCAGAGATGAATAATCTGATCCAGCAGGTGCTGGCTCTGACCTGACTTGGCCTAACCTGTTCGACAGAGACGGGTAATCTGATCCAGGAGATGAGCGGCGCCAGCTCTGACCTGATCTGTACCGCCAGAGACGGAGAATCTGATCCAGGTGATTGGTGGTGCTCACTCTGACCTGACTTGGCCTGACCTGTTCGACAGAGACGGATAATTTGAACCAGCAGATTGGTGGTGCTGACTCTGACCTGACCTGTACCGCCAGAGACGGTGAATCTGACCCAGACCTGGCTCTGACTTGATCTGGCCTGACCTCTTCGACAGAGACGGATAATCTGATCCAGGAGATGGGCGGCGCCGGCTCTGACCTTACCTGGGCCGAGACCTCAGACTTCCTACTCAGTGAACGGCTCGCCTGCCCTCTCTGCCAGACGACCATCGCTGATCTGACTCCTGACCTGCGACTGATCTGCCGCTGCGGCCTGAACGTTCGTGTGACATACGCCGACCTGGGTCAGGTCAGGGCGCACCTGATGACGGTGGTGGAAGGCCACGAAGCCGTCTGCCCCGAGGCGGAGGTGTTTTTCACTCAGATGGCTGGCGGTCTGCTGATGCTGTGCGGCGAGTGCGGCCTCCAGACGGCTGCCCTCCAGTAGCGCTACCGCTCTGAAGTGGCGCCTTCCAGTAACACCACCGTTCTGAAGTGGCTGCCTCCAGTGACGTCGCCGCTTGGGGGTGGCTGCCTTCCAGTAACACCACCGCTCTGAAGTGGCTGCCTTCCAGTGACGTGGCCGTTCCGAGTGGCTACCCTCAAGTGACGTCGCCGCTCGGGAGTGGTTGACCTCCAGTGACCGCCGCTCGGGAGTGGCTGACCTCCAGTGACGTCGCCGCTCGGGAGTGGTTGACCTCCAGTGACCGCCGCTCGGGAGTGGTTGACCTCCAGTGACGTCGCCGTTCGAGAGTGGCTGCCCTCCAGTGACGTCGCCGTTCCGGAGTGGCTGCCTTCCAGTGACGTGTCGCTCGGGAATGGCTACCCTCCAGTGACATTGCCCTCGGGAGTTGTCTCCAGTGACGTCGCCGCTCGGGGTGGTGATCCCAGGACGTCGCCGCTGGGGTGGTTGACCTCCAGTGACGTCGCCGTTCGAGAGTGGCTGCCCTCCAGTGACGTCGCCGTTCCGGAGTGGCTGCCTTCCAGTGACGTGTCGCTCGGGAATGGCTACCCTCCAGTGACGTGTCGCTCGGGAATGGCTACCCTCCAGTGACGTGTCGCTCGGGAATGGCTACCCTCCGGTGACATTGCCGCTCGGAGGCGGTTATCCTCCTGTGACGTGGAAGTGGATGTCGTTTAGTGGCGCTGCCGTCGGGAATGGTCGTCGCGCAGTGGTGGTCTGGTCGGCAATGGCTACTTCCCGGTGACACCCCATTCGGGTCGTTGTCTCAGTGTGGATGGGCTGAAGCAGGAGCTCGACACTGACTGCATACGATGAACCTACTTCCACTACGCGAATTGAGTAGTTGGTCGGCCTTTGACGAGTGGTTGGCGCTGGCTCGACGGAATATGACCTGTCCGTGCTGGACTCCGACTGGTGTTATCTGTGATTTTGCAGCTCTGTGTTGATACTGCCGAATATTTGTATGTGCCTACGCTCAAGTTGCTGACCAATGAAGCCATATGCGGCAGGTGCAGGAAGAGTAGTGTAGAGTTACGACAAAGGATGCGCTGTGAGTGATACGATGGCACCTGGGGGTCCTACGACACCAGCATGAACGATGGCGAGCGTTATGCGACTTGTATGGTTGGTCGTTGATATTAAGGCACCAGCTAAATATGTTCTTTTGTTTAATAAGTTAGCAGAAACCCCGTTTGAGAAAATTTAGCGGCATGGTGGAGTGTTCATCGCCCTTTGCTCAGGGTCTGAGTGGATTAGAAGATGAATACCGCGAACACGTTTCTGAACTGATCACAGTGAAACATCTGCATGGACAAACCGGATCCCATTGGTGAGAGGAGTTCGGAAATGTGTTGTGTTGCCCGTGCTGTCGTTCCTCGTTGGTGTTGCCCGTGCTGTCGTTGTCGTATCGCGTGCTGTGTTGTTTTTCCGTGCTGTCGTTCCTGTCGTATCTGTTGTGTTGCCCGTGCTGACGTTCCTGTCGTATCTGTTGTGTTGCCCGTGCTGTCGTTCCTGTCGTATCTGCTCCCTGTGTTTTATCCGCACTGTCGCGGTACGGGCGGCTGCCCGTCCCGCAACTGACCTGGCTAAGAATATATGTCGCTAAATCTTCCACGGCGTGTTGCGATAATCATGACAATTTGGGGAGGGCCGCACCACATCTGCCGAGCCAACAGGGACACGGGTCGAATGTCTGCATTTGAAGCGCCGCCGCCGCCGCCTGTACCTGCTCCTGTTCATCTCGTTCGTCAGCGTGGCAATCTGCCGCTGCACTTCACTGCGCTGGTGATTAGCGTCGGCTGGTGCTGGTGTGCCAGTCCAGTAGCAAGTCGAGTCGATTGTCCCATCGTCAGACCGGTCTGCCCGTCGCTGACGGGCACAGTCGGCCCTCAGTTCTCTACACAGACCGTCGCGACTACTTCATAATCCCACAGGCATGCTGGCGTATTCACAGCTCCCCCGCCTTGGAGCTGACAACCGAACACAATACACGGCCATTGCGCCGGCAACAGCCGAAAGATGTATCCGCTGAGTCCTGTGACTCGTGAACCGAGAACGCAATCTACCGTAGCTCCATGGCCCCGTTGTGAAGGTATTAGTGTCGTCCCGTGACAGTGAGGTGATGTAGGTGAGCTGTCGACTCGTCAGGGCCCCCTATATAGGCAGTAGTGTTGTCCTCCCGTGACAGTGAGGTGATGTAGGTGAGCTGTTGACCCGTCAGGGCCCCCTATAAAGGCAGTAGTGTTATCATCCCGTGACACTGAGGTGATGTAGGTGAGCTGTTGACCCGTCAGGGCCTCGCTGTAAAGACAGTAGTGTTGTCCTCCCGTGACAGTGAGGTGATGTAGGTGAGCTGTTGACCCGTCAGGGCCCCCTATAAAGGCAGTAGTGTTGTCCTCCCGTGACAGTGAGGTGATGTAGGTGAGCTGTTGACCCGTCAGGGCCCCCTATAAAGGCAGTAGTGTTGTCCTCCCGTGACACTGAGGTGATGTAGGTGAGCTGTTGACCCGTCAGGGCCTCGCTGTAAAGACAGTAGTGTTGTCATCCCGTGACAGTGAGATTATGATGTAGGTGAGCTGTTCACCCGTCAGGGCCCCGCTGTAAAGACAGTAGTGTTGTCCTCCCGTGACAGTGAGGAGGTGAGTGTGAAGTTAAGGCAGTAGTGTTGTCCTCCCGTGACAGTGAGGTGATGTAGGTGAGCTGTCGACCCGTCAGGGCCCCGCTGTAAAGGCAGTAGTGTTGTCCTCCCGTGACAGTGAGGTGATGTAGGTGAGCTGTTGACCCGTCAGGGCCCCCTATAAAGACAGTAGTGTTGTCCTCCCGTGACACTGAGATGATGTAGGTGAGCTGTTGACTCGTCGGCAGTGCTGCTCGACGGCCATTCGAACCTCGGTGCAATGAGTGAGTATTCATGTGTGTATGCGCAGTCGAATGGTGTCCCAACGAACGTTGCGACTACCCTACCAAGCTTAAAATATTACAATCCTGGTCAAATCATGCTGCACGGAAGCCGTTACGCCTGAAGCCCCCTAAGCCTGCTCCAACCCCACCGACGTCAGAAAAGTTTCGTTGAAACATGTAATTAGAGTAGGTAATAGGCAATTTCAGTTACATGTTTTGCTTCGTGCGGGCTGTAAGCTGACGTGCATACTATCAATTGCAGTATCCTGCAACTCAAACATTTTAATGGAGGTCAGCACGTATTATAACTGCTCTGCCCTCTGGAATAGAGGTTTACTTCTTGAATAGTATTTGATGAAATAGTACAGCATTCAACTTCAACCGTCTGAATTCGCCACATCCCATTACGCATTAATGCCAAGGATAAGGTTCAAAATTTGTTTTTTCCTATGCGTCGCACCTGTCATATTGTCGAATTATTTCCATATCACAACGGGTTTTGACATCCTGACTTAATGAATTTCCTAACACTGCACTGGTCTTGATGATACAATCGATAAGAACCATCCTCCAGACCGGTCAAACAGTGAAAAGGCTGCGATCTCGGCTGGCTTCCTTTCAAATGGCACTTGGACCTCAGCCTAGTGCCGCAATTGAGATGTCTCAATCGCTCTTTCAGCCTGCCTGAAGAATAAATAGTGGGTGAACGGCGTGACCCTGCCCGAAGTCCACCAGCGGTGTGTGGCGACAGGGAGCCGGCAGGCCGCCGAGGCACCCTGCCCGAAGTCCACCAGCGGTGTGTGGCGACAGGGAGCCGGCAGGCCGCCGAGGCACCCTGCCCGAAGTCCACCAGCGGTGTGTGGCGACAGGGAGCCGGCAGGCCGCCGAGGCACCCTGCCCGAAGTCCACCAGCGGTGTGTGGCGACAGGGAGCCGGCAGGCCGCCGAGGCACCCTGCCCGAAGTCCACCAGCGGTGTGTGGCGACAGGGAGCCGGCAGGCCGCCGAGGCACCCTGCCCGAAGTCCACCAGCGGTGTGTGGCGACAGGCAGCCGGCAGGCCGCCGAGGCACCCTGCCCGAAGTCCACCAGCGGTGTGTGGCGACAGGGAGCCGGCAGGCCGCCGAGGCACCCTGCCCGAAGTCCACCAGCGGTGTGTGGCGACAGGGAGCCGGCAGGCCGCCGAGGCACCCTGCCCGAAGTCCACCAGCGGTGTGTGGCGACAGGGAGCCGGCAGGCCGCCGAGGCAGTTCGCATCCGATAACGTGAAGTTATCGGTTTAATTTTGACCCTCTCTATCCTTCCCGGGACGGGTGTGATGCGGCAGCGGCGGCTGAACACGACGTTCACCCTTCGCCATGTCGCCCCGTGCGGCGGTGGTTCGTGAGTCAACGGGTGCGACCCCAACGACCTACGATGTCTCCAACCGACGTGGCACTGACCTGGGTGTCTTCCCATCGTCTGGTACGAGCTCGGCTGGACGCTCTGCGCGGCCATTGGCGCTGTCAAAAGCATGCTGACGTCGGATGCTCGCTATGGATATAGAAAGTTCCTTCCACTGATCTGGGATATTGTCTTGGTCTGGTGACAGAATCTCCGTACACCGGTGTTAGCTGTGTGCTTTGGTCGGTTTTGGATGGCTTCGTTAAGATTGGCTTAGGCTTCGTTAGTTTCTCCGTGAATGGCGATCAGATTAAGCTGTGATAAAAATTACGAGGATGACATGCATACATACCATTAGCTGTCAACTAGTGAACCGCAGTTAGTAGTAAGCAGGGAACGCAGAACATCAACATAAATCTGCTTATCATTCGTTCATGATGGTTGATCGGAACAAAAAGTGTGTTTATAAATAATACAAATTTAGACATTCGAACCCTTTCGTTGTCGCAATACATAGCGTCAACAATTTTCACTTACCATTGCTCGCTTTCGGCTTACAGCTATCGCAAGATTTACGTGGTATAACATACCAGCGTTCATGGCCGATTTTCTCGCACATATATCACGCTATTTCCATGCACAGCCGTCAGCAATACACGGTGCGATCTCACAATGGAATTATCATCCTTAACCGAGATTCTGACCCATGACCCATCGGTGCCGGCTGTTCCGTGGGGGCGTGCAAGGAACCCTCTATGCCTGCATGCAACACACAAAGGACCCAAAGACTCTCCATACCCTAATGAATGCAACATAAAAAAAATCCGAAGTATCCTCCATACCCGCATGCAACACCCTGAGGATCCAACGGACCCTCTATACCTGTATGGAACACCCTAAGGACTCAAAGGATCCTCCATTCCTGCGTTCAACACAGTCAGAAAATCGACAATTTTATCCCTATTGGCTATAGACCACTTTTATAAATATTGGAGGCCTGTCCACTGGCGGCATCATCCATGGGAACCACAGTATATATTCAGGTGGATCCGGAAATTTCAATCGGGGAAGGTGGGGCATGGGCACTCGTCTGAAAAGGTACTATTTCCCTGGAAGGGCCTCATTGATGAACATTTCAAGGGAACGCACTCGATTGTGCCTGGACAAGCTCCTTTGGCTGAAAGGTGCAAGGGGGTGCACTCCAGCGTCCTATAGAGGGGCACCTTTCCCAGTCAGAGAGCGCCGCCTTTCCATGCGGGGAGGGGGGGGGCACGTGCGTTCTGTGTCATTCTCCCCTTGGATGCTCTCCTGTGCATAGTTGGCACATATATGGCGATGTGCATAATTCAACCCATATTCATGCCGGGGTATATCCTCACCGGGGTATATGAGCTGTGCAGAAGGCTGCCGCCGAGCCCCGCCGACCCAAGGCCGGCACCTGATCGGTGGACTGCATGTGTGGCCTCGGGCGGTAGTTCGCTCGACCCGTCGGGTCGAGCGGCTGGAATAAATAATATCGATCGGGTCCAGCTAAGCCGAGCGTCTGGCATGCCAGAGGCACGGGATCGATTCCCCGCGGTTCCCGCTCTTTATGCCAGGATGAGAGGCAGGCGACGCCATATGGTCTCTGCTGCTGAGCGCGTCGTGAAGTCACGACCAACCAATCGCGATCGGGTCAGGCTGGCGGTCACATCAAACCACAGGGGTGACCGGCACGTGTGCAAACAGCTTTGTGGCTAATATGCGAGAAACGCGAGGTATGTGTGCGTACATTGCTGAGGTGTCATTCCCAATGTTAGCGTGCAGTTCGATTTCTGGTGGCTTGTCGCTTAGCTGGTCGATTTTCTGTCTTGAAATCCAAAGAGCTACAGTGGGTGGTTTTCGTTTCTCGTTTGTATTTTGTCAATATATGTGACTGTGAACGCCAAAGATCCAGTTTAAGTAGTGTTCCAGATTTTGTAACTACACAAAATTGTAATGTTCTCGATTGACATGAAGCGCGGAGCATTGGTAGAGTTGCGAGAAATCTTCCGACAAGTTGCATTCTCTTTATAAGCTTAAGCAAGCTCTACACACCGAATTTCATTTTTTATGTTCCTGGAAACTTTTTTTGCCAACACCTGTGGCCATCCTTCGAAATTACAATGATTCGGTAATTGAAATGTTTGTGCGAGCTGTGCGGGGATGTTCATTCACAAAAGATGTACAGATGCGCTCTAAAAATAGCACTCATTTGCTGTCTTTCACACCGCCAGGAGGAGATGGATATGCGTACTTTCATATGACGTGCGTGTATGCAGCCTGAATTATGCGATTTTCCCATATTTTGCGCCAACCTTCATCAGTCTCCTCACAGAACAGGTCTCAGAGTTCATCTCAAGAGCATAAAGCATGCTCATTAACTAGAAACCTCCAACATATTGCGCCTCTCGTGCCTCCCCTGCCTCTCATTACGATCTTGTAGGAATGCCACTGACGGGGCTCGGGAGAAAACGGAGCGAATGGGGGATGGCACACACACTGGACGTGTAGAGCGGCAGAAAAATAGCGGCTATGGTGCTGGTCTCGCCACCATGAGGTTTCGAGTTCAAGTCGCGCTAGGCTCTTGGATTATCGCTTCCCCGCGGTCATGAGCCGGAAGCTGTGTTTAGGAACAACTATATGGGACGAGCAGATTAATGGTTTTACACTTAGAGACGAGACAAATTATGTGGAGTGGCTTGACATAAACACTGGAGTGGCTCCCAGACGAATGGAGCGGCTCCCAGACGAATTGAGTGGCTCCCAGACGAATTGAGCGGCTCCCAGACGAATGGAGTGGCTCCCAGACGAATTGAGCGGCTCCCAGACGAATTGAGTGGCTCCCAGACGAATTGAGCGGCTCCCAGACGAATTGAGCGGCTCCCAGACGAATGGAGTGGCTCCCAGACGAATGGAGTGGCTCCCAGACGAATGGAGTGGCTCCCAGACGAATGGAGTGGCTCCCAGACGAATGGAGTGGCTCCCAGACGAATGGAGCCCCCAATGGAGCTCCCAGACGAATGGAGTGGCTCCCAGACGAATTGAGCGGCTCCCAGACGAATTGAGCGGCTCCCAGACGAATGGAGCGGCTCCCAGACGAATTGAGCGGCTCCCAGACGAATGGAGTGGCTCCCAGACGAATGGAGTGGCTCCCAGACGAATTGAGCGGCACGGAACGTCAGGGCTCGGATGAAATGATTGGGCGGTCTCCAAAACTGGCCACAAGGTCAGACAAGGGATCGCGAGTCATCGTAGGCGTGAGAGCACGGGAGCATGGCGGGTCACTGTTTATATTTTCGAACAGTTTTTGATCAGCAGCAGGCACATGAGCAACAACTTAAGATAGCTTCTACATGGGCATCGTCACCACATTCAACCTCATGTACTTCAACAATACGCATACTGCGATCCATGGAAAGGATCGATCTAACAAAGAAAACTAACGCACCCATCCTACCAAAACCCGTGGCAACGCCCACAAACTGCTGTTCCAACCCCAAACTATGAGGCCATTCTGACACCACTTCGCCCGGGTGGCGCCTCGAGGGTGACATTTAAATAAATTTCAATCCAGTATCCAGTTAGTAATGTAATCGTGGCTAAGCTAATTAAATTCAGGTTTGACAATTCGCGACTTCGTTAATTTTCTATATTTAAAAGCAAATCCAGTTCCGGTATTGGTACAACAATACGAGCCCAATCCAAGATCTACCCATATGCCTCCTAAACGTCAACAACCGTACTGGAATCTTGTTCGGCTCCGTTGACTGGATTTTCTCACTTCCTGTTTTATGTCTCCAGTTTCCGTTCGGTTTCTCATCTTGTCGTTTCCATGTTTGATCAGTATTTCCTGATAATCAGGTCCGATGTCGGCTTTCTGGCATTTGAAAAGCGTGGCTTGAACCTCGACCAACTATTTCTGTCGATGTGAACCACAAATTCATGAAGACAAGGAGGGCCTGTGTAGAAATCATCACATCGGCCCTGTGCCCCTAACTAACCATAGACGGGCTACCATAAAATTAATACCATAAAACAAACTACTATACAATTAGTAGAATTTAATATGTCATCAACCTGCGCTGGAAACACTTGCCAAATTGATCAAGAAGTAATTGTTCTAAGGCTATTCTCTTATGGGAACTTCTCATATTCGACAACTTTTCATTGTTTTACCTGGCGACACTTATTCTTGCCCCTTACTTCAAGTGTCTTCTGAATCACCCCATCGAACCTGATGAAACTTTGCACTACTTTAGTGAAAGAAAGAGCATCCTTGGTGAAAGCACCCCCATAATTAACCCGAGCGATGTCGAAACGAGGCTTACGCCTCTCGGGATCGAAGAAAAACAAATAAGATTGCCCTCTCTGACCCAGAATGCCACAATTTTCCTCTCCAATTCCAAGAGTCCAACACAAAGAAAATTAACCTATTGCCCGAAATTGCACATAATTTTCCTCTCGAAATGCAGGATTTCAAGACATCAATCCAACAATGGTCAAGGTTGAGATGACAGTTTGCAGGCAACTTGAGTGCAGTAGGTACTTGTCCAAAGGGTGGGTGTTGATATGGCACCATCATCATGACAAAAGGTGCTTTGTGGTTGTCCTGGTTGCAAATTCAATGGTAAATTAAAAGCATTGGACAGGCACATGGAAGCAAAGCATGCAGGTCTACCTAGCTGTTTGCAGATCACTGTTTTTTTTGGGGGGGGGACCAGTGGCAGTCATGGTGAGTTGGTGCAAAATGTGCAGGTAAGACTGAATATCTTCCTATTAATCAAAATCATCTTTGCAATATATGACAATCGTGACAGTCATTTGTTCATGTGCAAACAAATATACGTAGATTGACACTTTTTGTGTCATGCTAGGCCTTTTCTTGCTTTGTTTTCATGCATTTGTGGTGTTGATTTGCTTTGGCAATTACCTATAGCTCAGGTTGGTAAAGTTCTTCGGTGCACTATCTTCATCCACAATGTTTCTCAGTCTGGAATATCTGGTTAGCCAGTTTGAGACAATGCTGACTTGCAGAAATGTCAGCCATTGTCAGCCATTGTCAGCCATTGTCAGCCATTGTCAGCCATTGTCAGCCATTGCAGAAATTGTCACCAGGTGAAATGCTTGAGTTCTTCCATTCTGGGTCTCTTTTATTTAAATAATTTCACCCCGACACTTTGATAAGTTTGATTCTTTGATCAGAGTATTTGTTATCAGCTGAACTTGTTGCATTGACCAGGAGTGTTATCAATGCACGGACACCAATGCAAAATATGACATCTGACGCCCTGTCGTTTATGTTGGTACAATGGTACAAAAAAATTGTATTGGTAGATTTTCATTCTAAGGTGTTAATGGCATCTTGAGAAAAATGATTTCAATGCTATGTTTGTGAGCATGATTAAGATAATGCGACCACAATTTCCATCAGAAGGGCTGACTTTTTGGTTTGCGAGCAAAATAATGCCAAGAATTGGGCTTTGGGTGCGGGAACATATAATGAAGAATACTGCACAATTCACAAAAACACGCAACCTAACCTAACCTGACATAGCTCAGCCTAGGCTAGGCCAAGTTATTTTTCTTTCTTAAAAATGAACAAAAACTTTTCTATTCAATAATTTAACATTTCAAGACACCAATCTGAAGTTGACCTATCCCAGCCGAACATTTTTCAGAGAAAAACATTCAGTTTTATTTTATTTTTGTAGGTGCATCTCACACTAAAAATGCACAAAGTAATATAACCTACCCTATCCTCTTTTTTACAGAGGTAAAACTTGAACTCGTGAACAACTTAACCTGCGATAATGCCTTTATATTTTTAGCTCCACCCAATGCAGGCATTACCATGTAGGGTGAGTTGTAATTAGGCATATTAATTAATGATCAGAATATGTTTGCATCTAAGCTCCGGCCCAGAACAAAAAACAAATTCATGCTACCTAATATTGATCATTTAATTATCTATTGGACAAGTTGTAGCATTGCTCCATTCTCACAATCTCATCGGTGTGGTAATGAAGTTGGATGTTCGCATAGTAGATACCAAAGCTTTTGCTGCTGCTCCATTTATAACAAGATTGAAGATGCTCCAATCATCTGCTTCTTGTAATTATTTCAACTTCGTAGTCAAAAGCTGTTCATGGCAGTGGGAGGATGTAAGGCTGCAAGCGTATCCAGCTGGACAGTTCAAAGAAAAAAATCGTTCAACCTCCTTACTGTGACCAGCAATTATGAAGGAGCCACCATGGAATGGTGACAACTGACAGAATCATTCATAATTGTACTATTTCCACATAACAAGATGGCTCATTATACATATTAAGAATATAGCGCCATGAACAGCGGTAAACGCCTAAATAATGATGTGGTAAACAACTTCTTTCCAGCTACATGCTGACTTAGGTATGTTGCGAAGTGTTCCATGGCTTACGTATGAGGCATGTTCTAAAGTGCACCACCTTGAATTATGAGTATCTGGGGTCAGTATTTAATCAGTTATTGCTGTAGTGCATGGAAAGAAAGCTACACGGAGTGTGCTTATCTCAATTTGTCAACATGCTGATACGTTTTTTGCATTTCCCCACTGGTCTAATGGTTTCCATACATCAGACATGCTTGGTGTAATCATGGTTTGCAATACTCTTAACTGCGTTGATAGCGTTAATTTCTTGTGCGTGGCATGTCATTGGGAAATGGAACAATTTTAAGTTATCTGAGTTTGTTGGGCATGAGGTAAGCGGAGGTTATGTACGTGGTTCATCGATGCTTACGCCATGCTTGGCTGAAGGTCGGTGCCATTATGCTATCTCTGCGCTCCAGTAACAATCGTAACAATGCGTTGTAGTATCACATAAACCAGACGACTGTATGATACCTATTCACCGTAACAGACGAATATAATTGTGTTTGTCACTGCATGAAGACAGAATTGAATGCTATTTCATGCTATGTGAGACAGCATCTGCTTCAGCATGTGACAGTCTGGCAGTGTCTGATATTTTGTAGGTGGCAGGCTGGACACTTTTTCACCTCTGTCCCTGAGTCTTGCCGCTTTTATCCAACAACGTTTTTATGAACTGTGCATCCTTTCAATTCTTTCGGCGAAGAATATGAACATGGCGCGTGGTGTTGCATGTACCACCAATTCCTCGGGGGGGGGGGGGAGATACGATGTGATGGGATGGGGTCTATTATAGCGAGAAGTGTGTCATGTCACAGAGCAATTCACTTCAATGCCGGGATCCCGACATTGAAGTAAGCTGCTCTGTGGCAGGACACAATCGATACAATAATATACCCCATCATATCACATCATGTTTGATCCTCGGGAAATTGATGGTATACACAACACGACGCAAAATGCTTGAAATATACGACTGTTATAGTGCGTGCGAAATATTGCAGGACAAGCTGAATGTACAGATAAACGTAACAAACCCTATAAAATCAGAAGGGGTGAAATTTGCTTGATCTCCTCGTGATCTGCCACACAGCATGCATCCCTGACCTTTTGCTTCTTGTTAGACTAAACATTTCCACTTTGTACGCCGATGCTCATGGGACGGCAGTCAGCCACAGAGCGAGGTTGTTTGCGGATTTTGCCAATTGTGCTGTGGCTATCCAAAGGCGGCAGCTAAACTCTACGCACTAATTTTGGTCGTAATTACGAGCGAGAGTCAACGCCAGTGAGTATATCCGCAAGCATAAATGCAAAAATACTTACAAACAGCCCGACCGTCACGCTTTCTAAATCACGGCTCTGTTATCACTTTGCCTCGGTGGTTTCGCCCCGCCGGCACTCGCTCTGGTTTGATGAGGATGTTCAACATGCATTGCGAGATAAAGAGGAAGCTTTTAATCCCACTAAACGGTGCAAAGCACTACCTAACGTAAGGGACTTCGAAAATACTCGGCGGTGCTTTAAAACTGTATCCTGTTCTGAGCATCAGCAGCATAGCAAGGGAATCATTGGTGACTTTAAAACCAATTCCAAGAGGCTTTGGTCCTTTTTGACGGGCATTAAAGGATCGAAGACGGCAGTGCTCTTATAGGGCGATATTGAAGTGAGGGGGACGCTGAACGTGCTAACCTGTTAGATCGCACTTTTGGAAGCAATCTCTTATGTCCCGATGTTACTGCATACTCTGCCGCCCCCATACACGACGTACCGAACCTAGATGGCATTACCTTATCGTACCACAGCCGCTATCACCAACACGGTGGCAGGCTAGCAAAACTCACTCTCACACACACACACATATCGTACCCTGACGTCCCATGAACGACATGCCGAACCCAGATAACATTACCGTATCAGGGACTACAGCTTGGTCCGCTTTAAGCGACCTGCAAGTGCATAAAGACTGCGTTCCGGATATTATTGGTTCGCGCATCAAGAAGAATGCTGCGTACAGTTGATAATCCCACTCTGGACTGTATCAAGCAGCTGGATTGAACAGGAACATTTTCCTTTCATATCCATCGATTGTCGTTTCAATCAGTGAAATCCGCCAACAGCGTCAAATTAGGCGGGGGAAGGGCGCCAGACACCAAAGTAAATTGTGTGAGGATCTGCACCCCAGCCAATGCCGGGTTAAGCACGTCATATCGCTCTCACAAATTTCAATAGTTACTTTCCCTGATTTTGACATGATTTGCTATATTGTGTGTCTGCTTTCATGTCAGTGTCTATGTTAATTTGTGCGTGGTATGGGCTATGCTCATTACTCGAGCGTGTAGCTGTCGCCCAAATAGCAATAATTTTGCGAGTGGCATGGGCTATGCGCATTACTCGAGAGTGTAACGGTTGTTCAAATAGCAATAAAAAAGCAACTAAATAAACAAATCCCCCAAAACTCTGTGTTGCAGCCTTTCCAATCCTGCTTTCGTGACCCAGAACTACATCAGATCGTTAATCTTGGATCTTGATCAGTTTTATTGCAATATTCCTTCTGAAATATTTGTAATTCTTGCTGTAAGTGTTTTGTGGCAATTTTTTCCGGTTTCGTACTGCGCGCCGCGCCTCCCAAGATAATTATGCACTTACTTATTATCACCCTGACTGTCAAGGAAAGTTAGTCGGAATGCGGGTGCTCGGCCATCAATGGTATGCAATTCTGACACTATGACATTATGTCTTCAGCACGGTATAAGCCTGCTTATTACACGCACTGGCCCAACGCTCTTAATGACGCCTCATGTTGGTAACATTAATGGCCACAAATGGCATAGCCACTGTGCTTGACGTCGTGATGTCCTGCTTCGGAGTTGTAAGTGGCATTCTGCCCTGGTGTAATATTGTGGTCTCCCCGGGATATTTACCTTGACATGCAGCGACGAGTCTCAAACGCGGTGCAGGAAGCTAGTTTTGCGTGCGACGCCATTTCGTATTTGTCTGGGTAATCTTTCTCACTGCGGTGCTGTTTTTATCTTTACAGCATTGTCCTATGTTAAGAATATATACTCCAATACACATACGACGCTGCTTTCACAGTCAGAACGACACGTGAACAATTGCCAGCGAACATAATACTAACCACCTGTTTAGATCTGTCGCTATATACGCTATCACGCAAGGTTTTACAACGCATGGTTCACAAGAACAGCGTAGCAGTGCTAGACACGGTAAAATGTATCGCGAGAAGGACCAACTTCGCGTCATATTCCGAACTCAGAATTTGGGCACTGTTACTTCATTTAGTGTAGCATGAATCATGCTGCCATTGCTGAAGCTAGCGAGGCGTGTCGTGGCCCAAAGCAGTGTGGTTGCTGGTGCATGGATCAAGAGAACGCTTGGTTGGGATGCACACGCCTGCGCCTTCACGATCGAAAAATTAACAGCTTGCGGATAAGCGGAGTGACGCAAGGGTCAGACAGAGCTCGTGCTGAAAATATATAGCCTTGTGATATTTAGCACAAAATGTTTGAACTTTTGCCGTGCCCCGATCGGTTTATTGACAAGAAGGGAACTGGGAGTTACCACATACTTACTCACATCTTCTATTTTCAGAAGTCTCATTGGTGCAGCTTGATGCTGCTGGTCAGATAGAACATGCTGCGATAATTGAATAGTTGTGTCATGTATGCAGATATTTAACACATCTTTTAGTTTATTTCAAAGTGTAGCTAAGCACCATGGGCAGGTCTTTGGAACAAGCTTTCGGTCCTCTTGCTCTATATGATGTTGCATATTTTCCCAATCGTCCCATTCCTCCCGCTCTCTGTTCCACTGCTATATATGTCCCAATTTACCCCATTATTGACTCAACATAGTGCAACAGAATTGGAAATCCAACTGACGAGGATATTCAAATGTGCACGAATAAAACACAAATTGTTGCTCTGCATAGCAAATTCTCTTCTATC
The DNA here is from genome assembly GCA_034440615.1 of Ashinkailepas kermadecensis. NCBI lineage: Eukaryota > Metazoa > Arthropoda > Thecostraca > Neolepadidae > Ashinkailepas > Ashinkailepas kermadecensis. The sequence continues at coordinate 1,212,992 of JAOTOM010005169.1, read as the reverse complement.
CAGTATATTTTTGTTCCACGTGCTGATACATTTGGCAAGATCGTCCAAATTCGCCCACCTTCATCTAGCATGTGAAAATCCCAAATGATATCACCATGCGTAAAGCAATCTAGGCAACAAAATAATCACGCCATTGTAAATAGCTTGGCCAGATATGCTGTCATGTATGTCAAGAATATACATTTACGTAGTACCGTTTTCATCTCATATGTGTCCTGGTATTGGACTTTGCAGTTTGATGAATATAAATATAACCAAACCGAGCCTTTATTTATTTTTGCAGTTTGCCCCTAATATATTTCAGCGGTGAATGAGAATGTGCAAGAGCTAAAATTGCTTGGAATACCAATTTGCGTGAGTGTAGTACTGGAGATTCCAATAGAAATGTATTGAATGCGTTTTTTTGCATCATGCTTGGAATTGTGGAATTACTTTACTCTTGGCTTGCGTAAAAACCTAGTTTAGGAATATAAATCGGGGATATTAAGAGTTAAACCCAAGAGTGTCTTGTGCCGTAATACCTAGCGGGATTTAGATAATATATCGCTAATCAAGGTATGCCGACGTGGCTGGATGGAAGCACATGCATGAAGTTTAAGCCCAACGGTTTATCCAAATTTTGCTTGGAAAATTGTACCTTCATTCCGTACTTACATAATCCTATCAACGAATTCACACATACTTTCAGGAGGCAGCATATGACGAATCATCTGAGTTTGTATGTGTCCTGGGTATGACTGGCTTAACACTTTTTATGCCGTTATTGTCCGAATTTGCTCGTGTTATGGGAAGTGTAAAATTATTGAATGTTCATGTCTAGAATATGGCGTGTACAAAAAAGAGAAACAAACAAACTGAAATTTGTTTCGCACGTGCTGACACGAGAAGAAAGAAAGCTGAAATGTAGGTTATAGTTCGACCGGCGGACGAACTTAAAAGTCGCACTTGCATGGAAGTACGATGCATCACAGCATATTGCATCATTAAATAAACAATGTGTGCAAAGTTGTCAAGCGTTTAATATATGTGGACAGAAGCTGCTCCGGTGCCGTGGAGAGGCTGTGCCCGCGGGGCATGCCACCGAACCGAAGGATCTGTTTGAAGGCAGAGCATGCTCGTGAACCAGATGCCGCGAGCGTTGTGACCGATCAGCGTCAATCCAGTGGCACGGCGAGCACTCTCGAGTCACTGCCATCTCGTGGGTAGAAGCCAGCCGAGGAAACGTCCGGCTTCGAGCGTCTTCCACGCTCGAAACAGACGCATGAGCTCCCTGCGCCACCGAGGTCGTAATGGAACGATGGATCGATATTTCCTTACTGTCGTGTCCTGTCGCATTATATGCATCCAGGGACTTGCTCTGGTCATGGTAACACGGGGACGCTTACAGCCTCGTCCCGCCGGTGATCCCGAAGTTATTCTCCAATTAGCTTCAACGTCGGCTGTTTCAGAATGTGGCTGATCGTTCATCGGGCCAGAGCCGCAGAAGTTCTGACTTTCGAACATTGATTTCCATGCCATTTGATAAGAGCTATATCATCAAAATATGTAGCAGTACATCAATCTTCAGGTTCTTCTTGTTGGTCAGATAAACCATCGATATTTATTTACGACGAATGAGGCTGAGGTCTGAGCAAGTCTACTTACATATATACAACAAAATGGTAACCATGGAGCAGGCAACGCAGTTTGCAGTCCTGAACCGCAACCAGTCTGGATGGAACGACTAAAGAAGTCGCCGGATTCAGAAAAAGTATAGACTTTACAAATGTGTCTAAGCCTGGGCCTGCGCAGTACACAGGTGAATCTGTGATGGGACAGGTGACCCTGTGATGAGGCTAAAGACCAGCCGGTTTAGCTGGTGACCCTGCGATGGGCCAAATGACCCTATGATGAGGCTAAAGACCAGCCGATAAGACTGGTGACCCTGCGATGGGTCAGATGACCCTGTGCTGAGTCAGATGACCCTGTGCTGGGTCAGATGACCCTGTGATGAGGCTAAAGACCAATCGATGAGATTGGTGACCCTGCGATGGGCCAGATGACCCTGTGATGAGGCTAAAACCAGCCGGTGGGGCTGGTGACACTGCGATGGGTCAGATGACCCTGTGATGAGGCTAAAGACCAGTCGGTGAGATTGGTGACCCTGCGATGGGCCAGATGACCCTTGGGCCAGATGACTCTGTGCTGGGCCAGATGACCCTGTGATGAGGCTAAAACCAGCCGGTGGAGCTGGTGACACTACGATGGGTCAGATTACCCTATGCTGGGCCAGATGACCCTGTGATGAGGCTGAAGGGCAGCCGGTGAGACTGGTGACCCTGCGATGGGCCAGATGACCCTGTGATGGGGCTAAAACCAGCCGGTTGGTCTTGTGACACTGCAATGGGTCAGATGACCCTGTGATGAGGCTAAAGACCAGCCGGTGAGATTGGTGACCCTGCGATTGGCCAGATGACCCTGTGCTAGGCCAGATGACCCTGTGATGAGGCTAAAGGCCAGTCGGTGAGACTGGTGACCCTGCGATGGGCCAGATGACCCTATGCTGGGCCAGATGACCCTGTGATGAGGCCAAAAGAGCAGTCGGTGAGATTGGTGACCCTGCGATGGGCCAAATGACCCTGTGATGAGGCTAAAGACCAGCCGGTGGGACTAGTGACCCTGCGACGGGCCAGATGACCCTGTTATGGAACAGGCGGTTCTTGCGTATGTGCATATTGACGTTGCCATTTAGTTGCGTAGACTCTTCTCCTATTTCTGGTCGTATATTGTCAAGACAGAACGGTATCGCAGCTCGTGATTTCGAAGAGCCGCGACCGGTGTTCCTAGGGGTGCTTCGAGTAGAAGGACACCATTGGCTAGCGTATCCTTCCTGCGCTTGACATCTTCTTTTCTGGTCCGGTTTTTAAGGCTTGGGCGTGCGGTGGTCTCGATTCCGACTTCTTTTCAGCCGTTCGGTGCGGTCCCTGAGAGTACAGCTGAAGGCGACAGGTGCGGACGACATGCGTGGTATGTGTTGCTTCCCGGGTGGTGGTAGGCTAAGCCAACGTCGCGTTGTTGCCGAGAGGTAGCGAGAGACAGGAGACGGGCTGCGTTGCCAGCTATTCACAAAATGATTGTCTGCACGGCCTGTTACATGGGGTTAACTTACACTCGTGGCAAAGCGTGGGAAGCTGAAGCGGCCGTTCCACATCGTGCCTCGGCGTGACTGTGATGGTCCTGTCGTCTAAGTTTGAATTGTGTGGTTGTGACACTCGCGCCTGTGCATCTGACACCATCTATGGACACGGTATGTCACTGTGTGTGGCGTGCCGGCTCCAGTGCCCAGTCGAGTGCCTCTGCGTGGCATCACCATCAGTTGGGCGGGTGCGATACGGTGACTGTCGGGGCGGCTGAGGGGTTGGCTAGGGGGGCTGTGTTGGTGGCTAGTATGTTTCGGCCAGATTCAGCATACGCTAACAATTGTCGCGCTGGACGAAAGCGCTTACTGACTATATGCTGACTGCATACATACGCACAGGTACGTACTACTGTTATCTAAACATTACATACCGCCTCCGCTGGACTCCTCCGCGCCACTTCAACTGCATTTCATCCAGCGCCACCAATCGTTCAATCTGTTTAATAACACATTGCTGGAGCATCAGTGCCACATGATTTGGCTGATAACTCAGCATGGTGACTCCATCGGACAATTTTGTCCGGGGTCCATGCTCCGGAAATGACTTGACGTGAGTATAAAAATAGATTCTCATCCAGGGGCACTCGAGTGCACCGCTTAAGGTTATCTTAATCAGTGGTGCCCCTACGAGCAAATGACACTCCTCAGGATTGCGCCCCCTTTGACGAAATCCTAGATCCGTCAGTAGGTAGCAACTGCAGCGTTGCTGGCTATCCAAGCGTTACTGACGTGTCTGACTACTTTCTCAGGGTGGATGAACAGATCTAGAATTTGCGTGCGAAATTAAGATGGTCATGATCTATATGCGATGTTATTGTTGAACAATGTCAAAGGAGGCCATAGGTAAGAAGTGACAGACACACACACACACACACACACACACACACATATATATATATTATATATATAAATATATATATATATATATATATATATATATATATATATATATATATATATATATATATAAATAAATAGTATATATATACCCACATATATATATATATATATATATATATGAATATATATATATATATATATGATATATATATATGTAAATAAATATATATATATATATATATATATATATATATATTACGTCTCCTCTCACACACTATTAAATGATTGACCGTCCTGGTGTCTGCCACTACAGACAGGGGCAGTCCTCCGAGGTCAGCTTTACCGTCCTCTCCGTGTCGTCCGGCTGTGACAGGGCACCTTCTGGTCGGCGGCAGCGTGCGTCGATAGCCCTCCGGCTGGTCGTCGGTCAGTGTCCGGCTGAGTGGCGGCTCCATGGTGGCAGCCGACATGTCCACAGCTCGCGGCATGATGAAGTGGCGGAGTTGAGCACAGGAGGCGGTCTCATCTGGAGAGACGACGGTGGCGTCTGGCGTATTAGCGTGACCCCTTTTTTACGTTTGGCCTCGGATCCCCAATTTCTGATTATCATTCGGAGCTTGCGCTGTAGTTCGAGTATGTCATTCTTGACTGCAATATTTAAAATTCAGAAATGCCCAAACACCTCGAAGTTTTGGAGGTGTCCCGATATTGCATATGTCGCATTGTCGTCTCAACATGGTGGGACGCTGTGCAATGACGTCACCTGTGGTATGTCAAGTCATCTTGGTTATTGGTTTTACGACACGTCGACCGTTGAGTCATATAGCGTCGCCAATCTCTCACGCCGATTGGTCGCGGGCGAAGAGTAGCGACAGGTGAGACTCGAACCCACAATCTTTCGATTGTGAGACGAGCATCTTACCCCTAGACCACTCGTCCCCTATGTCAAGTCATCGTTTTTGCATATGTCTATTTATTCGGTGTGGAGTCCCTAAGCACAGTCAGCCGTTATTTTGTGTATACTTGGCATTAGCTGATCGATGCAAAGACATTCGAAGTTAGCCAGGTACTTAATATGGGAACGCTTCGCTCCCGCAATGCAAGCGCTTGCGCAGACGAGTATAAGTCACGCACATCATGTACATTTTTATATGTACATCTATGTACATTTTTATATGTCACATCATGTACGTTTTTATATATCCAGGGCTTGTGATCAGACCGGGATTTCGTGGCCTTGCAGTCAGCGTGTTCCGGGTTTGCGGCGACATTGCCACGCGTGGGCAGCTTACCATGCACCTGGCACCACAGCAGGCACTGATCATCCGTCCCCGGTGACAAATTGCTACCGCGTTTGGCTTATACCCCGGTGTATCACGTTCAGTCCCAGAGACAGGAGAGATGATGCTTTTCATTTCTGGCTTTGCCAATTCAATTCGGTGAATGTATGGGACTCGATAACAGGTTTGCACTGCAGACTTGCTTGAAGGCGCCTGTCTGTATAAACAATAAAGGCAATGCGCCTATGGCTGATTTACTCAGATATTCGACTTCAATGCTTTGGTAACATTTGCCCTTACTCATGCAGGGTCCCTGCATGTGCTTTGCACTGGTATAATATGGACTTAACCTGCGGGTATTCGTTGCAATGCCGCCGACCATACGGCCAAACCGGCTGACAATTAGCAGTCGGCTGATGTCGCTTCAGCACAATGCTGGGAGCCGAAATAGGTTTTGTCACGCCGCCGGTAAGCCTGTATTTCAACACAATTACGTGATATAGCCTAGCCAGCTGATGGCTTTGACCAGCCCCTATTTGTGGCAAGGCTTGCTAACCACACACTGCCGAGCAGGAATGGTTGGCTTGGGGCTGTGCCGAGGGGAAGCAGGGTGGATGCAAAGTTCATCAGGGGTCATCGGGTTCACTTACCATTGTGCGGTGACGGTCGGAATCGCACCTGGCTATTGCGGTCCAACCGTCGTGGATTGGGAACAAAACATTCAGGAACCAACCTTCGCCGACATCCACATTGATGTTTCGGGAGGGTTACAGCGTAATATTCATAGGCTGGACTTGACTGATTTAGATTGGGGTCGGCAATGCCTTCCCGCAGTTAAAACAGATTATCAAGTGTACTACCGATTTGGTGATGAGCGGATTGAATACGTTCTGGCGGCTGTGTAATCACGGGCTGACATCAACTGGAAAACGAGTGCTGCACGGGTTTCGGACTACTCAGCCCATTCTAATTTATGTGACATTGACACGGTTAGTTGCGCATAATCTGAACGCAAACGGGAGGACAAGTCTGTTCCGAAATCCTTGTGGTCTGCCAGTCGCGATTAAAATTCTGCTGTCGTTTTCGAATCGAAAGCGATATATATATGCGAGCCGGTCACACAGATGCGCCACCAATCACGAATTTTGCACAGGTGAAGCTAATTCACCCCTTGTATTTTGGAGGGCACCATGAATGCCCTCCAAATGCCATTTGGCCATTTGGCATGAGAGGTTAGCTCCCCGTAGAAGGACTAGTTAAAAACTTGCAAGGATTCAACTTTGGTATGGCTGGAGTACACACACGTTAATGACATAGATATATTAATTTGCGTCAAATGACTACATCGCACGCACAAGTAATCACCTGGAATACAACTTTGGCATGGCTTGAGCTGATACACATTAATGACCTAAAGAGATTCAATAGCATGTATGCCATTTGGCAATTGAGATGACGGGCAAAGCACCGAATCTTTGTTTCTGTCTCTATGCTCCGAAATATAGCGACTTCTGCCATCGTGGAAACGAATTTTAACCCGGGTTATATTTTCCGCCTTAAATCACATTTCCCACTTATCTGCTGTTTGTATACACCTCAAGAACGGGCGGCAATCCAAGCTATTATTCAGAGGGTAAGCACGACTGCGGAAATTTATGTTACCCGGGAGCCCATACAAGCCTTTTTATGACTCGGCGTGGTCCGTAGAAGCTGCTCAAAGCAAAACACGTTTGCATAAAACATGCGTCAGCTGCCGCCGGCTTCCTCTGTGTCGTGTTCGTGCAGAGAAGGCAATCAGCTTCGGTGTACCGACTCAGCACACCAGGCGGTGGTGCCGGCAGATGCGCTGGGGAGCGGGGCGGCGGCTCACGTGCCGTTGGACTGAAGCGCACTGACAGCAACTCTGAAACGCAACCACTGAAGCGCACCAACTGCAACTGAAACTCGCCAACGCCTGCCTTGCCAGTGTCTGTGACCATGCCTCTTAGAGTGTCTGTCCGTGAGAGGTCAGCTCCCCGGAAGAGGGCCAGTTCAAAACTTGCGAGGATTCAACTTTGGTATAGCTGGGGAAGACACACGCTAATGATCTAGAGAGATTAAGTAGCGGCATATGACTACACCGCACGTACAAATAACACCTGGAATACAACTTTAGTATGGCTGGAGTTGACACACGCTAATGACCTAGAGGGATTAAGTGGCGTCATATGACTACATCACACCTACAAATAAACACTTGGAATACATTGATTGGTCCACCGATAGCCGATATTAAACAGGCGCAGCCCATTCTGCTTAAAACCTAACAGCCACCTTCTGGTTCTGCTCCATTGGAAGGATGTTCTCGTGGTGGATTCAGCTATGACGTGAAGACATCAGCATCAGACTTGTTTTAAGACTGCTGATCACTAATTCCCCTAAGTCTCTGCTAATATTAGTCTCAAAGGTTCACTACCTTCTAATTGGGTTGAAGATGTCATGATCATCATTGGAGCACGTTGCTGACTCCGGCACTGCTAACTTCGTAAATAGCTGGCCATGCAGAGATGCCATACACTGCTAGTTTCGTAAATAACTGGCCATGCAGAGATGCCATACACTGCTAGTTCCGTTAATAACTGACCATGCAGAGATGCCATACACTGCTAGCAGATAATGGTGCAGGAACCAGCACAGGGCACAGCACAGAGAACATTACAGGGGACAGTGCAGGTAGTAATTCAGGGAACAGTACAGAGGACAGTATAGGGAACAGTACAGGGAACAGTACAGGGACAGTATAGGGAACAGTACAGAGAACAGCACAGGTAACAGTACACGGCACAGTACAGGGAACAGTACAGGGGACAGTGCAGGTAGTAATTCAGGGAACAGTACAGAGGACAGTATAGGGAACAGTACAGGGAACAGTACAGGGGACAGTACGGAGAACAGCACAAGCAACAGTACATGGAACAGTACAGGGAACAGTGCAGGTAGTAATTCAGGGAACAGTACAGAGGACAGTATAGCGAACAGTACAGGGAACAGTTCAGATAAGAGTACAGGGAACAGTACATGTAGCAGTTCAGGTAGCAGTACATGTAACAGTATCGGTAGCAGTACAGATAACAGTTCATGGAACAGTACATGGAACAGTCCAGGTAACACTTCAGGTAGCAGTTCAGGGAACATCACAGGGAACAGTGTAGGCAGCAGTTCATGGAACAGTACAGGTAAGAGTACAGGAAACAGCATAGGTAGCATTTCAGGTAGCCGTACAGATAAAAGTACAGGGAACAGTACAGGAAACAGTACAGGGAACAATACAGGTAATAGTTCAGGTAGCAATACAGGTAGCAGTTCAGGAAACAGTACACGCAACAGTGCAGGTAACAGTACAGGTAACAGTTCAGGAAACAGTATAGGGAACATACCAGGTAACCGTGCAAGAAACAGTGCAGATAGCAATTCAGGAACAGTACAGATAACAGTACATGGAACAGAACATGGGACAGCACAGACAACAGTACTGGTAGTAGTTCTGATCACAGACCGTATAACAGTACAGGTAGCAATACAGGTAGCAGTTCAGGTAACAGTACATGTCACAGTACAGGTAGCAGTAGATGTAGCAGTGCAGCTAGCAGCTAAGATAACAGCACACGCAACAGTACATGTAGCAGGTAAGGCGCGGCCATGCACTGAACTGTGTGTCACGCAGGCATAATCAAATTTATTCTCAAGATGATTTCAATCCAATCCATAGTCGCCCGCATTATCTGGTCTACAATTCTTCCCAACTGAAAAAAAAAGATCGTTACGAATCCGCAATCCTTCTGAGCTGTACCATAACAAGAGTATCTTAGTCCTCCGGCGCACCGCCCTCAGACTGAGGGCTGCTTCATTGGCAATCGAGCTCTGGGTGTCGAAGATCCGCTGCTTAAATGTTCTGCATCTACGATGATTAATGCAAGGAGATGCTGGCGGCCGCCTGCTATATCAGCAATGCCCATAAACAACTACTAACATATTTCGGAAGCAGATATGACGTGTGTAGGCGCAGTTCTGGTGGCAGTTCAGACTTGCCCATGAGCTCGAAATCAACCATCATCTGAACAGTGCAAAGACGAAGCTGAAGATGATGAGGCTAATATCACGCTGCACGTTGTCCCGTTTGATGCGAAATCAGCAAACCAGGAATGATCTCATTAATGTGAAACCAGCGAACCAACAATTATTCCATTATTCCGAAGACCGCCTCCCGCGCTGTTCTGGGTCCGACTGCTCTGTGTCTTCGCCCAGTCTTGGTCGTCATACTTAACCTGACTGATTTGTGCGTGACTGTGACTGTCACTGAGGGTGTAGGCCACGCTTGGTCGTGGCATGCCTGGCTTCTATGCTTGGTCATGACGCGCTGCCAATGGGCAATTGCCGCGGTCGACAAGATAAACACGGTTGAAATATTGATTGCATGAGAATAAGCCATTAACCTGCAGTCCATTATTTTCTGAGCAGGTGATTGTATTCCATACACAATGTTGGAAAAAAGAGCGCTGCGCAAAATTTGCCAGATCCTGCACTTAAAATGCAGACATACTGACTACACTGAACTCAATTGTCTAAGACGGGTCTACTCCAATGTAACCTGGAATACGATGACATGCTTCATGCAATTATCTGGAATTCTTAAAATCAAGTTCCACTTGAAGCGAAGACAGATATGATGATGCTTCTCTCTCTATAAGGTAGCGGAAGAATACACAGGAGGAACATAGGCATGCCTAAGCATGCAAAGGTCAAAAGTGAATTTTCGAACTTTAGTGGCAAGCATTTAGAAGGTCTTCATTATCAGGTCAAAACATTAGGCAGAAATACAGCTTCCTGTATATCGACATGATAATTCAACAAAACCAAGTTCAATGCTTTTCATGTGTGCTTATGACGTGATCTAATACCCTACAACCAAATATTTGATTAACAACGGGAAACTAGAAGAAGGAGAACACCATCGAACAGTCGTGCGTCGCACACGTCTGAGTTCGTCACTGTCGCCTCAGCTCCTCTGAACATCAGGCTCTGACCTTGGCGTACTGGAGTCTGTTCAGAGCTTCTGAAATGCTTCATGAGACTCGCCAAAATCCAAGCGACAATACAACAGGCATTTCAGGGCATTGGGTCAGACCGGTGCATCCATCGCGTATGCAGGTCGGCGTGATGTGGTGATGTTAAATTTCACATACCTTTTGCATAGTCACGTATGATGGAATCCGGGTTCAAGCGGCAGCTTATGCAGGGGCCGATCATCTCATTTCCTCACATTTCTGCAAAGCTATCGTATATCCGACCTGCCGGAAATTAAAGCGGGGACTCAAAAATGTTAATGACGCGATACAATGTGGATATCCGGAGAGGTAAGGCAACAATGTAGATGAAAATTATATGGAAAACTGAGGAGGTGGTTATCAAAATGAACGAACATCAGTTATGGTCAGCCTGTAAAAAATGCAGAAATATTGTCAATGAACAGGCATGCAGGCACAAAATGTAGGTGAAGCTGTAAGCACAGTTAAGCAGTTTGCATTCATGTTAAGCCCTTATGGATTATTTATTGGCAATACAAGCATATGTAATTGTATTTTCATAAGCGTCGACAAAGCATAGCTCGTGCCATCGTTTGAAACACGGACTGTATGTATAGGTCAATTGCATCACAAACGCTTTAGGTTAGTGGTGAGGCATAGCCAATTCAATGAAAAACATGTCAAGCGCTACACTACAAACCGATACAACGAAAGATATCACCAGCTGGTTTTTGTTTGTTGCTTATTTCACATGAAATTGTGTATTGTTTATTCACGTATATTCACCAACAGAGCAATTATCCACTAATAGGTGAAGTCACAGTTTGCAAAGCTATTGCAAAACATGTGAGGACAGGCATGTGTAAATTACAGGATAAATAATAGTATGCAGCAAACATATGGCTTCAAATAGTTGTAAATATTATCCTTATATGTAGTAAAGTGTCAACCAGAAACTCAGCACAAACATGCGATAAAAAGTGTGTAAATTGGATATTCCAGTCGCTGCATGGATATTTCACTTGCCCGACCTCATCAAAACTACCAATATATGCTCTCGCTGCTGTCTTAGATGAGGTTGATGATGTGTGGAAAACATCTACCGTACGAAATTTGGGAAGAAAATAATTTACAAGCCTGGCAATTCTGCAAAACAAACCAGATTGCACCGTGTTAAAACGTGCTCTTGGTATTGATAGTGTATTTCGTGTGCGGGTTAATTGATTTGGAACATATAGAGGAAAGTGTGTCAAAAGGTCGCACGGGTCTAGGTTGTTTTTGAGGATGTTTCCAATGAAAAGCAAGTTAAATTGTTTACGACTGGAAGCTAGGGAGTGGATTTTGAAATATCGTAGAAGATCATTGTGGGACAGGGAGGCTGTGGAGTCAGATGGGGTGCGAAATAGGAACCACATCAATAATTTGTGTTCTATTCGATCGACCCACACAGTGTGTGTGGGGGGGGGGGGCAGCGGAGCCCGTTCAAATAACGCGAGCCTATTCTAAAATAGAACGCACATTGACAAAGTACGCAGCCATAACAGCACTACGCTTGAATTTGGAATGCTTCGTTCCAGCCTGGATGGATCACATAAGCATGCCCATAGCTCTGCTCGCTTTTCGTATGATGTCATTGTCATGAGCTCCAAATGTTAATTTTGAGTCCAATATTGCACACAAATCGCGAATTTCGTTCACTATTTCTAATTCCATATTGTTCATTTTGTGCGTCATTTGGACAGGCTTGAGAGTTATCGTGAACGTTTTGCAATTGTTAGGATTTAGATTTAATCGCCACCTGACGAACGATGCTGTCAGACGATCGACGTCATATGGCAGCATTAGTCGTCAGCCGGATAAATAATTTTGCGGAATAATTTTACATCACCTGCGTAATGAAGACACTCACAATGAAGATTTTGGGGCAAATCGTGAATAAACATGGAAACGAGAAGAGGAGCCAGCAAGGATCTTTCCGGGACCCAGGAAACTGCTGGCTTCCAGCTGGAGGTCTTGCCGTCCACGATGACTCTCTGGGTCCTGTCAGACAGATACGAGACGAACCATTTGAGAGCAAGATGGTATGATCGTTTTAGGTTTGTGATGAGCAAAGCGTGATTTACACTTTGAACGCGACCGAGTAACCTGTGTCAATTGAGTCCGTCTGGTATCCGTCCGACATCGCCCCACATACAGAAGAAAGATAAGTGGCTAAGTTTGTGCAGCATGACCGTCTTGGTATGAAGCCGTGCTACTGGGCACATACTACAGGAGCCACATGTTGAAAAAACGCATTACACACTGCTCTCTTTAGCACTTTTCCGAGTAATGATAACACAGGGATCGATTGATAGTTTTAATTTTTCCTGTCACTACTTTTATACATGGGAATGGTATTTGCTTCTTTCCATTGATTTCGAAATGCCCCTGAACCTACTGAAAGGATTAATGCTTTGGTAAGAGTTCGGTGAAGATTTGTGATTCGTGACGTGAAGATTTTGGTGAGTTCCACCGCCCACTCACGAATTATGGGCGCGCTCACACTGTCTGCTCCACAGGCCATGTGAGGACTGATGGACTGCAAGGCTGCGGCCACTGCCGCCCCTGATATGTGTAGCCGTGAAAGAGGATCCAGAGTGTGCATTGGTGCAATCGGATGCTGTTTGACTGCTGGACCTGTAAATTTTGCAGCAAATGCCTTATTCAAAGCAGCTTCGCGTTTGCTGTCATCAGAAATGATGTTTCTATTCCCATCATGCAACATACGAGGGTAGTAGGTGATGCACAAGATGTTTTAGAGACGCATATTAAGAAGGATCAATATCTTTTCGGCTTAGATTCTAAGTCTTCGGTCAGGCTGCGCAAATAATATTCGAAGTATTTCGTGTTACAGTAAGATTTAATTGGTTGGTTATTGGTTTTTACGACACGTCGACCGTTGAGTCATATAGCGTCGCCAATCTCTCACGCCGATTGGTCGCGGGCGAAGAGTAGCGACAGGTGAGACTCGAACCCACAACCTTTCGATTGTGGGACGAGCATCTTACCCCTAGACCACTCGTCCTCTAGTAAGATTTAAGATTGGCTATTGTTTTGCATGGAAATTAACATCGATCTCAACAGGCTGGTTGTGGCACCATCGATGAAATGCTGCCTCTTTTAGCACACAATCGCAGACATCCGACACGGACCAGCAGTTGTCTAGAAAAAAACTAAGTCTAACGCATTGTTACCCGTGGTAGACTCGGTCACCCACTGCTATAAACCCATGAGGCCACAGTCGTCAGTGAATCGCAAGGTCCGGGCGGAGGTCCCGCGGAGAGTAGGCACAGCACCGCCCACCGCCCACCGCCCACCGCCCACCGCCAACCGCCGCCGTCCAACCGGCTTCCGGCATGTTAAATCGCCGACTACAATACGTCTGTCAACAGACTGAGCTGCGGAGAGGGTGGCCGCGATTCTAGGGCACCACTATCCGGAGGCCGGTAGCACACCGCCAGGGTTGATGGCCAGGAACCGCAGCCGGACGAGAAGCATCTCGACCTCCGGCGGGTCCGGCAGGCGCACTGGCGGCAGCGACTTCCGCACAGCGCACGCTACGCCGTCTCCCAGCGACCCTCGGTCGCGCCGGAACCACGTATGGTCGTCGAAGTCAATGCTTAGTTCCGAGTCTCCGACAGTCTCTGTGAGCCACGTCTCGATGAAAGTCACCAGATCGTAGCGTGCGAGCACCGGCGCGCACGCTCGCATATCACCGAGCTGTTGTATTAGGCTGCGAGCGCTAGCGCGGTACGCCGTCTATCGAAGCGTCAGTCGTACATCGTGACTCAGGATAAATATTCCCCATCTATCCATCCGATTATCCCTCATGCCATTAGGACTAGTAGTGTTCGGATGTTTCCATTCTCTTAGCGGACCAACAGAGCATCATATCGATCGCAACCGCAAAAGAGATCTGTTATAGAGAATGCCATCCAAAAGCTCCACATTGTAACCGCAAACTGCATTGCCCTAGGCTGACATATTATACCGAATCTGATTTCGTACTGCTTGATTAACTCTCTACTGAATTGCTGCTGTACAAGGCTAATTAACTCTCAACTATATTTCGTTCAGATCGGTTGGTTTAAGTCTGAACCCGGCCAGAAATTCCCTCGGCCGGCTCCTGCCGTGACTATTCTCCAGGTTACTAACGAAGAGATCAAGATATTCGTCTCCAGAGCTCAAGCCACGAGAGAGATCCAATTCACCCTGGCGGGACAACTTGGGTACGGAATGGGGAGGCAAAAGCAAGCTGCTTATAACATGAACATACTCCAGCTCTGATGATGGCTGCGATCAGGGTTGGATATCAGATGCCTCACGAAGTTGGTGGGGGTGGGGGGTGGGGGTGGGGCGGGGGTGGGGGGGTCCAAGTCCTTATTTTCAAGATATTTTTTTCAGATTGAATAGGGAAAATGACAACTTAACATTAGCAGGGTACCAAATCAGGGGTCCAGACACCCACCCCCACACGACTTACCCAAGATTTCCAGCCATGGCTGTGATTTCACACTATATTAATATTTTGAAGACAGTAGATCCGGTTCACGTTTGGCACGTGCTGATGGCTCTACCACAGATGCCCTAATTGTTCTTGAAAAAAACTGGTATATCTCAGCGACGAACTGTATGATTTCCTCCCTCCTTTGAAATTGCGAAACTGAGAAAAATGTTGTCGAACATTACAACCGGCTTCCAGATACCGGCTTGCAAACGTTCGCACAAACCTGTCTTTCATAACCAAGTTGTCCCCCAAAACTCCTGAACGAGAGCTTCTGGTAAGATGTAGTGCTACGATTCCATTTCGATGTAGTGCTATGATTGCATTTATAATTTCCAGTTAGTTTTAGGACGAGTGGCGTTTCTAAGTATTGATTTTTTAGGATCGCACATAATTTTCGCCGCTGCGAAAGTTGGTGCCTGGATGCTCGCCAAACCCCTTTATGTGTAGATACATGTGAAATGCACAGATGTTGTCTCCCATTGTGTCGTCCCTGTGTCAGCCTCAGTCCAGTTTGTGATGCTTGCAAGGAGTAAGGCATATCTCAGCAGAAAATTGTGCATGGTTGGTTCATATATAGCATTGGTTCATTAGTGATTACGAGCGGGGGAGAGCCACAGTGAACCTACACCCGTGCAAACATATGGCACAGAAGTTCAGCTGAGCGGACTGGCGCTGCCATATCGTCACATGTTGAAACCGTAAAAACGTTTTCGTATTGTTATTTGCGTTCTGATATCCTATGATAATAATATCTGATGTGATATCTTCACCCAGACTCAGATGTGCTCTTTTTATTTTGAACTTGTTATCACTTGTTAGTGAAATATTTTCCATGAAGTGCTTTTGATTTTTGCTGCCAGAAAAAGATTCACAGCAACATTTCCGTTCACTGAACATTTTCGACAGCGATTCTCCATAAAATGCGAAACTTCGAGCTTTTATTTGCTCGACCAGAGCCAGATTTCCTCTTTTCATTTTGAGATGTGACAACCTCATCACGACATTTCCCCTGAATCAATCTCAATCCGTGTTCCAAGCAAGGGTTTGCGGCGACATTGTCGTGCGCGGCCAGCTGACCATAGATCTCGCACGGCAACGGCTGACCATAGATCTCGCACGGCAACAGCTCCGACGATGACCATCCGTCCCTTGTGGCTCGGTGGCTCAGCTCGCCGGTGGCGTTCAAGGAACCCGCATGTCGGCGTCCCGGGGAGGGGCGGCGCTTTTATTTCTGTGATGCAATTTTGTGACACAACCGAAATCACTTGAACTCTGCACACATGCTTGAGGGCGTGTGGCTGTATAACTACTCAAGGCAATGCTCCCATGATTGATATATAGTGATATTTAACTGCACTGAGCCTTTAGCACATTAACTTCGCTTGTTCAACACTCCTACCCTCCTGCAGGCGCCTTATGCTGGTGGTAATGTATTGACAAAGTTTCACATGCGACAAAAAGATAGCTAATTATAATGGAAAACAAATATCCTGACACTGCCTAATTCCGAGTCTCTGAAGTCGTTTTTGTCGCTTTTGGAAGTTGATAGCAAGTCTAAAATCAATAGCTTAGACCACAAAGGGTCGCCCGAGCCATCACAAATGTGATTGGACTATTAGTTTTGCAATTGCGAACGGTAGACAACACACGAATATGTCACTATCTTTTGGGGTGACTAACATTGTCCTTACTCTAAGCCATATATTTTGCACACGGAGGCGGCAGAATGAACTCTTAGAAACAAGCTGAACACCCATCCATGGACATTCGAGCAACATACAATTATATTCGAGAGGAGAAGTGAAGGCCTAAAATTTGTAACTTCCTGAGTGTATGATTCCACCTGCCGAAGGAGGGCTTCAGATACTCGTCCAGCCTCCGACAGACCACCGCATGAAAAACGTTCTCCAACGGTTGCACCCAAAACGTTCCCGTAGGCTTTTCGAGTTCGGCCAGAGTACTTCAAAACGTTCGAACGGTGCACCGGTTTCAAGTGTTGCCGTCCGACTCCCTTCGGTGGCGAAGCCCATGGCGAGCATCCACGTGCAGGACTGAACGCATGAATGCGATTTTGTTTTTGTTCGAAACTGGCAGCCGTTTTGAGGACGGGAGTGAGAGGGCGTCTTATTCTGTTCAACATCCTCTAGTCGTCAGCATGTAAATGACTTATGCGCCATCCGGCAATGGAGATATATGATATGAATTGTGTTGAAGCTGTTATGGGATGGGTAGCGAATCGTTACCTTGAGGAATGTTCACTCATGGGATCTCGTGATGACTTTAGGGGCGCTCTATATGCTTTGGATGTACTGTACAAATCCAGCGATGCCCAATCCAGTTCCCAGCGAGGCCCAGTCCAGTACCCAGCGATGCCCAGTCCAGTTCCCAGCGATGCCCAGTCCAGTTCCCAGCGATACCCAGTCCAGTTCACAGCGATGCCCAGTCCAGTTCCCAGCGAGGCCCAGTCCAGTTCCCAGCGATGCCCAGTCCAGTTCCCAGCGAGGCCCAGTCCAGTTCCCAGCGATGCCCAGTCCAGTTCCCAGCGAGGCCCAGTCCAGTTCCCAGCGAGGCCCAGTCCAGTTCCCAGAGAGGCCCAGTCCAGTTCCCAGCGATGTCCAGTCCAGTTCCAGCGAGGCCCAGTCCAGTTCCCAGCGAGGCCCAGTCCAGTTCCCAGCGATGCCCAGTCCAGTTCCCAGCGAGGCCCAGTCCAGTTCCAGCGAGGCCCAGTCCAGTTCCAGCGAGGCCCAGTCCAGTTCCCAGCGAGGCCCAGTCCAGTTCCCAGCGATGCCCAGTCCAGTTCCCAGCGAGGCCCAGTCCAGTTCCCAGCGAGGCCCAGTCCAGTTCCCAGCGATGCCCAGTCTAGTTCCCAGCGAGGCCCAGTCCAGTTCCCAGCGAGGCCCAGTCCAGTTCCCAGCGATGCCCAGTCCAGTTCCCAGCGAGGCCCAGTCCAGTTCCCAGCGATGCCCAGTCCAGTTCCAGCGAGGTCCAGTCCAGTTCCCAGCGAGGCCCAGTCCAGTTCCCAGCGATGCCCAGTCTAGTTCCCAGCGAGGCCCAGTCCAGTTCCCAGCGAGGCCCAGTCCAGTTCCCAGAGAGGCCCAGTCCAGTTCCCAGCGAAGCCCAGTCCAGTTCCCAGCGATGCCCAGCGATCCCTGTTTGTGGTGCCAAAGAGGGGAAATTGATGAGAGGTTACCTTAAAGTAACTATTCAACGTGTATGGCGAATTTAAGTTGAACACGAATGATTATAGAGCAAGCCACGGTCTACCAAGCGGTATGCATATATTTGCCAATCGAACCCTGTTTCCCCGTAATTTGTTCACTCGAATTACCCTTGCTGACGGACAGATTTATATCTGGTTACTCCAGTTCACGTCATGAGCACTAGTACGGTTGCAACTAGTAACGTCATTACCGTCAGCCAATCAGCTTCCGAGTTTTTTGTTTGTTCGGCTAGAACAGCAGCAATTTGTGAAAAACACATCGGCAGTCGTGTCATTGTAGCGCTGACTCATCGTGCTGTCTGGTATTGATATCAGTGGACTAATTATGGATTGGACGGGACGCGGAAAACATCGCTGTTGGAGGACCGAAATACGATCTCTATTGTCGTAATAACTTCTTCCCTGAATATTCTTTATCTATCAAGTATTCCGTTGAATGTTTTTCGGACAGTGGTCTGATTCTGGGACAGTCCATTAAAGACAAAACTGTGCATGCGGCACGCACGTACGTGCCGCAGGGTATACGGAATGCTTATAGCAGGCGCCTGCATGCATAAGTAAGCATTGTTGTGACGCTTATGAACCTACTCAATCCTTGTTTTTGGCGATTCTTTGAGCAGCTGCTACCTATATCTATCATCCGCTTAGCACCTATTGCGACTTAGTCGACACCTTGTCACGGCTGGTATGTCACACATGTCAGAGAATGATTCGTGCGCCAAAAATGCTGCATAATCACGGGTCGGCGCAGTCTTCCTGATGGAGTATTTTTAGCTTAAATTCGCTTACATGAACCGCACAAGCCGCGCTCTGCGACACAGCAGTTCATTAAGAGGATGGCTCCTGCGTCTGATCATCCAACAACCACTGGCGATGCCGGAGCGGCGCCTCTGAATACGGCTCGTCGTGGCCGCGTCGCACGGTTAGCATGAAAATGCCCAAACCTAGCGTGTTTCCAAGCATCGTAACGCAGCGTACAAACATTCGGCGAAGCGGCCGCGCCGGCTGGTGACTACTCCAGCGATTCTTTTGGCGCGACGGACCGGCCCGGGACGGGTCTGCGCGACGGCGTCGCTCTATCACGTACCAGTGCGGCTGGCGGCGGCCGAGTTTCCGAGCGTCGCCGGCGGCGGCCGAGCGCGTGACCCCTCCCCCGATCAATTAGGGGCCGGGAGCAGCCGTCGGCGGCGCGCCGGCCGCCAGACGCCAGCCAGCGGCCGACGTGACGCGTGGTGGACGCGCCGCTACCGACTTGGCCCCGTGTGGTGAACGAGCGCGAACACCGTGCGGGCCGGACTACCCTCGCAGGCGCAGCGCGATGCTGTACAACATGGCGGCCGTGCCGGGCGGACTGGTGTCCGATCCCGGCTTCTACGCGCCGTACCCGCAGCCGCCGATGCTGGCAGCCAAGCTGAGCGAGCCGGCGCCCGCCCATAAGGAGCCGGACGCCGTGAAGCTGTTCATCGGCCAGATTCCGCGCCACCTTGAGGAGCGCGACCTGCGGCCCATGTTCGAGGAGTTCGGCAGCATCTACGAGCTCACCGTGCTCAAGGACAAGTTCACCGGCATGCACAAAGGTGAGCGCGCCGTCTGCCGGCCGGACGTGACCTGTTGACGGACCCCCGACCGCCACGGACCGCTGCCGTGAGTGGCCGTACCGCCGCGGTTATGAATGCTGCCTCGCCGGTGGTTCGTTTAGCCAAACAGGTCGTACATCGCGGATATCGCCTAATCGGGCGCGAGCCGCCGCGCATCGGCGTCGTCGGCAAACGAGCGGGACGCAGCGGTGCCAGGCACCGGCCGCCGGCCCCCCTGCAGGCAGACAGGGTCTCTGGCTGATTGCCCTTTCGCACGCTCGTGACCTTTGGTGCGGTGTGTGGGTGTGTGCACCGCGGCGGGGACAACACCGCCTGCCACGGCGCCAGACCTGGGCGCTCCGCACGCCGCTGTGGCCGCCGCCGACACGGTGGCATGAGTTCCGTTCATTAGCCATATGAAACCCGCTGTTTCGGACCGTGCCCACCGGGCCGTATCGGTCGGTAATGCACACAGGCGCACACGTGGCCCAAGTTTCTGTCGGATCGCGAGTGGCTCCGACGGACTTCCGTCATGGGCGGACCAGATCTAGACCGAATACTCAAAGCGGGTAGCGGGATCAGCTGACAGCCGGCGGGAAGTCGAAGGTCACGGCGTGGGATGAAGGTGTGGCGGTGCGGTCGTGTCGGCACCTCTAATGTTGCCGGAACAATGGCTGCTGGGCCGCTCAGGTGGCGTGATACCGTCGATAAAGTGGCCGGCGGTGGCGTGGCTGATTTTGTTAATTCGCAAGAGGCCCAACATCAATTCCGGCCTTCGGTTAGGTTGGATCACCGGATCGATGTCAGGAACACGCACCAATTGAAGCAACGTAGCTGGAGGTCTTCAGGATGATGATATGAGCTTATTTAAATGAGCTCATATCATCAAGGATATCAAAGAGATGAGCTTATGTGTTGCATACCATTGGACACAACTCTACTTACATTAACATGGAGGGGATTCTGCAAACGGAAATCTTCAATCCCGGCCCTCTTAGAAACTCACGGAGTTTTCTGATATGATAGTAGAGAAATCAGAAGAGAGAGAGAGAAAACAGAGAGAGACAGAGAGAGAGAGAGAGGAGAGAGAAAGAGAGATATATATATATGTATATATATATATATATATATATATATATATACATATATATATATATATATATATATATGTATATATATATATATATATATAGGTATATATATATATATATATATGTATATATATATGTATATATATATATAAACATATATATATATATATACATATATATATATATATATATATATATATATATATAT
The DNA here is from genome assembly GCA_034440615.1 of Ashinkailepas kermadecensis. Lineage (NCBI taxonomy): Eukaryota > Metazoa > Arthropoda > Thecostraca > Neolepadidae > Ashinkailepas > Ashinkailepas kermadecensis. Next base: position 1,191,989 of record JAOTOM010005169.1, on the reverse strand, counting down.
ATATATATATATATATATATATATATATAACATGTCCATTTTATCTACCTGGCGCATGAATTTCATTCCAACATGTACGAACCGTCATGAGAATGATCCGTCATTTAAGGTCATTTACTGGAACTGTGCAGCCATCCTGTTCACATTAAGTGGCATCACACTAGGAACATGGAACATGGGGAGTAATAATGATGGCTGTGGTACCACATCACAACTCCGGCGTACACCCATGGGGCCTTGTCACACCGAGGCACAGCTGCAGTTACCTTGCCCGCAACTGATATTTACTGTTTCATTCGGATCGATCAACTTCTAAGCATGGGGAACGCAGTTCCGCCCCGAGTATGGCCGCAATGGCATGGGAAATGACATTATAGCGAAGTAAGCTTATCACAAAAAGCCAGGATGCGAGTTCTTGCACATTGCCCCTTTGCGCTCCTCTCAGAGAAGAGGCACACATTCTGCAGTGCGGTGAACTTCGTTGCACTTTCATTCACTACGTAATCATTCACTTCAGTCACTATTGATATACGCATGCAAACAGATAGCTAAGCTGCCGCACACAGAGAAACAAGGTCGGTAGGCTGTCGCCTATTTTCTCCATTCGTGCACAAACAAGGAAGAAGACCTATAATATCAGCTGGGACAAGACATGCGTGCTCACTGGGGCGTGCGGTGGTGTGGGCTGTGCACACTAACAATTGAAACGTCCTACACCCCGTGATGCTCTGGTGTGTGTCTGTGTCTGTGCTGCACAGTGATGTATGGTTGAAGTGATGTGGATATACATATCTTATCTGCAACCAGTTCTTAGCCAAATAGTCCGCTTGCCACACACGCAAATGATAAGCAGCATATGTTTGCCCATAGGTGTAGGAACATGGGGCAGTGAGCCCCCCCCCCCCCCACATACACACTTTTCATGAAGGCTTAACATTAATGTTGCAGCGATGCATGGCAAGAATCAACTTCAAAAGTGCTTTTGCTACCCCCCCCCCATCTTTTGAGACGTTCCGACGCTTCTGTGTTTGTCAGCCTGAGAAAGTTGTTGCCAGACAGCCTATGACATTCACTTGCAAAATGAAGCGTGAGATACACGATGTCATGCCTCTCACGTGTGCGGAACAACAGCGTACCCAGAGGGCGGCCAGGTGGTGTGCCTCCCCTCCCCCTAGCAGTGAGAATGATGCTGTTCCATATTGGTTTTAGCGTTCTCGACTAGAACATGTTTAAAATGTGGTGATATGTACACCATTGTCCGCTCATGATAACATTCCTGCGAACTCACTGAAATTCGACTAAATTCGACTTGTATATCTTATCGAGCAATCAAAATCCGTCGTTCTTTATTATTTTCAAGAATACATTATTCGTTCTGGAAACAAGAGTAAGCTGATGAGAATACTACACACTGCCTCCCTGGAATTCCCGGTTCTACTCGATTTCTGTTCTTGGACCCGATGAAAACTCATTAAACTTTACTTGTCAGATAACGCTTGTATCTTTGTGTGGCCGTTTGAAGAACGCTGGAATATTTGTGACCTGTGTGGCAGTTTGGTAGACGTTTGGATCCTTGTGTGGCAGTTTGGTAGACGTTTGGATCCTTGTGTGGCAGTTTGGTAGACGTTTGGATCCTTGTGTGGCAGTTTGAGTGATGTTGGATCGTTATGTGGCAGTGAGAAGAACGTTTCTTATTATGTGGTAATTCGCAGAGCGGTGGTATACTTGTGCGGCAGTTCATGGAGCGTTTGTGTCTTCGTCTGCTCATGTGCAGAACGTTTGGATTCATAGCTTGGCCGTTTGCACGACAGTCACAGCTGACACAGCTTTCGGTGCGACGTTGTTGTGTTGTCCGCCGCTGTTGCTGTTGTCCGCCGCTGTTGCTATTGTCCGCCGTTGTCGCTGTTGTCCGCCGCTGTTGCTGTTGTCCGCCGTTGTTGCTGTTGTCCGCCGTTGTTGCCGTTGTCCCCCGTTGTTGCTGTTGTCCGCCGCTGTTGCTGTTGTCCACCGCTGTTGCTGTTGTCCGCCGCTGTTGGTGTTGTCTGCCGCTGTTACTGTTGTCCGCCGCTTTTGGTGTTGTCCGCCGTTGTAGCTGTTGTCCGCCGTTGTTTTTGTCCGCCGATGTTGCTGTTGTCAGCCGTTGCTGCTATTGTCCGCCGCTGTTGCTGTTGTCCGCCGCTGTTCCTGCGCGCGACGTCGCCGAGCCTGGCCAGAACTTGACGATGTGCAATGAGGCGTGACAAAGATCAGACAGTCGCGACGGCCCGCTGGTCGGCCCTTCAGTCTCCGAACCCCGTCTGCCGCTCTGATCCCTGCCCACATGTGCCGGGATGCCGGGTCTCTGCGCTTGGCGCGCCGGTGCTGTGCTGTTGTCCCAGTCTCTCGCTGTCCCAGTCTCTCGCTGTTCCAGTCTCTAGCTGTTACAGTCCCTCGCTGTTCCAGTCTCTGGCTGTTTCAGTCTCTCACTTGTTCCAGTCCCTCGCTGTTCCAGTCTCTCGCTGTTTCAGTCTCTCGCTGTAGCATTCTCTGGCTGTTTCAGTCTCTGGCTGTCCCAGTCTCTCGCTGTTCCAGTCTCTGGCTGTCCCAGTCTCTCGCTGTCCCAGTCTCTCGCTGTTCAAGTCTCTGGCTGTCTCAGTCTCTCGCTGTTCCAGTCCCTCGCTGTTCCAGTCTCTCGCTGTTCCAGTCTCTCGCTGTAGCATTCTCTGGCTGTCCCAGTCTCTCGCTGTTCCAGTCTCTGGCTGCACATACTCCGAACTCTGTTCTCCTGTCGGCTGCCCGGTGCTCCACGCCTGTAGACCAAGTCCTACGTTGCGCTGTTCCCGCAGTTACCTCTCACGGAAATCACGAATCTTAATCCTTGCAATGCCAGACCTTAGCCTTTGTTGGTTTAATCCCAGTGCTTGTTGCGGTGATATGGCCAGTGTGACACTGTAATCCAACGGCTGCGGTGGGATATCAGGAAACATTTCCGAGATGTGGGTGCTTGGTGGCATATAATGATGAAGCATGCTAGGGACAAAAGGTCGTACCCCAGAGGTCTCCAGGACCTTTGGGGCTGAATTGGCGTCATCCTTGCATTCAATGTCTCTGAATTCGGCTGTATTTTATCCTTCAAGTCCCGAACTCGGAAGGAAGTAACGGCCCGCGTGCTCTGACATTGTATCCCAGGGTGAGCCAACATTGCGTCCCCAAGTGCCTCGACATTGTGCCCCTGGTATGCCGATATTGTGCCCCTCGGTATGCCGACATTGTGCCCCCAAGCGTACCGATACTGTGTCCCCTGGTATGCCAACATTGTACAACTTCCGAAATCACAGCGCACCGGAGATCAGCTCAATATGGGAACGCCTTTGAAGTTAGCTCTGTGCACTTCAGCATTCCTGAGCTTGGTTCGGCGTTGTTACGTGCCTCTGAAGCTAACTTTGTGTGGTCCAAGAACTCGCAGGTCTTCTCCGAGGTCAGCTCTGGTTGTCTACCACTGTCTACGATGACACATCACGGCGTCGACTGACTCGTACGCTAACTCATCCGAAAAATAGCCGGCTCATATCACATCAACAAATATAGCCGACTGATGGCAGGACAGCCACTTTTATGGGCACGCTGGGTATTCTGGCGCTGTTGCCGGCTCTGGCGTGTTCAACCGCCATCGGACTGTCCCTGTGTGTGTGACGTGTATCGACCGCTGTCAGACTGTCCATGTGAGACTGTCCCTGTGAGATTGTCCCTGTGAGACTGTCCCTGTGAGGCTGTCCCTGTGAGACTGTCCCTGTGAGACTGTCGCTATGAGACTGTCCCTGTCAGACTGTCCCTGTCAGACTGTCCCTGTGAGACTGTCCCTGTGAGACTGTCCCTGTGAGACTGTCCCTGTGAGACTGTCCCTGTGAGACTGTCCCTGTGAGACTGTCCCTGTAAGACTGTCCCTGTGAGACTGTCCCTGTGAGACTGTCCCTGTCAGACTGTCTCTGTGAGACTGTCCCTGTCAGACTGTCCCTGTCAGACTGTCCCTGTCAGACTGTCCCTGTGAGACTGTCCCTGTCAGACTGTCCCTGTGTGTGTGGCGTGTATCGACCGCTGTCAGACTGTTCCCGTGCTGGCTGAAGATGATTGCGACCGACGGAACTGGCGTTAAGTTGCCAACTGCCTCCGCCAATTAGCGGCTGTGCTTCGGCGTGGACTCACACCACTGAGGAAGCAAAATCATGTGGATGAGATGCCTGGGCGCCGTGGGAGCCGACTGGTGGTGCGCGACACGCTGTCTGGACGGTCCTACTGGAGCGGCGGCATGCTGAAGGCGCACCGGGGGGACACCCTGCCGCCGCTGTGCCCTCACCCCTGCCCCCGGCACTGCGCGTGACAGTGACGCTGTCTGTCGCACACTACTTAGCCATGCAGGATATGCCAGCCGTGAGTCATGCGGTCGGCGCAAAACAGGGAACGGCCAACGACCTCGCCTCCCCCCTTTATTGTCTCTCCCGCCTTTCATAGTGCTGCCGTTCTCCCTTGCCGCACTCCCCTCTGGGCAACGCGTGGGGAGAAAATTGAGGGGAAGCGCACGGTGCGACGTCCTGCAGCTTTCTGCCACTGCCTCGGGACCAACGCTCTCTCGCCCTCGTGTTCGGCCGCTGAAGGCACAAGCACGCCGGCCTACACGACTATTTGACTACTGAGGTAGACATGCCGGCCAGGCCGCATTTGGCCGGCTGTTGTATCTATGTTTGGGCGGCCTCGTTACCTGCTGGTGTCGTCTGTTGCTTAGATATGGCAGATAACCAAAGCACGGGACAACACATTCTTGGTCATGGCTGCTTTGCAAAACGTAATGATCAAATGTGATCTGCGAATTAGTTTTTTATCCCTGACTTAGCGTGCACCGATACCGATGTGAAAATGAAATGTGTGTCGCCCAGCATCTGCTCAGACAGATAGATATCGATGAATTCGCTCACCTGGGGCATTCATTGTGTTCCGTAGATCTGAACGGAGCTGCGATGCAACCAGCTGTCACAGGATGAGGCTTAGTCCCGCTTGAGTACCTTTTGTTTGAGACCCAATCCCATAAAAGGCACATCATAACCCCGAAATCTCTCAATCGCTGTCTTATGACATCCTCAGCAGTCACTTCAAAATCGCATTCCTTTAATATCGCAGAACTCAACATGATATACATTTCCTGAAGAAAATATTTCTCACGGAAAATATGCTCACCAACCTCGTCAACCAACCCTCGTCAACCAACCTCGTCAACCAACCCTCGTCAACCAACCCTCGTCAACCAACCCTCGTCAACCAACCCTCGTCAACCAACCCTCGTCAACCAACCCTCGTCAACCAACCCTCGTCAACCAACCCTCGTCAACCAACCCTCGTCAACCAACCCTCATCAACCAACCTCGTCAACCAACCCTCGTCAACCAACCCTCGTCAACCAACCCTCGTCAACCAACCCTCGTCAACCAACCCTCGTCAACCAACCCTCGTCAACCAACCCTCAGCTGGTCGAGGCGTGGCGGCGGCGGCGGCCGGCGCTGGGCGTCCGCAACGTCGGTAAAAAAAGCAGCACGCCGGGCGCGTCAGCACTCTTGTCCAGATTGGCAAGAGTGCCACCAATGTCGGCGAAGGCGAATTGGATTTCAATGTGCTGATGCCAAATTTCCTGTCAGAAAAATATACACGAGTTGTAGCTGGTCTTGGTGAATTCGTCCCGCCTGCCACTAGTATGGCGAGGTAAGGTGTTGACAAGGCTTTGCTCCCATGTAGTCAACAAACATTTTTTTTTCCAGATGGTGTAAGTCAGACTAGGTTTAGATTTGGAGGGCGTTTTAGCAACAATGTGGTGCCTTCTCTTAGCAAAACAATGACGTGCTATCATTTGCGATGGCATAGATGCTACTATATTGCTGAGGGGTAAGGGACGATGTTACTGTATTGCTGGGAACTAAGGGGCAATGCTACTGTATTGCTAAGTGTAAGGGGTAATGCTACTGTATTGCTGAGGGATAAAGGGCGATGTTACTGTACTGCTAAGGGGTTAGAGGTGACGCTACTGTATTGCTGAGGGGTAAGGGGCGATGCTACTGTATTGCTAAGGGGTAAAGGGCGATGTTGATGTATTGCTGATGGGTATTGGGCGATGTTACTGCATTGTTAAGCGGCAAGGGACGATATTTCTGTATTGCTGAGGGGTAAGGGGCGATGATGTTGCTGTATTGCTGAGGGGTAAGGGGCGATGCTCGAATGATTCGGGACCTCTACTTAAAGGGTTCTCAGCTCTGCGGCAGGCCGTACGATATGATGTTCTGCACATGCCAACATGGCATATAATGAATCGATACCGATGAACCTCCTATACGCTTGCACGAATTTGAGGAATTGGCGAATAATTAGCCGGCGGGTGTGCGCTATGCAGATATGCGTATTACAATAAGGGGCGGCTTATCCTTGTATGTTCATAACTCCCACGTTTGGAGCTTTCTCAGCTCCCTGTACAATCAAGTGAGCTATTCTCGTGAAATTGTATCTGAATTCGGTTCCGGCGCCACCAAAGTCGTGTGACATGACACTGAACTGCCAGCTAATGATGTGGGATGACCTGACCTCGTGTAATGCGACCTGATTTGACTTGATTTGACCTTTCTCTGGAATTGCTTTCCATGCACTGTACACCGAGGTGAAGGTTGAAGTGATCGCTTTATCAATATTTGCATGGTTCTAGTGTGACCTAGGATGAAGTCATGAGGTGAGAAGCTGGACAGTTTATAAAGATGTCACAGTATCATTCTTCATTTCTTCTTCTCGAACTATGTTTTATGCTTGAAAAGTGATGTACCTGGAGATTCAAGCTTGAGCGTACTTAACCTGATCTGACTTTGGGATGTTCTGACCTCAAAGAGGTGCACAGCTCAGCATGGCCGAAGACGAAGAAATATGCTGTGATGCGAGCTCCAGGTTATACTGGCTTGCCAGTGGCATTTTCTGTGTCTCTAACATGAATGTTTCTGAAGCTGGCTTTCAAGCCGGATCCTGATCCAACCTGATCTACCATGTTGTGCCCTTTTTACTACTATCAGCATATATTCATTCATCTATGTTTGTTCCTGAAGAAAACAATGCCAAAAGGCAAGCGCTGCCTTTTTGCTACAATTTCCAAGGAGTTGTGTCAAGGTCCATATATTGACCTAATATGACATCTGATGACCTCATTGTTAGCTAAAATGCAAATGCATGGCATACGTCGGGCTCTTCAACACCAGAGCTTCCTAGCGGTGTTTTGCATTATATCCTAGCTTACGTAGATCGGACGTTAGTGGGCAGGGAGGAGGGACTAACTTTCAAGAACTCCCCTGGTCGGCGAAGGTGGATTTGTCGTCCGGTCAGGCGAGGGTTAAAGTTACGGAAGTCGGTGACCTTTGATGACTTGAGAGCAAAATTTTGACACGACATTAAGCATATGTAGGAACAGCTACTCAATAATGCGGCACGCTGGAGCGCGTTGTTTTCTCTTTATCGCTATCGCAAATATTCACCAGGACGGGGCAGAATCTGCCCCCCTCCCCAGTGGGGCACGAGTTTATGCAAGATTACCGAAGGCGTGGGTGCCTTTGGTGTATATATGCCAGGTTGTAAGGCGTCCCAGGTCCCAGGTGCCTTCGGGATCCGCCCTCAATTTGATACTACGCGCATGCTCCAAGTGCTTGTGTGGATAGCATTGCATATTCGACATCGCCTTCACTCCTTGTTGGAGTGAAGGCGATGTCGTCAACCAATCAACCGACATGTCGTCAGCGCACTCAACCGACATGTTGGCTCTGTCTTCGGGGCGAGCAAGATGGCGGCGTGTTTGGTCAGCGTGTTTGCGCGCCATTGGCGGTGTCGACCATCCATTAATGCGTCATCGCTTTAGCGGCCGATTTCATTATGGTGCAGTATGAGATCGATGATCGGGGATGCCGACCATGCATCTCGCTTTTGTGACCGGCCCTCTCTTTTCAGATGTGAGTGATGACTTGCGCCGGGCTTTAGGTCCTGCTTAAACTACTAGCCACATTCTCTGCGTGACCCGAAAGACTGAACCAATGCGTGCCACTTTCACTCTGTGACAGTCCTACAGTGCCGCACATTACCAGACCTTGCCATGCCCCAGTATCGCCCCAGTATCACCCCATGCCATGCCCCAGTATCGCTCCAGGTATGCCGATACTCCGCCCCTCCCCTCTCCTCTCTGACACTCGGTGCCCCGCCCTCCCCGCGCCACCCCGGCGTCGCTGTCGGCCGACCCGACTGGGAGCTGCGAATCCAAACACCGGCCGGCGGCCGTGTAAACCGGTACGGACGTATATTTGTGTTCGGGCGAGCCAAGTGAGGCCTCCGTCGCTGCGCCCGCCGGCAGCGGCTGCAGATGAGACGCGCCAGTGTAGACTGGTCTACACATGCCCATTGCGGCTATTCCCGCCACAGTCTCGGCATGGTCACTATTTATATCGTACAGTGCCAGTCGGCCGTCTTGTGTGTGGTTTCGGAAAACCTGTCGCAGAACTGAAACGTCTTTTTAATGCTTGTGTGCAGGCGAGCGGCTATGGATAATTCGACGTGTGGGCATGGATCCCACTTGTAGTGCAGCGGTGTCCCTGATGCGTGGCAACAACGATTTGTCCGCTATGTGGGTTCGCGTTGGCTTGGACGAGCCCTGAGAGCCCTTGGCTGTCACTGGCGCGGTGAGTGCAGCCGCCTCTGTACGATCTTACCCCTGTGGGGCCGTCTCTGAGAGCTTCATTGCCCAGATGGTGAGTCGAACCGTCCGGAAGCCAACGGACGGGGTGGAGGTGAAGGATACGGGATGGGGGAGTGATGTGAGTTCATGGAGGTGGTGCAACAGGGCCATGTGTTCAAGATGGCTGAAATTTCGGAATAGTTGTGGTTGATTTTGCTTTTCTTCATTCCAAACACATTTTGTTCAGACACAATTGATTTCTATCATCCCTACTCTCGTATTTGGTCGGAGTTGCTCTCCGAAGTACGCACACTTCTTCCTTTTTAGGGTTGAACCGAAGCACTTAGTCGGCCCCAATGCCGATTTCTTCCGCCCCACCCGAGCTGGACCCGCCTCTGTTGGTGACCCCGCTGCGGGTGGGCCCACGCAGCTCGGATTCCGGCCGTCCTGTGGGAAATGTGGCGAGCTGATGTAGTTACGAGGCCGTCTGATAACCACGCGGCCAGCGGTCTCCCCGCCAGCGGGCACGCGCACCATATCATCACCCGACACATCACCGCCATCCCTCCGCGACGGAGACGCCGCCTTCCGATCAAAAGTCAGACCAGCACCCAGCCGAGACGCGGCGAGAACAGCCAACTCCTCGGCTATCTATCCCAACTGCCCATAGCACATGAGCTCAGTGACGATTATCGGGCGCACAAGCGGCTGGTCGGAGCGCGAATCCGTCGCTGGCGGCGGCCATTCCCGGCCAGCGGCACTGCCAACAGGCGCGCCGGCCGGCGGTAAATGGCGCGAGTCGGTCCATCACCACCCGTCGCGCGCTGTGCCGTCCCCGCTAGTGGACGTCTTCGCCGGCCGCTGCTCTGTGTCGGCACGGTCAGGCCTGGCGCAAAATTAATCTGCTTTATGCCGCGTACTCAGCGGCGACAAAATCACAGCTGCCGGCTCGCTTTTATTTATGAGGCAATTAGGCCAACCGGTGGCATTTGTATTCATTATTCCGCGAGTCTGCGGATCGGCTGTGCGCCTGGCGAGGTAAGAAACGGCGCGCAGATGTGGCGCGAATTCCGGGCACGTGCGCGCGCGGGCCCTAGCGGTTGTGTTGTTTCAGCGTCACCGAATCAGGCCGTATCGCCGCCGACTGCAAATCCAGCCGGCCTCTCTGCCGCGCGTCTGCGGCCAGGTTGGCTGATCATGCATCGCACTGCATCGCGATATGGCGCTGCGCCGTCACGACGCGCCGACGTGCTGAGCAGCAGGGCATCAGACGCCCTGGTCCCGACGCCAGTGCCACTGCCGTCTGGTGGGTGGCGATCGGTGGCGTCACGGCCGCGTTACCGGTGTGTCACGCCGTCTGGTGCGGCAGTGGGTGGCGATCGGTGGCGTCACGGCCGCGTTACCGGTGTGTCACGCCGTCTGGTGCGGCAGTGGGTGACGATCGGTGGCGTCACGGCCGCGTTACCGGTGTGTCACGCCGTCTGGTGCGGCAGTGGGTGGCGATCGGTGGCGTCACGGCCGCGTTACCGGTGTGTCACGCCGTCTGGTATGGCGGCGCGTGACGATCGGTGGCTGTCACGGCCGCGTTACCGGCGTGTCACGCCGTCTGGTGCGGCAATGGGTGGCGATCGGTGGCTTCACGGCCGCGTTACCGGCGTGTCACGCCGTCTGGTGCGGCAGTGGGTGGCGATCGGTGGCGTCACGGCCGCGTTACCGGTGTGTCACGCCGTCTGGTGCGGCAATGGGTGGCGATCGGTGGCTCACGGCCGCGTTACCGGCGTGTCACGCCGTCTGGTGCGGCAATGGGTGGCGATCGGTGGCGTCACGGCCGCGTTACCGGTGTGTCACGCCGTCTGGTGGGCAGTGGGTGGCGATCGGTGGCGTCACGGCCGCGTTACCGGCGTGTCACGCCGTCTGGTGCGGCATGGGTGGCGATCGGTGGCTTCACGGCCGCGTTACCGGCGTGTCACGCCGTCTGGTGCGGCAGTGGGTGACGATCGGTGGCGTCACGGCCGCGTTACCGGTGTGTCACGCCGTCTGGTGCGGCAGTGGGTGACGATCGGTGGCGTCACGGCCGCGTTACCGGTGTGTCACGCCGTCTGGTGCGGCAGTGGGTGACGATCGGTGGCGTCACGGCCGCGTTACCGGTGTGTCACGCCTCTGGTGAGGCAGTGGGTGGCGATCGGTGGCGTCACGGACGCGTTACCGGTGTGTCACGCCGTCTGGTGCGGCAGGGGTGACGATCGGTGGCGTCACGGCCGCGTTACCGGTGTGTCACGCCGTCTGGTGCGGCAGTGGGTGACGATCGGTGGCGTCACGGCCGCGTTACCGGTGTGTCACGCCGTCTGGTATGGCGGCGCGTGACGATCGGTGCCGTCACGGCCGCGTTACCGGTGTGTCACGCCGTCTGGTATGGCGGCGCGTGACGATCGGTGCCGTCACGGCCGCCTGATCGGCGTGTCACGCCGGCCGCCCCGGTCACGTTTGATCCGCCGTGCCGGCGGCCGGCGGCGCCGCACAAATAGAATGCCATAACAGGTAAACACTGGGCGCGTTACAGTTGGTTATGACGGTGGTGCGTGGTCGATCCGGACCGAGGCGTCGGCCGGCCGACCGCCGCTCCCGTGTGCGCCGCACGTCGGCCCGGGCCACGTGAGCGTGCGTCGGCGTCGGCAGGTGAATGGGCGCCCCTGAACCGATCAGCCGTGACCCGCCCTCCTCCCCCCTACCGAGATCCACCCGCCGCCGATACGCCACGTCGGGATCAGACGACGCGTGTCTGTCGTCGCCACATCTGTCCTCCACGCACACACACGGCACATCACACAGCATGCATTACACACGCCACTCACGTGGCCACGCACGGATACACCCCGGCGTACAAACATCGACCCAGAATACGCGAATACTCAGACGGCCGCACATCTCATCACGTTTTACGCGTTCGAAGGTCGCCTCCTGCACGTCTGAGCCGCTTCCGCTCATCGTTTCCGCTGCTCGCTCCGCCTCGCTCTGCCTCGCTCCGCCCTCTTCTCCGACTGTGGCGTGCTTTGGACAGATTGCCGTCGATGCCGACGGTGGGATCCGCCCCCGGCGGGCGATCAGGACGGTGAGACGGTCGTGTTTTGCTGCCTCTGTCTGAGGGCTCGACCATTAGTCAGAGCGACCATCGCGTCAGCTCTGCGGAGAAGAGGAGGCCGCTGCGCCCGCCATCTCTGTAGTTTGTCTCGGCTTCAATCTTGTCGGACGAGAGGGCAGTCAGCGACGTCAAGGCCGACAGGATGGGTCACGTCAGCAAGTCTGACCGGGTCAGCGGGACGGGTCTGAGTCAGTGCTGTTGGGTCGGTTCAGGGTCGGTAGAGTCGGTGGGGTCGGTGGGGTCGGAGGGGCGGCGTGGAGGTCAGTCAGATTAGGTCACAGTCGGCTAGCTGGCCTGAGTCAGCAGGGCATGTGTTTGGTCAGCAGGGCCAGATCAGTGCAGTTGGAATTGGTCGTGGGTGGTGGGGTTGGGTCACTGTCGGTGGACTTGGGTCGTGGCGGGAGGGCTTTGATCGGGGTCGGACTGGTCGGGTCGGGGTCGCCCGGTCGGATCGGGTCGTCGGGGTCGGGTCTGGACCGGCCCGACTGCTCGCGCGCCCAGTGAGATGCCGGAGTGGGCGGGGTCGGGCCGGCTGCGACACTACCACACTACTGACATGAGCGGCAACAATGAGCAGGTGTAACAAGTAAGTCCCCTACTGTTTGACCGACACTCCGAGCAGAAAACGCTTCCGTCGTACAGCTGTCCAGGCGACGACCGGCCGCTCGTCAGGCCTCGGCAGGTCCAGCTGTCGTATCAGGTCCAGCTGTCGTACAGCTGTCCAGGCGACGACCGGCCGCTCGTCAGGCCTCGGCAGTGACGCCGCTCACACCTATGATGCTGCGCTCTCACCGTGTGATCTCCGCTCGGCGGGCAGCTCCCGGTGACGACCGGCCGCTCGTCAGGCCTCGGCAGTGACGCCGCTCACACCTATGATGCTGCGCTCTCACCGTGTGATCTCCGCTCGGCGGGCAGCTCCCGGCGGCCGGGGGGAGGCGACGACCGGCCGCTCGTCAGGCCTCGGCAGTGACGCCGCTCACACCCATGATGCTGCGCTCTCACCGTGTGATCTCCGCTCGGCGGGCAGCCCCCGGTGACGACCGGCCGCTCTTCAGGCCTCGGCAGTGACCCCGCTCACACCCATGATGCCGCACTCTCACCGTGTGATCTCCGCTCGGCGGGCAGCTCCCGGCGGCCGACGGCGAGCCCGCATACAGATGCGCGCCGTCCTCTACCGGCAGAACACTGCCGGACACAGGACGCGTCGTGTGTCGGCCGACGGCGTGGTGTGTGATTGGGTGATAATGGGCGCCGGCTCAATAGACGGGTGCGGGCACCTTGGGCGGGATGGTGCCGACCGTCACCCACCACCGATGACCACCATCTGCGCCGAATGGCTCAATTTCGGCGCTGATTGGCCGCCTCGCGAGCCGACCCCCCGCTGAATCATGCAACAGATCGTCTGCGAAATCCGCCCAACAATATTGCAAACGGATCATTCGGATCATGTGCAAGTGCACTGGCAGTGAGTGGTCCGGGATGTGCACTGGTGGGATTATCGCGTCTCGTACCGATCAGACTGGGCTATATGCGACAGAAACAGTCTCATCAGCAACTTGATAAACTTTCCCGTTTATAGAACACATCAAGCTATGATTCCGATAATGATTGTTTCCTTCCGTCATCGAATTACTTGATGATAGGTATGACTTCGTTATGGCTGCACGCACCACGCTTGAACGCTACAAAGCGATCCTCTCACCAGCCCCCTGCGTTGATAAGCGACACCAATTTTGCTCACGCATTGCCACACTCCCTGACCAGGACTCCACTAGAACTCCAACAGAACTCCACCAGAACTCCCTGACCAGAACTCCACCAATTCACCATTGCTTGTCCACTTCTCCCGGGTCGCTGACCGAGACCAGCGCACCATCGGAGCCGTTTTCCCGCTTGTTTGGCGCCACGTTCGGCTGGCGTTTTTGTGCGCATCAGTGCCGACAGTTGGCCGGCCGGCCGCCGACAAGTTCAGCCGCCGACCGACCGCCCCCCTCCCCCCACTATCGACGATTCAACTGTTTGCTCCTTTCTACCACCCTCCCAAATGGACGCACGGCCGGTCGCGTAGCCGTTCCAGCTTCACCGGTTGAAGGCACTCAGGGGCCCGGCGGCAGCTGGCAACTGGCGGCGCTCGACGGCGCTTTAAAGACGTCGGTCGGCGAGGCGACCTGCTCAGTCCCGCAGTGTATTTGCATACCCCGCCGCCAGTGAATGGAACGGCAGGCCGATGCGCACACACATACTGAGTGCTTATTGACCGGACGCTTTTGTTTGGAAGCCCGCCGCGTCACTCACAGCGGCAAACTTCGATCTGACGTGGCTTCTTTAACGTATGATGAAAAGTAGGCACCAACCTGAAAACTGTAGCACATATATGTATGTATGTTATATATATATGCATATGTAAATATATATATATATATATATATATATATATATATATATATATATATATATATATATATATATTTATATATATATATATATATATATATATATATACATAAAGATATGTATGTATATTTGTATGGTTGCAGGCGCGGGTGAGTATATGTGTGTGTATGTATGTATGTGCATGTGTGTAGGCATGCAAGTACCAAATAATTTATCCGACAACACGCCCGTGCTGAGATAAACTTGAAATGGCATGTCATGTGACATCAACTGTCCATGCTATAATTTTTTTCAACATATTTTTTTAGTGCAAAGATCTGAAAAAATATGCGTGAATCAATACACATAGTGAACCAGGTTATCAAATGGAGCATGCGTCAGCCCACCCAGAAGCAAAGCTCATATACCATTTCGAAAGTATGCGCTTCACACCCTGTCGTGACCGCATTGAAACGGCTATTCATATTCCGCATCAGCTCATAGCTGTTTGCAGCGGCGTTCAAAAGACACCTTCACGCTGACATTTGAGAAAGTGTTCAATTTTTCATCTGGCCACGAATAGCAACTCGCAGACAGTGGGCCGCTACAAAGGCGGGCGGCAATGGCGGGTGCAGCGACGGCGCGCCTGGGCCGCCCTTTCGCCGGGCGTCCGCCGATGTGGTGTTGGCCAGGCCATTGTTCGCCGTGTCTCTGAGCATCCGTGAGCAATTTCCTGGCTCAGGCTGTACGGGGAGGCGTGACAATAGGCTGGCAGTGTGTCGCAGAGGCTCGCCAGGTCGGTAGACTCCCCACCATCAACATCACCCTTCCGGCGGCTGGACGGGGAGGTACAATGGGGTGACAGTGTATCGCAGTGGCCCGCCAGGTCTGTGGACTCCCCACCATCATCACCCTTCCGGCGGCTGGACGGGGAGGTACAATGGGGTGACAGTGTGTCGCAGAGGCTCGCCAGGTCGGTAGACTCCCCACCATCAACATCACCCTTCCGGCGGCTGGATGGGGAGGTACAATGGGGTGACAGTGTGTCGCAGTGGCTCGCCAGGTCTGCAAACTCCCCACCATCATCATCACCCTTCCGGCGACTGGACGAGGAGGTACAATGGGTGACAGTGTGTCGCAGTGGCTCGCCAGGTCTGTAGACTCCCCACCATCAACATCACCCTTCCGGCGGCTGGACGGGGAGGTACAATGGGGTGACAGTGTGTCGCAGTGGCCCGTCAGGTAGGAGGACTCCCCACCATCACCAGTACCAGTGTTGTTGTTTTCGGAAATTCTGAAACAAAATTCGAACCGAATTCCGACCGAATAGCTGATGGCTGTCCAATATTTGCCGAAGTTGAAATCCTGTCGATTTAAATTCAGAGTAGCATTTGTATTTAGACGCAATATATAAAACACCGAAAAAGTAATATAGGTTGATTGTTGTGTTCAAACCTGAAGACCCAATTATAGCTGGCATTGTCAGTGGATGGCCTTTAAATGGCGGACATGCAAATTATTCTGCCTAGTTATTAAGCGCCCTGCGAAAAGTGACTATTTGCCAATTGACGCCCATCTAAATTGGGCTGTTTTTATCCCCGGGGGATGTCACGCAAATGTTATCCAGAATGTTATCCAGAATCCATTACTGGCCCCCGTTGGGCGTACACTTCTAGTGAGAAATATTAACGTCATGTTCATGGGGCCTTGCCGATAGCGACGGCCAGTTCTGAGATGCTTGACATGGTAATGTAATGTGATGAGCTAAACCGCTGCTAAACCGCTATAAACAAATGCAACTTAAATACATTCTGAATCTTTTTTTGCAGTTCTTCATTAATGACATACATCACATTATTCAGAATGTGTCAGCTGAATAGCATGGGTGCCCCTCACACTAGTGAAATGTGGAAGGATTCATGCAGTAATGAAGCCTTATTGCTCTCCCACACAGTGTATGATGCCAATTGAATTGCAACAGCCAAGTGGCACCTACCTAGTGCCTATTTTGTGGATATTTCTTAAAGTTGTGAAGCTCTAGCAAACTGCTCGTGACTACCAGATATTAACATAGTTATAATATAACTAGAAATTATATATAATTATATAGAAATATAGTTATATTAATATTACTAGAAACCAATATACAAGGATGTAGGAATTGGTGGACTGTGGTCTCCAATTCTCCAACTGGGAACCATGGACCCCATGTGTGTTACATGGATATAGTCATCTTGCAATTTAAATTGGTTCAACCAATATTTTGAATATGCTCGGCTTGATGCCTTGAAATTGGGATTGGCCAGGAAGCCAGAATCGCATCTTATTATGCTGTGCCTTGCCTCTGTTCTAATGATATGCCACACAGAAATAAAAAGACAGTATCAATTCTTTTGTTTGATGAGTTAGTACAATAATATGCTAATGGAAATGGGTACTGGGCAGATGGGCAGTTGACACCGTTTCTAAGTATAATAATACAATGGCTATACTAAGTCTCTGTCTCAGGTGTTGCATGCAAGAAGCATTCATTGAAAGTAATGACTGTTAAAATTTTGTTCAAGAAGTTAACAGTGGAGCCAACTAAATGTCCAATTGGAATTTGAACAAAGATAGGGCAAGTCGCAATTTCGATTCGGAGCTACACCCGTGACCCATCCGGCCGGGGAAGTAGCTCAGTTGGTAGAGCGTCGGACTCTTGATCGCAATATTGAGGGTTCTAATCTCACAACCGACGGCATGACCGAGTCCACCCGCGACCAATCGGCGTAAGAGGTTGGCGACGCAATATGACCTAGCGGTTGAATGCGTCGTAAAAGAACCCAAGGTTCTTCTTCTTTGCCTCGAAGCTCGGTGATATTTGCAGGCATACGGTCTAGGCTTCCAGATTCGGTACAAGATGAAATCATTTATGGGGACATGTCATCAAAGTTGAATTTTATGCTACGCCGTCGATAGGTTTCAGCTCTTAACACCTTCCGATACCACCTCTCCGACCAGCAATCGTGACTGATGGCCGAACCACCAACTCTGCCGCTTCCCTGAATCAAACTGTTAGCTTTGTGTTGTATACTGGTACTTTATCAGATTATCACACATGATAAGAACGGTTCCATGTTCTGTATGCAGGCAGATCAGTGTTTATTGAACGGAGGGGGGGGGTACTAATGCGAAAGTACTAGTTCTCACTAAAAACAAGTGCAGTGCCGTTGCTGCCCTAGTAGGAAGAAAATAAATAATCGTTGGCTAACAATGTTTCGGATGTTCTTTAGTATAGACGCATTCACGGGTGTTATTTCTTTAACATAGATGGCCAAAAGAGTGGCAGATTCTTCGGACGAAGTCTACACTTTAAACGGGAACAACGGATGCAGATATGTGTAATATATAAACACATATTCATACAAAGTACAATTACCTAGGGATGGTATTGAGGACCAAAAAGCCTTGAACACAGGTATTTAAAGAACAATAGAATACTCACTTGAAAGACCTTGACTAATCGTACATGTTATGAATCTGCCTACCCTATGTGCTGAAAAGGAATGCTTAATCCCAACATAGGTTGAAATACAAGAGGAAGGCTAGAATTAAGATTGAGAAAAGACACAATGCCATGGAAATTACTTGGAAAAAGGCAGGACAAGATAGTTTTATCTTGAAAAAGATCTGTTACATTGAAACTGCATGCATATAAAACATCATTGAAGCACTGCACGGCAAAACGTTTTGAGTACGTGCCATGCTTAATTGAATATGAATAGTGAATAATTATGAATATTCTCGGTGCTGAACGCATGGACACATTTTGGTGCTCGATGGGCCGAGGCCAAGTGTGTCGGGCCCGGCTTGGCCGGCCATGTCGGTCCGCGTCAGTTTATTCGCACTGTGTGCGTCATGGGCGGCGGCCGCCTCTGTTGCTCGAGTCCTCCCCAAACAAACCGACACGACGGCGCCACCGGCCATGGCCTGCTGCAGGAATAGGCTGGCGGAGGGTGCGCACGTCCCACGACGGTGGAGTGTCAGGTCAAGTGGGGCGACGGGTCCGCTGGTGGGGTGACAGGTTCGGTGGTGGGGAAGGGAAGGTCTTGTGGTGGGGTGACAAATCCGGTGTGTGGGGGAGGAAGGTCCAGTGTATGGGGTGGGGGAGGCAGGTCCGGTGTGTGTGGGGGAGGAAGGTCCGGTGTGTGTGGGGGAGGCAGGTCCGATGTGTATGGGGAGGCAGGTCCGGTGTGTGGGGGGGGAGGCAGGTCCGGTGTGTGGGTGGAGGAGGCAGGGGAGGCAGGTCTGATGTATGAGGTGAAGTGGGTCCGGTGTGATATGGCGTGCTGTTGATCGGCAGGTCCTGAGTGTGGTGAGGAGGCAGGTCCGGTGTGTGTGGGGAGGCAGGCCCGGTGCGATATGGCGTGCCGTGGATCGGCAGATCCGGTGTGTGTGGGGAGGAAGGCCCAGTGCGATATAGCGTGCTGTGGATCGGCATGTTCAAAGTGTGTGGGGGAGGTAGGTCCAGTGTGTGTGGGGGGGGGGAGGCAGGCAGATCCGGTGTGTGTGGGCGGAGGTAGGCCCGTTGTGTGTGGGGGGAGGCAGGTCCGGTGTCATATGGCGTTCTGTGGAGCCACAGCCCCGGCATCAGCCCCGGGCCGAGCTGGCGGCCGCGGCTCCTCCACTGAAGCTCCACAGCCGAGGCCGGAGGTGCCGGCTGCCGGCCGCGGCTCCTCCACTGAAGCTCCACAGCCGAGGCCGGAGGTGCCGGCTGGCGGCCGCGGCTCCTCCACTGAAGCTCTACAGCCGAGGCCGGAGGTGCCGGCTGCCGGCCGCCGGCGCCCAGTGGCGGCCTCGCCAGCCGGCGTCTGATCTGGTCGAGACGTGGCCGGGGCCGGGGCTGTGCTCAGCTGACCGATCTGGGCCAGATCCGGGGCAGACACCGCATGGGACACGCTCATTGATTCTCGGCAGGGTACCGGCCAGATCCTGGGGACCATCCTTGGGTCGGTATCGTGCCGTGACCCCGTCAGCCGGTGATAAAGTAACTACGGTGACACCGCGATGCGTCTGGAAGGGAATGGATGCGGACAGATGAACGACAGGGGTGTCAATATTCGGTTGGAATGACGGCTGGAATGAAGTGTCACTATCGTGTTGACATTGTTTAGATAAAGTTTGTAAAGCCTGACCAGCACTATATAAATACTAATTTGCGATTTTTATACATCATGGCAAAGGCTTCAATGACAGGTGGAGCACTCGGGTTGGAATATTTTCCACCTGACTTTGTTCCACCTGACTTTGTTCAGTCACGAGGTGCACATCGACGAGGATTTTCCACTTCGCTGCTCGTAAACAATGGGTAATTCAGTTGCGCCACAGCGTTACATTCTCGCAGTTGATTGACCCGAAAATCTCGGCATTTTCCTTCCACTTCACTGGAGACTGGCAAATGCCAATGTCCCGCTGGCACTGTTCCTTCGGTTTTCTCTACAAGGCAGACTAGAAGCGATGGACACTCTCACGGTGCGTGAGATGCATGAGGCCACACAATAGTTCATGCATCAGCAGTCACAGGGCGGACTTCGCCACAGCCCACAACGGACGGCGACATCAGCAGTCACAGGGCGGACTTCGCCACAGCCCACAACGGACGGCGACACCAGCAGTCACTGGGCGGACTTCGCCACAGCCCACAACGGACGGCGACACCAGCAGTCACAGGGCGGACTTCGCCACAGCCCACAACGGACGGCGACATCAGCAGTCACAGGGCGGACTTCGCCACAGCCCACAACGGACGGCGACACCAGCAGTCACAGGGCGGACTTCGCCACAGCCCACAACGGACGGCGACACCAGCAGTCACTGGGCGGACTTCGCCACAGCCCACAACGGACGGCGACACCAGCAGTCACAGGGCGGACTTCGCCACAGCCCACAACGGACGGCGACACCAGCAGTCACAGGGCGGACTTCGCCACAGCCCACAACGGACGGCGACATCAACACAGGGCGGACTCGCCACAGCCCACAACGGACGGCCCATCAGCAGTCACAGGACGGACTTCGCCACAGCCCACATCAGCAGTCACAGGGCGGACTTCGCCACAGCCCACAACGGACGGCGACACCAGCAGTCACAGGGCGGACTTCGCCACAGCCCATACCAGCAGTCACAGGGCGGACTTCGCCACAGCCCACAACGGACGGCGACAATCGGCCCGCCGGGTCAATGCTCAGCTAATCAATGCCGTTCGTCGTCGTTGCTGCACTTTACTTGCCACGGTGATCGCGGCTGAGAACATCGATTTTGTTTGGGTTTTTCTGTTTGTTGAAACAAACACCACGAACCGTTTAACCCCGACGTTAATTCCCAGCTACACGGGCTTCATGTCAAATCATAAGTCCGAGAGTGAAGAGTGAAGAGTGAAGAGTGAAGAGGATCATTTTGCTCTCTCGACACAGCGTAATACAGATATTTACTGCCACAGGCTGATCTGATTGATTGATCACGAATTGCTCACGTATCTAACCAATATCGACTGTTGATGTTGCAACCGCTTAGTTATAGTTAACAACACCTTGCGCGTGATACTCGTTGACTCCTCAGGAGACGTCTCCTTTTCTATCATCTCCCTAAATAATAAAAATGGTGCGTTGGTGTGTTGACGAGTTACCTGCTAATCCGCACAGGCCACTGATCAAAACAGTCAAGCGGTGCTATCCTGTCCGCGTGGCTTCTGACCACCCAGGCCGTAGCAATGATTCAAACTCAATCGAATGAAACACTTTCGGTCCTTGTTAGCCTCGAGAAGAGAAGCACTTAGTGCTGTGTCGACTCTTCCATTGCAACATTATTCTCGGAAGTCGCATTTAGGCAGGTGAACTTGTCAATAAAATGCGAACTAAACTAATCTTTTAGCTAAGATTTTTGTGTTAAGCCTCCATACCACAATCAGGGTCGGTCCAGGTTCGAAGTCGCGGAGTCGAATCTACTAATCTGCGAGACTATTTTCAGCAAGCACACACCACCGGCAAACATACACCACCGGTAAACATACACCACCGGTAAGCACACACAACCGGCAAACGCACACCACCGGGAAGACTCAAGCATTGCTTTGGTGATCATATCTCCAAGAAGCAGCCTCCCTAAGCTTTCGGCCAAGCTAGGCACAGACCAAGCCAGGTGTATTGAAGAATAAAACAACAAAATTATCCTCCCCATGCTTGGCGTGTGGGTGCATGGGAGAAAATGACACCTGCGGACACTGCGGGTTTGTCACTGTGGGCGACACCCGTGGAACCACAATGACACCTGCGGACACTGGGGTTTTGGCACTGGGGATGACACCCGTGGAACCACAATGACACCCTGTGGACACTGGGGTTTTGGCAGCCCTCGAGACACATTCAAGCAGGCTTCGCCGTCTGCCTACAGAGGGCTTGCAAAATGCCCTCAGATGTTAGGTAGCGTCCAGTATGTGGCTCGTTTGCAAGAAGAATGTGGGCACATCGTTGACCTCTTTTTTAAAACTGTTACCTCTGATAGTGGTACGCTGTAGAATGTTCATCGCTGCCGTTTAGATATTAATTTGATCGTGACTAAAACCGGTTGGCAAAGACTGGTTGAGCATCGGGATTTTACGCAGGTTGGCCAGTCGTTGGTCGGCGATGAGTGTACTATGCATGTCAATGGCCACTACGCGCGTAATGGGCTCATGTACCCTAAACCCGAGCAAACTAACAAAGGAACTAACTGTAGGGCGCGCCATGCACATTTCCTGCTAATGAGATTTTCCATGGTAATTAAAGCGCTGCGTCCGAAGCACCAGCAATTAAAAGCTTGATGTCCGTGAACTCAATCGCAACTCATGGATGTGCATCCTGACTACTAACTGCATCCATCAAAACTCCTCAGCACTGTTCAACACGTTCTGATTTTGTAGACGTGCTAAGGGTGCTCTTCAGGTTCGTGTCCATTAACCCCGAGATGTCGCCCGCAGACCATGCCCCTACTTTTGCATGGGGGATTTCTCGCTCCAATTCTTGTTGTGGACTGCGTAGAGAATCGTAGTTTTCATCGGCGTGTAGCGTGTCTGTCTCCTACCATTGACCCTCCATGTCGGGTCAAAGAGGTCAATGTCGGGGTGTCGCCGACTGACCTGTTTTGAACTGACCTATGTTGCCTGGTTTCGACTTCCATTTGCAAACCAAAGAAAGTTTCCTCATACAACTTGGCGTAAATAGCTAGCTAGATTTCTGGCGGCATCATGACACTATCAAAACACAATTTCCAGCACACGCAGGAAGCATGAAAAGGAACATTTTTTCAGAGATCGAGCTTAATTGTACCTCAGTTCCCAAACTACTGATGATAAAGCGATGCAACAATCACAAGCGAACTTGGAAAGATGCGCTGCGGCACATAGTGCTCAGAGACTTCATGAAAGATCATGCAATAACAACTGGCCGGTAAGGTCGCCCACTTTCAGGGATACACCATTCACACCTAACCGATCACATGCCAACTCGTGTAGTAAAAGCATGTGATATTACTTATCGGCTTAAAAAGGACGATCAATAACATTTCGGCATTCGTCATTTTTGTGGGGAGAGGTACAGGTACACATTTTGAGTCATACCTCCGGGAACTGACGGGACAGTGACCTGAAACTGTGCACATTCATGGGAAACAATGTGCTCTATCATAAAATCCGATTGTTGCGCTATGCTTATAATCGGTAGACTGAAATTTCCCAGCATGGAAACAAAAGTTTAGTTTTGGCCTTGACCTGACCTCGTAACCTGGCCTCCTGTCATCAAATTTTGTTTATTTGGACAAGCACCTACACATCAATATGCAAAATATTTAGATATCTTTGAAAACCTACTTTTGACCGCTCTTGAAAAAACCATCCCAAAAATAACACTTCGAAACAGTTGACCTGACATTGACCTCGTTTAGCTCGCTGACCCTGGGCAATGAGCCAAAAAGCGAACCTCAACGTGGTTGTTACGATTAGTGCAGAAGCCAGCAAAAATGCCTTAACTATGCAGATCATATGACAAGGATAAATGACGTCGAAGAGACATTCCCAGGGTCAACGACGGCACATGCGAGCTACGCTGCCTTGGAAGAAGCTGCCTCCAGTAGCACCACCGGAAACGGGTAACAGGCTTGACGATGGCTCGAGTTATATGTGCGAACTCTAAAGAGTTCTGGAAAATTTCCGAGCTACAATGACTACATGACGTGGGTCATTGCATGTTATAGGAGGCTACGTTGAAAAGCTCCTAAGGTATCTGATTGTCCATTGCACGCTGCGGCCTAGTCATGCTGTCTGGAAGGAAGACCAGATACGTGCGATTATTCGCCGTCACCGCCGACCACCTGATCTCTCTGAACGGCTCGCTGAGCGAGCCACCGGAACGCCCACATTCGCTGGAATGAACCGATCCCGAATGACACCAGAAAAGACTGGAGATGCTGGAGATGCTGGAGATGCTGGATATGCGACCTGAGCGGCTTCACGGGGTTTCACGTGTCACGGCATCCTGGCCGGGCGAGCGGGTACGATACCAGCTGCACATCTGGCTGTGACGCCGGCCAGACGGCACATCCTGGCCGGGTGAGCGGGTACGGTACCAGCTGCACATCTGGCTGTGACGCCGGCCAGACGGCACGCGTCACAGCGGCTCACAGCACGCAATCTGGTGATGAGCAAGGCGACGCTGACCCCCAGCAGTTGGCAGTTGTGCTCCCCGGACTAGATCCCACAGCGGCACTTACCGGAGCTGGTACATCCTCTCAAGTTACGTTGAGAAGGAGCTTCACTTTCAGCCTGATGCTGGATTTTTCTGAACTAGCTCCACGGTGATACTCTACGGGGTCTGCGTCGTGAAGGCCGCTCGCAGCAAGTCAACGGAGAACGTTCGTTAGATTGAAAGGGGCAATGGCTTGGGTAATGTTCTTCTACGGCCTCCGGGGTTCAGATAAGAGCACGCTGCATTGACGATTGCAGTTGATAAACGCGCTTACAACGATTATATAGGTTGTCCATTCAGTCAATGGTTTCATCAGTCCCCTAATTCATAGTCATACGTGCACCCTTGACCCGGGTATGCAATATGTATACACTTTTCATTGTATCAGTGAGGAGCATGTCTTCGGTGCATAGACTTCTTCAAAGGGGGATGACGATGTGCCCCAAGTTATGCCAGAATTTAATATTTCGCATATGACATTACATGGGAAAAGTCAATCCATGACCATCTCGTTCCTCTGTATCACAAATCCATGACAGACAATGTCTGGCACATACTCTTCTTCCACGAGCCGGTGCGCTAACTATATCTGAGGCAGGATTGGTGTAGAAGTAAACCATTTGTCGGCATATATGCATCGTCCCCAATAAATTCCAAGTAATGGGCTCCCGGGTCATCACTCCCTTCCCTCAAACTTATTCGTCATTGCCACGAAACGAAGGCGAAGCGGCGTTGCGAGACGTTCAGTCTGTCCTCCCATTCCATCCCAATCCAGTAGACTACTGACGTCATGCCAGTGTTGGACACCGGAAAGTGACGGTCAAATCACCGGCTGAACTTACATCTACTATGTGGTCTTGTGCTGAATGTGAGAATACCGGAGAAGGGCAGGGTGTTTTTGCTCTAATGTCAGAAGGTTGCAACAGAGTTGAAGTGAGCTAAGAGTTTGTGAGGAGCTGAATAATAGATAAGCGATATTGGAGATGGTAGCTAAGCCCAGTAAGAGAGTCCCGGATGCCAAGTCGTTGATTCTAAATAGCTTGCAGATATGGGGAACAAACATACATAATTCCGGTGATAAAAAGAGACAATGCACCAGATTGCATAAGCAGAACATATATTTTCACACTATATGGCATGCGTTGTTTCGGGTTTTCTTCACCTTCTTCCTGTTGTACATCCACTATGCTGGCTGTGCACTGCATAGCCAGCATCAGCAATCCCTGCTCATTACGGCACAGCCTATCTTGAGTTAGCATTATTCGATGGTCCGAGTAGGACACACATACACAGCGCAGCGGCAAAGTGTTTGAACCAGCATAGAGAAATGCGCGATAAATGCGTCGTCTTTTTTCTTGTCGTCGCGCGGCCGGCGCAACAACACGCGGCGGCGGGCTCGCGCCGCGTGACCCAGCGCTGATGCACGAGGACCTGGGCGGCCTCTCTCATTTCCCGTCCGCCGGTCGGGCGGATGCGGAGAATGGCGGCTCATAAATCTGTCCTGGCTGCGCCACTGGCGCGCTGTGTAATCGACTGTATGTGCGACGGCGCCGTTCCGACCGGCCAGCTCGTCATCGGACGGCGGCCGAGTGCGGTGGCGCGGCATGACACCCTGGGGCACGCCGGCCGCCCAGGCCGGGTCGGCAACAGACGCTCTTTATTGGCCGTACCGTGGTGCTCGCCTCCCAGGTCCATCGGCATATCTTGCGGATTAGATTTGGCGGGTGGGGTCCGGGAATGGAAAGTTGAAATAGTTCGTTCGAAATAATTGTGATGTGGTGAGCTGCTACAGCAGCTGCGCGCACGCTTTACGCGTGCCCCTGTGTCATGCGCTGCATGTGTCTGTGTTGGTCGCCGTCTGTGTTATGTGCTACATGTGTCTGTGTTGGTCGCCGTCTGTGTTATGTGCTACATGTGTCTGTGTTGGTCGCCGTCTGTGTTATGTGCTACATGTGTCTGTGTTGGTCGCCGTCTGTGTTATGTGCTACATGTGTCTGTGTTGGTCTTCATCTGTGTTATGTGCTACATGTGTCTGTGTTGGTCGCCCCGCAGTAATATTTATACACTTTGATATAGAGATTATAGGGGCAAAAGAAAGCATACATACTTGGAACCCTACTAGTGAACGCATGTCTGTAACATGTCCACCTACAAATACACCCGCCGTGCAATACCCTGCACACTATCATAGCAATATTCACCCCAACACAAGCGTCTTCTCGCCTTTTCTGATCCCAGCACCCGCTGTATTCAGGCTTGAGCAGCTTAGCATCCGCTGCATCTTGTTACAGAGACGCTTCCACACTACAGTTGCTACGATATGCTACAAAAGAGATGCAAACATGTGCACAATTTATAGTCAAACAATAATATTTCGCATACAAACTGCAACGGCAAACATGGGCTGGTACTGGAATAGGGACCACATGTCTGGACTCATTTATTAGTCCATCACATACTGTCGTCTCTGGTTGCATAAATACTGTGAAGAAATGAACCTAACAAATATATTTAGAAAATGAAGAAAACAACTACACCAATATTCAGCGCAGCAGCGGAGTCCCCCATAACGTACAATGGCTACGTATATTAGAGCACCTATACTCCAGAGCGCATATATATAATCAGAGCGTAGTTACTTCTGTGCCAGATCGATGGGACCTTGTTTGTTTCTCGCCAGAGGTGCGGTATCTCTCACAGTTGTATGTCTGTGGTTTCTCTCACATCTGTATGTCTGCGGCATCTCTCACAGCAATCACTGTGCTATGCCACTTGCACACATCTATGCGGTATCTCCGCCTATCTTTGTGCACAATATTGCGTCGCAACGAGTGAGCGTGGGTGTGTCCGGTGGAATGGCAGCTCTACGAATGCCGAGCCGCAAATGTCGCAGCCCGATAAGGTGTGTGACTATTAGGCTTCCAACCTGCAAATTTATCAGCGATAACACAAACAGCTGAAATTTGTAGTGTAAGCCCCAACGTCCGCCAATATTAACGTTGTTCCTGAAAGCCACAAGAAAGTACATCGTTTTCAAAAAGCATAGAAGTGATACTTCGTATTCTTGCTGGGGCCACTGATGTATACTGGGATGTGTTGAATGTATACCGGGATGCATACTGGGATGCACTGCTGGGAATCTTAATTGTACTGGCTGCTTAACGGTGCGGTACGATGCATTTGGTGAACGAGCCTAACGCATCGCACTGCACATGACAGAAACCCTTTTCCAGCACCCCTAAGTCAATCACTCCTTGCGGGTGCTAGCACCCCAGATTAAGTACGCTGCCATACACTGTTTTATATGTCGTCCATCGCATAGTTATCAAATGACATGTGCCGGCCGAAGAGACTAGTCCAAACACCAAACCAAGGCACGCTATATACAAACAAATTTCGTAGGCCACCAGCTATGCAAAAATCAGTCTGAGCTGCATCCTGTGTACCCTCCAGAGCCGCGCACAGTAGTTGCCCACGCAGCCGGCGGTCGAAGATCCGCATGTCCGTGAATCTACGGCGTTTTTCTTTTGTCGGCTGGATTGCGGCGGAAGAGTCCTCCCCGGCGAAGACCGAGCAAACAGGCGCGCCGACAGAGGAGCAAACAGGCGCGCCGAAACCGGAGCCGGGCGCGAACGGGACGGTTTTTCGTGCGACGATTGGTATCGATCCGGGCGCCGGCCGGCTGGCGGCGGAGCCCGCAGGAGCGGCTCGCTACCGGCGCGTGACGGCCCTTTGTCACAGCGTGGGCAGCCGACGGCCGTCGCTGATCACGTGGCCACCGCCGCAGCAGAGGCCAGTGTCGATGACGACATCTGAGCCTGCCGAGACGACATCGGCATTGCCAAGGGTGGCACTGGCGGCGCCTGCGGCAGTACCGGCGGCTGCCATGACAGAATGGCGGAGCGTCGGGACCCTGTGGCCTCGGTTGGCGGCGATTGAGCCGCTTCAGCGGCGGTCGGCGCATGCCAACGTTTCATCACCGAACCGACTTTATGGCGAGATGATGTTTTTACGGTGTTTTATCGCGCAGCAGATCAAAGGGCATCATGTGGAGGAGCTGGCGTTATCGGCTGTATTTGTGGACAGACGCGGATATTGGGGTCACGTGTAGCCGACGTTTCCTCTGCGCTCATCACGGTTCGTCTTGAATTCATGAAGCGCCCTCGCAAAATCTTCCTCATACAAAATGTAAGTGGCAAGCTTATGGAAAGACAAGAAAACACCTTTTGTTTCGCGACGGTTTTCAGTAACTCTAAAGCGAACCCGGACAGTGTTGGGCTGTCCGTGAAAGATTCGGCAACATCAACGAGATGAACAGCTGAAGGCTCAAGTGCTCCTATTTGAAGAACAAATATCGCAACGGGGACATCATTTATGGCACTGACCTATCGCGCTAACCTTTATCGTCGTGGTAGTGTCGTCATGCGAATGGTGTGAAGAAGTGCATGCCGATGGTGTGCCGCGAATTCGGATGAAATACATAAAAGTCATGATGCAAGCAGGTTCCAACTCGATTTTATTTGGCGTTCTTCAATCAGCTTGATGGAATGGCGAAAAGCACGGGGGTTGATTATAGCTAGATAAATGCAAAGTTCCACCCTCGACCAGGACTAAAGATGTCCTGAGATAATCCAACCACGAGATTTTCCGTACAATCGAAAGAAAACTCTCAAGCCTCGACACTTTTTAACGCCTGGTATTTTGTGAACAAGTCCTTCCCTTTATGAATTTCACCGAACTATGAGTAAAACACAACCGGCAGCATGTTGCGATGCTGAATAGTCCATTTAAAAGAGGGGAGCACACACCTTAAGTCAGCCACGGCCGCCGACGTCCACGTGCCACCACACCGCTCGCGACACGCTGCCTCGAATCCATACGCTCCGTTCCACGTGGCGGTAAACCCACCGCATCGCATGCCACGTGACCGGCAGCGTGACGTACCGCTGGCCGAGGACGGCGGCCGGGGGGAGGGGTGGGGGGCGCCGCACTCTCCGTCCAGACGAGACGCGACCTCGGCCGACCGCTGTCGCAGTCGGCGACTTTATGAACGACAATCCTTTCTGCGGAGCGGCCGAACTCGGCCACAAACCGGCGGCCGCATCGGGAAGCAACACATCTGGGCCGTGTTGATATGTCGCCGGCCGTTTGCGCAGCGCCGCGGAGCCGGAGCCGGAGCCGGAGCCGGAGCCGGAGCCGGAGCCGGCGGCGGTCGGCGGCCGGCGCGCCGACCGAACGGCCGGCCGACTCCTCCCGCCGCCGTCTTCGGCCGGCCGAGCCCGCTTTATGGGCTCATTTCAATTTCGCCGCCGCTGGAGAAAATGGTAATCGGGGGCGCGGTCGCGCCGCGGCCGGACTGCCGCCTGCGCAACGGCCGGCCGGACCTGGGGTCGGCGAGGTCGACCGGACCTGGGGTCGGCGAGGTCGACCGGACCTGGGGTCGGCGAGGTCGGCCGGACCTGGGGTCGGCGAGGTCGGCCGGACCTGGGTCGGCGAGATCGGCCGGACCTGGGGTCGGCGAGGTCGACCGGACCTGGGGTCGCCGTCGGCGAGGTCGACCGGACCTGGGGTCGGCGAGGTCGACCGGACCTGGGGCAAGATCGGCCGGACCTGGGGCCGGCCGGACCTGGGGTCGGCGAGGTCGACCGGACCTGGGGTCGGCGAGGTCGGCCGGACCTGGGGTCGGCGAGGTCGACCGGACCTGGGGTCGGCGAGGTCGGCCGGACCTGGGGTCGGCGAGGTCGGCCGGACCTGGGGTCGGCGGCCGGACCTGGGGTCGGCGGGAGTCGACCGGACCTGGGGTCGCCGAGGTCGGCCGGACCTGGGGACGGGTCGGCGAGATCGGCCAGACCTGGGGCCGGCCGGACCTGGGGTCGGCGAGGTCGACCGGACCTGGGGTCGCCGAGGTCGGCCGGACCTGGGTCGGCGAGATCGGCCGGACCTGGGGTCAGCGAGGTCGACCGGACCTCGGGTCGGCCGGACCTGGGGTCGGCGAGGTCGGCCGGACCTCGGGTCGGCCGGACCTGGGGTCGGCGAGGTCGACCGGACCTGGGGTCGGCGAGGTCGACCGGACCTGGGGTCACCGAGGTCGGCCGGACCTGGGGTCGGCACCCGGGGTCGGCCGGACCTGGGGTCGGCGAGGTCGGCCGGACCTGGGGTCGGCGCGGACCTGGGGTCGGCGAGGTCGACCGGACCTGGGGTCGGCGAGGTCGGCCGGACCTGGGGTCGGCGAGATCGGCCGGACCTGGGGTCGCAGGTCGGCCGGACCTGGGTCGGCGGCCCGGACCTGGGGTCGGCGAGATCGGCCGGACCTGGGATCGGCCGGACCTGGGGTCGGCGAGGTCGGCCGGACCTCGGGTCGGCCAGACCTGGGGTCGGCGAGGTCGACCGGACCTGAGGTCGCCGAGGTCGGCCGGACCTCGGGTCGGCCGGACCTGGGGTCGGCGAGGTCGACCGGACCTGAGGTCGCCGAGGTCGGCCGGACCTGGGGTCGGCGAAGTCGGCTTGACCTGTGGTCGGCTGGGTTTTTCAGTCGGATAAGTTTGGGAGTCTGTGGGTGAGAACTGTAGGTGATAAGTAATAGGTCAGATGGCGTGGGTAAAGTGGCATAGCTAATGTTGTGTGGGTTAAGCGCGTGGGTTAGATGTTGTGGGTTTGATGGCACGGGTCAGATGTCGTAGGTCAGATGTCGCGGGTTAGATGAATAGTGTTTGTTATATAGCACAACGTGTTATACAGTGATATATAAGATAGTTAGTGTTAGGCATGAGACGTTCATTTTTCTATGATATTCGAATCCTGTGCTGATACGAAAATGTATGTTCCATCTCCAAGAAATACGTAAATGGGTGCTGTGGATATCGGTATGACCATGATGATTTATTCTTGTAAATGTATAACGCGTTCAAACCTTGTCTTTGTGTTGGCTGGTGTGCATGATTCGCAGCCTCTGATTCCTTGTTGGACATTTCGTTCCACCCACTAGCGGCTAGCATAGTGTGTGCACTTGCATGGCATGAATATAATGTGGTGATTAACTATAATGATGTAACTAATCACTCCTACTAATAATTGCCACGGTATAGCCTTTTCCAGTGCTAATGAGTATTATTATCTTTCAAAAGATTACCCTTATTGTGATGCGTGCTACTGGAAATATTCCACATATATTGTGATCTGCCGACGAATCTGGCACCGCAGGCCTTCGATTGTAACATGCTTCACTTCCTTAGACGCGTGCACCTTCCTTTTAATGGATTACAACGTGCCTAAGAAGCGTCTCTATTTGCATTATGTTAGGTCGAACGTCGTGCGTTTTAAATACCCTGGCGCTCTGTTTTGCAGGATAACCGACTGAGCTCACCCATGATTTTATATTATCTGATCTCCAACCCAACTCAACTACATTGTTTGATAAAAATGCTTTCATACGTTCAACAACACGAACCTCACCGAGCTAACCATGCATGACCTGCAAGCGAATCGCGAACTTAAGTGTTGTGGTGATCATTGGCAGGGTTTATTGTCAGACGAGTTCATTTTAATCGATTGGCATCTGGTAACATTGAGTTGGGATCAAGTGAATGTCCCCATTGCGCAATCTTGCTTCACTTCCATCAGAAGCAAATCAAGCTTTGTCTTGTTCGGTCCTAATTATGCTCTCTGGTAATCCCAGAAATGGACATTTCACTCATGTGCACTTCGTTTACTTTTCATTTTTATAATTTGATAAGCCTTGCCGAGAACTTCAAAGCCTAGGAGGTTCAAAGCATAACGTGTCAGTCATCACAATTGTTTTTGTTAAAATCTGCTCTGCTCTATTCCACTTGGACTTTGTTATGCCGGGTCCACGCCCAA
Organism: Ashinkailepas kermadecensis; assembly: GCA_034440615.1. Taxonomy (NCBI): domain Eukaryota; kingdom Metazoa; phylum Arthropoda; class Thecostraca; family Neolepadidae; genus Ashinkailepas; species Ashinkailepas kermadecensis. The sequence continues at coordinate 1,160,154 of JAOTOM010005169.1, read as the reverse complement.
CATGTTCACACCACAGCACCATCTAACCGACGTGGACGAAGTTTAGCAAATGTGGCAGTTGAGTCCTTTGTTGATATTCATATGGCAGTTTGTGTTACAAAGCTTCCAAAAATACGACGATGTGCCTCGAGATTAGGTCGTTGTGTAGAGTAGGCCTCAATAGGCATCAGTAGGCATCACATTTCTCGAGATTTGGTTTTTGTGTAGAGTAGGCCTCATACATTAGCATCAGTAGGCATGTAGGCATGTGCCTCGAGATTAGGTCGTTGTGTAGAGTAGGCCTCAAGATGAGCTGTGCTGCGAGGTGCCTGGATCGTGGAACCCATCTGAGGCGGCGGCTGGCCGAGTCGATGGCGATTTCCAACAACCGCCGCTGCCGATGTCGGCGAGCTGTCGGCTGCGAACGTCAACTTCGGCAGCTGTGTGATTATCCACGCGACTTCACAAACTTGTTGTCCCGAGAAATGGAGCAAGAGCTAATGTAGGTAGTGGAGGACTTCGGTACCCAGAAATGCATGGAAGTCGAGCGTCAATTGGTTGGAAAGGCATGGTTGCAAGAGTTAAAATAATGGTTCATCTCACCACATAGACCATCTGGAGTGTCCTTTATAATTCGCAATTCAGCATCACCTTGTGCAATGAACAATACAAGCAGCAGCCGAAGATCATCGCTGATGCAAAAGCACCACCTGAAGCTTTCGGAGAACATATTGCCGCTGGCCACTGATCACTTCTACTTAAATGCTATTTGCAATGCTTGTGTAATTCGTCCTGCTCAGCGCTTCCGATAACGTCGGCATGACTATTCGGCTCGATTCTGTATTCAATGTTCACTTCTCAGTAATTTGCAATCATCCTGCCAGTTGTCCGGGGGTCGCACTGTGACCGCTTCCGGCCTGCGTCTGCCTGCAGTAGCCGCCCAACACTCGAAGGCAGTCACGCGCGCCCACGCGCGTGACTGTCCGCCTTCGGTCGCCACACGTCTCTCAATCGGTCTGTTGCCGCAGATTCGGCGCCACTCACCGCCGGCAGTGTCCGGTCTGGTTTCTGTTCTCGACGCTTATCGACTGTCTCCCGCTGAACAGACTCCAGTCTGCAGAAGCGGCGCGTTTGATATGCTTCAACATGGCTGGGGCTATCTGGCTTTCCGCCTCGGGGCAGACCGTCAAACGGAAACGACCGGATCCCAGAGGGAAGTCACATCATCTCGCGGGCGAATCTATTGCTGCAATGTCCTTCTCGGTCCAGACTCGCGCTTCCTCTCACACACCGCCTGGCCCACTTTCCTTTGTCTTCTATCTTATATATATGTATATATATAGATATATACATATATATATATATATATATATATATATATATATATATATATATATATATATATATATATATATATATATATATATATCTAATGATGTATCTAGGAGTAGAACCTTAACCCACTGCTTGTTGGAGATATAAATAAATAAGAAGGTTCACATATAACCAAGCAAATGGGCTAATGCACAGCAAGGGAGAGATGAAACTTCAAGATAGAAGACAGAGAAAAGTGAGACAGGCGGAGTGTCAGGAAAAGAGCGAACAAAGAAGATGAGAGGAAGAGAGAGAGAGAGAGTTGGAACCAGCACATTACAGCAATATATTCGCCCGAGAGATGAATTGCCGTCCTTTGGGAGCCGGTCTTTGCATACATATACATATATTGCCTGATGCTTGTTCTATTCCGAAATGCTCTGTGTTCGTTTGCTTCTACATTGGCTCTGCAAACTTACATTGTCGTATATGTAGCATGTCTTAAGTTATTTTTCGTCATTCGATTCTACATGCTGCTGCATTCAATCTCATAGGCATCGTGCGCCGCTGTGTAATAACATAGTGATAACATATAACATATATAATAACGCATAGTTTGATACACATGGACATGTTCCAAGTACGCCACTGTTGTTGGACGCCAAGTACACACACCAAGTACACACACCAAGTACACACACCAAGTACACACACCAGGTACACACACCAAGTACACACGCCAAGTGCACACACCAAGTACACACACCAAGTACACACACCAAGTACACACACCAAGTACACACACCAAGTACACACACCAAGTACACACACCAAGTGCACACACCAAGTACACACACCAAGTACACACACCAAGTACACACACCAAGTACACACACCAAGTACACACACCAAGTACACACACCAAGTACACACACCAAGTGCACACACCAAGTACACACACCAAGTACACACACCAAGTACACACACCAAGTACACACACCAAGTACACACACCAAGTGCACACACCAAGTACACACACCAAGTACACACACCAAGTACACACGCCAAGTGCACACACCAAGTGCACATGCCAGGTACACACGCCAAGTGCACACACCAAGTACACACACCAGGTACACACATCAAGTACACACACCAAGTACACACACCAAGTACACACACCAGGTACACACACCAAGTACACACACCAAGTACACACACCAAGTACACACACCAAGTACACACACCAAGTACACACACCAAGTACACACACCAAGTACACACACCAAGTACACACACCAAGTACACACACCAAGTACACACACCAAGTACACACACCAAGTACACACACCAAGTACACACACCAAGTACACACACCAAGTACACACACCAAGTACACACACCAAGTACACACACCAGGTACACACACCAAGTACACACATCAAGTACACACACCAAGTACACACACCAAGTACACACACCAAGTACACACACCAAGTACACACACCAAGTACACACACCAAGTACACACACCAAGTACACACACCAAGTACACACACCAAGTACACACACCAAGTACACACACCAAGTACACACACCAAGTACACACACCAAGTACACACACCAAGTACACACACCAAGTACACACACCAAGTACACACACCAAGTACACACACCAAGTACACACACCAAGTACACACACCAAGTACACACACCAAGTACACACACCAAGTACACACACCAAGTACACACACCAAGTACACACACCAAGTACACACACAAAGTACACACAAGTACACACAAGTACACACACCAAGTACACACACCAAGTACACACACCAAGTACACAAATCAACACCAAGTACACACAAAGTACACACACCAAGTACACAACCAAGTACAACCAAGTACAACACAAGTACACACACCAAGTACACACACCAAGTACACACACCAAGTACACACACCAAGTACACACACCAAGTACACACACCAAGTACACACACCAAGTACACACATGAACATGTCCCAAGTCACTGCACGCCTGCGTGTTTTGGTGGCCTGCTTTTGGCTGTACTGTTGCTCCCTGATGCAAAGTTGGCTTCCCGTTTTTATGGACTTTATTACTTTGTTTTGAGACGTTTCACGATGGATGGTTATTGCTCGTACCAGCAAAAGATGTGCTGAGTAATGTATGCTGCTGCTTAGGAGCGCAAACGAGTCACATGTATGTTCAACTTTGCTCAGCATCAAATTACGATTTTCTGCCTCCTTTCATTTGGCATTGCAGGGCATACCACATCCGACATGCCAACTCGTAACGCTACGCTTATTGTGCTGACATTCCACTGGTGGATGTGCTTCCTCGAAGCCGACAATGGCCGCCGCCATATTTCAGCCAGCTCGGCTGACCTTCAGTATGGATGGCCAGTCGGTGGTCAACCGACGCGGCACCAATCGAAATTGCTCCCCATCGAATACCGTCCTGTCACGCGATATTGCTCCACCTTATCTCAGGCGTATCGAATGTGAATACTCAGCCCTCACTTGCTGAGGGGCGTAATTTATCAGCGTAGGTACACTTGACCACCTTGTAAATTGTGACTTTGTCCAGGTAAGTACTTTGGCGGAGAGATTTTGATCCAGGGCCGCGTAATTTATATGCGTAAGAAAGGCAATGTGTCAAATACTAAAATAATTCCCCGAGTTCCTGTAGTTGCATGTGCTTAGTTTCATTTGTTATTCTCACTTCCGTTGCATGGCTGTGCCATCACATTAAAAAAAATGGTTGAAATTCGCAGTGAACGTAACGATATGTCATATGTCAAGGTCACGATATGTCATACCATGTGCCATCTTTAGCAAAGATCATGCCGAACATAGCTGACGGAATTAGTGTACAGTGGACGGTTCATGATGACGCAGACAGGACAAGCGATTCGGTGTGGAAAACAGCGCACAGCATGTCCGATGCCTTAAAATATGACGACGTTTCCTAGCAGGCCTTCAAAAACCTGCCATTTCTAAGTGACCTGTGACATGAAAATGTTCAGATTTCGAAGCATTTAGTCGTAGAAAAGTTGGGATAAGCTCGTGAATCGAAATACCGCCGAAATCACTTTATTTGTCCCGGATTTCAAGACACAGCGACACCATCCCAGGCAGAGACCACTAATGTAGTCAAATGACACGACAATTTCTCGTGATGGGTCCCTTACCTTGGATAATGCTGCATGGTGAAGATGGTGAAGGTATTAATAGCACGTGATATCAGAGTACCTGCATGAAAAAGCATAGTTATGTATCCCCTTCCTCCGGTAATGTAACGTTTTCTCAATTTGTACTTCCCCGGTTTTTATCGACCAATTTGCTCCACAGTTACACCGTTTACATGAACAGCAAAACTTCCGAATCCGATGCGATTAGAAAAACTTGCGAAAACAATGCTCTTGTAACCGAGCTTTTGCGTAGCAAAACATGCGAAAAGCTTAACGAAAATTTACGCTTCGGTAGGTGGAAGTTTCGATTAGCGCCAAGCATGAACAAATAACGATACAGCTGCAAGGAGCATGACACTTCTTGAGGCTATTCTCTGCTAAGTTTCGAGCAAATTTAGAGTAATTATGACAAATAAATGCTTTGTTTTTAATTCTAGTTGCAAACCTAGTTGTGAAGCACAAAAATCAGAGATGCAACAGCTGAAATCGGCGCTGGGACGTCACGTTATTAGTGCGTGCCCAAACCGTGAGTTTTACGATGTGGCGGAGTATTCAACTTGCGGATTTGTGACAGCGTTTGGGTTTTGCTGATTTATCTCTTGAATTGCGTAGCGAATCTGATTTACCCTGTGTATTTAACTATTGCACAGTCTGGAACAAGGTCCTCTGGAACAATGCACCATTACATAGCCTGGAACCTATACTATAGAACATGGCATGGAAACAATGCACCGTTTGATTCACGAAGAAGAATGGGCTATGTTGTCATCGATAACGTGTCATCGGCTACGTGAATCTTTCGAATTCACAGATTCCCTATATCTTTGCCTAACAACCTCTAACTATGTGGATCAATGATGATGCCATGTGCCTGTGTACGCCGTTGCTCGAAGCAGGTGCGTCAGAAGCGCAACAAATGCGCCAAATATTCGGAACTTTTCACCACATTGCGTCAGCCGTCAAATCGCAAAAATCTGATTAGGTGGCTGTTTGGTCTCGTAAACGGGCCGCGCGATCGGAACTTTTGCGAATCGGCCAGATCGGAGGTTTCCGTTTACGGCTGACCTGCTCATGTAAACGGGGTAAGTGACATCATTTTGGGCAACTATGCTGCGTACTCTTTTTCAGCTCGCTTCTCATTTCATACCACGCAATGCCTTTCCATTTCCTTAGCCTACCCATATAACAGCATGCATAACACATTGCATCTTTAAATGTCGTCACCTTCACATGCTCTCATTTTCCTTCTTCAAAAATGGCGTGTGCCAGTGAAGTGCTTCCCACAGACTCAGAATTTACGGCCTATCAGGCGTGCTCCGGCGTGTTTCGCTCTGGAGGAAATGTGTCTAACATTAGGCCGCTCGCGACTTTGTCCAGGGTCTTTGTCCAGGGTAAATCACTTACACAAAAATATCACACTCAGACACGCATCTCTCCAGATAACATCCGCCTGGTCTATATCGGCTCGATCGATCGACGTGTTTACTAGCTGTCGGAGCGTTTCACATCTTAAGTGCCAGTATCTGCCTGGAAAAATCAGTGCCATGCAACGTTGAGACGGCACTTGGGGCGTCTCCGGCGTAAGTGTAGGCATTATTGCCCGAGTGATTGGGACAAAACCTGGCTCGATAAACAACTTGAAGAAGAACACGCAACGCATGGCTGCACCGGCAGACCAGGGTGATTCCATCGTCGCCTGGAGAAGACACGCGCTCTGGCCGCGGTGCAGGTGCTCCTCTGGGCGCCCGGGATCACACAGGCAGCGTCCGGTGTCGGCGGCACGCGTGCCGCCGCCATCCGCCGTGCGCCAGGGGTCGCCGGCCAGCCTATCGACCGTCAGTGACCCTCGCTGGGCGGTATGGGTGCGACTTGAGTCAGGTCTCCCGCCCTGGTGGCGGCAGCCGCCCGACGGTGCCGGCCCCCGGCGCTTGCGTCTGATCGGCGCTCAGGGTCGCCCCGCGCCCCGCGCCCCGCCGCTCCGTCGCCCCGCCGCTCCGTCGCCCCGCCGCTCCGCCGCCCCCCCGCCGCTCCGCCGCCCCGCGCCCCGCCGCTCCGCCGCCCCGCCGCCCCGCGCCCCGCCGCTCCGCCGCCCCGCCCCGCCGCTCCGCCGCTCCGCCGCGCCGGTGCTCCGCCGCGCCGGTGCTCCGCCGCCCCGCTCCGCCGCTCCGCCGCCCCGCCCCGCCGCCCCGCTCCGCCGCTCCGCCGCTCCGCCGCTCCGCCGCCCCGCGCCCCGCTCCGCCTCTCCGCCGCCCCGCTCCGCCGCTCCGCCGCTCCGCCGCTCCGCCGCCCCGCTCCGCCGCTCCGTCCGTCACGCCCCTGACGCCGGCCCGCGCGTGCGATGTAGTTTGTTGGCGCCGCCGCCTGGCGATGTAGCGCCGTAAAAAGTGATATGGAAGGCATTCATTTAGATGGGTGCCAGTATTTCCGAAAGCAACAGCAAGGGATACACCGCAAATGATCCAATCCGATTAGCTTTCGAAGGTTATTGTAGTCAGCTTGGTGCTGGGTGTGGTAGAAAATGTTATGGGAAGCTGGGTGAATTACTGAAGCAAAATATATCATGAGGTTGTTGTCGTTTTTGCAGTATACGACTACCGTTCAACTGTTTTTTTTACTTACATACATTGATCGCTTTTCAATTGAAGGGCTTTTGCACACTTTTGATACAATTTCGTACAAATACACTGAAGTATAAGGAAACCAGTGCTGTACGATGAAATACCAAGCTGCGCCATTTTTACCGGGGGCTCATCGGAACAGCTGATAATAATTATTGCAAATATATTTTGGTTTTGTTTGATCAATCTTACACTCGGGTATGTCTCGGCGCAGCTAGGGTTTCGTGCACATCGGACTCCCATGCTCGTTAAAGTCGCTGTGGATAATGCATACTTAGACATTTTCATGGGAAAACCGCCTTCAGAAAAAGCGGTTCACTTCCAGCTTTCAATTTATACAATGGAGGCCTTCAAGACGCGTAGGACTCCTTTCATCAGCCTGGCATTGCCTGGTGTCCGCGGTGGCAGGAGATTGAGCTCACGAAGGCAACTGTATGGTTGTCAAAAGCTATACTCTCTTTCAAATGAAAGGCTACATGATAACTGCCTCTTTATCTGGTATGGCTACGTCCCAGCTAAACAACATGTATAATAATTGTGCATAGGTCATTCGATGTGCTAGATTAAAAGTGCTATGGCACAATATATTGCATTAATATTATGACATGATACCTTCCAGCGGAAATAACAGTTTGTGCCATAGCACTTGTAATGTAATGTAATGTAATGTAATGTATGTAATATTGGAAGGACTGATGCTTTTCATCGGTATATATGATAGACACCATAAGCTATAAAGTTGCTGAATATTTTGACTATCAGCTATACTTGGGCAGCATTCCGTGGATCATTTGACATTTCTTTTCTAAGACAATCTTTTGTGGTCAGACACCTAAGCCAGTATACTCTATGAAGCGCATTGAGTGACAATCGACAGCTTGGAGAGCCTGGTGCAGTGTCGGTTGTAGAATGTCTGCTCATTATTGGCATGTCGCTTACAGACATGGCATAGTCTGACATTAATTCAGCTAACGAGTAAACTGCAATCAGCTAGATTGGTGTTTTCTTTTAGCGGTCGCGTGGGACCGCCAATTGACGTCGAGCCAAACAGAAATGGCATGGCATTAAAACAAGCAGGTCAGTTCTGGAGCAATCAGTGCTGGCGTGGTGAACGCTGAGCATGCAATTATATGTGGATAGGAGCATACCAGCTGCATTTACAGAGTCAGAGTATCTGGAATTTCAATTCATCTACACTTCTTTATTTATACGTCACATGTTCGAAATGTTGTGACATGAAGCTAAAATTACGTCACTTCAAATACACTTCGTTCTGTAGTGCTAGGTTTGATTGATTCGTTCTTTTACCATCCTATTTTCGGCAAGCAAGTAAAGGTAAGCAAACGCCAGTGATACCGTATTATCAAATGACCAGACCGTACCTTCGAGCAACACGCAGTATGCGCAGCATGTTCACCATTCGACAGCACTTGATATTGTTTTAGATCAATATGCCATATAAAAATATAATAGTAAACACGTTTTTAGCACAACATATAATAATAACATAAACACGGATGACAATTAACAGTGTATTTACAGATTTCTGATAACAAAGAACGACTTTACTGGGACCTTTCTGCACCAGTTTAATTCACCCTTTCAAATTTCCAAACGTTTGGATCCACACGATTGTATGAGCCCTAAATGTGTTGCATTCACCAATGCATTCTCTTCAATATGTACACATGCTATCTTGCATGGAATTAATCTTAATATTTGTATTTGCCTGAAGGAAGTCTGACGGAACACATAAAGTAACCCAGATACCAATACCTGTGATGTGATAACTACGACACGCATATTGAGCCATCAAATCAATGCACAAAATCCTACGCCATCTTTGCTATAAAAACCAAAGCATCCCTCACAGCCTCTGTCTAATATCGATTTTGGAACTTCATGGCGGCTCGATTTTGACCTAGATATTCGGCTGAACCTGGTAATGTGCGTGATGACTCAGACTTTGCCAATATGGTATCAGTATTTGGAAAACCAATGAAGTCGTCTTTTCTACTAAGCATCATATAAATATATTCTTAGAAACATCTTAGGAAATATATTTTGTTCCCCAGGTCATGGTCCTGGCTGTTTAGCACAGATGCTTCCCATGGTTTGAATCGCCGTACCTAAAGCCACTTAGCAACTTCAACTTCTGCCGATTTGAGTTGGTCTATCGTATACCACAATAACTCCATTTCCAGGTGACATTATATATTGATATATCACCACTGGGCGCACTGGTGGAGAGAGTAGATCTGGTTGAAACCTCATCCATCAAACGCATCTTTTTCCATTTTTTCGTATTTCGCATACATTTATATAGAACAAAACACTGGCAACAAATATCATTTTAGTGTAGCTGTGAAATAATTATGAAGGGTCTTTCAGACTGAATTGATTCAGCAATCTGGGTCATGCAACCTTGTATCTATACTGTATGTCCAAATAATACACATTATCGGTGGACACATTCAAACACTAAGCACTATATATATACAGCTTGCTGCATTCAAATCTAGGACAATATTTTTATCTTTGTATTATAGTATCTTATGGTCGCTTTTCCGCCCATCCCCTAAGAAAAGTCCACAAATGATCACAGCATTCTGACATCCCCTAGGAATCGGCCTCGCACCCCTAGGGGATGCGTGTACCCCCGGTTAAGAACCACTGCACTAGACGGAGCTGAGTCCGCACGCACTGCAACATTTTCGCACCACCTCCACGTCCATGTGCTTCACCTTGCCATGTATTTTTTTCAAAAGCTATTTCATGCTTATCATTCTCAAATTGCTTTCATACACCTTCATGTCGTTAGCAGAGCCCACACCGACTCTATTCGGCGAAGTTCAGGCACGTTCCGAGGCTTTCCAGTCGACCAACGTAATATATATGTTCTTTCTCGAAGTTGGCCCCATCATGCCAGAAGATGAAGTCACGATCTACATATTGTTTGCTCAGAGAAGGCATCAGCTGTTTCATAAAGCACTCCTCGAGGTAGAATGTGCCGTCCGTAGCACCTATCCTGTATCAGAGGTATCCAAGTGCCACAGGGGATACTGCCAGCCACACCATCAGCCGTGGGGGACACCTTGTCCTGGTCCTGAACTGAACATCTTGAGGACATTCAGACTTGAAACTGGTGCAATATCCCCTGTTTCTATAATATTGCTCAGATATTGCCCAATAGTATTGTAATATTGCTCAGATTCTTTGAAATCAAAATACGCTTCATCGTCCACTGTGGTGCCTGTATTTTCTGCAGCACGGGTTCGCGATGTCACTTGAGGCACCGCGTCTTAACGCACTCTTTTTGGGCTTCAGTGCGGTCGTTTTTTCCCGAAGAAAGTAGTGGAGTCCACACTTTGTTTTCCGTAGTTTGTTAATATAACTTTTATTACAGCCGTATTTTTACTCAACATCCGAACTGATTTACATTGGGCTTCCTTCATTTCATTTAGCAAGCTCTTGACCTTCCGTACGTTCATCTCACGAGACTTTCGGCCAGACCCTGTCACTTGCTGAACTTCTTTCCTTTCTGTGGTGCTGTTTATCACATCATACACAAAGAATCGCCACAATCCTTGCTGCTGGAATTGTTTTAGAGCGCACGTTTTACCCTCCTCCCTGTTATTTTCAGGGATAAAATTGTACCATTATGTACCCTGTCTCATCCTTCGTTAACCTCTTCGTGTTGAAAACAGATCGCATGATTCCATGCAAACGTTACCTTTGTGACAAGTAATATCACAGGGTATCTTTTGACGTATGTAAGTTATTGATGAAGTTATTAGTGAAGCTACAAATTGAGGATAACTCTTGTACAGTTGGAACAGTAGATACTACTAATAACAATATCAATAATTATACTGATATTAATACTACTAATAATAATGGCAATAATAGGTTATTTCATGCATATGCACGTGTTAGCACATCCAGCTTGTGTAAACATACCAGGTGTGCCAACATTGCACCAAGCAGGAACATTAATTTGCACATCTCACACGTTAGACACATTCCTCCCCAGTGTATACAGATATTGTGCATATGTGTACACGTAGACATGCACATGTAGATTATGTATATGTAAACATTATAATGCTAACTCAATTTTGATTGCAATTACAAATTGCATGAACATATTTTCGCATTAGTCTGTCAATAAAACGGTTTCAACAATCCAAAATCACTTGTCATGCTCTCTTTCCAATGCGATGTGTAGCTGGCAACTAGCCAACATACGCTCAACATCTGATTTTGGAGAACGACCAAGGGTACAGTGAATTAAGTCATAATTAACACAATGTTATGCGTTCAATCAATATGGTACCTTGTCTACCTATATTGTTGTTAATATTGCTCGTAATCAATATCTTGCTACTCTTCCTAGAATACACATGCCGAAGAATCCTCTGATCTAACACACTTTCAAATGAGGGTACCTTGTATAATTGACCAGTTGTATGATTACGCTGCCACCGTGGGAAGTGAAATAGTTTCTTGAGGCACGCCTGCATATCGTAAGCTATGCCTAACTTCAATACTTCAAATCAACCTGTTGACGGCACAGTTCCACAGTTCCGCACCATGTGCATGGCAATGCAGGATGCTGTGAGCGACTTGATTCGCATCATGTGGTCAATTTAGAGATGACAAATATATGGACCGAAAGCCCGGTCAGAGAGCCCGGTCAGAACCGACGGGCTTTTTGACCGGCTTTTGGAATATATACCGGGCTTTCAACTGGTCTGCCGGATCATTACAAAAACAGCTCCCAACCTAATAATGACAATCATGCAACTTGTGAGGCCCATTTTAGCATTTCTTCCAGCATTTTTTTTTCATGTGGATTCCACAATCTGATCAAATCATTCCAAGATATTTGGGATGCAAATTGATGAAAACAGTAAGCATTGGTCAATGGCATTGGCACCAATGGCATTGGTTATTAGCTCAAACATGTCCATGATATGCAGTGTTTAAGAGCATGGCTTGCAACGACAATAGTCACCAGGAGATGTTTCACTTGTTTCCACTAGATATCAAACAATGTAATGAGGTTCGAGCCTAGCTAACATGTATAATACATGTAACAAATCATCACTGAACACATGGCTTCGCTGTGCGTGGCCATTCCCTAAGTATGTACGTGCTGGAAAATAGCAAAACAGGCATCATAACGAAAGCCTCTAGTAGTATAAAAGAAGTAATTTTATCACACATTTGTGCAAAATAGGCAGGGAAATAATTATCCCCCTGAAATTTGGCACTTCGATCTTTTCATTTCTTATTGTTTTCTTTTCAGGGCAATTCAATGCCGCATATACAGAGACAAACGCACCAGTCAATTTTGAGCCTGACTTATTTTATTATAGACCTACGGTCTATTAGCAAAAAATGACATACCATGGCTTGTCACAAGAAAATCAAGGGTAGTATTTGACGTTATTAGATGAAGGTGCACGGTAAATAATTGTACAGCGTCGAATATAGCAAGCAATAATTGTGCTAATGAAAATATAGATGTACCTAAATAATATATAGATAATTTAAATGCATACACGAACAACCGTATCCAATATCAACACGGTGCACCGCAGAATCACAAAACTAACAATGTATTGCGTTATTCCCTCACCAGCTGATTATCACATTCTAGCAGCTGTTGCCGTGTTGCTTTCTTTTCAGCTATCCTTGTGTAATGTCGGTTTTGAAGCGCTTTGTCAGTTGGCATTTACTTTTTTTCAATTGATTATTTGGGCTTAGGGGCGCATCAACTGCTGCTGGTTATGTAGCGCCCATATCTCAATTTTCACAACATTCCACTTAGAGGTATGGGTCTATTTTTGGAATGAATAGATTGCGTCCAACTGAGAAGTCGACATATTTCGATATATATATATATATATATATATATATATATATATATATATATATATATATATATAAGACCTGTCTGGACGCTCTTCGAATTGTCACCTTAGACATCGCAGCAAAACAATTCGTGGAAATTAGAACCGAAGTCAAGTTTTCGTTCCACCATTAAGTTGGGGAAAACAAACAGTATATGTCGAACCGCCATAGGTGAACCACACCGGGAACAGCGTGGCCTCGCCTCCATTGTCAAAAGGTAACCGTGCGTTGCATAAGTGTGCCCTATTCGCAAGCGTGCTTTCGTCACCTCTTCTCTCCTACTTTTTTCAGCGGTGACGTCCATGGTGGCAGAACTGGTTTTATAGATCGGAGTTTGTTTAAAACCTGGGAATTCCAGCTTTCTTGCTACTTTCCTTGGAGGAAAGCATATACTTTTGAGTGGTAATCTCTGGCGGGGAGTCGCAGAGCTTGGGCCCTACGTGACTGCGCAACGCGCTTGGCAGCAGCGTCGGCCAGCTCATTTCCCGTGATACCGGTATGGCTCGGTGCCCAACAGAGGACAATCCTCTTACCGCTTTGCCAAAAACTGTCAAACATGCTCGGATTGCTTAAGCAAAATGGCTTAATGGGTGGAAAGATTGAAAAGTCCTAAGGCTACTCAACGAGTCTGTTACAATAATATGTACGGTTTCATTTCCAACCTCAATAAAACATATGGCTTTAATAATCGCAACCAACTCAGCAGTGTACACAGACGAGTGTGGTGGTAAAGTAAAAGATATCGTTGCTGTCCGACATACCAATGCACACCCAGTTTCATTGATTGACTTGGACCCGTCAGTGTATGTTCGAGAGTAGCAGCAATAAAATAATAGTGGCTCCTAGGCTTCTGCTCTAGAACGCTCTGGGACAGTGTGTCCTTTCTTGGCGGTCGCGAGGAGACATCAATTTCGGGTGAGATGAGTTCCCTTCAATGTATGGTGCTTTTTCAGGTTCTTCGCTGTGCATTGCAATCATTAAGCGTTACTTGATGCAATGACTATGCCAGGCACATCTTGGTAATCACGAAATAAGATGAAATCAAGAAGTGCTACCTGAAGACAAAAGCGGTGCAGGCAACGGTGGTAAGGAAGGTGTATGCAAATCTATTTATATTTATTGTATGTAGGGAGTACTTTTACTGAATGATTTACTGAATGCAAATCTATACAGTCTTCACAGGAGATTGTGATGAGGTTGAAGACTGAATAGCATTACAAGTTGGATTTCTGAATCTGGTAGGGGTATGGTATGCTTATTAGACACCTGGTGCCACATTTGACAGATTCTTCAACACAGAATGAATCAATCTTTGGTGGTTTAACTCTTAACTTTGTTATCTTGAGAGTGAGGATGGTATTAGGCACATACCTTCTTAATCAATGCTTAAACTGCATCCTTGTAACCGTCATATTCTGAGCAGCACAACCTCCAGAAGGGCTGCCATGCTCCTTCTATGTTAAGAAAGCACTTCTAGCAGTTTGATGAGTATCTTTTGCTATGGTATTCCATGCTGGAGCTGGGTTGTGTTGTTCATTGGCAGGTGATCGAATACGTGGGATACATTGATACATGATACATACATTGATCGCCAGCAGCCAGTAATGATTCCACAAATGAGTCATATAGATGAGCTGGTTATACTATATGTATGAATGTGAACCGTTGGGGCGGGGATGGCCGAGTGGCTAAGTTGTTGAGCTCTGAGTACCAAAGGTCCCGGGTTCAACACTCGCACCACTCCGGACATTTCCCAATCCCGCGGCCCACCGGCGAAACAGTGTGGGAGGCGCCATTAGCCGTGAATGTGCATGAAGTGCGTCGTGAACCACCCAATAAACAAACAATGTGAACCGTTATTGCACTGTGTGGTTATGTATTTAGTTGTTTGCAGATGCTAAGTTGCTTGAAAATACAGTCATGAATATCTTCCAATGTTGCCTCCAATCAGGCCAATGCCTTCCGGCAGGCAGGACGAACCTCAACAACAGGATGCTTGCACACACATCATAGTCTAAGTTGAACAGTTATGGGAATGTGATCACTGCTAGTAATGTTACACTCCATTGACATATGTCCTTTCAGGTTTTATAGACTACTGGTAGGAATGAAATGGTCCAACCATTATTTTGAATCATGAGAATTGCTCACAAATTCGAAGGTCTCATCCAGAGTAAAATATCCACATGAGCTAATATCATGCAATCTTCACTGCCAAGTTTATGAATTTCACGATAAAGAACTGAGCAACTTTCCAGATAATTGGCATTCAACTCTCCAAATATCAAAACTATTTGTCACGATCTCTTTATTATATCAATTGACGTTATGAACAACAAGTGAGTATTCTTCGAAGTTATCATCATTAATGTGGTCTGTGTGTATATGCACATTAAGTAAACCTGACAAACTTTTGATATATTTATTTTCACTGGCATTACTCTCACTTATGATATCCAGTTTCATTTTTCCTTTTAATTTCTTATAATGCATGGTAATACAACCACAGGCTCTATCCACAAGAGTTGTAGATGAGTCAAAGGCTGAAACCCTTACTCCTAAGAACTCGGGATCAATTTTGCTGATATATGGCAGAGCAAACTTCGAGAGCCAAGTGTCGTGTAAGACAATCATATTATATCCTTTACACAGCTACAGGTCAAGAAAAGCGCTACTTTACATTTTGATGGAACGACAACTAAACGATGTAATGCACAACTTGCCCATTGAACTGTTGGCGTTTTTATTATTTCATCCATGACCCACAAGAGACTTGGCAGTCGCTTTACCAGAACTACTTTCTCTCTTTTTTCATCAAAACGCTTACATATGACATGGCTGCGCCACCTTCCTGCCCAGATCATACTATCCCTGATATCGATATAAATGGTGGCTATCAAACCCCCCTCTTTGTAAAAAAAAACTCGCCACTTTCACCACGAAGACGCCTGCTTTCGAGCTTGCTGAATAGGCAACATGTAGTCGTACACCATCGCAAGTGTAGCCTTGAGCATCCTGAACCAGCATTCCTATGCAGATATTGCATGTTCTTCTGGCAGGAGCAATGCCCTTTAATCCACACTGCTAACTCTTGTAGGTCGTGCTGTGCTTCCCATATGTTATTCAGGACCTTTTTGAGCTTGTTTGTTGCGTCTGATGAAGACGAGAATAAACTCACTGTCACTGGTTGTCACAGCCTGGCTAGAGTCAACTGTTGAAACTTCTCGTGCTTCTTCAGGCACCAATGTTGTCATCACCGGGTGCTGGGTGACTCTTTGGATGGATGAACCACTGCACCAGCTTGTGAACCTCTTGTACCTGCAGTAGTGTTATACGAATTCTCAATCTTTGGTGTGCTACCACTGGGAATTACATAACATTGGCATAAGTAACATACGTAGCGTACAATTTATTGGAAAACGTTTTTGGCTGCCACATGTCTTCCTGAAGCTTCACTTATTGGGCGCCCAGAGCTGTAGCATCGACATGTGCTCGAGGCTCACAGGTGGGACGTTGTTAATGTTAATGTTAAAGGCATGCAATGCAGACATGGTCACTCCATCCTTGTCACATGCAGGCAAATCTTTTGCTATGTCCTCTACGTCTGACCTCGTCGTATAGAATGTTCCACTATTCTTCCTTCTCTTCTTGTTTCTGAGTCACTTCCTCTCGTCCATCACTTTAAATATTGCACTATCCCTTGCCACTGTTTTGACTGTATATGTGTCCTTCACTATATCAATCACAGACAGTTTTGCAAAGAGCCTCAAATGGGATGCTATTTATCTTGCTCATAATAAAGCAGAGTAATTCATACCCATGGCAAGTTCACGACTCGACCATTATGGCGGAAGCTTCTTGCGAAAAAAAAAACAGCTGATCTCAGTGTATCCAAGATGGATGGCACGTAAAATGAAGACAATACGTGGTATGGTATAGTTTCAAGGTGTTGTCACCATTCTCGCATGATGCCACATTAATTATGTCAATTGGACATAAATGCTTGTCCAGTGATGCATGTCTGCTGAAGTGCATCATAAATACCTTCAGCTTTAAGCACTCAGAAACCATGTGCCAGGGACATAGAGCAGCAATCCTGGATATCTTGAACATTTTTCCTCATGACCTACCTTTCAATGCACCACTGCTAAACAATTTCCCCTCATTTCCTTTCCTATCATGAATATTCCCCAGTACTGCCAAAACCGAAGTGAACAATACGGTTGTTGTTTGAATACTTTTTAGTGGATATCCGCTATTAATATCAGATGTCCAAGCCGGTTAAAACGGAACAGCTGACTTTGTAGTTCCAGATTATGAACAGTGGAAGCGGTATTGTAATGGCATTGCAGATCAAGGTTTAATATTGCGAAGCTTCGCTAGTTTGACAGATCAGTTCTGGCGCGATGACTTCAATTCCGGCAAATGTGATATCTGTTCGCTGAACAGCATTAACTAAACAGCTAGCAATCAGTGAACATTATTAGCAGCATTAACTTGTTGTTTATTGGGTGTTTCACGATGCACTTTACGCACGATCACGGCTAATGGCGCCGCCCACTGTTTCGCCGGTGGGCCACGGGATTAGGAAATGTGTTGAGTGGTGGGAGTGTTGAACCCGTAGCAGCATTAACTGAGCAATATGCACCTGGATGTACGACGAATTTTAATACCACATTACGCAAGTCCAGAAGCAAGATAGAGCGAGCAGACCTGCCATAATGATCAACATATATTAGCAGCAATAAGTAACTGTGATCACCATCATAGTTTTAAGAACCAAATATGTTTTTCTCAGCGACGCTGTTTAAAAGAAATAATTAAAAATGCATACACCAGCAAATAACGATACGTTTGCCGGTCCATGTGGAGACTGTCCATGTGGGGAGCTAATTTCCTCTGTAAACCCGCCCCGTGACTGTGCACATGGCTCTGCGAGTACTAGCGCACACAATGTTAGCACAAGCGCAAACATTTGGATCAGCTCAGACGCAAGCATCTCCTATTGGCTGGTGCGTGACATGCACTGACAATCCTCATTACGAGCATGCACGATCTGTGCCTGGACACATTGTTATGCGTACACTAGCGCCCAAAATATTATTATCATCAACCATCAACAAGCATTCGCGCAAACTCAGGCGCCCACATGTTCCGATTGGTCTGTGCGTGACGTAATAACACTGACGTAGTGCCAGAACAGGGTCGGGTTAGCGAAAAGCAGAGTGAAATACAACCCCTGCATGGAAATTAACAACTTAGAGTCACCAACCCTCTAGCAATAAAAAGGCGACACTTCAACTTAATTTGAATTAGCCCAGGAAGAAACGCGACAATATCCGAGGCACGCAATAACCTTGGAAATGCTCACCACCCCAGTCCTGAGTTCCGGGTCTGCGCCATGGAGCCGCCCCTGTCACACGCCACAACATTCGACCGCCGCCTCCTCGTCTGGCCGCTGACGGGCACGTTAGTCATTACTGCCGACACCGTCCGGGGCGTGGTCAGGCTCACAGGTGCCGAGCCAGTTCCTGGGTGACGGTATCGCACCTGCGCCGACGAGGCGCATCAGATCCTCCATGGTGTCCATCATTGTGGTCTGATCGCCACGCCTCACCTTTGCCCTGAGTTGGTCAACGTCAGACTATGCAGCCCGAAGCAGTTGGTCATTGCCCGGCTGACGACCTGACGAGCTCAGGATGTCCGACGTGTCCTGGCGAGGATGTCCGACGTGTCCTGGCGAGGATGTCCGACGTGTCCTGGCGAGGATGTCCGACGTGTCCTGGCGACGATGTCCCGTGTGAAGATCTTCTCACACACCGCGACAGCTGTGACGAGGGAGCCGGGAGACGCCGCCGCCGGGCCTGGCTCCAGTCTGGCGCGTGGAGTTCCTGTCGCTTCTCGAAGCTCGTCAGCGGCACTATGACGAACCGGGTGCGAGCCGCCTCGGGCAGGTCGAGTAGGTGCACCACGTCGACGCTGTCGCTGATGTCGACCCCAGCGGCGCAGACCACGTCGATGACCGTGTCGTGCGCCGACTCGTTGGCGTGTTCCGGTAGGTCAGGTGTGACGACACTCGCGCAGCGGCGGTACTGCTCCAGGCCAGCTATGTGTTGGGCCTGCTCTGCTGTACTGCTCCAGGCCGGCCATGTGTCTGGTCGGCTGACAGACCGCCGCCGTCAGCTCGTAGACTCGCCTCTCCAGATTGTCACTCCGGGCCCTACGCAGGGCGACTGGCCTTACCCGTTCGTCGTTGGTGTCCGGGACGGCCTCCTTGGTGGCAGCCTCTGCCGCCGGTTTAGCGAAGACTTCCAGCAGGCGGGCACGAACGGTCGGATCTATTAACATTTCCACCGCAGGCGTAACCACCCCGGTTGCAATCATCAAGTCGCGCGCGCACTGCCACGGCGCTCCAACCACTGGCCACTTTCAGCTTGTTAAGAGAGTGAAAGGTGACCGAGCGGTTCGTGCGAGACAGCGGGAGAACAAAGTCAGTCAGCCAGACCCTTGGATGACCTTCCCTGGGGCCGACCGGACCGGGCTGCATTGCATGGGAATATCTGTATCGCATTCCTACACCGTATATTGGGCTAAACATTGCATTGCAATTACATGCGAGAGGATTCAGCAATCACGGGAGAGTGGTTACTCCATCTACAGTAGATCTTAGCAGACAGTGGTTACTCTACTTACAGTAGAGCCTAGCAAGCAGTGGTTTATCCACCTCCAGCAGATCCTGTTATATAGTGGTTACTCAACCCACAGCAGATCGTGCCGTACAGTGGTTACTCCACCCACAGCAGACCCTGTCGTACAGTGGTAACCACACCCACAGCAGACCCTGCCATACCATGGCTTCTCCACCCACAGAAGAAGGTGCTGTGCAGTGGCTTCTCCACCTGCAGCAGACCGGGCCGGACCCAGTGATTACTCTGCCTACAGCAGTTACTGCAATACTCAGCATCCCACGGCGCACGTAGGGTAGTTGTTCCTCCCACCCCGGTCATCTTGTGGTGCGTGGGAGTATTTCGGTGGGAAATGTCATAGAAAGGTCTGAGGGTGTCGTAGGGATCACCAGCCAGCATCAAAGTGACTTTCCGAAAGTGTCCGAGGAGCGGTTCTATGGGTCAAGAGGTACGAATCGGCAGATGGCTGATTTCATGGGAACAGGACCAAAATAACCTAGTCAATGGCGCTGCACTCGTCCACAGTCACAAACAAACTGGCCGTGTCGTTCAGAGAAATGCCCAGCGCCGACGTTCAGACGGTCATAGACACAGCCCCACGACTGGACACTCGAACGGCCAGGCAATGGCCAGCAGCAGGCGATCGGGTCGGCGAGGCCGGGAGGCGATGGGCGCCGGGGTGGGTCACGCCGACCGCCGGCGGCCATATGGCTATCGGCTGGCACACGTCGGTCGCCACACCGGTCGCCGCTTATCTGCCGCACGCCGGTCGATCCGCCCATGAACCGAGGTAATCAGTGCGGCACACGCTGCCCTCCCCTCGCCCCACCCCAGCGTCGTAGGACGCCGGCCCGACTGCGGGCCGTGCGTGTGCGCACAGTGACCCGGCGAGTTGTCACCTGCCTGCCGCCGCCCGCCGCCCGCCGCACGCCGCCCCTCCCGGCCCCGCACGCCCCATATCGAGCCGTCCCACGCTGCGGGCAACGCTGCCGTCCGGGCGGCGAGAGGACGCATCGCCGCGAGTGTCTGCACCGGCCACTGCCGGCTCGGTCGGCACGGCTCGACACCGCCGCCGCCGCCGCCATCGACCAAAGTCGAGCCGCGCCGCACTGGCCGCCACCACATCGCCGGCTGCCAGTCGTTTGGCACCGCGTCCGCTGTGTGTACTCGGCGAATCGCTCACGCGACTCTCTCCGGACGTGCGCGCGCCGCCGCCGCCGCCGCCGCCGCCGCCGCCGCCAACGCCGACGACGCCGTGTTTTCGGCCGGTCGAGGACGCTCGCGCCAGTATAATTCGATACCGACAATCGATCGGCAGAAGCGTGCCGACCAACAACAATAACACTCCGACGACGTACAATAATATGTCAAACCGCGCTCATTATCGCGCCGTGTTTCGGCCGCCGGCACGACAAGGCCCGCTGCGGAGCACCCTGCACTGGAGTGCCTCTCAATGGAGCACCCTGCACTGGAACACTGCACTAGAGCGCCTCTCAGTAGAGCACCATACACTGGAGCACCCTGTTCTGGAGCGCATCTCAGGGGAGCACCTAGTACTGGAGCACCCTGTACGGGAGCGCTTTGTGGCAGAGCACCCTGCACTGGAGCACCCTGTACGGGAGCGCCTCGCAGCGGAGCGTTCTGCACTGGAGCGGATCTCAACGGAACACCCTGTGCTGGAGAGCCCCATAGCGCAGGGGTGGCGACCAGCGGAGCAGAGCGAATGGCGACGAGGTGCCACAGGCGGAGCGAAAGGAGACAATTCGGTTCGGGAAGGCGGAAGGACTGCCATCTGTTCTGATATGACGATCGTTGTGACATGCTTGGAGAGATTAAGTGCGCAAAGCGAGTCAAAATACATTCGAAACCGCAGCCCGTTTGATAATGTTAGTTATTGGGCTTTATGGCGCATTGACTTCTCTTTGGTAATGAAATGCAACAGAGAAATAACCAGCACAAATCACTTAGGATTACGATAATATCACAACCAGTACAATACTCAGGAGCTGAGAAGATGAACTAAGGAGTTATACATGTTACCGAATCCTTGTCAGATTTATTGTGTTCTTGATCCCATATAATTAAATCATCAATAAGGTATTGGACAGGGTACGCGGAGGCCGAAATCTGCTCTCCACTCCTTACAGCATAGAAGTGAACGCAACCGCCTCTGCTGGACCATCTCTCATTTCGGGGGACAATCTCTCTCTGACACCATCTGATCGTCTCTCTGACACTCTAGGACCGTCCCCTTACGCTCTCGGACAATCTCTTTGAAACCGTCAGACCGTCTCTCTGTCATCGTCGGACCGTACCCCTGGCATTGTCAGACTTTCCACCTGACATTGTCAGACCTTCCCCTGACACTGTCAGACCTTCCTCCAGGCACTCTCGGACCGTTCCCCTGCACTCTCGGATCATGTCTCTGACACCGTCGGATCGTCTCTCTGCCACCGTCGGACCGTACCCTTGACATTGTCAGACCTTCCCCTGACACTGTCAGTCATTCCTCCTGACACTCTCGGACCGTTCCCCAACACCCTCGGATCATCTATCTGACACCGTCTCTCTGTCACCGTCGCACCGTACCCTAGACATTGTCAGACATTCCCCTGACACTGCCGGGCTGTTCCCATGCACTCTTGGACCATCTCTCTGACACAGTCGGACCGCCTGTCTGTCTGTCTGTCTGTCTGTCTGTATGTCTGTCTGTCTGTCTGTCTGTCTGTCTGTCTGTCTGTCTGTCTGTCTGTCTGTCTGTCTGTCTGTCTGTCTGTCTGTCTGTCTGTCTGTCTCCCCGATCTTGTCTGTTAATTCGACACGCGATTTTGATGCACACCTAAGGAATGGATCGCTTCCCATTGGAATCTCCTGTATTTCCATATTGTGCTTCAGGGAATGATAATCCCCTGGTGTGACCGCGTAGATTCATTGCATTTAAATATAAGCCTCACTGATAGCAAGAATATGCCTTGAAGCTTGTCATAAATTAGCCAAATCACGAAGTAACATGCACATCCTCATAGTAAAGCTGTAAGGCACACAAATATTTCATGCAGCATGCCTCTATGTTCCACAATTGTATTTGTATCCACACAGTACGCTGCTGCTGGTAACATAGGTGTGGAATTCCCACCATGCGGTTAAATCCTATCCTGGAAACCCGAAGTAGACATAATGAATCGCATTCGGGCTGTATAAATCACAACCAAGTTCAGAGCATCGCTGAAGTTGACGCACATATCTGCAGCGTTTTGATGTGGTTCAAAGTCGCACTACAAACAAACAAGAAACCTTGCGGCTACTACGAGTACCTCTGTCCAGCCTGTACGGAGCACCGCATCGATCAGCACCGAAGTCGGTACCGCGTTCACGCTACCGTAATGATGGCTGTCACCCACTGTCTTCCTGGAAACTGACAGGGCAGTGGGGCCAGAATGAGGGACAGAGCTGGGACTCCTGCACCTTGACTCTAGTCCAGGGTGCAGTCCTGACGGCCGTCCAACGATCAATGTGTGCCATTAACGGGACCGCTATGAACGGACCGCTATCACCCACCAATCGATCTGATGGCGCTCCCAACATGAAACATGCCCGTGTATCACTCATCGCCTCACATCGCTCTGCAGCTGCCGCTTCTAGAGAAGGTCAGGGGGCGTGGTTGGGAGAGACCCCATGTTTCAGAAACTTTGACATTGCCACTACTGTCGTTGCAACGACTTCGGGTGGCCTTTCGACACGCCTGCCCCACCGGTCGCCAAGTTCTCGGGAACCATGTGCGGTCCAGATGTCGCGGCGGTCGGAACGTGAGACCCATTCCGCATACGACGCTGGCGATGTCGTCGATATCGACGACCATCGATTGGACCGCACCTGTAGGATTGGCCACGGCAAATGTGTGTTGCCGATGTAACCATTGTGCCCGGCCCGCCGGCATTGGTACATGCGCAACTGGTGCAGTACTCGCATGGTGATCAATGCATGGTCGATGCGAAACGAGGTACGGCTAAGCTGCAGACACAGCCCCATCAGTTTCAGCGCAGTTGCTCGTATAGCAGAGCATGCTCTGCTATGCGAGTGGTGCAGAGGGTGCACCACTCGTATGTCAGTCACTACATACATATGTCACTACATATGTCAGTCACACTGTCACTACATACCCTCTGGTGCAGAGGGTGCACCCTCTGCACCCGCTGTACCCGAGTGGGTTGACGGGTTGAGCTGGTTGACGCGGCGTGAACTATGTTCTGTGCAAATGTCAGAGGTGGAAACGGTCATGTGCCAGCATGTCGGCAGCGAAAATGTATGCAATAGCAGCCAACCCATGCGAACAGCTAAGGACAAGGATGTGGTTCGTGGATTCGGTTGGATATGATTGGCTTGCATACTTTGCGTGCAAGTAAATAGCTTGCCGGCACCTTGACAGGATGCCACTTGCATGTGAAGGGAACCTGTCATTACTGCATCAGGCATAGCAATTTATAATCTAACTTGCTGTTATGTCACTCACCTTATCGAAGTATTCGTCGGTTTCCTTTTCGATCTAAGAATTGCGTCATTTCAGTCAGTTTCCCGCTGAAATGTGTGTCATTTCAACCATTGTTTCGCTATTGAGAAGTGATGTTTGGAAAATGAAGGTTGCACCGGACAAAGTGTGGCTTCCCCGTCCTGGAGCTTAATCCTGCAAGCGACAGTTTCGTCAACCCAAAAATCTGAGTGCTACACATTGATTTTGACTTCATGAAGCAGGTAATTGTTTTGTTTTTTTTTGTCGTGCGGCAGATCGCAGAATAGCCAGGGCTACTCCGGCTATCGTGTCGCTTCCTGAATCTGCGGTGTGTATCGATCGAAGCGTTGCCTACCTCCGTGCTATGTGTTCTGGAACTGCAACCCCGGGGTCAGCATTGCGTCAGAGTACAATGATATTGCTGTTGTTATCTGCTATTTGCTATATGCTATTTTCTGTGGTATGCAGGACAACCGTACATAATTTAACGCGATGCGTGCCGCACATGAGCGAGCATGTGGTAAATACCACAGTATCTAGGGGCACGCCTCAAGATGAGCATCTCGCCTCATAGCGAAATCGATGCGTAGCCACGGGATACAGGTGAGGCCATGGACACGACTTGGTAGCGAGGGGATGCAGGTGAGGTTAGAGACACGACTCCAACAGACACACAGCTACACATGCTGGTTATGAGATCAAACATGCAGTGGACGAGTGGTATGTGTTCGTGTAGGTTTGTGTGTGTGTGTGCATGTACGTGTGCATGTGTGTTGTCGTGTGTTCAAACAACCTGAAATGTCTCAGAGGGGCGCCGAATATGGATTTGGGAGTGTCGGTACACTCGTGCCCGGAGCTTTCTCGGCTGACACACACCGCTATGAGGACTCTGACAAGCATTAATTCGATGGTAACATGACTAATAAATGTTGTTTGTAAGGGTTTGGCGGAACGATCCGCGAGATTAGGGCAAGTAAAACAGACGCAAATGGGTACAGCGTTTTCTCCATTGGTCCACATCTATATGAAAGTCAGATGTTGAAGGCTATTTGCAAAAGCGTGACGTGTCAATGGTGATCAATGTCAGAGACTAGCTGCGGAACTGCCGCCAGACATCAAAAAGGTCGTAAAGGGTTCGTTGGGAATTTATGGGAGATTATCCTAAAAATCATAAGAAAGTATCCCGAAAATCATGGGAAGATATAAAGAATAGCGTCTGCACTGTATCCGACCGTGTGACTGATCATCGTATTCATGGGTTGGTAACATGAATTGACTTTCCTGTTGCAATATAACCAGCTGGGCGCTGCCTGCCGCACGCTTCGATGCCTCCACCTGATGTCCACCCCTGGCTGCGCCGCCTCCCGTCTGTTCTTCATTGCAACCGCCGTTTCGTCTGGATTCCACGGATTATGGCAGGCGTCGCTGCTATTATGGCTAGGCGATCAAACAGATTACTCGTGGCGCACCATTGAAGCACCTCGCTGTTCCGTTGCAAAGATATGTGCTTTAGAGCCGGGACACGTAACACGGCTTGTGCTTTCTAGCTCCGAGCACCCCTGGCCAGCCTCCAGACGTCCAAATCAGAACCCCCGACGTCCAAATAAGCACCACCCGCATCCAAATCAGCACCACCCGCATCCAAATCAGCACCTCCGACGTCCAAATCAGCACCTCCCGGCGTCCAAATCAGCACCTCCCGGCGTCCAAATCAGCGCCGAATCCGTCGGGCTTGGCATGGCGGCCTCGTCACCGACGGCTCCCCGATGGCGTTCTGGACCAGCACTCCCATCGGGTTTAATCAACGCCAACAGCGCCGTCCCGAATCCCCGCGCTCCCCCTTCGTTCCCCCTCCCCCTGCGACGACGAAGCCATTTAGTGGCCGCTCGTGCCAGGCGCCTACCAGCGCAGCGGCGGCCCGGAGGCCCGGCGGACCGGCGCGATCCCGGCCGGGGTCGGCGGACCTCGTCGACAGTCGGCACGCCCGCTGCCGGCCATAGCCGACTAAACCCCGCCAAATTGGGCGGAGCGCAGACGGTCGGCCGGCGGCGAGAGCGGCGGCCGCCATCGCCGCGGTCGTCTCGGCCGCCGCGGCCGCCGCCCCGGCGGCACCCGCCGGTGTCGGCCGCCCGGCCGGCGCTCGGCCCAGCCACCTGATTGGGTGTCGCCGCGGCGGCGGCCGCGACTCGCTACCGGCCCGACCGCGCGGCCGCGGCCGGCCGCCACCTGTCCGCCGTCGGCCGCCGCCCCTGGGGACACGCTATTCGGCTGTCAGGTGGGCTGGCGGGCGTACGGAGTCGTCGTCCGCGGCCCGAGTCACCGACGCGCCTCCGCTGAAGCCTCAGCTTGTCGCCGCATACCGCCGAGAGAATAGACGTACACGCACGCACGTGCTTTCACGCGCACAGACACATCAGTGCGAACTTGTGATGAGAAGGAACTAGCATATGTCGATCCAACTGTTGGTCGAATTCCTCCAATATGGCATATCACAACAGGGGATTTTGTGGGCAAGTTCCTTCAACCCAACCATAATTAATTATCTTTACCATTGCAGGGGCTTCCCGAACTACTTTTTCTTTTCTTTTAAAGTTCTGCACCTGGAAACATGGGGATGGAATAAGATGAATTTATTTCGCACTTATTGGTGACTGCAAACATCGATCTTAATGCTTGCATGGCACGACGAGCTTTAAAAAGGAAATTTTACATGAAGGCATCAGCAAGCTCATGTTTCAAACACGTTCAATTTGTCTCCGCATGTAGCGCATTTCTTGATGAGTTGCTGAACACATGAGAGGCGTCAGCATGAACAGTGTTAACTTTGTTTGTCCTACATGTACAAAAAGGTCCTCCTACTAGTAAGGCATGCAAAATAGGCTTCAATTTCTGCATGGAACGTATAAAGCAAATCATACAGTAGCAATTCCTGTTGGATAGAATATAGCTGCGTCTCCATATTCCCTTCGGCATGCATCTCTGCCCGACTACGCCGTGCCGTACCCTCCTCTGGTGCCGTGTCTGGGCGGCTGTGTGTCTCATGTGGCCGTACTCCCACGGCTGCAGATGGTCCGCCGCTGTCGGCAGGCTGTTATCGCGGCCCGCGGCCGGCCGCCGGCGCTCCCTGGGGCAGCCGCCACACACGATACTGAAGCGGCTGGGGGCCGCACCGCCGCAGAGCATTCCCGCGGCTGTCTCTATCGCCGCCGCTGGCTGACGAAGCTATAATCGGCCGGTCGCACAACGGCAGCCGATCTCAGCCAGTCCCAGCCGGTCCCAGACAGTCCCAGCTAATCTCAGCCAGTCCCAGCCAGTCTCAACCAGTCCCAAACAGTCCCAGCCGATCTCAGCCAGTCCCAGCCAGTTCCAGCCGATCTCAGCCAGTCCCAATCGATCTCAGCCAGTCCCAGCCGATCCCAGACAGTCCCAGCCAGTCCCAGCCGATCTCAGCCAGTCCCAGCCAGTCCCTGCCAGTACCAGCTAGTCCCTGCCAGTCCCAGCCAGTCTCAGTCAGGGAGACAGCAGGGCCCAGCCAGGCATACAGCAGAGCCCAGCCAGGCAGACAGCAGGGCCCAGCCAGGCATACAGCAGAGCCCAGCCAGGCAGACAGAAGAGCCCAGCCAGGCAGACAGCAGGTCCCAGTCAGGCAGACAGCAAGACCCAGCCAGGCAGACAGCAGGTCCCAGCGAGGCAGACAGCAGGTCTCAGCCAGGCAGACAACAGGTCCCAGCCAGGCAGACAGCAGGGCCCAGTCGGGCAGACAGCAGGACCCAGCCAGGCAGACAGCAGAGCCCAGCCAGACACACAGCCAGACTCAGTCACTATTCGGCTAGAGCGGACAGGGGGCGGGGGTGGGGGATGAAGACCAGATTGGGCGCCAGCCGACCAGATCGTGATGAGAAACATTCCACCGCCAGCAGCTCATGTGTCAGCTGCCGGTGGAGTCTGGATCGCGAGACTCTGCCATACGTCACGTTGGCAACATTGCCATACGTCATCCATACGTTAGCAACAGTTTTCCGTCGAACCATGAGCCAGATGTCAGTTGCAGTCAGTACCACATACTGTGGCAGCCATTGCCAGGAAGTGACCGTAGTTAGCGTCACATAGTGGTTGAGGTTCCTAGACATTGACGCTAAGTAAGCAGACTGCTTCCCAAGGCAGTCTCCATCTATTGACAGCACCAGAACCGCATGCTGCTTCGTCTGCTGTTTTGCACAGATACGTGTTGACATTTAGCGTAATAAGATAATCTACGCTCACTGATGTTAAGATAAAACAACTGCGCACAAGCACGGGAATCATTCCGTCATCATTTGCTTGTTCGAGCAGCACTCAGGACTGGAAGTGGTGAATGGGAATCTACAGGAGACGAAGGGCCCTTTTCCCGAAGAGTCCCTTCTTTTCCCACAGACCGCAGTCATGTAGTCGCCGTCTCCAACTTTTCCACGCTGTAGCTTTCCAGTCCCTGTCTTTGTCTGATCCATACTATCTCGGCCTCTACTTTCTCCTGAACCACACCACGGTCCCTCAGTCTCCACTTCCGCCTGATATACACAAGAGTTCCTCAACCTCAACCTCCATCTGACCCACACCACAGCCTCCCATCCTCCACCACCACCTGGCCCACATCCCAGCCTCCCATCCTCCACCACCACCTGACCCACATCACAGCCTCCCATCCTCCACCACCACCTGGCCCACATCACAGTCTCCCATCCTCCACCACCACCTGGCCCACATCACAGCCCCTTAATAGCCTTTCAGTCTCTACCGCAAACTGACCTAAATAACAGCCTCCATTTCCACCTGACGCACACCACAGCCTCTCAGCCTCCATCTCCACCTGATCTGCACCACAACCCTTCAACCTCCACCTCTACCTGATCCACACTACAGCCTCCATCCCCATCTGACACACATACAGGCACCGCAGCCTCCATTTACACCTGGTCCACACCACATCATCCACCTCCACTTAATTCACATCACAGCATCCACCTCTATCTGATCCACACCGTAGCCCGTCACCCTCCACCTCTACGAGATCCACACCACAGCCCCTCAGGCTCCACCTTTGCCAGAGCCAGATCGACAGAGTTGGCGGCTGCAGTGCCTCGCGCCATTTGCAAATTACTCTCGATAATGGAGGCGGACGAGCGGCGGCCAAATCTCCCCTAACTGGCGGCTGGTGGACCAACTTCGTCACGTGATTTACCGCGTGGTTGGCACCTGCTGGCGCTGTGAAGGCGAGATATGGCCGGACGTTTGATTACAAGCCCGAGGGTTTGTGCATGTAGAGTGCCTACCAACATAAATCTGACGCTGGTGGCCGTGACGCGTGGCTGGGCTGAGAAGGCAATAATTTCGCCTGACCATGGCCGTTCAGGAAGCGGAGATGATTTATTCGTACACTGAAAACGAATTTACCCCCGACTCGCGGGTAAACCCACAAATCGTGGGCTGTCTGTACACAGCCGATTCCATCCCCATCAGACCATGATTATGCAACTCTCACATTGCGGGTTCAGTTACACCAGGACGACGGGTTTACCCTTTCTTTCTACTCTTGGTGCAAGGGTTACTCTTTATCAGTTACCCTTAAATTACGAGTTACTATTTATTAGTTACTCTTAACTTACGAGTTACTCTCCACTGACTACCCTTCATCCAATAGTTACACATCACGATAACTCGCGATCCCAGAGTTACTCCCTCGCTGTTACCCTTCATCGAAGTGTTTCTCTCCGACACCTACCCTTCTTTCATGGGCTACTCTATTGTCATTACTCCTCGTTTGGTGGTTATATTTTAGGGGTCGCGGTAGCTCAGTGGGCCGGGCATTCGACTCTTTGTTGCAGTACCGTCGGTTCAAATCTCGCAACCGGCGGAATTTTCGAGTCTACCCGCGACCAATCCGCGTGAGTGGTCGGCGACGCTGTAAAACCAAGCGGTCGAATGCGTCGTAAAACCCAAGGTTCTTCTTCTTAGGGTTTTCTTTTGTACTGTATCCTCATGTAGAAGTCAATCTTTCGTTTTTAGTTTCCTGCAGCGGTGCTCTCTTCAAGAATTCGCAGCACACAAGTTACCCTTTTGTAGTTACCCTTGACCAGTTAGTGTCCATCGATGCCTGCCATTAATCTGTAAGCTATTCGAGTGTCACTGCGCCGAATTTTGGATCAACTCCAATACTCTTACGCTTTTTCCTCGATCAATTATTCGGTCCTCTAGTTGCGAAGCTAATAACTTATACTCCCACTCATTACATGCTACTACTCTTACCAGTGCAAGGATTGATATTACCCCTCGGTACTAGTCCTAGCCCCACGCCTATCCTTTGCATAGTCTTCGCTTCGCACAATAGCTGTTCTATGATTTAAAATCCGCTCGCTGCTCATTGAAAACCAATGAGTATAACTGCCATTTAGCTTGTTCTCTTCATGGGCTCTTCCATAAACATCAATCCGCTGAAGATATTTTGGGCTATACCTAACATGCTGTCGCCCTCCAATAAAAGCTGATCACTTGAACCCTTTCGTACATTTCCAAAGACGTGAGACACGGAAAAGGCGATGCATTTATTACTTCTATGCGGCAATATCTAGGTTAAACAAAACGACCCTGGAGAGCCTCCGGACACGTCTCCAACTTGCAGAGCCCTTTGCACTACCCCAACCCGTCTTACACCAGAAAGGACACATCTTTAGACACTTTTACAAACACGTTCGTCTCCATCACATATTCCGGAATGGCCAAAGCCGTGTTGGGGAAGCGCGCGGGGACGGGTTGCGCGAACACCGTGAACTTAACGCCTCACGGAAGTAGCCGGTATACTGCGTTGATAGGTTGAATTTCAGCACTTCACCGCCCTCCTCGACGAACATGTTTTCATCGATGCAGGGAGCTGACTTCACAAGGTACGACCCCTGCATGACCTCCAACTCATGGAAGAAGCACAGCAGGTGTTCTACCGTCTCTTCTGCAAAATCAATTCCAAACATATAAACATACCAATAAGAAAACATTCGTCCTGTACCTATTGTGCCCTCTGGCAGAGCTCAGGCTCTTGTTGGGGCAGCACTCTGACTTTGGGTTTTTAAAGCGTTGGGCAGGCAGTAACAACCTGCAAGGGCGCAGCGAAGGGGGTCCGGGGGCCCGCCCCTCCCCCTTAGCAAACAAAAAGATACTGGATGATACAAGAAATTGTTGAGATTTTAACCACATAAAACGAAAAAAAATCGGTGAGATTCCCGCGCAAAAGCGTTCTGCACTTCATGACATTGCTGGGGTCAGGCCCCCTTAAGAAAATCCTGGCTGCGCCACTGGTAACTTGTGACAGGTTTTGGAACCTACAATCCAAACTTTGAGTTCCACTCACATCCGCACATTTAATAAAGAAATTTTGGTGCCATGGTCACGCCACTGACAGATCTAGGGGGAAATTGAGGGCATGTGCTCCCGCTCCCTGATGGACATGTGGCTCCTATTTGACAGGAAAAAGGTGCTCTATAGCACATTTGAGTGCACCTTTTTCCACTTCCCACTCAACGAGTTCTTCAGCTGATAGCACCCCTCATAATAGAAAATACTCCCAGTTCGGAGAAATGCTGCTCCCATAGCCACATTATTTTTTCAATTCCGCCCTTGAATAATAATGGAGGACCGTGACCCAATGCCCACCAAGTATGGTACTGCCCTCACCGCCACTAAAAATTACATGACCAGTCAACTGAATCTCCCCTACCTTAAGGTACATTCGGAGTAGCTTCCTCAGCAAAACGGTTGCGCCTTCACAATTTCAGACGTTATGAGCAGGCGAAATGTGCTGTATTCAAAGTGTAAAGCTCTAAAGAAGGTGATTGCAAACATTTTGCTGAAAATCACGCACGCCAATTAATAGGACCAAACTTTCTCAACGACGCTATTGACATATAACAATCAGGGTACGGTTGTCTTGAAGAACAAATCAGCATAATTTAACCTAACCAAGCCCAGCCTCCCATGTAAGGGAGGGTTTTTAGAAAAAAGAGAAAGTACCAGAAAGTTGGAAATAATCAAATTTTCTTTCTAATTTTGCAAAACAAATTTGTTCCAAAAATGTTGCATTAGGCTAGGTTAGAATAGTTTATGTCAGGTTTCTTCCTTCGAAAAATTCTGAGGGAACGAATAATTTGGGATTTTTCCATTTTATCAAATTTTCCTAACATTGGACGTTATGCTTTGTTAGATTAGGCTATATTGCATTTCTTAACCTTATTCTTATGCTGTTACATAACTCCAAGCACTTTTTCGTATCATTTCGCATGCAAACTGAAAGGTAAGCATTTGCAAACGAAAGAGTAGTTACATCATGTTAACCAAGTCCATAAGCATTGCATTGGGAAATGAAATTCAAAGGATTCATAACGCACCTTAAAGCACACATTTGCCAACAATATTGTGCTTTAAATTATTCACCAGACAAGGTTTCCCCACATTTTGGCACCATGAAGCAAACAAAGGGGTTACTTTTGGTTAGGCTTGGATAGGCCATGATTTTTTAGGTTGAAAAATGCTTTTAAAAATTGGATTTTTTTCAACGAAATTTTCGACAATATTCTTTAAAAATAGGTTCGGTCAGGTTAGCTGTGGTTAGGCTACGTTCTTTAAGTTGAAAAATTATGATGAAAAAAGTTTTGGTATTTTTCCTTTTTTGATGGTTCCTCCTTCATGGGAGGTTAGGCTGGGCTAGGTAGATGAGGTTAGGTTATAATTCATTTTTTTAATACAATATTTATGCTGTTACCTAACTGAAGGCTTCTGTTTTGGTGTTCTGCCAACTGGAAAGTGAGCAATTGCACCGGAAATTAGTGGTCACATCATATTAACCACACTGATAAGTCTTACATTGGAAAAAAGGAATTCTAAAAATTCATAAAACGCCTTAAAGCACAAAATTACCGTATCTATGGCCTAAGTTTTGCATTGTTCTATTTGATGCCATCCCAGTCTCTCCTATCTCCAGTTGCTTTTTGACTATTCCATTTGATGCTATCCCACTTTAGATCCTGTTCCATATGACCCTATTCCTTTTGAACATTCCGCCATTTAATACTGGTACACCTGCACCTATTTTTCGACATTCCATTCGATGCTATTCAACTTTCGACTTTGCTCCATTCGTCCCTATTCCAGTTCCGAGACCTTATTATTTCATTTCAATGTTCCGCTTACAACCTTTTTCCATTTAGCACTAGCTTTCCAACCTGGGATGCCTTCAAAGGTATGGAAAGTTCCACCTCTCACCTCTGCACCAGTCACATATGTTCATGCAAGATTTTGGCAATCCGTTTTTTACTTTTGGTTTGATTGCCCACAAATGCATATCAATTAATCTAGTAAGCTAAGCATAAATTTATCACATGCTTAGCTCAATAACTGAGACTGACAGAAGACCATACTTATTTTATGAAAACAAATTGACACAGACACCCTTGAAGAAGAATATGGCCTGAATTAGGGTGGTCAGACTCGTGCTTCTTGGGGGACATAAACTGTTCAGTAATGGGGTGTGTGCTATTCCTTTTTTTTACTCAGCTTTGTGTTGTCACAATTTACCTGCTCCACAAACAAATTTCAAGCAACATGATGCATGAACAGATTGCACTATAATCCACCATTATGCTTCCCAAATGTTACATCTCTGCTCTACCGAAGTGTGCTGTTTGGTATACTTTCGAGGGGGCAAGTGCCTTCTCAATGTTGGCTTTGCCCCCTCCCCCACCTCAATAATATCAATTTTAACATGGAACCCTATGTAGTGTGCCCCCAAGTCCATTTCGTCCTGCCTATTCCCTTCATGTATTTTGTCCCCCAATCATTTTCAGAAATCAACGCCCGTGGCTATGCCATGTCAATTTCATACTTTGGAGCTGTAATTTGAGCACGGACTTTTCAGTGCATTTTTTCCTTTTACAGGTCCCACTCAAATTTGCTGCAGTAATGCACCACTAACATCACACAGCCACCAATATATGTTAGAATTATGAAAAGTTGTGATCTAACCCGAGGAGATCATACCACAAGAATAGTGTGGGGGTGGATGGTGTGGTTTTACTGGAAGCTGGCCATCTATGAAGTGGTCAATTTGCAGCTAATAGACTACAGCCATCAGTCGTCAGCCATCTACCACATGGCTTTCCTTAGACTCATGTAATGCAGAACACGTAGCAACTAGATTTGATAAATAACTAGAGCAATGTTTTACATTCATCAATTTTATCAACATGATATATTTGTGTCCAAAATTTAAACAGCACAATTATTCATAAAGTCATAAAAGTCATAAAGTGTTAAGGCTTAATAAGAGCCAAAGGGGCCCATCTGGGTCAAGCCTGTCTAGAAAAGATACCAGAAAAGTATATGCTCCCACCCCAATCAATCCATTATCTCAAGTTCCAAGGGAACTATATATCCCAGCCTATCTAGCACCATTCAACTGATATTGCATATCACACGCCACAACAATTCCAAACTCCTCCGATCATGCCCCATTGTTCTACCATAGCTAATCTCACCAGTATCACATTCCCGAAGGTCGGTGCTGAATCCACTGCTAGGTACACCCTATATAGTATTATATAATACTAGTAGCACAATATACCTATATAGCTAGTATAATACTCAATTTATCAGCATGATCAAAACGAATTTCAGACTCGATCCACCCCCACCTAAAGGGGCATGTACAGTGCATACCCACTTTGCATGGATATCACCCCATCCACCACCCCTTAGAACTCAAAAATAAGATTTTTCAACCTAAAATAGTTGTCCGCCATATTTGTTAATACATTCAAAGAGGGACTCCTCACAACATCAGCAGGCAGACTATTCCACTGATCAACAATCCTTTCACTGAATACCTGTTGTCGCTTATCTGTTCTACACCTTGATTTGTCTAACCTGAATTGATGACCCATATATGACAGTCTAAATATAAGGGCATCATTCATATTAACCTGATCTAGCCCTTTAATTATTTTATACATTTCGATCACATCACCCCTTAATATTCTATACTTGAGTGAGTGCTGTATTGTAATACTGTATACTGAGTATTCCAGTGCATGTTTGCTCGCTATCAGCTTCGGGTTGTGCCTGTTGCAAGAGGCTGTGACACATGCTAATTTGGAAGCCTCTGGTACCACTCCTCCCTGGGGCATCATTAGTTTATGTAGTTTTCCAACAGACTACAATTTGGAACACTTGTGCCAATCTTAATCGCTGTTGGCATTCTCCTGCTGCACTCATGATCTATTGATGCCCTCACTGTCAAAAATCAAAATGTTGATCAGCTTTGTTCATTAATTTTTTCTCAATCAAACGTATAACAACAAAATCCACTTACCTCAGAATGGCTGGAAATACTGGATTTAACATAAAGACATAAAAAGACATAAAAGATCAGTGCAACTATGAGCCACAAGGGCCTTCTTGGTTGCACTCTGTACACTAAACCAGTTGTCCACCAAATGTGTTGATCAACTCTCCCTGGAATACAGAAAAACAAGCCCCCTATTCTTATAATGATTGTCTATGCTGTTCTTAAAGATGTTCAGTGTGTTGCTACTGACAATGGTTTCTGGCAGCTGGTTCCAGTGTTCTACTACCCTGTTGGTGAAGAATGACTGTCTTAACCTTGTCCTGCTGTGATTAACTTTAATTTTGAATTGATGACCTCTAATTGCATCATTTCTGTTAAATTCAAACAGTTCCCTGAGATAGCCCTGTTCCTGACCATGAACAAATTTAAAGACCTCGATGAGATCTCCTCTCAGTCTTCTATATCTAAGTGAAAACATATTCAATTTCTTAAACCTTTCCTCATATGTCAGGTTGCCCATACCATTGACCATTTGTGTTGCCCTCTTTTGTACTCTCTCTAAAAGCCAACGATCTTTTTCATAACTAGGGGACCAAGCTTGGACACAATATTCCAGATTTGGCCTGACATATGCACAATAAAGCTTCCTGATGACTTCCTCACTTTTGTATGATACATTCCTATTTATTGCTCCAAGCATTCTTAGTGCCTTCTTCCTGGCTTCTTTGGTCTATTCTGATGCCCCCAATTTTGTGTTCAAAATAACACCTAAGTCCTTCTCCTGCTGAGGCACAGATAGTACTTGGCCACCCATCAAGTATGGAGCCTTAATATGCTGCCTACCTACATGCATGATTTTGCACTTATCAAAATTATATTTCATTTGCCATATTTCGGACCACTTCACAAGCTCGTCTAAGACTTTCTGCAGCAAGACCTGCTCATTGTGCCCTGTTATTGCCCTAGAGACCTTCAAATCATCTGCAAATTTCAAAACCTTACTGCTTAGGCCACTTTCAATGTTA
The DNA here is from genome assembly GCA_034440615.1 of Ashinkailepas kermadecensis. Classification (NCBI taxonomy): domain Eukaryota; kingdom Metazoa; phylum Arthropoda; class Thecostraca; family Neolepadidae; genus Ashinkailepas; species Ashinkailepas kermadecensis. Next base: position 1,123,523 of record JAOTOM010005169.1, on the reverse strand, counting down.
TTTACAAACATAATGAACAATAGTGGCCCCAGTACTGACCCCTGGGGGACTCCACTAAGAAAATTTTGCCATGATGATTTTGTACCATTTAGCATCACTCTCTGCTGTCTATCTGAAAGCCACAACCATATCCATTTTAGGATGTTACTCACAATACCATGGGCCTGAAGCTGCATCATTAACCGTTTATGAGGTACCTTGTCAAAGGCCTTGCTAAAGTCAAGATATGCTACATCAATCTGATTTCCCTTATCAAATTGTTCTGTAGCAAAATTAAAAAAGTCCAAGAGATTTGTGAGACACGATCGTCCTTTTCTAAACTCATGTTGAGTATCTTGAATCACTCTGTTTCCTTCCAGAAAACTAACTATTTTATCCTTGATAATTGATTCAAGTACCTTGCAGACTAGTGATGTGAGGCTTACTGGCCTATAGTTTTCAACTTTCCCTCTTTCTCCTTTCTTGAAAATAGGAACTACATTTGCCCTTTTCCAATCGGTTGGAATTTCATTTTGTGAAACTGATCTACAAAATATTATACTGAGTGGAATTGCCAATTCTTTTTCAGCTTCCCGCAATACCCTAGCATAAATTCCATCAGGTCCTGCTGCCTTGTTTGGCTTTATTTTCCTGACATAATTCAAAACAACATCACTGTCACTGAAATCAACATCATGTAACTGATCACCTGTCGCTGAGCTGTGGTTCACAGTTGGCAGATTAGTCACATCCTCCAATGTAAACACTGATTTAAACTGCTTGCTCAATTCCTCATGAGCGTGCTCAATTCCAACATGAGCGTGACCAGTGCAAATAGGAAAAAATTTAGTCTCTAAGCAGTTAGAAAGAATTATAGCTGCTTAATATCACAAAATACAAAAAAAAAATATTACACAGCATGCTCCTTCAATTTAGCCTCCTAAGAAGCCCAGGTGGGCCTTCTTGACTGGCCTCTTCTAACCCCAAGACAAAATGTAGGGTATTATTGAGCTTGAGCTATGTTATGTTGCTTTTTTACCTCATTTTATATTCTGTTACCTAACTCGAAGTCTCTGTTTTGTGTTATTTTGCCTGCCAACTGTAAAGCAAGCATTTGCGCAAGGAATGAGTGGTCACATTATGGTAATCGCCTCCATAAACATTGCATTGGAAGAAGAAATTGCAATAATTCATAAAACAGGGTGCTTCAGGGTATTGATGAGATAAGTTTTCCACACATTTTATCTCCATGAAGCAAACAAAGGGGTTAGTTTTGGTTACGCTATTTTTGGGTAGGTTTTTTAGTTTGGAAAGATCTTAAACATTTTCCCAAATTTGGAGGACAATTATTGATTGATTAAAAAACAAACATACTAGGCTAGGCTAGGCCAGGTTAGGTTATGTTATGTTATTCTTGTCATTTGAAAAAAAATGTTCAGAGTTTTTATATTTGTCCCCACTTTTCCTTACATGGAAGATAAGGCTAGGTTAGGTTTGATTATGCTATCCTTTTCTTTTTTAAACAATATTTTTATGACTGACTGCTACCTGAATCACAATCCCATTTTTCGTGTTATTTGGCCTGACAACTGAAAAGTAAGCATTTCCACAGTAAATAAGTGGTCACCTTATGTTAGCCACATACATAAACATTGCATTGGAAAAATAAATTTGACGAATTCATAAAGCACCATAAAGCACTATATTACCTCCATTTTCCCATCCCAATAATGTTAGGGTAGTTTTTTAGTTTGGAAAACATGTTATATACTTCCCAAAATTTTGAGGAAAATGTTTGATTGCTTCTATAAAAACAGCCTAGGCTATGCTAGGTTAGGTTAGGTTAGGTTATGTTAGTTTTTTCATTTTAAAAATGATAAAAATGTTCAGAATTTTATATTTCTTCCATATTTTTCTTACATGTTCTTTCCTTACACGTTCCTTGCATGTAAGGATAGGTTAGGTTAGGCTATGTTTCTTTTTTAAACAATGTTTTGTGCTGTTACCTAACTCACAACCCCATGTTCGGTGTTATTTGGCCTGCCAACTGAAAAGTAAGCATTTGCACCGTAAATGAGAGGTTACATCATGTTAGCCACATACATAAACATTACACTGGAAAAGAAATTTGAAGAACTCAAAAAATACCTTAGAGCACAAAATTACCCCTATTTTCACATCCCAATAATGTTAGGGTAGGTTTTGTTTTATTTGTAAGGTAAGTTTGGAAAACCTTTCAAACACTTCCCAAAATTTTAAGGAAAATGTTTGATTACTTCTTCAAAAACAGGCCAGGCTAGGTTAGGTTAGGTTAAGTTGAGTTAGTTTTTTCATTAAAAAATGAGAAAAGGTTGTTCGAATTTTATATTCTTTCCATTTTTTCCTTACATGGAAGATAAGGATAGGTTAGGTTAGGCTATGTTTCATTTTTTAAGCATTGTATTTATGCAGTTACCTAACTCACAAACCCATTTTTTGTGTTATTTGACCTCCCAACTGAAAAGTAAGTATTTGCACAGTAAATGAGTGGTCACATCAAGTTAGCCACATACATAAACATTGCATTGGAAAAATACATTTTAAGAATTAATCAAATACCATAAAGCACAAAATTACCCCAATTTTCCCATCCCAATAATGTTAGTGTAGGTTTTGTTTTGTTTGTAGGGTAAGTTTGGAAAACATTTTAAACATGTGCATGCTTTTGAGGAAAATTTTGAACTACTTCTTCAAAAACAGGCTAGGCTAGGCTAGATTAGGTCAGGTTAGGCTATGTTAGTTTTGTCATTAAAAAATGAGAAAAGATTATTCAGAATGGTTTTTTCTTACATGGAAGGTAAGGATAGGTTAGGTTAGGTTATGTTTCATTTTTTCCCTTTTCAAACATTTAATTTCAGGCTGTGTTACCTAACTCACAACCAAATGTTTGGTGTCATTTGGCCTGCCAACTGAAAAATGAACATTTGCACAGTAAATGAGTGGTCACATCATGTTAGCTACATAACTAAACATTGCATAGGACAATTCAATTTGAAGAATTCTGGTGTAAAATATCTACAGCCAAAGCAAGGGGTAGGCACTGGCGCCCCTAAGCCTAAGCTCATGGTGCACCTTCTCCCACCCGCCATGAGTCAAATCACATACCACTATTAGACCAAGATGGCTTTCAAAAGCATTGGGCCCCAAACATTAAAAAATGTCCTGGCTGTTCAGTTGGTCTCCATTTCTCTTCACATCTTCATTAAATACAACATGAACTGATCCTTCAGTTCACTTTGATGCGGGCCTGCTCCAGAAATGACCAATATTTAAGATATATAGGAGAAGGTGTGGGGGGGGGGGGGAGTCTGAACACTTAAGGCATTATGCAACAAATAGCTCTACTGCTGCCTCTGTATGGCTGAACCAGTAATTGTACTGTGTTTACTGAACACAAAAATAAACAAGCTATCCATATTCAAACAGTTCTTTTCAATGAAAATCCTCTAACCACTTGCAAAGAGCAACTTTAAAACAGACACTATTTTATAGTGGTGTGCCGTATTCTGAACACGAAAATGTTGTTGTACAGGATTACCTCACTGTAGCTGTTGTGGTACAAGCTATTAGTAGCTACTAAAAAATGCTGGTGTAATTGCAAACAAAATTGAAAGTCACTTCCTTATGGTTTCCTTAAGCCAACTGCTTTTGGAAGCCTAAAATGGTTCCTGTGAACTTCGCAACCTCCGTACACAAAGAATAGGTAGAACTATGTGATCAGACCTTCATATTTTGGTAGAGACAGGTCCATCATTTATGAATACCACCATTTTTTTTTTTTTATGCGCTGAACATGATGTGGGAAACGACCAAAGGTAGGTGTTCAGGAAACAGAACGTGTTCAGATACCCCCTCTTCCCCTACTGTAGGTAGTTGAGAACATGGGTAGTGCCCTTTCTGGCACAGTGACCTGGTAGACATATATGAGGCTGGATATATCTCACGAAGCCAGGGATCTTTATTTTCAAGACATATTTTCAGACTGAATAGGGAAAATGAGAAATTATCATTAACAGGGTACCAAACCAGGGGCGCTCAGACCCCCTCGACCCACCCGGGATATCCAGCCATAGACATTCGACATATTTCCATGATTATATATGTCAATTATAAACCTATAAATACTTACATTTTTCTGTATGCCCGCGTGCAAAGTTCTGGAACTTCATATGCCTCTCGGGGAGCATACACGAAGACACCTCGCCCGCGATATTCAACGGCAATTCAAGATGGCTAACGCACGTGGGCTGACGCTGACTACCAATCTGCGAGTTACCGTTTTGGGTAGGACATCCGCTTAAGGGTAATCGTTTTGGGTAACCACATAACGACACCCGATTGACGGGTCGCCCTGTAAGAGTTACCCGCGATCTGCGAGACTGTCGTTGTAATTAGTTCAGTGGAGCATGCATCAGGTGTATCGCAAAATAGTAAATAATTACCCTTCCATGGATAAACCCTGATTTGGTAGTTACTCTCTCACCACGACCCTGAATATGTATATCTTAACCCCAAATAAGATAGTAAACTTTCAAATTACTCGCCATCATTGGGTGCTGTGAAAGAGTTACCCGTGAGCATTGGGTAGTTTTATTTTCAGCGGGGTAATTTTGTTTTCAGTGTAGTTTACTGTACTATGATGTCGTCTTATGAACTGCTTAGAACATAAAAACCTTTTGTTTGACAATCCCTAGGCTTTCACAGGATGGGATATTATAGACTATCGTCACGGAATTTAACGCCAGTCTGGCGATGGCTTTGAAACTGCATAACCAGTGTTGTTACTGTTTCCTTACTTTCAAACATCTAACAGCTCAGAGCACACCTTATCACACATGACTAAGAGTTGCAGAGGCATCGCTTGAATGCAAAAAAAAATGGGAAGTGCATCAGGTTCCTTCAAGAAGCATAAAACATCAAGGTTAAATAATGGTGATAGATGCTAGATATTGCTGCGTTGCACGAGGGATAGTCTGTTGAAGAGGGAGAGAAGATATTTTGATGTAAATATATTCGGCCAACTCTGGCCGCTTCAAGACTATGGGTGGGTTGGGGCGATTACGTGTGCTTGGGGGGGGGCTGTGATCGCCTTTTCATAGTGGAGATGAACTGGTCATTTTTTCCTCTCCTCGTCAGAAGTGTTCGAAGTGTCACCATGTTTTGTCTTGGTGCACAAGCACGACACCTGGAGACGAGATGATGCAACATGCCGCATGTATATATACTCATACATGCATACCCTTCTTTTTTGGCTGTGTCATTCTTCCATTTTGCTGGGTCTGGCTGGGATGAATAGAACACATTGCTCGGAGCCGGAGTGCTTGTTTGCCCGTGCTTCAAGCGACCAGCGCCTGTACTAATATACTGCGCCGCAACACATGCCTGAATTGCGGTGCAGTCTATTCAACTATCTCGGGCGTAATGATGCCGTAAAAGTTTACTGGTTAGCCCGATGCCCATGCGCTTGGGCGCGTTGCGTAGGTATGTCCTCGGAGGCCGAATCGGGGCGTTGTGGAGTAGCGTGTCCCCTCCAAGATTTACACAATTTCGGATTGCCCGTTTAGTATTATATGGCAATTGCACGTTGTTTTGCTTATTTCCGTTTAAGCTTTGCTCTTGGTCAGCTTTGTCTCCTCCAGGTTGCATGCCCTCGCAAATGTATTGGCAACGGGAACACTTGCAACATGTGTGATACATTTTAGCATATCCTGAAGCTGTTGCGACAAATATGGATACTTCTCGTCCAATTCGATAGCATATGCGTCACTGTGCAATCTAGTCAACCGTTATCGTTCCATTTGGTTACAGCAGGAAGTCGTCCACTAAGGCGGACACCACGGGAAGCGAACATATCCTTTGAACACCCTGACTTCTATCCATAGACCATTCCCGAGATTAAATGTCGAGCCAGATGACCGACTGCTGATTTTGGCTTGCTATGGGTGCCTTTTCCACCTCTTCTGTCGCGATATTGTTGATATCTGTTGGGCAAACCAACCAACTGTTACACAGCCAGACCGCACGGTCAGCTATCCTGCACTCTTGCAATCCATGGATTGTTATCACATGCGATGCGGCAGACATCAACTTTGACCAACCCTCCCACGGCTGAAGGCTGCGAGATTCGGCCAATCTCTGTGTGGGAGGGGGTAGCGGGGGTTAACCACGACTCTTTCTCAGCATAATGTGGTCCGCTTAAAGCCTTTCTTATGAAATCTTGTGTCGAGCATAAACCATCATGCAAACAGTGTGTGCAGCTCCCAGCACCTTGAACCTCTTACTTCACAAATGCTAACAAGCGCTCACGTCACCCGCCCACGTCACCCGCCCACGTCACCCGCCCACGTCACCCGCCCACGTCACCCGCCCACGTCACCCGCCCAGTCACGTCACCCGCCCACGTCACCCGCCCACGTCACCCGCCCACGTCACCCGCCCACGTCACCCGCCCACGTCACCCGCCCAGTCACGTCACCCGCCCACGTCACCCGCCCAGTCACGTCACCCGCCCACGTCACCCGCCCAGTCACGTCACCCGCCCACGTCACCCGCCCACGTCACCCGCCCAGTCACGTCACCCGCTCACCAGTCGGCTTCGCGCTGACCGGCGGCGGTAAATAGCACAACGGTGCGTACTTCCAGATCCCTATGGTATTTGAGTAATTACTGTTACGCTCCGACTATCGCTATTATGGACTTTTTCTCATTCCAATCAAATTAGCAATAGCCGCAGGAAGTTTCAATTCTCTAGCCAGGTTATTCAGATCTTTGATACAGATGGACGTGCTGCTATTTTGCAAAAACATCCCAAGAGAGCTGAGGATGTTTTAAGCCTATATTATATTCAGCTGCCGGGGTTTCCATGACAACAGACGGTGGCAACATGCGACCATGCCCGATTTACTCCTCAATCTTCTCGTCAGGAAAGTTGGCGAATTTACGAAGATGTGACGTGTGAAGGGCTTAAGGCATATCATATGACCGGTCCGGGAGTGAAAGCAATGCAAATTGTTCAACACATTCTTTCCCATATCAACCAGTTGGACAGCTTACGGTGATGGAAGCCACTGTGAATCCCGAACTCGCGCCAGACCTGGCGTCAGACCTGGCATTTCAGTCGGCTAAGCCTTTGGCATTCTCCCGCTGGCTTTAGCTGATTTCATCACACCTGAAATGGCGAATAAGTTTGAAGTCAGTCACACCTAAAGATACACGGCTAGTAAATATAGCAGGCTAGTTCATTCAGTTCTGATTTATAATATTCAAAGTTAGTTCATACACAAAATGTGACCAAACCCTTTTCAATGATCACATTTGTGTTTTTTTAAAGAGCAAAGCAATCATGTTTCTCGTACTCTCTCGCAGCACTAATCAGCACACATGATTACGGTCACTTCCGAATATTGAACATGCTGTGGATAATTTATAAAACGATACAAGTTCAAGACACATTTTGTGTGCAATTTTGGGCGTAATGTTCAATCATGCGGTGTGTCCGCAACATTCTGGGCTGCACGCTCAGACTAGATTACCTACATGCTGTAAATTCCCCTTCAGTTCTCTCATAGACAGACGTGGGGAACTGTGAAAACGAACACTTGTGTTTGAAAATGTATTTGCTGGATTTTCTCAGAACAGGACATTCAACACCAACAATGATACAATGCATAGCTAAAAGTATGATGTGCAGATGATCGGCATTGTGGAGGATGTATGCGTTTTAAATCTCGCGTATGTGGCGCTTATCCAATCAATTTCAGAACGGATATTTTCTTTCACCTAACAGATGGCTCTGCTATTCTGCGAATGGCCATTCCATACGAATAATTTTGCAGTTACAGTGATGAACGTGCCTTGCTCTCATACCACAAAGGTGCCGAGGTGATCATTCTGGTGACATATTGCTCGCTATTTCCAATAGTCGGCAACATGCCAAGTTTTCGTTTGCAAAGGCAGACACGCAAGAGTTTGTGGATGATTTTGCAAGCTGTTAGTTATTGTTCAAAGCAAAAGACCCTGTAATTCAGCAGGCGATCTTGGGAGGTGCCAAGGGGCGGAAATTGCGGAAAGTGGTGGATTACAGTGTCAAACTTTACAATGGACTAAAAATGGTAGCAAATGCTGTGTGTTCGTATCTTATAGTCCCTATATGTACATGCTCGTAAGCAACGTCCTTATGTATTATTTAGACGGCGCGCAGGTTTTGGCATGTGCCAGGCTAGCCGGGTAGTCTCGCGCTCAATGTCGCACAAGCATGAACATGGTGACTGGCTCGGTATGCTTGAGCTCGATGCTGCACAGGCATGAACATGGTGACTGGCTCGGTATGCTTGAGCTCGATGCTGCGCAGGCATGAACATGGTGACTGGCTCGGTATGCTTGAGCTCGATGCTGCACAGGCATGACCATGGTGACTGGCTCGGTATGCTTGAGCTCGATGCTGCGCAGGCATGAACATGGTGACTGGCTCGGTATGCTTGAGCTCGATGCTGCACAGGCAAGAGCATTAGATACGATCGTTTTGCCAACAAAGGTGTGTAAAGTTATAGCTTCACCAAATATATCCCATTGTTTAAGCAATTTGGAGTCCATTGGCAGTAATATTTTTATATCTTGATTTTCTAAGGGTCGCGCATAAAGCCTGTTTGTCTTTGTAGTGGGCTGGGTTGGGCTATTTGGTTGTATCGAGACCTAATGAAGATAACTGTATCAACCTATTCCTTTTATGATTCGTGTCGACGAGCCAAGTCGTTCACAATCAAAATTAAGTGAGATACGATCCAAAGTCTGGAAGTTATGTTCGTTTTAATACTACGTATGTTGGTCTTTCTCAGCATATGGGCATTGATGTACCTTACGGCCTATTACCAAGGTTCACAAAGAAGCGTGTATGAAAAGTTAATCTTACATAGACTACGCGATCACCTGGTGCTGTGATAGTCATGTAAAGTGGCGAAAGAAATGCAATTCGTTGCAAATATGCCTCCGGTACATTACACGTGCGTAACCTGACTGTTATGGAAAGTGCAGCTGAGTGCGCGTTACACGTCCACGTAATTGGCCTGAAACCGAAGCGGAACTTGAAATAACGAGACCACATCATGCTTCTGTCTTCACTTTTATATGATTATCACTAAACATCGTGACTGTAAGCTGTGTACAATGTAGATACGATTGACATTTCATGTCAGCACCATTATGAACTCGATTAAAGTGCAATAATGTGCGTCGATACCAATAGTTTGAGAAAGGCCAACATAAGTAGATTAAAAACGAGCACAACTTTTAAACTACGGGTGGTAGGTTATTTAATTTCAGCTTTGAGCAAATTCACGCACCAAGATGATTCATGGATTGTGCGGGTTATATAGTTATCTTGATAAACTATCAAGATACGAAATAACCTAAAATATAAAACACTGAAATATTTGGGCTCCGTGCTTTATCCGTAGAACACATCCCCACCTTTTTACATCTTGATGCCAATGGACTCAATATTGCTTGAACAATGGCATAAACCTGTTGAAGGTATAACTCACAATCCATTGCTACAAGTGTGACCACTTATGGCAAAATGAACATACCTAATGCGAGTGTATGACTGGCTGAGCAAACTTGCGCATCATGTCCCAGTGGGTTTGGGGATGTATATCACTGGCTGGATAGGATTGCGCTCCACGGCCTGCAGGTCTGGGTATGTATATGACTGGTTGGGTAGGCTTGCGCTTCGCGTCCCGCAGGTTTTGGCATTTATATGACTGGCTGGGTAGACTTGTGCTGCAGGTAGCGCAGGTTTGGGCATGTATGACTGGCCAGGTCTTTTCCCTTATATTAAGCCAGTACTTGGGTCGGGTCTACCTTGGAACAAAATCAATTCACCGGTCCGTGAACATGTTCTGAAGCTAGAGGATGTAGGGCATGGCCCACCCCTCCGATCCTCCAATCCACCCCTCAACTACTCCAAGGCACAGCGCCAGTCATCTTATCGACTTGTAAAATCCATGACGACTAGTTTGTAATAGCATCCGAAGTTGAGCTAACGTGCTGTTCCCGAAGTGGGTTAGAGCTATTCAGCGGTGTTGGAAACCAGCTGATCGTTGACATGTGTCGCAAGCCTGTTTTTATGGCTCTTCGGCAAAAGTTGCGCCTGAAAGTTGGTGTGAGTCGGAAACGCCATTGTTGAGGAGCACAGGGGCCGGTCGGTGATCGATTCGTGCGGACCCAGCGGGCCGCACCGAGCTCTGTGTATGTGGGGGAGGGGGACATTACGTGTATATTGGTCCTGAGGGAGTGCAGGTGCTTCATGAAGTTTGGCAACCTGCAGGAATACTTATCCTGTGCTGAAAAATGCCTAAGTTCAAATTCGTATGGGTGTATTCTAGTGCTTGGGTTCCATTAATATTCAGCAGACTGCCCAAGCTGGACGGACCACTAAGTGGCAATTTGAAGGAGTGTAGCCCTTCATAGTCTAGAAAGGTGGCATCCTTAGCCTGAGTATCATCTCTTATTCCAGCACATATTGGTTGTCGAGTAGCTGGTGGTTGGTGGAAACCCGTGGAATGCATAACCTGAATAGCTGTGCATGTTATCATTTCTCGTTATGTTGATGAAATGCTGGAATACATTCCACCTGCATGCTAACATTCATATGTAATTAATCCAATATGAACACCGCGATCATCCAAGAGCAACTATCAAGCGAGGTGTTGATAGTTACTGTTGATTTCGCGAAGATTTCGAGTATTCAGAATAATGTGAGAGTTCGTCCTAACAGCTACAATGGCAGAACAAATCATGCTGGAGATGCATCTCGTCGAATTTACCGTTGATAAATCGTGCGTTGCAAGCCAAGAGACAACATAGCGCTCCACCTATCACTAAAGCGCTCTATCGTGAAGCGGTGACCAGCAATGTGATGTTCCTCCACGTTTAATGTCTGTCAAAGAGCACGCCTTAGCGGAAGATTGGCGCTGATTTTGCTTTGCTCATTCCCGGGCATGCATGTAAGTAGCTTTTCTTGGTCTCCCCATTTGTGTCAGCTTCTATTTGCTTGATGTAGAACCAGCAATGTTATTTGATTTCTGTTGGCGACCAAATATTTGCAGTTATGCTAAAACATTATCTCAAACATCACCAATCAACGGGAGCGGTGGATACATGAACACCGGTTCCACAAGTGCTGTCGCACCTCATTCCATATGAAACAAACATTACCTGGAGTTTAATATAAAGTGAGAGCTTCTCTGCGTAACTAATGTCCACAGTTGTGTTTTGGCAGACCGACAGCTGGTGCTCCGACTATTGCCTGCTTGGCATGGTATGTGCTATTAGACGTTTAGTGGTATAAAGTGGTAGAAGCACGCTTCGGCAGACGCCAGCAGCCACTTGGTGGCGTAATTAAAGGCCAGCTGTCTACCGAACATGCATCCCATCCATAATCGCCAAGCGTAATTGAGGGTTGGCGTGAGGGAACTGACGGCTTATTTGCACCACGTTTATGAGACGTCTGAGCATCTTTTGTGTATTCTAATTTGTTCCCGACTGAATCATGAGCATAACTTATAGATAATTCAGTCATTCATTCAATATGGGAGGCAAATGTCTACATCGGTTTCTCAGGAATGAATAATGATCGTTAGGAGTCCATAGATTCATGGCATGTGCGTTTCGTTTTACTTAGAGTTGCGTCTCGACAAGATGCCACTAAGGGAGCGCCATCTGTTGCCAGGTTGGAAAGTATTGCAGCCTCAATAGAAAATGCGTATAAACTTGGGTCCGAATGGTGGCTTGCATTTGCCAAATTTGGCGACCATTGCTGAGCTACCAGCTCGGAATTCATGTTGTTGCCATTGCTTCTCACTGATGTGTGACGACGCGAGGCTCCACTACGTCCTACGATCCCCGCATATCTAGAGACATCAGTTCCATTCTGGGAAACATGTATTCACACACATGCACTGCTTCAAAACGCCTCTGAATTATGCAAGTCCATGGGCTAGTTGTAACGGAGCGGGGCCGCCGCCTCTCGATAGTGACCCGGTTATCACCGTTATTATTACGATGTTGGTCTCACAGCTACTCTGTGTCTCTTGATAGTGGCCCGGTTATCACCATTATCATTTGGATGCTGGTCTCACAGCTACTCTGTGCCTCTGGACAGTGGCCCGGTTATCATCATTATTATTGCGATGGTGGTATCGCAGCTACCCTGTTTCTGACGACAGAGGCCCGGTTATCACCATTATTATTGCGATGCCGGTCTCACAGCTACTTTGTGCCTCTGAATAGTGGCCCGGTTATCACCATTTTTATTGCGATGCTGGTCTCACAGTTTCTCTGTGCATGCACTCACGGTGCGGCACTTTTTGTCGCATGTACATACAATATCCGGCCAATGTCCGCGGGGTGGGAGGGGGAGGGGTGGGCAGGATCAGAGCGCCACTGCCGCCATACTCCCCGGGACGCCCCAGCAAAAACGGTCATCCATCGGCTGGAGGGCGGCATCGTTATTCGAGCGGGTATTTACCGCTCACGTGAGCTGCAGCTGACGTCACTCGGACCACGAGCGACTGCCGACGCGCCTCTGCACTGAATGCCAAGCAGGCGCACAGGGGCCGGTGGGTCGAGACGGGGCAGGGTCGCCCGGCTGCTGTACGCTGCCAGTTTTTGCCGGTTTTGCCGTCTATGACGAATGTCATAGATAATTAGGATCCAAAGGTGGTTTTACGGCGATTTTCTTCCTCGGAATTGATGCATTTCACCTCATAGACCTGTGGTTTTGATCCATTTTCGCTGCTTAGTTCCCTTCTTGCTCGTGAAGCATGCCCCAATCCCCTCTCACCACAAAGTACAGCACGCATAATTTTTAACATCTTGACATGCCTTCATTTTCATGTACCTTCCTGCCACCTCGAAAACACGTGCACTTACGAGGAAAATTTCTAGTTCTGGTTTGAGAATCCGTGTTGTACACGGATTGTCTGGAAATATACAGTCTGTCGTAGCATCACCTTCCCACGCCAGCGCAGTGTTCCCTCACACCGGGTGAGGCGATGCTTACCACACATATTATTGTTGCAGCTCCCAAACCCTCCAGCTTCTGCGGTGGTGTGAAGGGGAGTCAGAGATTTGACGAGCCGTCAGCGGTTATGCATTTTCCTCTTGCGTCACAGAACCAATTGTGTGGGCGAGTGGAGACGACGCGGGGCGGACGGGCCCCGGCACCACGCACTAAAGGCGCTGCCGTGGGACGGGACGTGTGGGATGGAGCGGATTACCAGCAAGTACATCGCTACTTGTGACCTGGAGCCATGTTCAGATTAGACCTCAGATCTGCGGATTACCAGCAAATGCATCGCTACTTGTGACCTGGAGGCATGTTCAGACCGGACCTCAGATCTGCCAACGTCGTCGGCTACTCTCGGTGATTCTGACGAGTCGAGCGGCACCGGCGTCTGGAGCGTCTGGAGCGGCACCGGCGTCTGGAGCGTCTGGAGCGGCGCCGGCGTCTGGAGCGTCTGGAGCGGCACCGGCGTCTGGAGCGTCTGGAGCGGCGCCGGCGTCTGGAGCGTCTGGAGCGTCGCCGGTGCGCCGGTGCACGCGATCTGTTGTGCTGCACCCGACCATCGGCCGGCCGGCCGGCTGGGTTCGCGCGCCTTCCAGTCAATATCGGCCGGCCGGTCGAAGAAGGGGTGGTGTCTGGCGAGGTCCCGAGATCGACCTGCCGCTTCTCCCACACTGTACCGGACGGGCGGCGCGCCGGCCGCCAGTTGGCGCCCGTCCCAGTGACGCCGACCGGCGGCCCCGACGGCTGGCCTCTGGAGAGACGCTGCCGCCGTATCGTCACCCTCTCGGGCGGCCCGCACCCGCCCGCACCGGCGCATTGCGTGACACCGACACACACGCTGGCATGGTATCCAGCCATATCAGTCTGGTGCATGCCGGGAGACGGCAGGACAGGGAGGAGAGAAAGAGGTGGGGAAAATCGAAGGGATGCGTTGTACGGGGGGGGGGGCTTCACGACGCACTCAGCAGCTGAGGCCATGTGGCGTCGCCTGTTTCTCGCCCTGGGAGGAAGGGCGGGCACCGCGGGGAACCGAACTTCATACCTCTAGAGTGTCAGCGCCCAGCCTAGCCGCTGAGCTACCGATGTCCTGCGTCTACAGTATGACGATAAGGAATTGTACTTATTTGTACTCCAATGTAACCAGTGGCGAGTGCCAGTGAGGTGTTTTTGTCTATATGCAGAAAGTGAAGCGCAATATACAGCGATTGTTACGCTTTTTCGTTTTCTGTTCGTCCATGATCTTGAATACCCCTTTACGAGCACCGATTTCGCCATGGATATGATTATTCATAGTTGAGATTTGAGAGCCCCTACTCCAACATGCGACACAAATAGAACAACACGGAATAGACGGGAATACCGTTGCTCACGGCGAGTAATTGTTGACATCAACAAGTACACGACGCGTGCTCAACAGCAGATTACACGACTCAGACGTGAAGAACCGGACTTCCTTGACATACGTCACCTGCGACCCCAAGCTATCAATCGCGTACTCCCACCCATGTCAGGGTGTAGCTTTGTAGCCGGTACTAGCGGACAAACCCATCAGTAGAAAACAGTCACACGATCTTGCCGACCGGCCGGCACAACTGGATAGTCTGCACCACTGACAGACCGGCACCACTGACAGGCCGACACCACTGACAGGCCGGCACCACTGACAGACCGGCACCACTGACAGGCCTGCACCACTGACAGGCCTGCACCACTGACAGATCGGCACCACTGACAGGCCGGCACCACTGACAGGCCGACACCACTGACAGACCGACACCACTGACAGGCCTGCACCACTGACAGACCGACACCACTGACAGGCCGACACCACTGACAGGCCGGCACCACTGACAGGCCGGCACCACTGACAGGCCGACATCACTGACAGGCCGACACCACTGACAGGCCAACACCACTGACAGGCAGAAACCACTGACAGACCGGCACCATTGACAGGCCGGCACCATTGACAGGCCTGCACCACTGAGAGGCCTGCACCACTGACAGGCCTGCACCACTAACAGGCCGGCACCATTGACAGGCCTGCACCACTGAGAGGCCTGCACCACTGACAGGTCTGCACCACTGACAGGCCGGCACCACTGACAGGCCGGCACCACTGCCAGGCCAACACCACTGACAGGCAGAAACCACTGACAGACCGGCACCACTGACAGGCCTGCACCACTGACAGACCGGCACCACTGACAGACCGGCACCACTGACAGGCCTGCACCACTGAGAGGCCTGCACCACTGACAGGTCTGCACCACTGACAGGCCGGCACCACTGACAGGCCGACACCACTGACAGGCCGACACCACTGACAGGCCTGCACCACTGACAGACCGGCACCACTGACAGACCGGCACCACTGACAGGCCTGCACCACTGACAGGCCGGTACCACTGACAGGCCTGCACCACTGACAGGCCTGCACCACTAACAGGCCGGCACCACTGACAGGCCTGCACCACTGAGAGGCCTGCACCACTGACAGGCCGGCACAACTGACAGGCCGACACCACTGACAGGCCGGCACCACTGCCAGGCAGAAACCACTGACAGAACGACACCACTGACACCACTGACAGGCCGACATCACTACAGGCCGACACCACTGACAGGCCACACCACGAGGCCTGCACCACTAACAGGCCGGTACCACTGACAGGCCTGCACCACTGACAGGCCTACACCACTGACTGGCCGACACCACTGCCAGGCAGAAACCACTGACAGAACGACACCACTGACACCACTGACAGGCCGGCACCACTGACAGAACGACACCACTGACAGGCCGACACCATTGACAGGCCGGCACCACTGACAGGCCGGCACCACTGACAGACCGGCACCACTGACAGGCCTACACCATTGACACCACTGACAGACCGACACCACTGACAGGCCGACACCACTGACAGGCCGGCACCACTGATAGGCCGACGGTGCTGCCGCTCGGAGATCGCCTCCTGCCAGCTCTGACAGCCCAGAGACGGCCCCCAGCCGCCTCTGTCGAACCTCTCCACCTAGAAACCGTTCCCTGCTTGTCCTGTCCGCCCAGAGCCCCAACCCTCACTCGCCTCCTGCAGCGCTATCAGCTGGACACCGCTCCGTCTGTATCAGCCCGCCACACAGGCTGTTCTGCACCGCTTCTGTCGGACATGCTACCCGACATCAATATCCGACTCTGTCCATCCAGATACCACCCCCAGCTGCTCTCTCAGCCCAGAGACCACGCCTCGGCGACTCTGTCAGCTCAGGAGCCACCCCGTCGGCTCTGTGTCAGCTCAAAGACGATTCCTCTCCGGCTGAGTCGGCTCCCTTGCCCGGAGACCTCGGTCGGACGACTCTGTCGGCGCCCGAGTGCGTGGCGCCCGCGTGTGCGGCCGATCGGCGCCGTTATTGGAGCATTCCTGTGGGCGGCGCCGGTCTGTGGCGCCCGCGTGTGCGGCCGATCGGCGCCGTTATTGGAGCATTCCTGTGTGCGGCGCCGGTCTGTGGCGCCCGCGTGTGCGGCCGATCGGCGCCGTTATTGGAGCATTCCTGTGGGCGGCGCCGGTCGCGTCACGTGGGCGCCCCCGGCCGATTTCGTATGCGACGCCCTGACGCCCGGCTCATTCATGCAGCCATAAAAAATACTCATCGCGCTCGTGTGGCCTGCTGCGTCCAGTTTGGCCTGCAGCCGGCCGACGCCGAATGGCCGGCTGAGTGCCGGCGCGGCGAGTGGGATTTAGCGGGGTGTCGTTGGCTCGTGGGACCGCGCAGGACGGCCGAAAACAGAAAGAAGTGGAGCCAAGAACAGCGCTTATGGTGATCTAGACGGGCGTTCAGCAAGGTGTTAGGAGAGCTCGGCATATATTGGATCTGCCGATGGGCTGTATGATATTGTTAATGGATATGAAAATCCTGATGCGAATTTGCGATTCCGGGATGGACATCCATAGCATTAATTCAAAGTTTCCATTCTATGATTAATGCATTACAATTCGGTTTGAATAATCAGGAGCTGTCATTCACTATTTAAGGGTCATGAAGTCATGAAGCTTTGGGCTTAAAAGCCACATGGCCCCATCTGGGTTAAGCCTATAAAGGGAAGACACATTATCTTTAAAGGCATTTGAAGTTCAATGCCAAACGGGACCCCGAGGGTTCATTTTAGCAGGAAGACTTTGCATGCAGCACTTCCTGAATTGCATGCAGCATTCTCTACCTTATCTGAATTCATGCAGCATTCTCTACCTTATCAAATGCCATATGCTCACTCCTAAAGAAAGCAGGGACACTTTTCTTCAGCACACGGAATGAAAGGCTCTCCACCACCTCGCCAGTAACCAATTCCAATGGTTTACTACCCCTTGGCTGCACGTTATCTGTCATTTCAGTTCCATATATTTCCTCGGTTATTCTCTCGATAAGACAGCGTGGCTGACCTCGTTGACATCGAGATCAGCGATGCAAAAAGAAATGCTAGACCTATATTATACCATTTCTCAAGCAATGCAATGAGGGACCCTCCATTTCCTATCAATGGTCCATCATGGCCGAACCTGCCCAGTGCATGCCTACTAGCATCAATCCCACCCCATCCAACACCAATTCCTATCCTGTGCTGCAAAACTAAGAGTTAACAAATACATGAATTAATGAAATAATAATACATTCAAACTGTTCACAATTCAGCCGAACCGGAGTAGTTTATCCACCATATTTTTTAATACATTCAATAAGACTATCCACATTACATGACCAAACAGCCTGGTCTATTGATCAAATACGCTTTGACTGAAAACATGTTGACATTTATCTTTTCTATACATTTGAATCGTCTAGCTTGAATTGATGACCCATATGTGATTTCCTAACTTGACCAGCATTATTGAAATTTACATTATCTATCACTTTAGCTATCCTGAGCATTTCAATCATGTCACTCCTTTTGCTTATATACTTTAGTGAGTACATCTCTCATGTCATACGCCTGTTCCTGTATTCTAAATTTCCTAGTCCACCGATAAGCCTATTAGCTCTGAACTGTACTTCTTCTAGAATACCTATGTCCCTTGCTATGGAAGGGCTGCATGTCGGTACACAATATTCTAAGTTCGGTTACACATACGCAAATCATAATTTCCTCATAACTTCCTTGCTCTTGTATTGAACACTCCCATTAATGATTTATGACATTCTTATCGCCCTGTTTCTAGCTGAGTTACATTGCTTGTCTGGCTTAAGGCTCATTAACAGTGGCACTCCTAAATCTGCATCCATTTCAATAAAATTAAATTACCTCCTTCCCATTGCATGTCAAATACCCCACCTCCGGACCCCAGATGCGTGCTTTACACTTCGCACAGTTCAAAAACATCGACCACATAGACGCCCAGTTTTTTTTTAAAGTCCTCTAAATCGAATTGAATATCGCTAGATTCATCTCTACTGCTAATCATTCCTCCTGCTTTGATGTCATCAGCACATTTTTACACCCTATCTGTCCACCCTACCTCAATGTTGTTCACAAAAATGTAAAATAACTGGGCCTAGAATGGAATCCTGTGACACCGCATTTAGAACATCCTTCCATTCATATTTGCATCCATATAAAGTGCCCTGTGTTACCTTCCCCGTAACCATATTTCAATTCAGCCTACAATTTCTCCAGCAAAAACATGCTGCTTCAACTGATGTATTAGACTCTTATGCGGAGCTTTATCAGCTACATCTTCTACATCTTCTGTCGATATTGTGGACTATTGTATCACATCCTATGCCTTAGGATAACCTTCAGTGTTTTCGCACGTACTGCATCAGCAAAAACTGGTGACACTTGTGTTTTGGAATAGTACTATATCACAATCCTCAATAAGTAATTCACCATCCACCTGTAGTAATCCCATGGACGCAAAGTGACCTAAGTAATCGGAACACCCTAAAGCACCAATCCACCAGCACTTCTAGTGGCTCCGCACCATATTTTTAGATATAAGCTTGCAAAAGCCGAAAATCCATTTAGCATTTCCTTCTGAGCAGTCACTAGCTAATTTACTTTCAGCCAGTCACTTCGATGTTTTAGTATACATTCTTCACCTTGAAACGGTACATCTTTTTGGACTTTCGCATTTGATTTGCATCTAAGTTTAATAATAACTATCCCAACTTAATTTCATCCAGGAATATTTGGAACTGATCATAATTTCTTTGAACAAAATCAGTAATCAGTGCCCTCTTCTCACTGGCATGTCCTCATACAAGGAAAAGCGCATATGTTTATGCTTGCTATCTCCGCAGGTCCCTCCTATCTCTACATTCGGTTAAAAATGTTTCTTCTTTGTACTTACCAGACCGAATATTTCATTTCCCTAGTTGTGGATTCACTTACCATTTGAAAGATTGAAAGAAGAAAATCCTTAAAAGAAGCAATTGAACTCCCTTTCCAATTTGGTACGGCTTGTTATTTTGCGCTCCAGACCCGTTGTGTTAAAGTCTCGCAATACTAATGTCCTGCAATGCACACTGTGACGTATCTTTTCCTGCATCAAGTTGTCAATTTCTTCATCTTAATCCGATGGGCTATCGTAAGCTCCAAGCTGTAATTTTGTTCCCTTCCTCAGCATAAAATCTTCGTAACAATAACCATTAATATTCAGATTCTACTCCCTCACTACCCTCACTATCAGGGGCGGATTCAGAAGGTTGGTGGGGACTAGGGACACGCCTCCACCCCATGGGAAGTTGGCGCCTCTCTGACCGGAAGAAGGCTCCTATTCGGGGAGGCTCGAGTGCACCATGTTCAGCAAATTTTGCAGCCACAGGCTCGGCTCTCTGAAAGGAACAGGCGTCCCATTGAGAGAAAAATCGCCCCCTGAGAGGAGGAAGCCCATTTATCGTGTCCGAGTGTACCTCTGAACTACACTCCCTTTGAACAAATTTGTATTCGAGTGTGTCCCTCCAGAGACATTTGCAGTGGCGCCCCTCCGACGGAGTGGCATTCCTCCAGATGAGTGCGACCCAATGAAAATTCCCGAGTCCGGCCCCGCTCATCATCCTCTACATTACGAGAATCCATAACTTACCATGCATACAAGAGTATTCCACCTCTTATTCTTGGCTTCCTTTGATGTATATGTGTGCTGTTGCCAGCCAATTCAAATTTCTTCAAGTAATCTTCAGAAATGCACATGCCCATGCCGCAGTTGTGCATACCAAATGCAGCATTTCGAATACCATATAAGCATGCAGTTCCCCAATTTTGTTTCTGACCCTTCTGCCATTTGCATCAAAACGTGATAAGCTGTGCTTCTTTTTCCCTGCACTGCAGACTATTCAATTAGCTTTCCTCCCCATGACTTGCCTAGTTTACCTGACCTGAACAGCTATTCAAGACCTCCTCATGCCTACCACTTAGTAGTTCCATGCCTTCATGCTAAGATGAAGCCAATCTGAAGCAAGTATGTGTGCTTTCAAATATTTGGAAGACATGTTAAATGGTTTATAAGACTTTTCAGTACTGGCATATTGAACATGGAATTAAATTCACCGTATAAAAAACGGGCACATTCTCACGTAGACAGGCAAATTTCACAGCATCACAGCATCATCACGGTTCAAGAAGGCGAACAGTATACGGCAAAATTGTACACTAAACCAATCATGCTTTCCTTCAACTCGCCTCATCCAATCCAGGCGAAAAGTGCTCTTTTAGCGAAAAGGGCTCTTATAGGACTGAAGAATCTATCTTGCACAACCCATCCCAAGATAAAAAAATGCGACGAAAACGGCATCTTATCCATTATCCTTATCATCCATTATCAACAATGCCTTCCTTGCAAACGTCTATCGAAAGAAAAACGCTTCGCCTGCTGCACGAAATGGAAACAGAAACCAACCAAAGAACACAACATAACACAGCCTAAGATACATATCAGTTCCCTACTGCCCCAGCATTGGAGGGCGCCTGGAACGCCGCGTGGAGCCGGCTGGGAGGTGCCATCGCTCACGCGTCCCGACAAGCCCCGAAGAGCAAACTCTGTCAACGTCTTAAAGACCGAAGACGTCGGAGGCAGAGCTCGGGGGTTATCTACCGCCTGACATGCGAGTGCAACGCAACGAAGATCGGCGAGAGTGGCCGGCCTCCGACAAGCGCCTGGAGGAGCATCAGAGCTCTCACACTCTCTCTCTCTCTCTCTTTCTCTCTCTCTCTCTCTCCCTCTCTCTCTCTCTCCCTCTCCCTCCCTCTCTCTCTCTCTCTCTCTCTCTCTCTCTCTCTCTCTCTCTCTCTCTCTCTCTCTCTCTCTCTCTCTCTCTCTCTCTCTCTCTCTCTCTCTCTCTCTCTCTCTCTCTCTCTCTCTCTCTCTCTCTCTCTCTCTCTCTCTCTCTCTCTCTCTCTCTCTCTCTCTCTCTCTCTCTCTCTCTATATATATATATATATTCTCTCTCTCTCTCTCTCTCTCTCTCTCTCTCTCTCTCTCTCTCTCTCTCTCTCTCTCTCTCTCTCTCTCTCTCTCTCTCTCTCTCTCTCTCTCTCTCTCTCTCTCCATCTGTATCTCTCTCCAAGGCCCAGTCAGAACAGCCCGCGGCCGTCGAGCATGCTGATTGATACTCGCCATGACATCCACGGGAACGACGTGAGATTCCAGGACGAGAGGCACAGTTTCGGAGAAGGAAGCTGCCGGGATCATATCATATTAGAAAGTCGCGACGACAGCTGAATCGGGATGGGGCTTAGGATGGTCGACCTTCTGGAGAGTGGTGGATACTAACGGGCGGTACCCTAAAAGGGAGTGGGAGGGTTCAGCGAGAAATATTAAACGTTACTTTGTGATGATTCTGCAGCAAGCATGCTTACCTTTTTCTGTATCAAAGTGTCCATTTCGTCATTGTTCATGTCCTGAGTCTGAGATTTTGTAATCCTACGAATTGTGTTCTATACTTTAATATAATGTCTGACGGCGAAGTTGCTCCGATCTCTGCAAGCTCACCAAGGGCCGTCGCAGATAACTTGCATCATCTCTACTTTCACCAATAAGTTTTCGTAAATGTTTACGAAATTTATCCACTTTCACACAACGCTTTCATTAATTATTGTAATTAATTCCTAAGGTCTTGGAGTATCATGCATTACTCACTGCCACCGTCAGAAGAATCGACGTCAACACACCTCTCCTACTCGTAACTAACCAGCCTATCAGAGCCTTGTGCGCTTCTACCGTTTCACCTGTTTCCCGACACCATTAACCTACACCTACTAGGCCATTAACAACTATCTACACCATTAACAACTACCTACACCATTAACAACTACCTACACCATTAACAACTACCTACACCATTAACAACTACCTACACCATTTACAACTACCTACACCATTAACAACCACATGCATAAAGATCGCTTCCCCGCACTAATTCCATGTATAACCATCCCCAGTTTATCCTCCACATCCTCGATTCGTGCCCCTGGAAAGCAGAATCTAGTCCGTCTGCCATGGGTTTTGCTACACAAGGCACGATTTGTGTACCTGACCATCGAGTCTCCTACCACTAATTGCTCCCTCTCGCTAGCACCGGCCCGTTTCGCCCTCACAGCCCGTCTCCACTAGCTTTAATATCGTGTTCACCCAAGGCCCAAGCCTATTTTATAGCTCTACAGTGAATTTGGTCTTCCTGCAAGCTAACCTAATACTCCATACATCTT
This sequence comes from Ashinkailepas kermadecensis, assembly GCA_034440615.1. Classification (NCBI taxonomy): domain Eukaryota; kingdom Metazoa; phylum Arthropoda; class Thecostraca; family Neolepadidae; genus Ashinkailepas; species Ashinkailepas kermadecensis. Next base: position 1,100,739 of record JAOTOM010005169.1, on the reverse strand, counting down.
GTCATCCTTCACTCTCGTCTGCTATTCTGAATCTCGCTACTACCACCTCCCTTACCATCGCTCCTGATATTCCTAGTTTGATCCGCTGCACTAGCATTACCTACCATGGGTCCCACTACCACTGAAGGTACTCCGCCTCCATTGTCAACATCTCCACCTGCTAACTGAAATCAACAATGACCCCCATGGCCTGTTTATAATTATTGTTGTGTAATGCTAGTTTCATTCTCGCCCGGCTTTCCTGGATGTACCGCTAAAGCTCAAATCACATTCAACTTGTACGATTATAATTCCCAGATGCAAATATATCCATTGATCCAAGGAGAATTCCTCTGCTGAAGCGATACAAAGCAGACCAGAAGCAAGCACTCAAAACCCTATGGACATTGCTGACCCCAGTGAAAGAAAGTTCTCACCTTTGGGCGGCACTCGAGTGGTCCTGGCCGCCTTGTGGTACGCTATGCAACTTTGATGTGATAGGAGTATGAAGAAATTTTTGGCCAGGTGCTCGGTGTCGCATAAATCGTGCCATACTGTCAGCATTATTGATGGTGGGGCGGCAGGTGTTTTCAACTGCCGACGTTCAAAGGAGCCGGCATGTTTGCGTCCCAGAGGTCCATGGCGGCTGGGCACCTCACACGCCGCCACAATGGCTGGGGCCCAGCTAGCCGCCCAGCTAGCCGCCCCAGCTAGCCGGTCCATGGCGGCTGGACACCTCACACGCCGCCACAATGGCTGGGGCCCAGCTAGCCGCCCAGCTAGCCGCCCAGCTAGCCGCCCCAGCTAGCCGGTCCATGGCGGCTGGACACCTCACAAGCCGCCACAATTGCTGGGGCCCAGCTAGCCGCCCAGCTAGCCGCCCCAGCTAGCCGGTCCATGGCGGCTGGACACCTCACACGCCGCCACAATGGCTGGGGCCCCAGCTAGCCGCCACGTGAAGCTGATGCGGGCCGCCCGTTTGGAGTGGTGAGTTAACCATTGCCAGTACTTCATACGTTCCTACCGGAGAGCTTGCGGCGGCGGCGAGCGTCACCTTCCTCTCACGTCCGTCGCCGATACCTTAGTCTGGGGCAAGGAGGCTTTGGGCTGTTGCGAAATCAAACTCAACTCGTCACCCGGACACCTCAAAATATTTGGCACTCATTGTCAAGATTTGGCACTTATTGTCAAGATTTGGCACTCATTGTTAGCATGATAATGCTTCGTAGCGTGTTGGCCAGCAAGCATACTTGCGTCTGCAGGTGGGGGTGGGGGGAGAAGGGCAAGTTTATCTGTCGTTTGGCAGCTATAGCTGTGACGCTCCATGCCAGCCGTGAGCTTGATACATCAGTGGAACAGGAAGAGCGTAATCCGCCTCTTATATATTCAGTGATGTGATCACATGTGTGCTGAATTCGGTCCAGGTGTCTATTGGTACAAAAGTTACTTTTATTATCGACTTTTAGTTAGTTGGTCACATGCCTTCATTAAAATGCTCCCTGACAAGCAATATCAGGTAGGAAATAGTCATCGTTAAAATTTCTTCCATATGCATATGATATCAATTAAATTCAAAGATTGCATAGTTGATCAGAAACTAACAGCGAAATAACCAGTGGGCATGCTTAAACTAAGCATGCCATACTATCAGCAATTCCACCTTTTATGAACTGAGATATCTGTAGTCAAGAAATCTGTAGGAAGAAATCTGACTTTTCTTTTTCGTTGATAACTGCATGGGAAAGCATGGAGTGAGTAACAAAGCATTTGCTGATCAACTGTATGCGATTCCAACAACACTGCGTATTCCAATATCAGAGCTGATGACACTGCTTATGCCGATATCAGAGCTAATAACACTGCGTATGTCAATCTCCGAGCTAATGACACTGCGTATGTCGATATCAGAGCTAATGACACTGCGTATGTCAGTCTCAGAGCTAATGACACTGCCGTATGTCAATATCAGAGCTAATGACACTGCCGTATGTCAATCTCCGAGCTAATGACACTGCGTATGTCAATCTCAGAGCTAATGACACTGCCGTATCTTCAGATCAATTGTCATTTACCGGCATGCAGCACGGTGCGCTCCAAATTGATTACGACGGACTTCGAACGACGTACAATCCTATGTATGAAATAAGTGCACCATGAATAAAATGATGGATGCATACGACAATCTTTGGAAAATGCATCTTCAAAAAGGTTCATCAAGATGAAGATGTTATGGTTAGCTGACATCGTTCGGCGATTTCAGCAAGCTTGTGTCGACGTGACACCATCATCGCTGCAGGCTGATCACGGGCAGCACAATGACGCTCAGACGGGACGAATAAACTTACAGTTTTGAAAACAGATCTCAACATTAACACTCGTATTGCTGCCTGCCAACAGTGGCTACGGTTTCCAAGAAAGCCAAGAAACTATATAGCCATGAGCTCTTGCCAGGCTCAGATGCGCATTGTGTTTGGCAATCCTCTATTTTTTATCTGTAGAATATCAGCTAGCTAGGTGAGAGCTAGTTTCAAGCCCGTCGCAAGCAAGTGGCGGGGACACCCAGTAATCAATGGAGTGACAAATCGTCAATTGATGTAACGTTACTTTTTCAATGCTGCTAGGCGAATTGTGCTTGTTTTATTTTGTGCAGCTCCCAATACGCGATTGGCCAATGCTGCGCTTGACGCAGCCCGTCGTGTCGGCAATTCGCCCGAAAGGAAGGCCGAAATCCTCCACTCTTCCAGGAAATGGAACGTGAGTCGCAACGGGAATGAAAGCGAATATTGGCGATAAATCGCTAGGAAGGAAAACCTAGATTGATGAGACGTGGACGCAACCATTTCGAGGAAAAAATTGAATCTTTCTCAAATGGATTCCTGAGCTGCGCTCGTAATAGCACTGTCGAGCGATTCAATTTTCGTAAACTTGCAGCAATTTGTGGCATTGTATGCATACATGCAAGTCATTGAAGACCAATTATGCTGGTGATGAGAGACTGAGAACAATCCGTATATATATATATATATATATATATATATATATATATATATATATATATATATATATATATATATATATGTGTGTGTGTGTGTGTGTGTGTGTGTGTGTGTGTGTGTGTGTCTCTGTGTGTGCATGCATGTACGTATGGTTGCGTATGTGCATTTATGTATGTATTTATGTATGCATCAGTATATGACGGTTGCGTAATGGTGTAGGGTACACCTGGCTGAACTAGCTTGAGCATTAACCAGCGGCGCGCCAAATGACATCGGCTCTCTGTTGCAGGGTGTGCCTTCCTAACCTACTGTGCCAGAGAGAGTGCGGCTATCGCCCAGAGCTCCCTTCATGAGAAGCGGACACTTCCTGGGGTAAGCTAAAACACTCCTTCGCGCCCGTCAGCTGGTCTTAACGCTGATGTATGTCACGAGATATCGGGATCCCCTTCACATCATACAACTGGGACATGTGACAGCGATGAAGTTCAGCTACAGAAGGTGGTGGTGGTTTGCTTCCCTGGAGTTTTCTTGGAAGCAACTGCTGCACTGAATGCTCGTGCAGCTGTAGTTTACTGAGCGCCGGGAGATGTTCAATTGCAGCATGGACTGCTTGGAAGAACCAACTCCTGTTGAATCGCTTGTGTGCTGCTTCTCATGTGAGTTTTATTTGGCATTCACGGTAACTCGACCCACTGAAATGATCTGGCAAGCTATTTTATCCCCACGCTAATTTAACCACATAACCGAGTTATAATTCAGCTTTCTTTTTGCGTACTGTCTCCAAACAAAAAGTTTTCTTTCGAAAGTGCTGGCCAACAGTGGCTGAGATTTGACGAACACGAGTAACTCTGAATATATCTCGAGCCAGCTATGTGGGCGGGCAACATTCGGATGAGCGGCCAACTCGGTGGTGGGCGGTGCAGTGGGAATATGTTCGGGTGGGCGGCCGGCAGGCGGTGCAGTGGGAATATGTTCGGGAGGGCGGTCGGTTCGGTGGTGGGCGGTGCAGTGGGAATATTTTCGGATGGGCGGCCGGCTGACGATGGGCGGTGCAGTGGGAATACGTTCGGTTGAGCGGCCGGCCGGGCGGTGGGCGGTGCAGTGGGAATGTGTCGGTCGGTGGACACCTGCCGTCGCGCCACCTCCTAACCGGCCATTGAAATTCGATAAGCGGCGGCGGCGCGGCGCCGACACCGGATCGCGCCGGCGCGCAGGAGCGCGACAGGCGTGTCCGCCGGCTGTCGGCGCGTGTCCGCCGGCTGTCGGCGCGTGTCCGCCGGCCGGCTGTCCGCTGTCACACGCACCGGACACGCCGCCCGGCTATTGTCCCCAGACAGATGCGGCGCCGCGCAGCCGCAGATTTCGGACGACAGCGCCGCCGGCGGACTGTGGCCGGTCTCCCGGTGAACGGCGCCGGCAGACTGTGGCCGGTCTCCCGGTGAACGGCGCCGGCAGACTGTGGCCGGTCTCCTGGTGAACGCCGCCGGCAGACTGTGGCCGGTCTCCTGGTGAACGTCGCCGGCAGATCGTGGCCGGTCTCCCTGTGAACTCCGCCGACAGACTGTGGCCGGTCTCCCTGTGAACTCCGCCGGCAGACTGTGGCCGGTCTCCTGGTGAATTATTCCAGTCGCGCAGCGTGCCCCTCCGGTGTGGCATGGCGTTACGCTTACTGTTCAGCCGACGCACACGATTTGTTGGTGTTTTGCTGTATGACTATGAATTGCACTTGGGTGGTTATTGTACACGTGTCGCGAAATGTCAGTAATGCATCACGCATCCCCCCCCCACACCCACATCACAGAACATGGAATATTGTGACTACCATCACATATAGTCTCTAGGTAGCCAACGCAGATATTTTGCCAATGCATCAATATAGGCTATCTCCAGGTACTTGCAGTAAACTACAGCATGGCGTAAGAGCCTGCGCAATTTAGCAGCCTTGCCAACTGGTGATGATTAATTGAGCCTTAAGCAGTGATTAATGGAGCTTTAAGCAGTGATCGGGTCAACATCAATGCTTGCCAAATGACTCTTGCTATTCATGTGGACAAAGATATACTGGTTTCCTATGCGGGCTAATGCTATCTACATGTCTGTGAGGAATATGTAAGATACCAGTGGAACGGCACACATGAATGAATTTAATACTATGTTGGCAGACTTTCGGAATTAAGCAGCTACATGATCCCTGACTGGACAGCTGTTGGAGCCTCAGTGATGATGAAGTGTAGCTCCTATATCTAGTATAAAGAAGCTGAGTGGTTCCTGTCTCGGTTCAGACCTGTCTATAGGTGCATATTTTCGTGATGTATGGCTTCTATAAGTATTTATATAAGCCACTCACACTCAGCACTGTGTTTGACAAGCTCTAACTGAAAATGAAATGTAAATATCAGTGCATTATGGTAACCTGTTAACAAAAGTATGTTCCGAAATGCTCGGATTTGATAATAAAATAGCAAAATAAACCATTTCACAATAACTTGCGGAGAACATCCAGACACAAATATAAGATTCAGCGTTGTGTGCATATCATCAGGAATGTATGGTCACAATGCTGCTGCGTACGTTAATGCAATTCGTTGGAAATTGGCAACGAAGAAACACGTGAAGCACATTTTGACGTATTTGGTGCGGTGAACCAAGTCCACGGAGAACCAGCTGCGAGTGCATTTATCCGTGGCCCAGTTCGCGTGGCACCCGGTCTTGATTGACCTTCGGAATTTAGCCCGTGCAATTACTTAGTCGCCAATGTTGCGGAAGCTGCTGGCGCCGTATGGAACGTGAAAGCACCGCAACCTAACCCGGTCACAGGGAGCGGCCCCTCAGGCCCGTCCCACACCGCCGCTGGACCTGACAATGTCTAACCCGGTCACAGGGAGCGGCCCCTCAGGCCCGTCCCACACCGCCGCTGGACCGGACAACGTCTGTTGCGTCCGCCGGACCTGTTCGGCTATCCAGCAGGCCTCCGTCAGCCAGAGCAGATCGGGCCCGGCGGCCTCGGGCTACTCTGCTATGACGTCATCCGCGCATGAGCCCGCACCCGTTATGGTTGTGTTCGTGTTCGCGGTTTAAGAGACGGTTTAGTATTTATGCTAGTTAGGGATCTAAATGCACCCAGCAAGGTGTTTTGGCAGAAAACGTCTGTTCGACACAAAGTTCCGCAATGGAAACAAACATATCGTAGGACAAGAGAAGGATGCGTACCCATCAACTGGGCATATAATACACCATATAAGCTCAAATTCAAATTATGGAAATGTCACATGCTCAAACTACAACTACAACATGTACAACTACACTACTCAAACTGCATGTTCAATTGCAAATGTTGACGCATGGTGGGGGGGGGGGAACGAGCTTAGAGGCGTGCCGGACCATAGAGGTCATTTGCGCCGCCTTTAAAGCAAGTGGGTTTTACAAGCAAGCTCAGGTCAACCCGTTGACGCATGTGTGTGTGTGATTGAGGTGTACCAGCCTGCCACCGTCAGGTGATATCGGCTGTTTACGACTTGGTAGAGAGGTTGAAGTTGGTGGTCCGGTCGGTGCCGGGGCGTAGTTGTGGGGTGGGAGGTCATCGCCTTTCGATTGAACATTGCAAGAAACACTTTCGTGTCATACACTATTTGGGCTTTTTATGAGTTCGTTTTTTCTGTTCTTTTCTTTCTTTGTTTTGTTTGTTTGTTTGTTTGTTTGTTTGTTGTTTTTTTTTGTTGTTTTTTCTCTTTTGACACACGTCATGGGTAGAGTTGGCAAAGAGTGGGAGGGATAATTGTTCGGATATTGTTCGTTCGGATGCTGTTTAGTGTCGGGTCGTTTTGGTGCGAGTTTTGGATTTCTTGGTAGTTGTGGTGTGTGGTCTGTTGGCAGAGGTAGCGTTTGGTTTGTTGGTTGCTCGTGTTGTCGGTGCTTGGGTAGTCTGAGGGGTGTTATCTGAGGTGGCTGAGTCGTCATCGGCGTCATCGGAGTCTGTGATTGGTCCGTAGTGGTTAGGGTGTTTTTTTTTGCGTCGCGTGAGTGGTGCTGGTGGTACTTCAGGTGATTCTGGTGGGCATGGTAGGAGTGATAGCTTGAGCGCTTCGCGGTGTGGTATGGGCGGTGGTATGGGGGGTGGTGCCAGTGCTTGTGTCGTGTTCTGTGCTGTGGATTCTGGTCTGATGATTATTGTCGGGTCTGTCTGAGCTTTCCTGGTGTCTAGTGTGGTAGCCGTATTTAATGTGTGCGTTTGTGTGGACGGCTCTTGGTGGTGAGGGGTTGAGCGGGCTGCGACGGATATTGTTCGGCGACCCACGCCCTTGCCAGAGACCCAGCCCTCTATGTGGATGAGTCGGAGGATGTCTTTCTCCTTCCTCCACCGAGGGCAGGCCCCGTCTCGGGAGCCGTGGTCGCCGTCGCAGCCGACGCATCGCCGCGTTTGGCTGGTGCAGGTGTTGGTGTGGTGTGTGCCGGCACAGAGGGCACATGTTGGGTTTGTGTGTTTGCAGCCCCCCCTCGTGTGGCCATATTCTTGACAGAAGGAGCAGCGTCGAGGGAGGGGTGCGCGAGGTGTTACTTTGTATGTGATGTAACCGACTTTGATATGTGTGGGTTGCTGGTTGGAGGTGAAAATGAGGATGAGAATGAGGATGTGAAATCAATGAAATGAAAATGGGGATGTGTGTTTGGTTTGTTTTTGGGACAGGGGGCCGGTAGACCGATGAGATGCCCTGGCTCGCAAATCTGTGAGCCAATTTCTCCTCAGTCATGTAAGCCAGCTCCCATGCATGTATGATTCCCTGAGAGGTGTTGCGGTGTCGGTCTAGTGATATAATGACCCTTTCTCCTACCTGCCATTGGATGTTGACGCGTCTTCAGATCAGCAATATATACTTACAACTGAAATATGGTGGACACTTCGTGGCGCGACGGCACTTCCTTCATTCAAGTGGCGCTCCCGAGACACAAGTACTGGCACTCGCCACGCCATGGCACGCCATGATTACGTCACAGCGTTCGCATGCGCAGAAACCCCAAGCCTTCCGGCCGCCGGCCGACGGACGCGGCCGGACGGAAATGTGCGGCGAGGCTCGCTTGGCCACGAACTGGTCACCCGGCGGTACCCTGACCGTTGGTGGAAATGTGCGGCGAGGCTCGCTTGGCCACGAACTGGTCACCCGGCGGTACCCTGACCGTTGGTGCGCGGCGCCCAGTTCGCATCGCGACCGGGCAAAAATCCGTTGGCCGGACCGGAACCTCTACCATTTAGGGTAAAAATACAGGTCCGACCGTCGGACTTTTCTCCAGTCCGGTGGCGGTGTGAACCGGACTTCATTGTACATACCATGCTGAATGCTTTTGCCGGCTGTCGGTTCGCGCTGCGACTTGTAAACAAGCAGGCGCCGGTGCCGGGCGATTCAGTACCATCGACCGGCACCGTCCACCCGGTCGATGGACGCGTTTCCATGGCGCTTTATCGCATGCATTGCGCGTTTGCGCCCATTGCGGTCGGCGTGCATGGGCGGCGGACAGCAGCCCGCGTCGCTGGGCCCGTGGATGATTATGGTCTCTCAGCGTAATGGTCGAGTGCTAAACTCGGTCATCGGTTAAGTGGCTGCAGCGTGGCCATGTACCACAGACTGTTGCGCGCGGATATTGCGCTGCTTACTTTCACCGTATGGCATCGCGCAAGAGGCCATTTGGAGGATTTATTTCGGCTGCCGTATGATCGTAACACCTGATGAACAATTTGCATGAGGCATGCTTAGACAGCTGTAAGAACCCTTCTGGCTAACATTCTGGAATATGGCTGACCATTTCGTTATGCTGGGAAGCGAGCTATTTCAGTCTGAACAACTGCAGCTATTTCAAATTAGACCTCTCTGCACATTAAGCCATTAAGTCATGCATCTTAAGCCAAGAGAGCAAGTAGTCTAGGACAAGGTGCCCGTCCCCCAATCGAAATATTGTGGGTTGAAGTCCCACCTGTCGCTACTCTTCACCCTCAACCAATTGGGGTGGGTTGAAGTCCCACTTGTCGCTCCTCTTCACTCTCAATCCAATTGGGGTGTGAGATTGGCGACGTTATATGACCCAAAGCAGCCCAGGTGTCGTAAAGCCAATAAAAATCACCGCCACCATCACCGTCGTAAGCCATATTTTTATTTGCGTCTTTCACTTTTGCATACCAGTTACAACCTAGAGATAATGATTAGTCAAATGCATCATGCATCTCCTTCAGTTTGAAACATTTGTAGTGCAGATATGCAATTACACAGAACCACAATTGTGCTCTACAACTGAGTGCATACAACAGATATGCATGTTGTTTAATTACATCTTCGATAAGGAACACCACAAGCGGTTAATTCCATTTTCGTGTGCGATTTTAGCCCGATTTCTTTTTTCATTGCGGATATTCCACCCTCCTGAGATATCGAAAGCGTTTTCTCTGATGTCTGCAAAATGTCGCAACCAAAATTCCGCGACGGTATCCATCCATCTGCAAGCTTGAGATGAGCATGGGAGGATTCAGGAGGACAATGTGTTGATATTTCAGGTCTCAGTTCTTCCTAAGAATATAATTCATTGATTCGATTGCATGTAGCATAGTCTAAATTGTCTCTACCGTTCACTGTACCACATGCACATCAACAGTTTATGTTTCAGTGGAAAGCCGCTGATGGAAAACACGGGCACGGAGATGGGATTCCTTTTTGTGCTGTTCATCAACTGCTTACAGTTTTGAAGAAAAAAAATCCTTGTGATGGTCAAGAGACACTCTGGATGATTGGAGTTAACGAGGAATCCCTGAACTGCTTGTGATCATAATTAGGGCTTCGATTTATCAAAAGTATTTCCTGCATATAAAACCAATTGGTGGTACCGAGGTGCAAATTTGACTATAGTGGAAAATATGTTCAGATTTCACCCATAAAATCGTCACCGGAACTGCCATTGACCATGAATATTACCTATGAATTTCAAATGAATTGTTATCTGATGCTCCTTGCAGTTTAACGACCGTCGTTTTGATGTGTGTAACTTTTAAAAGCCTCCCAGTTTTCATTCCCGACATATGCCACTGATTTTATGAAGCATTATGTTGGCAAGTGCGAAGGATATTGGGGCGTACCCAACAGCCACCTAAGTTATTATACTTTCCATACTAATAATGCAGGATGTATTGGTACGCGACTTGGCTTGGATGGAAACGGTAAAAGTAAACAAATATGCTTCCATTAATCCATTTCCTCAGCCGCCATTGATGTGATTAATCGCATCAAATTTGAAGTGAGATGCAGTACGGATGTCCAGGAAAATTCAGCACGTTCCAAAGCTGTTGCATATTTTCGGAAATAGCAGACGAAGGCCGCAAGGGGGAGGGGAGACACAATCCACCCCATACAGGGCTAGGGTTAACTACTGAGCATTTTCAGATGGTGTAGGTTGCGACAATTTCGATCAGAATGTTATGCATTATCGCAACCCACCGCAGTTCGCAACATGCCAGTTCAATACACCACCACCGATCTGGAGTGATCCGAGGACTCTCGTGCACACTGCATGTCGACACGCCGTCATTACCATACATATGACTGGCCCGCGCCATGAAGGGATCGCTGTCGGCCGGCGCTGCCAATCTCCGATCCGCTCGGCGTCGTCGGCATCGACGGCACTTGCGGCCAGACGTGGCGGGCCTGTTCAGTGGGGCCGGCGCCGCCGGAGCGGTGCGGAAGCGGCACGGCGGCGCACCCCGCGCGCTCACAAACCGAGCGGCGGCTCGGCTCGAGTGAATGTTGTATCGCAGGCGGCGCGCCGGCTCCCGGGAATCGATCCGAGCACGGGCAGACGCCGATCGGGCGACCGTGCAACCGCGCTCACCGCCGGCCGACGTCCTGCACCTGCCGCATCGGCCTGCAAGGTGTGGCGCCGTGCAGCAAAGGCACTCTCAATCTGCCCGCGCCGCAATAGGGACTTTGCGTAATTCCCCGAGAAAGTAATGAAGTCGTTCCCGGAAGCCTCTAAGTTATAAAGCTGCCTCCCGCAATGTGGATCCCGCCGAGGACAGCAACAGCAGAACATGTGGTGGGTGCGAATGCGCTGTAGGCAGTCAGCATCTTTACTTTCCTCGTCTTCAACACGCTGAATTGGCAGATAGTTGCTCCCTGGCGGCGATTGCTTTCCAGGAGTAATGCTAGGAGCTTCAAGTGGTTGGACTGTTGCATTATTAACAAATATGTGCGCAAACATTGTGCAAACAGTGTGGAAGAAAATAAGTTGCATCATTGTCATCTGGTGATAGATCAAGTACAGTGTGCAGTATGTTTCTTGGCATCAAATGAAGTTAAACTCCGTCGCTGCATGTTCCTGCATTTGCAGTGGGCACGACGGTACAAACAGCACCGGCTCACATTCTCGTAATTTGCGCCAGACTACCCGAGTCGGCAGCGACAAGACCCTTGGGACCCGGCGCGACATCCGACAGCACGCACGTGCCGGCTGCTGCCGCTTCCGGGCGTGCACCGGTGCGCGTCGAGTCGACGTCCCGCCAGTTGGTGCCTTCTTCAGCACGCGTGGCATTGCATCTCAGACGGACGACGCCTGATTCCAGGCGGTGCCGCGCCTGCCTGGCCAGCCAGTCGAGCCGGCACGTCCTGGTGCTGGGTGACAGACACGCCGCTCCGGACGGCGCGAGTCGGCACAACTCGCCCACGGCACCAATCCACGCCTCGCGGATGTCCCCCCGCCCGCCTCGCCTGCCTCGCCTGTCGTACCCGCCGCGCTCGCCGCCCGCGCAGCCGGAGCCCGACGACAATACGCCGGTTTACGCGAACCGCGATGTCCCATTGCGGCGCCAATGCGACCGCTGGTGATGTATGGACCCCCGCCTCGTCACGTGACCGCCGTTGGGGTGTGGGGGTGGGGAGTCCATCGACCCGACCTGGCACGCCTCGATAGCACGTGGGCGGTCCTCTATCGACCCGCCTCCCGTCGTCCCGATAGCAGGGGACTCGTTACACGGCGCAGGCCGTCGGGGAGGGGAAGCTGCCATCTCTTCTTTGCTGCCAAGAGAGGGAGGAGTGGATTTTCACCCCGCTGAAGGAACGTTGTCGTCTCTACTCTGAAAGTGGACGGTATCACATCTTCCCTTGAATGATGGATGCTGTCATGACCGCCCGGGAGGAGTGTTACAGTTTATTTTTCCGGGGAAGAGACTCTGGTATCTTTTCTCCTGGTAGGGAGCTCGATCACCTTTTCCCCATGCACGGGATGCTGCTACATTTTCCCAGGAAGAGAGGCTGTAATTTATCTTCGTATAGAAAGGGCGCCGAAATTCCTGCTTCGGCAAGGAGACTCTCTCACCTCAGCCTTGAGAGGGGACTTTGCTGTCTGTTCTCCGGAAGATGTGGTGTGGGATTCTTCATGTGGGGCTCCTCTCTGTCTCGGATCTTGGGCAGGGGATCCATCACCTTTGTGCTGGGAGAAGCTGCAATATCTGCGACGTATAGAAAGGGGAAGTTGCCGTTTCTGCTGCTGCAGGGAGGTGTTGTTATTGCCGCCCGGTTTCGAATGGGAGGTGTATCATCACATGCACAGGCATTGAAGCCGAAGAAGCGCAGTCATATTAACAAATAGAGAGGGAGCTGTTTGAAGCCTATGGACGACGGCAAAGGAAGTCGTTATATAGGTGGTCGGTTGGTGAGGATTCGTCCATCAGAGGTGACGGACGATACGCCGTCACCCCAGTTCGTGGTGATGTGACCACTGCCTTGGCTGCCTGGGGGGAGGGGAGGTACTGTCATTGCAATTCGAGGGAGGAGACCGCTCTACAGACCGTCGGGGAGGGGAAGAGCATTGTAATCTGTCCTCGGGGAGGAGACCGCTGCATTGGCCGCCGCCGGGGGAGGGGAAGGCATTGCTCTCTGTCCTCGGGGAGGAGACCGCTGCATTGGCCGCCGCCGGGGGAGGGGAAGGCATTGCCCTCTGTCCTCGGGGAGGAGACCGCTGCATAGGCCGCCGTCAGTGGAGGGGAAGACATTGCTCTCTGTCCTCGGGGAGGAGACCGCTGCATTGGCCGCCGTCAGTGGAGGGGAAGACATTGCTCTCTGTCCTCGGGGAGGAGACCGCTGCATTGGCCGCCGCCGGGGGAGGGGAAGACATTGCTCTCTGTCCTCGGGGAGGAGACCGCTGCATTGGCCGCCGTCAGTGGAGGGGAAGACATTGCTCTCTGTCCTCGGGGAGGAGACCGCTGCATTGGCCGCCGCCGGGGGAGGGGAAGGCATTGCTCTCTGTCCTCGGGGAGGAGACCGCTGCATAGGCCGCCGCCGGGGGAGGGGAAGGCATTGCTCTCTGTCCTCGGGGAGGAGACCGCTGCATTGGCCGCCGCCGGGGGAGGGGAAGGCATTGCTCTCTGTCCTCGGGGAGGAGACCGCTGCATAGGCCGCCGCCGGGGGAGGGGAAGGCATTGCTCTCTGTCCTCGGAGAGGAAATCGCTGCATTGGCCGCCGTCGGGGGAGGATGCCGTGCCATCTCAGCCGTGATGAGGTGGGCAGAGACGATGTCAGCTCAGCTGCTGGAGACAGGGTGCGCTGCCATCTCGGCCACCAGAGGGAGGGGAGGGGGTGTCGCCATATCAGTCGACGCTGGGTGGGAGCGACGACGGGCGACATCCGTTGTCGGGGGCGACAGTAGCACTTCCACCGCCTGGGGCGAACGGGATGGATCATGACGATGCAGAGAGACACTACGGCGCAGCCTGGCGACGCTGCGGTGATGAGCTGACCTGCTTCTGCACACAGTGTATGCAGGCTCCTGGAAGGCAACGACAATGCTACTGCGGTTGTGTGTTCGTGTGTGTACACACACACACGAATATATATATATATATATATATATATATATATATATATATATATATATATATATATATATATATATATATATATATATATATATATATATATATATATATATATATATATATGTATATATATATATATATATATATATTATATATATATATATATATATATATATATATATATATATATATACATATATATATATATATATATATATATATATATATATACATATATATCTACATATATATATATATATATATATATATATATATATATATATATATATATATATATATATATAACATACATACAAGAAGGAAGCCTCAGACATCGTATGATACTATTGTGATCTTAATTGTGTGGACCTGGTAGCGACTCGTGTTCCGCATTTCCTTCATGTGATCATTGAGGTAACAACATGATCCGCCATCGTATCCACCATTGAAATATCAGCATGATTCAGCAATTGGCTCTTGGCATAAGATAGGTTGTGTTAACGGTTTATTAATGTTTGATTATTGATAATATTATAATCATCGGTCCGAAAAGTCATCGGTCGTCGTTGTCAATGTCTGTGTTGCATGACTAATAAAATGGCAAATACACACTCAGATGGCGTGTGGGCGTGCATCCATTCCCAGCATCGCTCGATGTGCAAATAAGTGCTTCATAAGTGCTTCATAAGTGCTTCATCGCTGCGTGCTTCCCGCGCGTTATGAGGCGGCATTTGGCGCGCATCCTACACATCGTTATCGCGCATTCTTATGAGAGTCGAATGTCTGGGGCTGCACACAGCCGGGGTAATGAAGCGGCGGGAGCATGCTCCGGTCTGGACCGGCCGGATCAGGGCAACAATTATCGCGTACGCTCCACCGCCCCGGGGGCCACCAGCCGTACACCCACGGCTGCGTCAGGAGATGCGCATCGAGCCGACGAGCGTCGTCGTATCAGCCGTCGGTCGGAAAATGCAGTGTCGGCTAGAGATGCAATGTCGACAATGACACTGATGTTGACACCGGTATTCAAAGCCAATATAATAAGCCAATATAATAATACGCCTAGCATATAACGTTTAATATTTTTTTCCGGTTCTGCAGCGCTTTAGCTGCGTGGTCACTTGCAACTTTGGCGTATCGATTCGGTGATTAACGCCAATTGTTGGAAAGGAGTTCCGTGTTTTCACTTGGCAGATTAAGCGACCAAGCCATGTTCATCACGAGCACACAGTAAATAGCAAGAGTTTAGTAGTTGTATTTCATCGCAAAACTACAACTCGAACTGGACGATGCATGTAGGCTGTGTTCAGGGCAAGTTGCGTGCATAACTAATGCAGGCTTCACATGTGAGAGGCATGCCTTATATTGAACGGTGTCTTGGCAAAATGGTGCATGACTAGACAATAATAGACCGCAGCTGCGTGTTTCTAATGTTAGTATTCTGTCTGGAACTGCACCCCGTGAACACTCTGAAAATGTTGGCTCGTGCCGCATGCTTCAGTTCGAACTCATGCTCTCGACTTGCCACATGTCTGCATCGTTGTATATCTAGTGATGCTGTGGCTCCACTCCAGTGAGCCAAGTACCCATCAAACAGGTGTAAATTCCACGGTTTGGGTACCGTGAAGATATCGGCTTCACAGTGGTGCAGGGATGACCGGCCCGAGCTTTTGTGACCGGATACCGTCTGGTTAGCAGCGCAGCTCCTAATTATCTGCCGCCTTACATCCGACGGGTTTTAAGCTTATGGAAGGCAGAAAAGGCTAGGTCTGGATTCAGCTAAAGAGGAATGTTAATAATATCACAAGGTGCATGCGTATATGCATGTGCGCAAATACGTGAACAGCTGGCTTCCATTCCGATGTTGGCAAACAAAGAGCGAACATCGAAATGGAAATAATATTATCGACTGAGTGTAGCACGCTTTTTAAAATGGTCAGTTTCAATCGCACAACTATCTGCTGTCTATTCCAGTGTGTGTTACCAGGCGTGATTCGGGAATTGAGTCGAGGTAAGCGGGCGTCAAAGTTGAGTCCATAAGCACCTGACTGAGATCCCCCTGGAAAACAAAAATTGTTCTCGGGCGGACCGCTGGCGTTGGCGAGTTCTGGCCCGGCCGTACTCGGCGAGATTCAGGCCACTTTGTGTCCCCAGACCTCCCATCGACGGTCCAAGGGAAGTTTAGTTCGCGAGCTGTCGGAGGTCGATGCAGCCTCCCGGTGGGTCTAAGAAGACGGATCATGACACTCATGCCCCTGGATACACTCTTGTTCGCTGCTACCGGGAGGGCAGCCGATGTCTGCCGAGTCCGTGATGTCCGTCGTTCGTGTGGTTACGGTGCCCTGTCGCGTGTCGGGGCACCCTCTCTGTGTAAGCAGTATGCAGGCGATCCCGCTAGATGACCGT
This sequence comes from Ashinkailepas kermadecensis, assembly GCA_034440615.1. Lineage (NCBI taxonomy): Eukaryota > Metazoa > Arthropoda > Thecostraca > Neolepadidae > Ashinkailepas > Ashinkailepas kermadecensis. The sequence goes on along the minus strand of JAOTOM010005169.1, from coordinate 1,084,515 downwards.
GATGCCCCGCTTCCGTGCCTTATCACGTTCGCCCCCTCCCCTGCCCCATGTGCCTGCCGTGATCCTGCATGATGTCCGGGAGGTCACGTTCCGGTGCCTCATCACGTGTCGTGCCCCCATGTGTCTGTCGCGAACCCGCCTGATGTCCGGGAGGTCACATTACGGTACATTATCAGTGTCCCCATGTGTCTGCCGCGGACCCATCTGATGTCCGGGAGGTCACGTTGCCGTGCCGTACCACGTGTGCAGGCCCTACCTGCCTTCCTCAGCTTCCTCTGTGAGCAGCAGAGCAAACTGTCGGATCCATAGCACATGCCTAGCTGAGCGCAGCTCACTGTCGGTGCTGACGTGGCAGCTGGTTTTTTTTTGCGTTACGCAGCAGAGCGGCAGCGTGACCTGTCGCGACGTCTCCTCTCCCGAGCCACACAAACGGTCACGGTCACGGTGCGCAGGGCCGTTACAACGGCCGGCCGTCGACTGCTACCTCTTTTTTTTTTTTTGTTAGGAGAGATCTCACGGTCGGGTCACGGAGAGATTCGTCCGCTGTTCGGTCACGGAATCTCGTCCGCTGTTAGGTCACGGAGAGATCTCGTCCGCTGTTAGGTCACGGAGAGATCTCGACCGCTGTTTGTTGTTCGGTCAGGGAGAGATCTCGTCGGTTGTTTGGTCACGGAGAGATCTCGTCCGCTGTTAGGTCACGGAGAGATCTCGTCCGTTGTTAGGTCACGGAGAGATCTCGTCCGCTGTTAGGTCACGGAGAGATCTCGTCCGCTGTTAGGTCACGGAGAGATCTCGTCCGCTGTTAGGTCACGGAGAGATCTCGTCCGCTGTTAGGTCACGGAGAGATCTCGTCCGCTGTTAGGTCACGGAGAGATCTCGTCCGCTGTTAGGTCACGGAGAGATCTCGTCCGTTCTCCGCGGAATGTGGGCGCGCCGGCTTCGTGTGCCGGCAACCTCAATAAACTGGCCGTTCGATTATTGGTGTCGTAACGCAGGGACCCTGCCAAGGAAAAATCCTGGTATCCCGCTTTTATCGACTGATAAACACAACCATAACTCGTGTGCGGTGCGATACGCCGTGAAAGAAGCGCGCATCCAATTTCCCGGGGCCGACCACCACGCCATTTAGATTCCAACACATCGTCCGTACACATTGCACGACGCTAACACTCACAGATAAAACGTGGCTTATTCTCTATAATCGACTATGTTTACAAGTCCAAATGTCATGATGTCACGTGCATTTAAATTTGTACAAAGTGTTGAGTTTGCTTCCGTTTTTTTTTATTCTAATGTGTTTCCAACATTAACACATCATGCCACCACTTACTAAGGTTAACCATCCACAGCTTTGTTTTGCGGGCAGGCCTAAACGCTACTGTAAATTCGCAAAGCTTCTGAGTGGTAGACAATTATCTCAATTAAACCTGCATGCGGTACGTGGTTTAACGATAAGAATCAGCCACTTAGAAATGAATAACGAGGGTTAGTCCCTTCTAGAAAACGAAGGTAAGCCATCCACCTATTCTTGTAGGAACGGGCATAATACATGAAGCACGGTCTGAAGTATGCGTTAGCATATAATCGATGCTAATGAAGAATACATTTACAACTAAATGTTGCACTTTTCGTAATCAGTACAACTCTCTAGCCGGTTTTACGAAGGAACATAAGCTGAAAAGATAAAGGTTTTCGTAACAATAAAAAGCAGATTATTTATTGACGTGATAGCATGTAAATGAATAAATGACGCAAGCTCATCATACAATGTGTTCCATGCGCAATGGTGGGCCAAGGAGAGGAAAGTGGAGTCTAACGCATTCCCGTTCACTGTAATGGTGATAGCTCGGTAACCAATGGTCGCAGCGACATGAAACCAACACACTGCTGTAGTGAATTGAACAGGGAGTCGTACCAGTCCCATTGGTTTAGTTTGCACGTGCCACTTGACTCCCAAGTGGGGCTAAGCGGTGAAATTTGCTGTTTTGAACCACTTGACACGATTGGTGATTGATCTTGACAACCATACGAGACAAATTTTGAAGCACACATTTCACTTGGTTCATGTACAGAATATCGTTTTCCAGACGTAAATATGTACGCCCCACGGGCGCGGCGCTGTTGTGAGGCAGGGCCATGTACAGAATGTCGTTTCGCAGACGTAAATATGTACGCCCCACGGGCACGGCGCTGTTGTGAGGCAGGGCCACGTACAGAATGTCGTTTCGCAGACGTAAATATGTGCGCCCCAATTGTACGGCGCAATTGTGAGGCAGGGCCATGTACAGAATGTCGTTTCGCAGACGTAAGCATGTGCGCCCCACTGGCACAGCGCTATTGTTATAGCAAGGGGGAAACGCCACGATTTTGAAGAGAACAATCGGCTCCGATTGCATATAGACTGATCAAGCCATTGCCAGATTGCTAATGAAAATAGCATCTGAATAGCTTGGGTCATTGTGGTCAACACCGTACGCTTCTTTTTCTTGTAGAAATTACTGTGGACACAATTCAGCTCGCCCTTAATCATTATTTAAAAAGCACCTTTACAGCCTCATTTAACACGTCGCAAATGCATTGATCAGCGGCCGGTCAGTGACATGGCTTGAGTGATAGCGAAGTTGGTGTGCGCGCGAGCTGTCTTCCCAGACGTATTGAGGTGTGGATATGCTGATATCAAAGAAATGAATAAACAGCTGTGCTGAACAGACAGGGGGCCAAAAGCAGGAAACGAATATCGATGACGAAGCATGGAGAGTGGAACTGGAGAAGGTACCCAAGCAAGGTGACGGGACCAAGCAACGGAGTGGGGAACGTGAAGTGACAACGCGCTAAACACTGGGACCGGGTTGCGTAAGTTTGCTTTCATTCCGTTCAATTATGTGTCGTGGAAAGCCATCGTGCAGTGTCGTGCAATCACATGTGCAACATGCTCAAATGGAAAACAATCATGAGGGGTAGCAATGTATTTGCAATGAGGATGAGGTCAGAGACAGTGGTAGTGGCATTCGGAAAAAGAATGTAGTCGTCGACTCGACCTCGGCTAAGGGAAGAGCGACTGACACGGTTGTGGAGAACAGGTTGATTACGACCGGTATGGCATGAGGTTTTGATCATCACAGAGCTAAAGGGGAGCGTAAAATGTGTATCTGTAGACTCGAAAACTACAAGTTTACTTTTGGTGCAATGTTGCACAAGTAACTGCTTGGAGTGCATCAGAAAGCATCTTCCAATGCATAAACTAAGTCTAACTTAAATAGAAGTTATCGAGGGGTGCTTTGGGACTAAATGTGCCCCATTTTAGTTTTTTTTAAATAATATAATAGTTTGCGCACCACATGTACAAAATGTTTATGCCGAAGTTACCGGTGGTTGTCGGAGTGTTGCCAATTAGAGTGCATGCCTATTAGCGGAATTGTGAACAGTCGCGACATCAATATTGCGTCCGATATCGATGCGGTCTTGTTGTACACTATCAGTACGATAACGATACGGGCTTGTCACACAATATCAGTATCGCACCATGAACTTTGCACTGCAAATATATCACTGAGCACGATGGAGGCAGCTGAAACGTCAAAAATAGTGTGCTTCAGATCAGATGCAAATAGACTAGATTAGTTTTGAAGTTAGACTGTTCCGAGTTAATACAAATCCGACACCAGATGTGATTAATTATACGGCAAAACAATGCACCCGGTCCCCAAGCGTGGATTGCGACCAACAATCCGGTCCCAAAGCGTGGATTAGTCCAGCTCTGCATTGGCTCATCGAGCTGTTGGTGGCGTTCGGGATGGGTCCCGTGTGCGGGAAGGGGAGGGGGGGGGGCTTACGGTGCCGGTCGACAGCGGCAGGTGTTTAGGACGGCCAATACGACGAACAGTTAACTGGGCCTTGCATGCCGCATGCCGCGTGGTGTTCGGTCCAGCTGCCTGTGGAGACATGGCCATCGTTATTCTGCGCGTGGGTGTGGTTCCGAACTTCGCCGTTATGTTATTTACGTTCTAACCAACATAGAAGATGAGCTGTCACTCATGCGGTGTAATTGAGTTGGCAAACGGGTTTAAGATGGTTCAAGTGATGAGCAGAATGAACTTGAATTCGGCTGAAGACCTCTCTAGTGCTAAACGCGCTCGGACAGCTGAGGTTAGCATGTCGAAATTCAGTCTAGGTCAGAAAATCACTCCTGGAGCTTGTACTATTTTAGTACAAGCTCCAGGCTAGCGTACCTGGAGAACTTACAAAACGGCTAGCGAGGGTCTCTTCAGGATGCATATGCACAGACAATGTGCATGCACTTGAGCCTAGCAGACTTGAGGCTACTTGAGAGTAGGTGGGTCAGCCTGAGGGGAGGCTGGCCACAATCACTGCCGTGCCAGTGACGCCTGGGCCCTCTGCCAGTTCAGTGGAGCTCCACTGTGATGCCGATAAGGGCTTGGCAGGTGGGTCAGCCTGAGGGGAGGCTGGCCACAATCACTGCTGTGCCAGTGACGCCTCGGCCCTCTGCCAGTTCAGTGGAGTTCCACTGTGGTGGCCATAAAGGAACTAATATTGTGCCACTGGTGGAAGTTTAAATTCCCTAGTTAATCAAGCTTGGATGAATGCATTTGCTTTTCAGCTTTAGTTGCGTGAATATGTGATATAGGTTGTCTCTAGCACAGTTGCTATGCTTTCTGCACGAGACGGATACAACTACTATAACAGATCTTTTTTACTTCAGAGCCGCCAAGTTAATTCTGGAAAAATAGTTGTGTGACACGAAGCGGAATTGTGCCAACCGCAGTCATCAACATGTGCTGAGCGTGCATATATCTGGGGCTGGGGCTCCAGTCTGCGATGATTTTCATCCTCATCCAAAAGGCTTCTGAGGGTACACTTGCTCAAACGAAGCTTGAAGCGTTTAAAGCTCCAAAGTCCAATCAATCAAGAAATCCAATCCAATCGAATTTATAGTTCAATCACTTTCACAACATTCCACCCCTGGTCGTTGTCTACATGTCGCTGTCTACAAAATATTGTCCGATATTTCCTGTGCTTCTCACCGAAAATCACCGCGACTGAAACTACCACGAGCAATGACGCCCTGGCGATCCATACGACTCTGGACAGAATCGCTCCCCCGGCATTGGTAGCGCCAACTACTTTTGATGCAGAGGAGGGCATGATCGTTGTTGGGTCCATTCTTTCCATTCAACGCCCACAGACGTAATGGTAAGCTTCACGACGCTTGGGGCAGTGAGACATGTCCCTTGAGAAAGCTTCACTACAATACAACTGCTGCTTCATTTACCTCACGCATTAAACATGCATCAAGCAAGGAGCTGGGTAATCACCGACCTCCTGGCGCGTGGCTGTGATTTCCCAGCGTGTGTTCACGGCGTGTCGTGTCTCCGGACCATGTGATTAGGCGTACACCTGTGGGCACTGCCACTGGCCGTTTGAGTTTAACGACATCCAGCCGGAAGCACGGCGACAAACTGCAAGCCAGCATGCACGGGCTCCTTCGTTTTTTGACGCTGGGAGGGAGTCTTGTGTTTGACCGCTGGCTCAAGCATTGCAGGGAGTGTATCAAGCCAGAATTGAACCCGTTCATATAGATGCACTGTTGTCTGGTAGATATCAATGTGCGTTGAAATGAAAATATTCCCCCTCCCTAGAACATCTCCAAGTTCATGGATGTGTTGGGCGGAATTGTTCACAAGAATAGAGTAATCGGGTTTAATTAAGAATTTCGTTTCAAGGGTTTTACACGGATAACAAGTTTTTGGGTAGGATTAGGGTTTCGCGCAGTTTCGCGCATTTTCAGTGGCTTGTTTTGCTGCTTTTGCCTTCTGTGTTGCTAGGGTGGCGTTCCTAATCACAAGTTGCGATGTCGTCACGCAGCGTGTGCTGACTACGGGACTGCACACTGTCAATGGTGGCTAAAACATGCGCAGTTAGCTGCGGATTGAGCTCGGTTTTCCTGAGACGGGCGCAGTGTCACCCTCCCTCGTGTGGCATTTATGACACGGGTGGGTGATCGTGGTGCTGGTGGATTGACCACCGCTGCCGATCATTCACATGGCGTGCCAGTCCAATAGCCGATCGGTAGCGAAGCTGGCAGCAGAGTACAAATGGATTAAAATTTTCCCTGCGGGAACCAATGTTCGGCTGTATGGGAACGTTTTGCGTTGTGGGCACTTTTCTAATGAACTTGATTGCGACCTCTTCAGCACCTGTTATACGTCGCATAACTTAAACGAACGATGCAGGATGTTCCAAAAGTTACGGAGGTGCCGTTGTGGGTGCATGTTTTGTCCCAAGTGATAAAGGTGGTGTCTAAAGCCGCTACGATGTGAAGCTGGGGAGGGGATGAATTCCTCTCCTCGTCCCTGTATTGTGACCACGGTGTTTATTTATCGGCATAGTCTACATTACAAAGCGCACTAACTCTATCTCTACAATTCTCTTTCTACAACTCTCTCTCTCTCTCTCTCTCTCTCTCTCTCTCTTTTTCTCTCTCTCTTATTCCTAACTTTCTACTGCCCACATCTGCCGGTGGCGAGTTCACAAGTTCGGACCGCGAGTCCAGCCCTGCTGCCGTTAGCAGCGGCGAGCATCTGGCCACAATTAGCCGCAGCCAATCTCGACTGGCCGCGACTGGCGTCTTTTTGCCGCGACTCGACGGCGCAGACCGGTGCCGGCGCCTCTGCCGCCCCCGCCGGCTGACGGCTCCCCCAGCGCAAAAGACGCGTGGCGGTGGCATTAGCGCCGCTGGCCTCGGGCGATTTCACTGTGGCCAAAGGTCGCCGCGAGAGCACTGACGCTGATGGTCCCTTCGGAAGCTCGGTCGCCCGCGGAGCGAGGCCTAATGCCCGTACCGTGTCGGCGGCGCGCGCACAAAAGGCGCGACAGCGGAAGTGGTGCGCTCGACAGGCGTCGGGCCGCGGCTGGTACTTAGTGTACTCAGCGGCGCCGAGCCGCTCACAGTCGGCACACCCGTGACTGGGCAACAGCTTAGAGGTCATGGCACACTCGTGACCCATGGACTATTGGTGACGCTGCACCAGCTGCACATGACACCACACACGTGACACCACACACGTGACACCACACACGTGACACCACACACGTGACACCACACACGTGACACCACACACGTGGCGCCACATACGTGACACTACACCCGTGACACCACACCCGTGACACCACACCCGTGACACCACACCGTGACACCACACCCGTGACACCACATACGTGACACCACACCCGTGACACCACACCCGTGACACCACACACGTGACACCACACACGTGACACCACACACGTGACACCACACACGTGACACCACACACGTGACACCACACACGTGGCGCCACATACGTGGCACTACACCCGCGACACCAGACCCGTGACACCACACCCGTGACACCACACCCGTGATACCACACCCGTGACACCACACCCGTGACACCACACCCGTGACCTGCATATGTGACACAACACCCGTGACACCACACCCGTGATACCACACCCGTGACACCACACACGTGACACCACACCCGTGACACCACACCCGTGATAGGACACCCGTGACACCACACACGTGACACCACACCCGTGACCTGCATATGTGACACAACACCCGTGACCTGTACACGTGACACCACACACGTGACACCACACACGTGACACCAAACCCGTGACACCACACCCGTGACACCACACCCGTGACCTGCATACGTGACACAATACCCGTGACCTGTACACGTGACACCATACACGTGACACCACACCCGTGACCTGCATACGTGACACAATACTCGTGACCTGTACACGTGACACCACACACATGACACCACACCCGTGACACCACACCCGTGACACCACACACGTGACACCACACCCGTGACACCACACCCGTGATACCACACCCGTGACACCACACCCGTGACACCACACCCGTGACCTGCATATGTGACACAACACCCGTGACCTGTACACGTGACACCACACCTGTGACACCACACACGTGACACCACACCCGTGACACCACACCCGTGACCTGCATACGTGACACAATACCCGTGACCTGTACACGTGACACCACACACGTGACTTGTACACGTGACTTACCAGAGCTGCATAATGTCACCTGCGACACCACGCCTGCAACTTGTAAAAGCCACACGCTGCCACCGACAACACTACATACACATAACTCATGGAAACTACACACTGCCACGTGCGGTACTACACCCATGCCATATGGAAGTTACACACTTCCATCTGCGGTACTACACCCATGCCATGTGGAAGCTACACTCTGCTACCTGCGGTACTACACCAATGCCATGTGGAAGCTACATACTGCCACCCCAAATCCCAATTTCTCCCCGAATTTGGGCCACTTTATTTTGCCATCTTGAAAAAAAAACATTAATTTCATAAACATTTTTTTCAGTTTTCCACTTTTCCATAAACCTAGCCTATCCGGGAACAAAATTAAAACTAGCGCATGCCACCAAATTTCAAGGTGGATTTATAGGTAACGTTTTCCTCAGACCATTGTCTTCAAAAATATATCGATAAAATTTTGCCGAATTTGTCGAACATGAGGAAAATACCGTTTTGTATTTCCATCCACCAGCCACTGGTCCACTTCTACGCGGTGTGCTGGAGACCTACATAAATATGGATGAGCTACTGTAAATTTTATCGCTTGAAACAACACATGGAACTGTTCCCGATGTCTGCTGTTTTGTCGTGCAAATTGTACACGCTCAAATTTTCACACTTAATATGACATGATGCTATTTTTTCAGATCCATTGCAGATAGCGTGTCAGAAAAATATATCAGAAGGATTAAAATTCAAGCTAATCTCCTCCTCACAGACGGCATTACTTACAAACCTCAAATGTTGTCTGACTTAAGGGGCATTTTTATCTCACGTGATTTTCCCGTGAAATCAGTGTTGCAATGTTAAGGGAGCGCTTCCGCCAGGCGTTCGCCCAGGAGGTAGCTCAAGCAATAGCGAAGGCGACTGAGTAAAGGTCAGGGTCGTATGAGTGTGTCTCCATTCAGACATGAACACGTTATATACACCTAACTTCTACTCTACGTTCCAAGTTCTCATTTTGTTGCAAGCTAATTTGAGCTTGATCTGCATTCGCATCGCCTTTGGTATTTGTTCCAATTGTCTTCAAGGATAGTCCTCCTATTTTTGCTCTACATATTCTTGCACTTGCTTTCATTCATCGGATCTTTTATTCTTGCATTAACAACTTCTGTAATGGTAACTGATTACTAGAACAAAGACAGAGCGCCGTTGTTTTTGTTTGTTTCGGAAACTTCTGGGTACATTTATCTGGCAGCGCATAGCAGCAGCTAGTACAAACCAACAAAGCTATTCCAACTCTCCCCCTCCACTCTGAATTAATGCTAAAATTGAAATCACATTTCAAATGGATTTACTTCAATGCCAGAAGACTATTTTAGTATTCTTGTACTTAAAATTATGATACCTTAGATTATCCAAAATAAAAAAGCATTGCCGTAACCCAGGCTTTTGATGAAACAACCCTTCACTTTCCGGTGTCTGGAGTCGCTTCTGTGCATTTGCATGCCCGTCTATCCGTCCGTCCATCCATAATACATGTCATTTGCGGGGGTATATTGCCTCTGCAATGGACATGCATTGTGTGAAACTTAGAATGCATCTTATTAGCACGTGTTCGCACATTTTGGTCCATAACCTTTCTTCTTCTTTTTCATTCCTGATATATTGATGCATTTTCGATGGCTTTCAAACGTTAAATTTAAAGTTAGTGGTGCTCATGACGTTAAAAATTCAAGGTCTTGCTTTATGCACTTCATGCTTAATAACCCAAAGAATATATGTTGAAAATTGAACGAAGCTACAACGTCTTGCCTTCTACGATCGAGAATAAGTGATTCGCGGTGCTAAATTGGCCATTTCCAACGTTGACCGTACACATGTATCAATAAGTGATTCGCGGTGCTAAATTGGCCATTTCCAACGTTGACCGTACACATGTATCAATCATTATGTCGAGGTATGGGACTATTTGGCGCAAGATACAGTACAGGATGGTAGTCTCACGTCAACAGTAGCGGACGGACGTCATACTGGTTCGTTGCATTTTCCAGCCTCAATCGATATATTTCCCTGCAGCGGTGAAGTACCATTCATAAATTATCACCCCGCATTCAAGAACGTCGCATTTGAATTAATGAGGCATTAATTTTATACCAGGGAACTGGAAGGGTAATCTTGCTATGTCTGATGAAGCAGGCCACTTGGCGACCAGAGAGCCACCTTGCGAGATGAAGCGACTGTTCCCAGCTCCAGCGCTATCTAGGTTTCGGTGCGCACACTGCAGCGTAGTGGTCCAGTAGCCGGACAAATACTACTTCTGACTCCAGCACATAGGTGGCAGGACCATCGGACGAACTACGAATCGATATACAGCCACGAAGGACTGATGATGTGATGCTTTTTGTACGGTGACGACTCCGGTGATGTGTGTTTGTGGGCGTAACTCATGAGTTTTTCAGAGACGTACGGTGCCTTGGGCTGAATGGACGACAAAGCCTACTCGCACCATACCTGTTAGTGTCTATAAACTATGGTCGCACGTTTCAAGCAAACACACCCTATTTGGGAAGTGGAGCAATGCTAAAATTGGAACACAAAACAACATTGGAGGGTCTGGCCAAAAGCTCACCATGTTCCGCCCTGACATCAACCTGACTCAGAACTGACTGTTCGACTGTTCGAGAAGTTAATCGCAGTGGAATTATCGACAGAGTTGTAGCCATGCCCCCATCCATTTAGCAACGATAATATACGCTAGGTCAACCAAGAATTTCTCAGATTTTCACCTCACAAAACCATACATTTTCGGCGCACTTCGCGGACCGAGAGCGTCCCCTGTTTCATCACATATTTTTGTGGTCGGCCCCATTAAGAATATCCTGGCTGCGCCCCTGATTGTTGAGAAGTGGGAGGGAAGGGATTCAGGCTCTCCAGTGAAACTGGAATTTCATTTGTGCTATTGGCAACTCGTGCATACCTCTTCCCTGCTTTTTGTAGAGATGCCTACTATGCCATGAGTATGTTGTCCGTGGAGAGGAGGAAGGGGAGAAGTGTCAATTTCACAATGTTCCGAGCTGTGCATTACTTGCGTTGTTGGAAGGGAAACTCCATACATAGATGGCAGAACATCTGATTGAACAAGTTTCATGTTACCTGAATGGTGTATCCATGGGATGTCACATCCATTGGTGTAACCACTGGGGAACTGGGGGCATGTCCCCCAATTTCTAAAAAGTGGCGATTTGTCCTCATCAATTTGTTCCGTGTCCCCCCAAGCCTCAGCTATGCCTGAGTATGATCGTCGCAAAATTATATTTAATCATTTATGGGGTGAAAATATACAGATAATCACCAAAAGAGAATCACCAAAAATACTAGAAGCCGATCTAGCCAATCAACGGGCTTCACAGGCTATCTGTCGTCACAAAATCTCCGAATGGTAAATCAGCAAACGTTAGAAACTTCTGCTTGCAGACCATTCTTCAATAACATGAACCTTGACCATTGTTGTGTTTTCGCTTGGGTGGAAAATTGTGCCTTGCGAGGCAACAAATTTGCATTATCGCAAGGCTTTATAGTCTTAGGTTGTATTCTCCTGCGCATATATTGATATATCTTGAACAAACGCGACTATGGGTGTCCTTGGGTATCTTCAAGACCATGGAGGGGAGTCATGGGCAGCCTTAAGCAAGTACGTCAAGTTAACGCCTTATTCGTATTCAGCGTCGTGTTCGCCAGAGGCGTATTTGTATTGGCATCGGCATTCAGCGACGGGTTTATGATCGTTCGAATCAATTACCACAAGTGCTTCTGCTTGCACTGAACACGCTGGAAGCAACTATATAGGTCTCACATTACCATTTTAACGGTCAAGGTCGAACGCAAACCTGTTTCTTCGTCTCCCATTTTTTTTGTCGTTTTCACCCAAACCTGCCCAAATCTAGTATCAAGCAATATCCTGTGGTGAAACATTATGTAACATTTCAAACCGGTACATGTCAAGGTCAACCTTCTAGGTCAAAGGTTAGCTTGATTTATTAGATGGCGATATTGAAGCGATATCGACCGAACGCGAGGTTCGGTTGCTATCGCTTCAATTTCCATCAAATGGGCGTCATTCGACGTGGCTAGTTATGCGGTATCAGAAAGTTAAATAATCGAATTCTTTTTCAAGGGCAAAGGCCAAGCTGATGATCCGGTCCGCTCAATTTTGTTTTCGTTTTCGCTCAAACCCATCAAAATCTGGTGTTTTAAACAATAACCAGTGGTGAACACTCGAGTAACATTTCGAACCGGGACATGTCAGGGTCAAAGGTTTGATTGAGTTATTCGATGACCTCGCGTTTCGTCGCTATGGCTTCGAATAGAAAATGGATGTCATTCGACGTCGCTTGCTATGCGGTATCAGAAAGTTGATAATTATAAATCATCTCGACGAGTCAAAATTAAAGCTGACTTCTTCCGTCGCATCACATTTTTTTTCGTTTTCCCCAAGCCTACCCAGATCCACTATCAAGCGATATCCCATGGTGAACCCTCGAGTAACATTTTGAAACCGGGATAAATCAAGGTCATACCTTAAGGTCAAAGGCTAGGTTGAATTCTTGGAAGTTCTCGCGATTCGTCGCTGAGTTCAATTTGCACGAAGTGGGTGCCATTGGACGTAGCTTGTGCCGTATTATAATGTTATCAAATCGAACTAATTTCAAAGGTCAAAGGTCAAACCGATTTCTTCGGTCGCCTCGTATTTTTTATTTGCTCTAACCTATCCACGTCTGGTATCAAGCAATAGCCCGTGGTACACCTCGAGTAACATTTCAGACCGGAACATGTCAATGTCAAACCACAAGATCGAAGGTTAGCTCAAGTTGGGAAGTCCTCGGGATGTTTTCAGTTTCCATCAAGTGGGAGTCATTCGACGTACCGTGAGGTACTCTAGCAAACTGTTCAGAAATCACATTGACTTTGAAAGTCAATGGTCGAGCTCATTTCTTCGGTCGCCCCGCGTTTCTTCGTTTTCTCCCAAAGCTACCCATTTTTTTGTATCAAGAGATAGCCCGTGGGCAACCCTCGAGCAACATTTCAACCCGGGACAGGTCAGGTCAATCCTCAGGTCAAGGTTAGTTTTAATTTTTCAAAGTCCTCGCGTTTCGTCGTTATTGCTTCAATTTGCATTATGTGGGTGTCACTCGACGTGGCTTGCCGTACGGTATCAGAATGTTGAGATATCGAAATAATTTCCAAGGTGTCGAAGGTCCGCTGTGTGTACAATGATTGAGTGTAATAGGAATAGGAGGATCAAATCTGTTTTTGTTTGCAGCCGTTGTGATAGAGGCACTCATATCCTATATGACTAGGACAGGGCGGAATATATCCTATATTCTGCCCTGGTTGTCATTGCATCGAAAAGTGTCCCCGTAAAACAGGAAAGCATGGGAAAGGTAAAGGTAAGCAAGGAAAGCAGTATGTCCATATTTGCTACAATAAAACCATCGTCCAATATTTTATGTTTTTCCTGCTACAAGAGGGCAACGTTTAGCATACTTACAACATGGCTCTATGGTGATGTGAAATCGGGCCCAGCACATATGACATGAAGCTAGATGTTCATCGGCATTGATAAGGAGTGAAACTTGTTATTTTGGCGGAGCCTTTGTCCGCAAAATATCATTTTTAAGGGTGGCAAATCTGAAAACTAGACTTTGTAAAATAAGTGGTTGAACTACTTGGGTTTTCTCTTCTTCTTTTTTTTTTGGGGGGGGGGACGGGGCTACCCATCTATCCTGTCCAAGCTTACCGCGTCCCTTGTTTGTCCCCCCCCCCCAGTTTTGAGACCGTGGTTACACCCATGGTCATATCTGCCAGATCAGAAGTGATGAGTGCAGCGATGCTCAGCTGCCAGCCATTGAATCTTGTGCGTAAAGGCTACAGAGTCGCTCTAAGGCTACAGAGTCGCTCTAAGGCTACAGAGTCGCTCTAAGTTTGCTCCGCATCCCGTAGTCAAAGGCGGGTGGATCATGGCGAGCGACTCTATTATTCTGGTTGTGTTCCAAACACTACGACTATTAGTAGGCCAAAGGCTGCATTCTTCGGCCTCCCGAGGTTAGAAAAGATCAGAATGTTGTTCAATAATGCTGCACCTCGAAACGCTCCGCTCATCGTTGCTAGCGGTAGCGCTTCCGGTGACGACCGGGCATATACCAGTCGCGTATGCAGCAAAGTGTGTGGAGGGAGGGTAACTCGGTGCATGTGCCCCCTCCTCCATGGAGAGGCGGCGCCCCTGTGACTGGGAAAAGACGTCCCTTGGTGAAGGCATGTACCCCCACCCCCACCCCGCGCCAACCGGATATTTAAGCCAAAAACACCTCCTTGAGAGAAAGAGAGGCGCCCATTCAGTATGATTAAGTGCACCCCGCCTCCATCAACGAACTTTCAGCCGAAGGTGTCCCTTCGACAGCAAAAGGCGGAGAGTCGCGGTGGTGTCCCTTCGAGAAAATGGTGCCCCTTGAGACGAGTGTCCCCTCATGCAAATTCCTGGATCCGCCCATGGTACATACATGCCATTGCACTGTTAGACAGGTCATCCGAGGTGGTGAGAGGTGATGGGCTGGAGGCCCGGGCCTTCTTCGTAGCAGTGAACATTTTTACTATGGAACTTCAGGTGGAACATTGTGTAGGATCCTTGCACAAACCTGCATGAAAACACTCAACGTCGGCTTTCCTATGCGTTGTGCGCGTCGCCATTTTCCCGACTCATCATTTGTGACGTGAGCACCATAAATAGGTTCTATAAACGATCTCACCATCTAACCGTATTTATTTAATTATGTCGAAAATCCGCACCCTGTGAGTTAGATAGTTAAGTTTGCCTATGAAATATTCTTCCAGTTTTTCGCAACCAAAAACCCAGAACGTGAAGCCTGTCCACATCAGAAGGGGAACCGGACAGCTTTTTGGGTCGATTATTCCTCTGATAGGGACGTTTTTGGCTGAAAAAAAATCCGTTAAACAGGTGGGGGAGATGGTGCTCTGGACCCTCCTGAGGGGCGCCATTACCCGGTCAGAGGGGCACCACCATTCTGAGGTATGGGGCACAAGCCCAAGTGTCCCCCTTGTTTCGAGCCCCTGGTACGAGGCAGCTCCGTCAAGGTGGGCAGCGTCCCCCAAATTGTTCTAAGAGCCTTTGCCAATGCAACAATTTCCAGGCGGACATATTCGCGCCAAAACTTTGTTTGCTCTTAACTCTAGACACTATAATGTTGCTGATGAACACGTTGGACTTCGTGATCAGGCTTTCTTGAGACCCACAGACATCAATGAGCATTGTGTGTTCCTAGAAAGGCATACCAGAAAATGAATAATGCAATATTATTCAAAGAAGACCAGCTCAATTTGGAAGCTTAGCCTTTCTGTGCGTCTCGTGTGCGACCTTGAACGGAAAAGGCAGTTAGCGGAACTTCCGTCGTTCAAGTTCTGTTCGGGAGAGAAATGGGCAGTATTACGAGGGCGGCGCTATCCCAACTTCCTCTATGATTACTTGCTGGATTTGGAGACGTCTGTCCGATGTTTCACTAAGTTCTGTTTACGGATAGAGTCATGTAGAAGGTTCCCTGAAGCATCCTGCAAAATACTCACTTTCGTTACATGCTCTCGACACACTAAATCGCGCATAACGTGGCATTTGTGGAACAGCACCGGTTTTCTTGAAAAACCTGCGTATGCATACATACATATATATACATATATATATATATATATATATATATATATATATATATATATATATATATATATATTATATATCGTCATCAATATGATTCCTTATTTATATTTGGTTAATTATGGAACAACTGATATAATTATGCACTGTGTATGGCATTCATTATCACCAGCAGCGATAGTGTTGCAAAAAGACTGCTGATGGAACAACCAAGTGTCGGTCATAAGCTATGCTATGTAACACCTTGATATTACAGACGAGGTTGATGTTATGTACTGTCACCTGGTTAAGCTGTAGGACGTTTGGGTCTATATTGTACAGCTGATAATAAGCGGGTAAAAATATATTCAGTTGCTAAGGGGCGGCTGTTGTTCCATTGTAAGGTAAATATTATGTTGCTTTCAGCTCGCTAAGCATACATCCAGAAGCTTATTAGATGCTTGCGTGTTCCGCAACGCTTCCATGTTGCTCCTGCTTGCTGTGCCTCCGTGTGTAAATTAATTGGTTAGCATACACTGTTTCCTGAATTCCCAAACACCGATCCGATATTGAGAGATAATGCATCTCATGCTCATGACTGGCTATGCGGGTGGGATATAAATAATGGGTTGTGGATACACCAGATAGGTTCTGTTATTTGCTGGATTTAGAAATGAGGATCAGTGGACCTCTTTGATGACTATGTAGCACGAAGGTAAGGACGGATCCGTTCTGGAGTAACATACACTTCACTAACCGCCTCTTATGCTAACCACTGCACATAGACATGCAACGCTTCCAGGGCCGCAATATTTATATCCGCCATAAACATAAGGGATGGGTGGTGTTGGTGGTCAATTTGACACCACTGGCATTCGCTTTAAGCTGATGCATAGATGATATAGCAGCAACGTGTTGTCCGATCCTTAAGCCAAGCACATTATTGGAGTGAATTATTTATCTAACGTGGTGGGTTTCCAGGGACAGATCAAATGTGGAGGTCTCCAGGGGCAGGCCGAAAGTGGTGGGTTTCCGGGACAGGTGAAATGCGCACTGTAAACCAAATACACCACCCATGGCTTAATAAACCATGCGCACGCTGGTAGCATGACACGCATTAAATTACTTGGCAATGCAAATGCTACTTTAATGATGGCAGGCGTGCTGTGAATGAGCATTACACGGCCTGCACAATTACACTGGCATAGTTAATTAATTATATCCGAAGTCATGCCGTGGAAATGAGCAAAGCATACATTCATGGGTGGGTCTCCAGGGACAGACCAAATGTGGTGGGTTTCCGGGGGCAGGCCGAAAGTGGTGGGTCTCCGGGGACAGGCCGATGTGGTGGGTCTCCGGGGACAGGCCGATGTGGTGGGTCTCCGGGGACAGGCCGAAAGTGGTGGGTTTCCGGGGGCAGGCCGAAAGTGGTGGGTCTCCGGGGACAGGCCGATGTGGTGGGTCTCCGGGGACAGGCCGATGTGGTGGGTCTCCGGGGACAGGCCGAAAGTGGTGGGTTTCCGGGGGCAGGCCGAAAGTGGTGGGTCTCCGGGGGCAGGCCGAAAGTGGTGGGTCTCCGGGGACAGGCCGATGTGGTGGGTCTCCGGGGACAGGCCGATGTGGTGGGTCTCCGGGGACAGGCCGATGTGGTGGGTCTCCGGGGACAGGCCGATGTGGTGGGTCTCCGGGGACAGGCCGATGTGGTGGGTCTCCGGGGACAGGCCGATGTGGTGGGTCTCCGGGGACAGGCCGATGTGGTGGGTCTCCGGGGACAGGCCGATGTGGTGGGTCTCAGGGAACGGGCCAAATGAACCAAAGTCAGAGCTACGCGCCACGGTTTACGACATCGATTGAGGCGGGGTCCTGGCGATTCATTTACTAACTAGGGGCTTCTGCATCACGGAGACCAATTCCATAGGCCTCAGTATTAAACCTAGAAGACATTGGGAGCGGAAGTACACATAAGCCATTCACTGGCAATGACCCATCAGAAGTGTACAAGGCGACACCTCTAGTCTGGCAGTGATTACTGGTTGGCTCGGCCGAGTTCTCGAGTCTGGTTGTGAAGCAAGCGTCATTTCGCACGGAAGCGCACGTGTAATACGTTTGCCTTTGATGTTAACATGAAATATATAACCTCAATATTAATTCCAAGCGCACCAATAATCCAACATACTACTCGGGTTGCTTTGCTTTCGAATTGCGTGCTCCCGCAGAAGACTGCCATTTCTTCCGCATGACCATTTCACATGACCATTTCACAAGTGTGTCGCTTGTTTCCGCATGACTATTTCACATGACCATTTCACAAGTGAGTCACTTTTTCGCTATGGGCAAACTTATAATTTGATCGGGCTTCTGGAAAATATTGCACATGCTATTTCACAACACTTTACTACGGCCTTGTAATGGACAGAAATGAATAGCTTGAAGCCTGTTCACATGCCCCGGCCCAGTTCTCCAGCGCATTTTCCAGCACCCGTTATCTGTTTCATTCCCCAGTTACGTCACTTTCCGTCCTCGAATTCTCCATTTCCGCTGCCCCTATCGCATAATAGATATTCCCTCCCTGCTTCAGTTCCGCAGGTACTATCTGGTCTGTACAGCACAGCTGTTTAAATTCATTTATTCGATGTTAGCTTAGCTCCACCGCAATACGTCTGGCAAAGCAGCGCGTGTGAATATCACATTCCTAACCGCTCAAATTGTGTTGCTGGCCCGGCGACTGATGGATGCGCTTGTGAGCTGTTGAAGGGCTGGGGAGGTATGGTTGTCTATTTGACTTTAATGGTGGGGGAAAGCTGGATTGTGTCCGCAATATTTTATCGAGGGAACAGATAAAGATGCGGTGTTGTCCGGAGGGAAATGGGCTATCCGTATATATCATTTTCATTGCCAATCGCGCAACAGTTTGGCAATATTCGGCGAGTAATTGGGACAGTGTTTTCTTTCTTCAAAACCGTGACATTGCCCCCTTATGATGACGATAGCACAGGACATTTTGTACATAATGACTGGTGGGCATTTTGCCCGGTAGCCCACGAACTGTACCCATCAGCCTCCTTATTTGTGCCCACCAGTGACCCTCTGATGCAAGGAAGCCTATTGCTAAAGTAAAATGCTTGACAAGTAAAAAGCTAAATGTAAAATGAGTCAAGGACAGTAGGTCACGGATGCAATCACCACCTTGTGTTCAACACCGGTTGTGAATATGATGTCGCCAACAGCGATGGTGTTAGCGCTGCCTATACCATATAGTATATAAGCATAAGCTACAACCTGGCACATCTTGGCAGCTTGGCACAATCGGTGATAGTGGTTCAGGTCAAGCTTGCTTCATTGCTCCTGAAAAATAGTGGTGCTCACTTTCAGTATTCATGTATTTAGTACATTTGCACTTTTCTAGTGCCCTTTCTTTGAGGTAAGAGTACCCTTTTCGTGCTATGTCCACCAGAGAGAAATCATTTTGGAAATGCTCTGCGATAGCGCCGAACTTGTGAAGATATTTACGTTTGCTACACGAAATGTGGTCACGACATAACCTAAATGACCATTTCATTCCCAATGTATTAGCAGTGGCTCGCGTTTAACCCCAAAACGTTGCCTTAGAAACACTTGGAATTTGGTTTGTCACCGTTTTACCCACCTTAAATCACCAAGTAGGAGTGCAAAATACAAGCAAAATTGAACTCCTGGTTTCAGAATTGCAGACACATGCTACATGAATCGTGCCTATCATAATACAGTTGGGTTCTTGGGAACTCGATTAATAGTTGATGACATGCAACTTGTGTACCTTCATTACACTTTTTATGGCGTGATTTGATTGCTGATAATCTTACATGAATTTTATCTTTACCAGCACTTAAGCAAATACAGAATCTTAGGCGTTCCCATATGGAAGGTCATACAATGAATACACGTCATCATGCATGACAAAAGATCTCTGATGCATGAATGCGTGGATGTCTGAAACAAAGTTGGTGTTTTCAGACCAAAACCACCTTCTTGACTATGTAAGCCAACCATATGGACACGCATTTTGGAAAACGTTAATGTGACGGCCACATCTGTCCCACCTTCTAACATGGTTGTCTTAATGGTAGTCCGAGGGGCAATGGCGGTCTAACTTACCTTCATTTTGTCATAGCTCTTTGGCTTTGAATGATATTTATCTTTCCTCAAGATATATCTTCCCTTGTCAATTTCCCAAAGGGCCAAGATTCAGAGCGATATTTTGAGTGGCATGGAAATAAGCTTTGGACAGCCTTCAGGATTAAATTGACTCACGTGACACTTCAAATATTAATGTGCTCCATTTCATAGTTGTCGCCGTCGTCCGAGACCACGTGCATCATCGACACCGACGATACCCCATTTCAGGCGCCATCTGCTGCGCAAAGCTAGGTTCTCATTGGGACCACTAGATGGCAGGAC
The DNA here is from genome assembly GCA_034440615.1 of Ashinkailepas kermadecensis. Lineage (NCBI taxonomy): Eukaryota > Metazoa > Arthropoda > Thecostraca > Neolepadidae > Ashinkailepas > Ashinkailepas kermadecensis. The sequence continues at coordinate 1,064,279 of JAOTOM010005169.1, read as the reverse complement.
GACTCCCAGACAACGGAGCAAGCATGTTGGCATTTCCCATGTGAGGATTGACAGTAGCACAACAGGGGGGGAGGGGGAAGGTGGTCCGGAACTCCATCCAGCAAATTGTATGCTGTCCGAAAAGACCCTTGATGTTTTAATTCAATTTCGATTTAGTTTGCGATTGATTGGTTTACATTAATTCTGTTCTTAAGCAAACTTGGTCTTCCAATATTTGTGCTTTGCAGCTTTGACGATCTGGATATTTGCTTAGAAAACATTAGCCGGTAAGTAAACACCAGAAATCATGCGAAGATATCATATGCACCAGCCACTAGGTTTCCTGTCATCAGTGTCACAGATGCCGCATCTTGCTATGCATAATGATTCCTCAGTAATTCGGTTGGTTGGAGCCCTGGCCTGCATTGGCCTCCCGGCAAGACTTGTCCCGGCAAGACCGGGTTGGAGTCGCTTCACGAGCTTGCACTTAGGCTGGGAGAGTCATTTGGAAACTGACCAGATAAGGCCGAGGACGAGCTCCCGGGACCGTCGTGTCGGTGCATTCACGGCACTTTAAACTCTTTGTCAAAATTATGCCGTTGAACAGGACTTCATGGAGCGGTTAGTTGCGGCTAGAGTTCACGCAAAGGCTCTGCTTAACATTAGGAACCGGATCCCCAGCAATAATCCGAACTAATTTTCTTTAAAGAAACAAAAAAACTATGATTTATCATAATAACCGGTCAGTTGGCGTTGAGTCGGTGCGCACCTACATGGGCCATCCCATCCCATCCCATCCCATCCCATCCCATCCCATCCCATCCCATCCCATCCCATCCCACACTCGCATTGCAGTCCATACCATGGGCAGTGTCGATTAAAACTATCTAAATGGTACATCATTACACCAGCAATACTTGAACTGCTTATCGTGGCTATGTGAAGGATTGAGGTTGGACTTTGACGCAAATTGATTGACTTGTCTAGCATTCCAATACATTAAAGCACGAACGACAAGCTTTTTCCTTGTTAACGGATCAACCGAATAACCATCGGAATATATGAATATCATTCTAGAAATTTCACTAGTGAAAAAAAAAATTCCTAAGGATCTTGACCGCAAACCAATTCAGAATCTGCAGACACTGTCCCAGACACTGCCATATTTATATATATATATATATATATATATATATATATATATATATATATATATATATATAGCATTATCGATGCTGTTGTCGGTCTGGTACCGTTATCGTTATCGGTATCGATATCGCTAGGCGTGACCATGTTTCATGAAGTGAGGCGGTGACCTGGTGAGGGAGTACATAGCCATTAGCCTCGCTAGGGCCGGAGCTGCGTGCGCCACCACCCGGCTTGTGCGCGGCCATGGTCAAGCGGAACGCTTGCGCACGTGTCTCCTCTTCAAGTCGGCTCATGATGCATGCATATAGCGTGTGAGTGAAAGGGAAAAGATTTGTGCGTTGAGCTTCCAACTTGGCTATATTTTCGTGATGTTTTGTAGTTCGATTTGATAGAGGCAGCAGCCTAATTACGAGTGAGGCTGAAATAATTGTCCCTCATTTCGCGTGAAAATCGACCGGTGCGGCACGACCTGCCAAAGTTGTTTTCGATAACTTCTCTTTGAAAAACTTTTGGAAATTTGCAACGTCGCACCCTAAAGTCACAAAACTCGCGATATAAATACAAATGTGTAGCTTCATTTTCCAAGACCTGCACATCTTGATTTATGAGGCTCTGGCCTGTCCACTTCTTTGCGACACCATCTCATCTGAGTTATTTTTCGATTTTATGACGCTGACCAGCGACGTTTATTTTTAGCCGCGCAGCATTTGATATGAAGATGGCGATATGAAGATAAGATAAGAACAGATGAATATCACGCGTGATGTTTTACTGACAATTGATTATGGATTAAATATGATTTAAATGATTATGGAGTCTGTTTACTGCATACATTGTCATATCTCACACCATGTTAAGCTTGTACTTCAATACAATCGTTGCATACGATGTGTAAACCTGCGCATAATGGTCCCAAGGTTTTTTAGAACTTGGAATGTACTAAGAAATATTTGAAAACCCTCCAAAGCCTGAGGAGATGTAACTTAGTAGGCATCACTGTGACCCGTCCAACAAGACGTCTTACTGGTAGGTAATACGACACACTCATCTTAATATGAAAGGCATCGCTTTATCATCACCACGCTTTCAATATATCCGAATGTTTACAAATATCAGAGTCAGAGAGGTGAAAAACGGACTTACTAAAGCTAACTCCACCGCCGATGCATCTGTCCCAGTACTTACCTTGCTTCGATAATGAAATGCAAGTTCCTTTGCTATATCATACCTTCCTGAAATTGAGTAGTGTCAGCACTGATGCTGGTTTTCTTCACATGATATTTATGTAATGGGATCTGGTTCATATAATGTGGGACATCAAGTTACTTATCAGACTTGACCACTTCCACTTTTTGCTATCATAAAATAACTTTCAGATGTTGAATGAAAGGCACCACGGTCACAAAAAAAGTGTACATATATTTTGGCGACAAACAGTTGTCAGCACAGCTGGCAGAGATTATCAATATACTTTGAAGGCTTTGAAGAAATCCTGAACGGGAATATGACTGTGTGTTGTTACAGCGCATGCACTACATGGAAACATGGCTATTTAATGTAACAGTAAATTTGTGACGAAATGTCTGATGTTGGCAAACTTGCGATACAAATACCTAAATGCTACTCCTGATGTTACAAGGAGCATAATATTGAATTTTTAGTGCGCGGCCAGGTTTGGTAACTTAGTGGTTATCGGGCACTTCACCCAATTTATATGGGCTTATGAATTATCGTGCTCAGGTGAACGTTTTTGTCGCACATGCAATGATATTTTTCGGGTAGAAAAAAAGTAACGAATGTGTCTCCTCTCATAACTTCACTCGCCAGACTTGAGCATAGCGGGTGGAAACTAGAAAAGTGAACAAACAGGAGTTCCCTAGAGCTAGAACTATTCCCTATGTGAACTCCAAGCGGATTCAAAGCTATCGCTAAAATTGTATAGCGTGCAAAACCTCGCCGAAGGATGCTGCTGCGGGTGAACTGCTTGGCCGTTTTAACTGTTGTATCCTTGAGATAACCGACCTCGTGGCGGTTGGTGAAGTCTCCTAGCTTTATGTGGCACAGCGACCTGCCATTGCGTGGATGCATGTGTTATTTCTTGGCCAAGCTGCAATATTGAGATCGTTGGAGTTCATAAGAGCTTATGCGCTTCATTATACGGTCCGCAGCCCATTATATTTTCCCGCACCCATTTATCCATTTATTCATTTACCCATTATTTATTATATTGACCGCAACCCTCATCCGTAACAAAGGTTAGCTTTGTTTTATTCTAGTGACCATCAATTTTGTCCCTCTTATCAAAGTGATAACTTTGCAAAGTCCCATTTAAAGCAACATGGAATTCGAGGTCTGACCGAAGACCTGTGCTGAAGTCATGGATATTGAGTGGCATTGTGCTAATAAACACAGTCCATTTGCAACATTACAAAGGAAACAACGAACACTGTAAAAAACGAACTGGTCTAGCGCAATTGACCTTAACCTTATTCAAAATGGGAGATATCAAGAATGTTGACGCTGTGACGCAATGCGAGTTTTAGAACCTTCCGCCGTACTTAAAAATATTTATGAATGGTGAAGCTTGTGTGTAGCTGATCGCGTTCTACCTGATTTAAGTCGTTGATCTGACATGCCTCGAGTTGAATGATACTGGAATCAAATGAACTTCTAATATATCAAATTAATGACAACAACGGCAGCAGCAGCTTCAGTTGCTTCGTCGTTCCATTCCACGACTGCTCCAGAAAAATGGAGGTGGCCGATCATCAGCCTCTACCTCCCTAACGAGTCTACAGGCGTGCTCAGCTTCCATTGCCTGATTACAGCTGCCGGTATTCCTGTGTTCGCTGTGTTGCATCGCTACAGACACACCCACACAAAACTATAGCTATTTCTGTGTCCTTTCTGTGCCCATCTTCGTGCCGGAGCTGCGTTTCATGTCTCAAGCAGATATCCCAGCGGAGCTGAAGCCGGAGGGGGTGACCCACGTCCGCCGCGTCACCTCTTGAAATACGGCCAGACACGTGACACGAGTCTCCTGATCCTTACCTTCAACTCTTCCCAAAGCTCTCCTCGCCGTCTACCTTCACTACCAAGTCCGCGTTTTCATTCCAAATCCTCTCTGCTATTTTCACCGCCAGAGCTTTAGCCATGGCAGCAAAACATGCCGCCAACCATCCCGATGCTCCACATGCGGCGGGACATCTCATCCAGAATCAAACTGCTCCAAACCAGCCCACTGCCGTAACTGCCACACATCCGACCACCTGACCACATCCAATCAGTGTCCGGTCTGGCGAAAAGAGAAGGATGTCTGCTCCGTCAAGGCCACCACCGGCGTTTCGTATCCGCAGGCCCGGTGAACCGTTGTGGTCACCTCCCCTCCACTAAAGCTTGCGCCCAGGTGGCCAGTATCGCTCCCTTCTCCCTCGTGAGCACACCACCTCCACCTCGACACAAACTGACGTGAGTCCCGGCTTGGCACCCCTCACCAAACTTACATCAATCACCAACACTACACAGACAACTCCGGCTTCAAAAACTCATTCCACCCCCGCGGGGAGTAGCCGACCCGGCAGCCACTCGGCCGTTGAGCAGCCACGCTCGAATTCAGCACGCCGTCGGGAAAGCCCGGCGCGTCCAGGGCCGGCCGGCGCCCACGTGACTCGGCCGACTCCTGCCGGCCTGCGGGCATCCCCCGCGGCTATGGCCAGCCAGCGTGACCTCTCCAAGGACATCGGTCGGTCGGACGGCTCAGGCGGCCCCGGTGGGCCCGCCAGGCGGAACTCACATGTCAACCGGGACTTCAAACGTAGATTCGACATGCACCGAAAGGTGCTGACAAGCATTAATTTTGTTCCCAATGTCGATACTTCTACAATGGAATTGCGGTAGCTTGATATCCAAATGAACAAGAATGAAAGCATTCTTTAGTATCATGACAATAATTATCATTGCACATCAAGAAACATGTTTTTTCCTTATCGAGCAGTATCATTTCAGTCTTTTCAACTATTCCCTGTACCGCCACGACGAGATCCGTGGACCACATCGCAGTGCCATTACAGCACTTTATATCAACAATGATTACACATACACACACAAATTACACTTAATTCACCTTTGCAGGCGGTAGCCTGCACTTCGCGTCTCCATGGTCGGAACATTTATGTATGTTCCATTTATATTCCACCAACACAGATAACAATAATTTTGACACACTTAGAGCACCTTTTGGCACATTTAAAAGCTCCTTCATTTTACATGGAGATTTTAGCACACATAGTCCAGGGTGTGATCAAACACATACACACTCCTCCGGCAGTCGCGGTCGCATGATTGAGGACCTTTTAGACCGACACAATTTAGTACTACTGAACACTGGAGAGCCAACATTTTTTCACCTCGAAAACAATACAGAAACTGCAATTGATTTATGCATTTGTTCTGCTCATTTATTCAACGATTTTGACGGGACAATCGATACCGACATTCTTGATAGTTATTATTATCTCATCAAATTAATACCAACTTTTTCAACTGTGGCCGGTACTACACCAAGCTTTATCCCTCGCTGGAAACTTTCGAATGCCGACTGGATCAAATTGCAGGACCTCTCACATTTACAATACCACCCATACATTTCCTCTGGCCAAAATATTAACTTAATCACCAATGCACTCTTAGACACAGCATCTACGGCAATTCCACCGACAACACCTTTCGCAAAAAGAACTCGGGTACTTTGGTGGTGTCCATAAGTAGCCCAGACAATAGCAGCAAGAAAGAGCATTCCAAAAAGTATTTACGACATCCTGATCAACAAAATTTACTCCATCGACACCATGGAAGGACACGTTACTGTTTTTTCTACTCACTTAACTTTTCACCATGCCAGGGTGTGTCTATTCTTTTCACAAGGTATTCCCAACAATGGAAGCGAAAATTTCCAGTGGAAGATTATTTTATTATAAATAAACACTAATTCCTCAGAGCAACATGTTTTATCTTATAGTTCCAGTTCCTGATTCACCAAAGTCATCCTGATAGCGCGAGCTGTATGTCGGGATATCCCAACATTCAGCTTTAGTTTGAATCTTGGTTTGAATTTACATTGAGTGTATGGGTGACCATCGCTTAGCTGGCATCCTGTTTTTAGTGACGAATAGGCGGTGGAGAGAACTGGCCTCCCAGGCTGGTTTTTTCGATTCAATGGTGTATACCTGGTCATATCTCCTGGTTTAAAGCCTAGCTTTGGTGATGTATTGGTCGTCCCTGCGACGCTAAGGCCTGGTTTAGGTGGTGCATAACAAGTCTTGTCACTCCTGGGTTTGAGCCTGGCTTCCATGGTGCACACTGGTTGTTTCTCTTGGGTTAGAACCTGGCTTCAGTGGTGTATGCCTGGTCGTCACTCCTGGGTTAAAGCCTGGTTTCGGTGGTGTATGCTGCGCCGTCTCTCCTGGACTGTGGCCTGGTTTCGGTGGTGTACGTCTGGTCTTCTCTCCTGGGCTAAAGCCTGATTTCGGCGGTGTTTGTCGGGTCATCTGCCCGGTCGCAGCACGCCACACTTTTACGACGCGCTTGAGAAGCGCCGTTGGCTTCCAGAAGATCCGCCGATTGGCCGGCACGGATTCGCTTCAAATGCCCCTGGATCCGGTAAATATCAGCCGGGATCAACCCTGCCAATAATAACTCAGCATTGACAAATCGATGCCATGCTCGCTGACCCGAAACGCGGCAACGGCCGCTTGGAGTGTCATCTGATGGCTGCTGGCAGCTCGCAGACGATATATTTCCCAATCTAATCGACCTTGGTCCTTGTCAGGTCAGACATTTGAATTTGTGCGCCCACCAAGCCCATATGGTCATCACCAGCTTACACGTTCGCGTTAGCACTCTTGTCGAAATTTGAACGACGTAAGATCGAATGGTAAGACAAAGCCGTGGGACATGACGGCATGGATACGAAGAAGGATAAGCAAATAATTGAGACAGCGAGGCCGGGATGTTGGTTTGCGTCGCTAAATACGAAGAACCGTGCATGAACTGAATTATGCCGTTATCACCAAGTCACTTCCCCTTCTTAATATATGCACCTCAGATCCCCGATTTTCGCTGTAAAAATTGTTATTATATTCATCGAGAAAATTGTGACAATGATCGAGCACTAGTCGAGAAGGAACACGACACTGCTATGTAACTTCAGTAAGTCATAAAAGGAGGGAAGATGCAGACTATGCAGGCAAGATATTGAAGTATGAAGCTTGCAATTGTTCTAAAGCGCAAACGATTCTTTATACGTCCGGTTGGGAACTTGCTGTCATGTCAATTAAACGTGGTCGGCCGTCATCATTGAATTTATTTCATGGATCCAGTTCATGTCTGTGATGCTGTGTGCAGTGTATTGCCTGGAAAGCCGGCCTAATCATAACTACAAGCAACACTTGCCCTGTTATGTCTCATTATCGGTGGAGAAGAATATCGGCACAATCGTCGTAATGCTGAGGCAACCGCTGCGAATGAAAGGACTGAATCTGATGTTTTACGTTGATCAAACTGACGCCAATTGAGAACGCAACACTGTTATCAGACAAATGTATACTGAAGCATATATGCGGTATAAGTGTATACCGAGTATATGTTTCGGAAGATCCAGAATGAGCCTACGACGACGGGGTGTGTTTGTAATAACGTTCGTACTGCTGGAGGCTGGGTACAGGTCCCACTTCGGTTTACCCGTACATCTTTTCAACAGCGTGAACCGAAAAGCGTCTGTTTTATGAGGATGCCGGGGGTATGTGTGCCCATCTCATACAAACAGCCTGTAAGGGATGCACGGAGAAGGGCGGTCGCGGTCGATGGCCCGTGAAAATGATGCCGGGGAGGGTGATTGAGGTGTCGGAGTTATCCACCGGCATATTAACTACAAGGCCGACACGGCCGGCAGCGATGCCACCGCAGCGTTACCGGGCCATCTATCATGTCGAGCTGTCCCCATTACCGGGGGAGCGGCCAGCAGCAACGCGAAATGAACATAGCCCACTTGTGAATACATCGCAGCTCCTTTCAGCTCGGATGCACTTTGGCGCGGGGATATAAGTTGTACCGTATGCATCGGCGGCATACAGTGCAGTACTGTGTACAGGTCATCAGTGGCACACGGTGCAGTACTGTGTGAAGGTGATCGGTGATATACAGTGCACTACTGTATACAGGTCATCGGTGGTTATACAGTGCAGTACTGTGTGAAGGTCATCGGTGATATACAGTGCATTACTGTATACAGGTCATCGGTGGTATACAGTGCAGTACTGTATACAGGTAATCGATCGTATACAGTGCAGTACTGTATACAGGTCATCGGTGGTATACAGTGCAGTACTGTATGCAGGTAATCGATCGTATACAGTGCAGTACTGTATACAGGTCATCGGTGGTATACAGTGCAGTACTGTATACAGGTAATCGATCGTATACAGTGCAGTACTGTATACAGGTCATCAGTGTCATACGCTGCAGTACTGTGTGCAGGTCATCGGTGTCATGCAGTGCAGCATTGTGTACAGGTCATCGGTGGCATACAGTGCAGTACTGTACACAGGTCATCAGTGTCATACGGTGCAGTACTGTGTACAGGTCATCGTGACCGACGTGGCCAGTGCAATGGGGTGCTGGGATGCAATGCTCCCTGAGCAACCGAGCTACCTTGAACTTTTCGATGCTCATTGTACAGAAATTGCTTCAACTGTGACCTATACTCTCACATGCATCCGCACGTTCCGCCGCCTGTGAAAACCATTAACTACTAGGTAATGCATGTTGTTCTTCTGATCGGCTAATAGGACTGAGCGGAACTGGGACGGGGTGCAGCTCAACTCCCTCTCTCAGCTTAACTATCCGGACTCTCAACACCGACCTGGTGGCGTTCCACGAGCTCCACCACGATCCGATGTCCGCCACGCTGTCCATTTACCTTCAGCACTGGGCTTGGGGTTGTCAGGGACGTGAACCAGATCGTGGCGGTGGTGTGGCACGAGGAACGTACAAGCTACAGTTGAAAAACCTAATGAATATCGAAACGTTGTAATTAAGAAATATGGGTTCGGGCCGTCAGTCCCTACAGCGCCCTGCCGATCTCTACATACTGCTTCACCATTTCCCACCTGCAAATTGTTAATTTAGAGCAATTGTTGTTGCTATTGTTGTTGCTAGCAAAGGTGCTAATTGTTTTCATGCTAGTTGGAAGCATCAAAAGCATGTTTTGGCCGAATTATCAACATACAGCTGTTTCTTCTAATTTTCAACTTCTGACCTCTATTTTTCTAACTTTCCAATCAATATTTGAAGGCCAAACTTTCAGATGTTTTATTACGTCAGTCAAATAATTGTTAATATTTAGTCAGTATTCCTATATTTGCGGTACGCCATTTTACTCTACAAACTTCATAAACAACAATTTTCAATATTTTTTTCCAGGCTGTTCCTAGGTCGGTTAGCCCCTCATTTAGAAGCCATCAGTGTTGTAACATGTAATGCGTACGACCTGGAATATGGGGAAGCATACCAAACCACAACATCGTTTAATCACTCGCTAGTATTAACCGGAGCACATATTTTGATCCAGAAGATCGTCAAATCATACCGCATCCGCACTTTGTTGCAGATGTTTGCAACATGTGCTGATCAAACGTAGAACTCTGAGAAGTCGCACACTGGTGTCGGTAGCTGCCCGGTTGCTGCATGAGCGTTGTATGTTACATCAGCTTTTATAGTTATTCATTATTTAATTATTCATCTTATCTTGCTTACTGAACAACAATGTCTCCTAATATGCAATTTGATAGTACCAGAAATCTTGATATCATATGGTTCTGGTTGAAGCAATTGTAGCCAGTCCTCTAAAAAGGCATGTACTAATCACTTTGAATAGCCAGATTTCAGTCCGTTATCTCTTTGTAATTAGCCTAAGCATGGCGAGGGCACAAGTCTGCATCAGTGTTCGGTACGGAAACAAATGTATCGCTGCAATGTGTCTTCCGACAGACTTTGAAACCGGCTGGCCATGGTATTATCCGCCCAACTGCCGCCGGCAGCTGCAGCCGCTACCGCCAGCTGACTGGCCGGCCGTCAGCTGCTCGGCCAACTTGTCTGAGCCGTGGCGGCGCGGCGCCGTCGACATTAATCCGGACGTCGTGTGCCAAGCACTGGCAGCCCCGTCTGGACGCGATCCCCGCAGGCCTCGTCGGCTCAAAATGGCCGCCCGCCTGATTGCAAGGACGCACCCGCACGGGCGCATCAAGGGTCGCTCGGCGCGCCAGGATCGCACCCGACGCGTGCCGGTGACGAACTGGCCTGGGAAAACGTTGCCGATGCTGTGAGGCCTCGTACCGAGTTGGAGCTCATCTCGTCCTTGTTTGTTGGCCTGGACGCGCCTCTGGCGAGCTTCTGATTCGCGCCGCTGGTAGTACCGTGTCGACGCTGGCTGATAGCCGTGATCAGCCACGCTCGGCGTCGCGCAGTGGTCGGGGGACGCCTCGACGGTCGGCCGGCGGTGGCCGTGGGAGGCCGACCCGGCGCCTCCCGCCGCCATAGCCGGGGGACGCCTCGACGGTCGCCCGGCGGCGACCGTTGGTGACCGGTCCGGCACCTCCCGCCGCCGCACCTTGGAGCAGTCGTGACGTGTCGTGACGTCACCCATGACGCGCGGCACCGCCACGGCGAGTTCAGCGCCGGCCGCCGCGTCTAATGGGCCAAGTTTGCGCGGCTCCGACGGCGGCGATGGGCGGCAAGACGAACGGTGCTTACCGCAGCCGCCATTAACCGGGCGAGACGCGGCCAAGTCGGCGGCTAGAGGCGGCCGCGTGCCGTCAGGTTCCCCAACAACTGTTGCTTCCGACCGGACTTGCCCGCCGGCTGACTGTGCAACGACACAATCACGTACCCAGAGCCGCACAAGTTGACGGTGAACAGTTCTCAGGTATTGTCCACGAAAGCGTGAACGGAGAAGTGATGTCCTGCCTTCGCTACCCGCTGCCGGCATCCTGACGCGTTTTAATGAATGCATGTGAGAACTGAGAAACGTTCGCCGGCTTTATGGGAAGCGCTGCTGGAGGCGTTGAGGCACCAAACGACAGGGTGATGCCGTGCGTTGAGGAAGAGTTCGCAGAGCTCAGCACCTGGCGCTGTGCGGTACGGGATCTCAAACATCAGCACCTGGTGCTGTGCGGTACGGGGTCTCAAGCATCAGCACCTGGCGCTGTACGGCACGGGATCTCAAGCATCAGCACCTGACGCTGTGCGGCACGGGGTGTCAAATCCCAGTACCTGACGCTGTGCAGTAAGGAGTCTGAAATCTCAGTACCTGGCGCAGGAATCGCTGCCACCCGGCACGCTTCGTATTGATCAAAGCGGCTGCAGTTGACGTGGGATGAGAACCAACGCGTTCTGGTGAAGAGAGAGAGAGAGAGAGAGAGAGAGAGAGATATATATATATATATAATATATATATATATATATATAATATATATATATATATAAATATATATAATATATAAGAGAGAGAGAGAGAGAGAGAGAGAGAGAGAGAGAGAGAGAGAGAGCGAGAGAGAGAGGAGAGGAAGAGGGAGAAGAAGATGGGAGAGGGAGAAGGAGAGGGAGAGGTGAGTGAGAGGGAGAAGGAGAGGGAGAGGGAGAGGGAGAGGGAGAGGGAGGGGAGAGGGAGAGGGAGAGGGAGAGGGAGGGGGAGGGGAGAGGGAGAGGGAGAGGGAGGCGAGAGCGATAGCGATAGCGAGAGCGAGAGCGAGAGCGAGAGCGAGAGCGAGAGCGAGAGCGAGAGCGAGAGCGATAGCGAGAGCGAGTGAGAGGGAGAGGGAGAGGAAGAGGAAGAGGGAGAGGGAGAGGGAGAGGGAGAGGGAGAGGGAGAGGGAGAGGGAGAGGGAGAGGGAGAGGGAGAGGGAGGGAGAGGGAGAGGGAGAGGGAGAGGGGAGAGGGAGGGAGGGGAGAGGAGAGGGGGAGGGAGAGGGAGAGGGAGAGGGAGAGGGAGAGGGAGAGGGAGAGGGAGAGGGGAGGGAGAGGGAGAGGGAGAGGGAGAGGGAGAGGGAGGGGAGAGGGAGAGGGAGAGGGAGAGGGAGAGGGAGAGGGAGAAGGAGGAGGAGAGGGAGAGAGACAGACAGATGGGAAGAGTGAACCCGAAAGGACGATAGAGCGAATATCTGACAGATGTGCTTGGAACTCCTATGCGTGGTGCATAGGAGGTCATCCAGCTCTCACTGCGCGGCTCGTGTCTCATTCCCAGGCACTTCGGCCCCGCCTATGAACGCATGTCAGAATGAGGTAGGACTCACTGAAAGTGTAGCGGTCGTCAGTCGGCGAGCTGACGGGCCGAGTTGATGGCGAGCTGACGGGCCAAGTTGATGGCGAGGTAGCGGGCCGAGTTGATGGCGAACTGGTGGGCCGAGTTGATGGCGAGCTGACGGACCAGTTGATGATGATCTGGCGGGCCGAGTTGATGGCCGAGTCGATGGCGAGCTCGCGGGCCGAGTCAATGGCGAGCTGACGGGCCGAGTTGATGGCGAGCTGACGGACAGAGTGGATGGCGAGCTGACGGGCCGAGTTGATGGCGAGCTGACGGGCCGAGTTGATGGCAAGCTGGCGGGCCGAGTTGATGGTGAGCTGACGGGCCGAGTCGATGGCGAGCTGACGGACCGAGTTGATGGTGAGCTGACGGGCCGAGTTGACGACGAGCTGACGGGCCGAGTTGATGGCGAGCTGACGGGCCGAGTTGATGGCGAGCTGGCGGGCCGAGTTGATGGGGAGTTGATGGTATAGTCGATAGCGAGGTCGCGGGCCGAGTTGATGGCGAGCTGACGGGCCGAGTTGACGACGAGCTGACGGGCCGAGTTGATGGCGAGCTGACGGGCCGAGTTGATGGGGAGTTGATGGCCTAGTCGATAGCGAGCTCGCGGGCCGAGTTGATGGCGAGCTGACGGGCCGAGTTGATGGCGAGCTGGCGGGCCTAGTCGATAGCGAGCTGGCGGGCCTAGTCGATGGCGAGCTCGCGGGCCGAGTTGATGACGAGCTGACTGGCCGAGTTGATGGCGAGCTGACGGGCCGAGTTGATGGCGAGCTGGCGGGCCGAGTTGATGGGGAGTTGATGGTATAGTCGATAGCGAGGTCGCGGGCCGAGTTGATGACGAGCTGACTGGCCGAGTTGATGGCGAGCTGACGGGCCGAGTTGATGGCGAGCTCGCGAGCCGAGTTGATAACGAGCTGACTGGCCGAGTTGATGGCGAGCTGGCGGGCCGAGTTGATGGCGTGCCGGTAGAGCCGGGACCGCATCTCACGTGGCTGATCTTTGATTGAACTGTACGATCTTCCGCAGACCTTTTACGAGCTGGGCCGGCAGATGGTCGGCCGAGAGTGGTCGGCTTTCGCCTCATCCGCACGGCCAGCACCCCTTCAGTTGAACTAGAGACGGATGACGGGAGTTTCATGGTGGTGCTGCCACTGGCACGACTGTCTATCTCCGGGAAATATGGCACTGGGCGGGCGTCGTTTGTACCTTGTGCTGGCTGGTGTCCGTCGACGCAGTGATTCCAGGATGGCCGGTTAAGGTGGCATGATTTTGGTATCACATAGGCGAAACCAGGTGCGTGAGACTAATATTCATCCTGCGCAATATTGACCAAATTTAAGCAATACCCTTTTCATGTGCAGTTCAAGAAGTGATCACCAGAGCAGTCTCTGTTTTCGGAAACGAGCCTCTATGCCCGTCGTAGGAACGGTGAGCCTCACGCAACTCTGTCACACAAAGGCATTCACCCGCCGCACGGGAAGCCCTCCGTCGCATTTCAAAACGTTGAGCATCACCTGAATGATGTGCGCGGCGAGGTGCCGCTGCGAGCGACATGAGCCGCGCGGTGAAGCCGGCCGGCACGCCACGTGTGCTCGCCGCGCCGGCTCTCGTCCAATCACCGCGCACTTTACGGCCCCGGACGGCCCATGTTTGCATGCAGCAACTCAATGCGATGTCATTCAGATCAATACCGGCGTGGCACTTGAAGCACGCACTGGCGCACTGCAGACCTGTACTGGTACCCAGCTGCAGATTGTCGCCTGCGATCGGCGGGTGGGTGGCGAAGTTAGCGCGGCCACAACTCATATAGCGCACGTGCACCGTACCCACGCCACCTGCCGACCTGTGCTGGAATGGGCAACACCACTCTGTGTCCCGGGAATTGCTGGCTCGAATCGTGCTAGAGCTGCAATAATCGGAGGGAACGAAATGGAAGGGAGGGGAAGGTGGTACGTCGTTGGGAAATGCGCAATATATCTGCTTTGCATGTGTTTTCTTCCTCTTTGGGTAGTCAGTTGTTTATTGCTGGATGTTTTTCCCCAGCAACAATGTGTTTTCGCTCTCATGAACTTTCATCTGTGGTGCTATTCTAATGGCCTGGGAAGAACCGAGGATTACTTTCGTGCACTTTCTGGAAGGTAATAGGCGTGTCGATTTAAGTGTGCAAAATGCATGTGATGCTGGCGGTGTAATGAATATTTAATCCCGCTTTACTATCACACTGCGAAAATATTTCAACTTTTCCTGGTCGCTCAAGTATTAGATGTAGATATATAATCGGTTGCAAAATACGTCCAGAGGGAACATCTAAGCTAAGAAAATGTAGCATGTTTATTGATCACTTGCCAATGGAGAGGATCCACCACCCTTAATATTTGTCAGCGGCTAGAATGCAATTTAGCAAGAACGAAAGCTTCTTGTAGAAAGGTTTCAACTAGTTTAAGCATTCTAGTATTATCAAACCTGGCCTCTTTCGACGCTCCATTATATAGAAGCAAAAATTTAAGTGCACGTTCGAACTATTGCATTGCGTTAGGTGGGGAGTGTAACTCAATCTGTTGTGTTTTCCTTATAATACAATCGCATTAAGCGACATGAAATATTCACCAGTGACCTCCATATTCAGATACACCTTACTTATTGCACGTATGTAATATTTCAAGCTTGCTTCAAGTCATATAACCTCGCATGAAGTAAGCTTACCGCTGAAGAAGAACGGTTGCCTTTTCAAACGTAGCGTTGGAAATACGTCGTAATTTACTATTCGAAAGATGCGGCTTTACTGCTCCGCAATTTCGTTGATCACATAAGTTCAATTCTGGTAATTCAGCCAAAGCCATGCATCCCTTCAACTTCCAAGACAATGTTGGTGATGGACGGGCAGATCGGTACCATTATGTTCTCTCGTGAACTGGCTTCTCCGGGAACTATCTGTAAATCGAAGAAATACATGTGTCTGTTATTGACATGTGCATGGACCAGACACGCATACCAAGCTGCTGGTTGATCAAATCGCATCCGTCCACATTGCACTTATAGGGTACTTAATTGCGTTTTCGATAGTACGCCATCTCACTATTAGTTCATCTCACTATTAGCTCATCTCACAACACACATGCATGCACACATGCATACATGCATGTATATTACACACACACACACACACACAAAACAATATATATATATATATATTCACGTTGGCATGTTTTGTTAAAGACCACAGCATATCTTGCTTTGATAAGCGTTTTCGTACATCTTTCCAATTCCCGGATTGTTTGTCTCTGTTCTTCATTTAGGTCGTAAAGTATTCGTCCGATATCATTCATTTATTCTTAACGTTTCGGTGTATTTTCACCATTTTCAAAAGATTATTTCGGCATTCGTCTAGCTATCACAGTTCACATCAATCTGCAACAAAAAGAAAAATGGTCAGAAGTAAATCATTTTAGAGTTAAGGATCACACTTATTGTTGTCACAAGTGCTTCTGGAAAGAAATGCTAATCTAGGATTACATTTCGAAGGCATACACCACGCACGTAGCACACACTGTACAACACTGTTCACCGGATGGAATTATTGAACAATTCAAACGTTATGCATGATCGTGTGTGCACGTTCCCGACAGGTTCTTGTTCCCGGATTAAAATTGCCTCGAGAACTCTAAGACGTCGCTTGTCCGATGTTGCTCTAAGGATCACGGTGTTGCGTGTCAGATCTGTTCGTGTTAGTCACTCTTGGTGTTCTTGGAGCATGTGTTGCGATGGTGCTCCCTCCTGTAGGTGCATCGTGAGACGGCGAGATAGGGTAGTTGTCGTCATACCGATGTAATCTACTCGGCGAAGTCTACAATCTTCGTGAGGGCATGATACTTTGTAGATTGCATTGGTACTTTGAAGCTGGTTGTTGCTGTTGGTTGGGTTGTTTTTCATTACTAGGCTACCGATGCTCTTGCTCTTGTAATATATCCAGAGTTATCGTTTGTCACACTTGTCGGTTGGTTTGACATTTTGCTTTACGATGTGTTGGATGATGCGCTCGTTGACTTTGTATGCTGTCGACATTTGGTTGCGGTATAACAGCTTCACATTGCATGTTTGATTTCTGGTAGGTGGCTGCTTCGCCTTGTTGACATAGGCAATAATCACGTTGTCAATTGTGGTATTGCTGAAACCGTTGTAGACTAGAATTTGTTTTGATCGTAACAATTCAGCATGGATAGACGGCCAGTCTGAGCAGTAATTGAGGGCCCGTCTCACGAATGCTTTGACGACGCTGAACATGTAGCGGTCGGGACATTCGCTGTTGGCATTGAGGCATTGACCTACATTGGTTTTCTTCCGATGCACTTCTGTCTTAAGTGTGCCGTCTGTCCAATTGATGTCAATATCGAGAAAGCTGATTCGGTTGGAGTTGCTGACTTTGGTGGTAAAATTCAGTACAGACTCGGACTTCAGTGCGCTTTGAAGTTGACAAAGGTGTGATTCGTTTCGCACGTCGACGAAGATATCATCGACATAACGACAATAGATGTTAGGCTTCAGGTTAGGGTTGTTTTCTAAGACCTTGTTTTCCAGGTGGCACATATACATATTAGCAAATAGGCATCCAAAAGGGGAGCCCATGGCTACTCCTTCGACTTGCCGGTACAGGCTGCCATCAGGTCCACGAAATGGTGCTTCGGTGGTACACATGTGGAGAAGTTTTCCCAGGATTGGTTTTGGGATCTTCAGAGGAGGCAGGGTGCTATGTTGGTACACTGAGTCCAGTATCAGTTGAATTGTTTGTTTGACAGGTACGTTGGTGAATAAATTGTCCATGTCCAGTGAGGCCAGGAGTCCTTCCTGTTGGTGGGTTGGTTTTGATAATATCAAGGAACTCGTCGGTCGACTTCAGACTGTGCTTTCCTGGCGTGTAAGGCGTTATGGCACCTATGGCGGCATTGACGGTGTTTATCAACTTGTTGATTTTCGTTTTTAGTGCCTGAGTAGGATCTCTGGTTATGCGCACATGCTTGGTTTTGTCGGAGAAGATAGTACTCATTTTATCCGGATATTCTTCCTTGTCTAAGATAACGAAGTTTGACGACTTGTCGGCTCGTCTGATTATACTATTTTCAGGTGATATCAACCTGAAGAAGATCACCGGCGAATTTGCCCCCCAGGATATGCCTATGGTAGCGTAAAAACGCACAAGCCTGGACGACCACTTCGCCCAATCATATCACAAATACCGACGCCAACATACCAGTTAGCAAAACCTTAAATAAACTCATAACGCCTTACACGCCTTGGGATGCCTATTTGCTAATATGTATATGTGCCACCTGGAAAACAAGGTCTTAGAAAACAACCCTAACCTGAAGCTTAACATCTATTGTCGTTATGTCGATGATATTTTCGTCGACGTGCGAAACGAATCACAACTTTGTCCACTTCAAAGCGCACTGAAGTCCGAGTCTGTACTGAGTTTTACCACCGAAGTCAGCAACTCCAACCGAATCAGCTTTCTCGATATTGACATCAATTGTACAGACGGCACACTTAAGACAAAAGTACATCGGAAGAAAACCAATGTAGGTAAATGCCTCAATGCCAACAGCGAATGTCCCGACCGCTACATGTTAAGCGTCGTCAAAGCATTCGTGAGACGGGCCCTCAATTACTGCTCAGACTGGCCGTCTATCCATGCCGAATTGTTACGATCAAAACAAATTCTAGTCAACAACGGTTTCAGAAATACCATAATTGACAACATGATTAGTGCCTATGTCAACAAGGCGAAGCAGCCACCTATCAGAAATCAAACATCCAATGTGAAGCTGTTTTACCGCAACTAAATGTCGATCGACAGCATACAAAGTCGACGAGCGTATCATCTAATACATCGTAAAGCAAAATGTCAAACCAACCGACAAGTGTGACAAACTACAACTCTGGATATATTACAAGAGCAAGAGTATCGGTAGCCTAGTAATGCAAAACAACCCAACCAACAGCAACAACCAGCTTCAACGTACCAATGTAATCTACAAAGTACCATGCCCTCACGAAGATTGTAGACTTCGGCAAGTAGATTACATCGGTATGACCTCAACTACCCTATCTCGCCGTCTCACGATGCACCTACAGGAGGGAGCACCATCGCAACACATGCTCCAAGAACACCAAGAGTGACTAACACGATCAGATCTGACACGCAACACCGTGATCCTTAGAGCAACATCGGACAAGCGACGTCTTAGAGTTCTCGAGGAAATTTGAATCCGGGAGCAAGAACCTGTCCTGAACGGGCACACACGATCATGCATAACGCTTGAATTGTTCAATAATTCCATCCGGTGAACAGTTTTACAGTGTGTGCTACGTGCGTGGTGTATGTTTTCGAAATGTAAACCTAGATTGGCATTTCTTTCCAGAAGCACTTGTGACAACAATAAGTGTGATCCTCAACTCTAAAATGATTTACTTCTGACCATTTTTTCTTTTTTGCACATTGATGTGAACTGTGATAGCTAGACGAATGCCGAAATAATCTTTTGAAAATGGTGAAAGTACACCGAAAAGTTAAGAATAAACGAATGATATCGGACGAATACTTTACGACCTAAATGAAGAAAAGAGACGAACAATCCGGGAGTTGGAAAGATGTACGAAATAGCTTATCAAAGCAAGATATGCTGTGGTCTTTAACAAAACATGCCAACGTGAAAATATACTGCCAAAATACTCCAATATATATATATATATATATATATATATATATATATGCATGTGTCCCTCAACAAGCAACTACATTTCCATTGTGTTCTGATGTGCAGGTAACTGCCCACCGGGTCGCCGACTCCGCATCGAATCTCGCACCTGTACCACTGTCATGAGGTCATGTCTAGGCGTGGGTGCTGGTGCTGGTGCTGGTGCTGGTGCTGGTGGGGGCCGCAGCTCTGGGCGGCTCAGGCTTGGCCGCGTGACGGGCAGGTTGACGACGAGGTCACGGCCTACGTGCTGTGTTTGTTGGTCTCCGCACCCAATCGTCTGGGTGGAAGGCGATCGTATTAATCAGCCGCCGAAGCCGACCCATATATCAACGGTGGCTTTCTGATGGCGATTCCCCGGCACCGTAATGTCCCCATGAGAACTGGATAATGGAACCACTTGAAGTCGAGTCAGACCATTCGGGGCCTCCTTTATAGTGTTAAATTTGACCTTTGCTCGCTGCACGCGGTCGGACGTCACAAAAGTGGCGTCGCGCCGCGAGGTCACACTGAGCCGACTGCCTCACCTGGGTCAGGTCCAGACATCCTGCGGCTCGGATATTGGGGCTCGCTCGCTGATGCATTATGGTAAAGATAGGCCATGCATCACGATAAAATATATTATCACTGCAATATTCCTGCGGCGCTATCGCAACATTAATTTTCACCGGGCCGGAGTTTCATTTCCCAGGATATTTCTGCGACCAATATTAGGGCTTCATTGTTCAACTGGACAGAAGCCAGATTGAACAGATACAAACGGAACGGACCGGCCGGACAACTTCGCCAATCGCGGCGACCGCGCGCGGGCGGTGCCGAGTTGGACAACTTGCCCGGCAGATAACGACCGCTGGGTCAGCGATTGCGCCCGTCCGACGCACACCATCAGCGCCTATTGTCAGCGCCGTGTTGGGCGTCTCGGTGCCGCCACCGCACCGCCAGCTGGCCCGCGCCCAACGAGGCGGCCGCGCCTCGTCAGTCGGTGTGATTTGTGATCAGAAATGAGGTGGTCAGGAGCGGGGCGGTGCGTGTCGACGCTCGGACCACGCGCCGTCTCTCCTGGGGGAGCGTCGGTCGGCGTGATTTGTGATCAGAAATGAGGCGGTCAGGAGCGGAGCGGTGCGTGTCGACGCCCGGACCACGCGCCGTCTCTCCTGGGGGAGCGTCGGTCGGCGTGATTTGTGATCAGAAATGAGGCGGTCAGGAGCGGAGCGGTGCGTGTCGACGCCCGGACCACGCGCCGTCTCTCCTGGCGGAGCGTCAGCTCCCCGGCTCGTGTTGACGCCCGATTGCTGAGGTCACGCCGAGGAAAGAAAGAAGAGAGAGAGAGAGAGAGAGAGAGAGAGAGAGAGAGAGAGAGAGAGAGAGAGAGAGAGAGAGAGAGAGAGAGAGAGACAGAGACGGAGACGGAGACGGAGACGGAGATATGGAGATGGAGACGGAGACGGAGATATGGAGATGGAGACGGAGATATGGAGACGGGAGATGGAGATTGAGATGGAGATGGGGATGGAGATGGAGATAGAGATAGAGATAGAGATAGAGATAGAGATAGAGATAGAGATAGAGATAGAGATAGAGATATATACATAGATATAGATAGAGATAGAGATAGAGATAGAGATAGAGATAGAGATAGAGATAAAGATAGAGATAGAGATACAGATACAGATCGAGATAGAGCATGGAGATGGAGACGGAGATGGAGATGGAGATGGATATGGAGATGGAGATGGAGATGGAGATGGAGATGGAGATGGAGATGGAGATGGAAATGGAAATGGAGATGGAGACGGAGACGGAGATGGAGATGGAGATAGAGAATGAGAGAGAGATGGAGATAGAGATAGAGATAGAGATAGAGATGGAGATAGAGATAGAGATAGAGATAGAGATAGAGATAGAGATAGAGATAGAGATATAGATAGAGATAGATAATGAGATAGAGATAGAGATAGAGATAGAGATAGAGATAGAGATAGAGATGGAGATAGAGATAGAGATAGAGATAGAGATAGAGATAGATATAGAGATGGAGATGGAGATGGAGATGAAGATGGAGATGGAGATGGAGATGGAGATGGAGATGGAGATGGAGATGGAGATGGAGATGGAGATGGAGATGGAGATGGAGATGGAGGTGGAGATGGAGATGGAGATGGAGATGGAGATAGAGATAGAGATAGAGATCTATTGGTAATGGGAAAGAGAGGAGGGAGATAGGAAAATAAGAAAAGAGGAATAGGGAGCGATATATACGGATAGAGTGCAGAGAGTGATATGGGTATTGTATTATGTTGGTATATGAATGTTTGTTGCGCATGTGTTCCCACTATTGACCACAAATCTATCCATTCTTTGTAAATATCTGTGAGTTATACCCAGACTGTCCATAATAGCCACTATATGTGGAGGGCATGTATTGTGAAATAAATAAATAAATAAATAAATAGAGAAAGGGAATACTGGAGAGAGAAAGAGAAAGAGAGGGAGGGAGAGAGGGAGAGCGAGACAGAGATGGAGGGAGAGAGAGAGAGAGAGGGAGGGAGAAAGAGAGAAGGGGTAGGGGGAGAGGGGAGGGATGCTCGCGTTAGGCCAATGGCCGGATGAGCCGTGTCAGCGGCGCTCGGTTCCGACGTGTTCGTCAGCAGTCGGCGGGGCTGGTGCCGCCGACCAGCGGCCGACTTCCGACCCCGATATTCGGGGCTAAATCTGGCCGACCTTTTAGCTCACTGTAGGCTGACAGGGCTGCCGGCTCGGTGGGGACGGCTGGTGCCGCGGTGGCGGTGATGCCGTACTCGTGGCTGGCGCTCATGGAGTCGAGGAGACACCGGTGCCGGAGAGATCGCCTAGTGGAAGGACGACACAGACCAGTGCAGTGGTGCCGTGCGGGTACCAGCAGGTGTGGGCGGTATCAGTGCAGCCAGACGGAGTGCTGAGTGGCACGCTGGTGTGGTCAGGATGAGTGATGGTGAGGGGAGGTGCCGCCATAGGTACGAGATGGGCCGCGATCACTGGTACCGCAGGTGTGGGCGGTATCAGTGCAGCCAGACGGAGTGCTGAGTGGCACGCTGGTGTGGTCCGGATGAGTGATGGTGAGGGGAGGTGCCGCCATAGGTACCAGATGGGCCGCGATCACTGGTACCGCAGGTGTGGGCGGTATCAGTGCAGCCAGACGGAGTGCTGAGTGGCACGCTGGTGTGGTCAGGATGAGTGATGGTGAGGGGAGGTGCCGCCATAGGTACGAGATGGGCCGCGATCACTGGTACCGCAGGTGTGGGCGGTATCAGTGCAGCCAGACGGAGTGCTGAGTGGCACGCTGGTGTGGTCAGGATGAGTGATGGTGAGGGGAGGTGCCGCCATAGGTACGAGATGGGCCGCGATCAAGACCAGCCATGATTATTCGCTTTCAAACCGAGGTAAAAATGTGCATCGGTGAGAGGCATGGTCTTCACCGACAAGGACGAGTGTCTATTCTGACATGCTTCCTTGGTGGCAAGTACGTCGAGTGCACGTCAATGTCGAAGAAATTGCCGGTGATGTAGCAGCCGCGGCTGCACTTGCGATATCTGCGTACTCTTCGGAGCTCCAATTAATCCGGGTTTCTTCTGAGACCTAATCGCATGGAGGGTCTACTCTGGCTCTGTCAATTTGGGTTTCATTTGGGACACATTCACGCGGGGAACTTTCTGGAAACCTAATCAATGTGCAAACTCTCTGGAGACCTAATCATCTAGGGGTGTCTTCAGGATGAATTGCTCCGTGCGTCCTCTTGAGACCAAATCAACCAGGAATTTAGAGGGGAGAGATTATCCATGGAGTCCTTTGGACACCCAATCATCTGCGAGTACCCTGAGAAACTTATCATGTCCACGGTTCTCTTTAGGACCAATCGTAAGTTGAACATCTGAACGATCAATCGTATGAGGCCGTTGAAGACCAATCATTCGTGGAGTTATCTGAAGACTAAATCATCTGGGAATCCGTCTGGGGAACAACCATCTGGAGGGTTCCTTGTGAGCACAATCTGGATAATTTTCAGGACAACGAATTAGTTAGGAAAGCAGCCCGCGTTTGCCACGGCGAGCGTATGGGTACAGGATGGACACTGGTGTTCTGACGTATGGGGACAGGACGGACACTGGTGTTCTGACGTATGGGGACAGGACGGACACTGGTGTTCTGACGTATGGAGACAGGACGGACACTGGTGTTCTGACGTATGGGGACAGGACGGACACTGGTGTTCTGACGTATGGGGACAGGACGGACACTGGTGTTCTGACGTATAGGGACAGGATGGACACTGGTGTTCTGACGTATGGGGACAGGACGGACACTGGTGTTCTGACGTATGGGGACAGGACGGACACTGGTGTTCTGACGTATGGGGACAGGACGGACACTGGTGTTCTGACGTATGGGGACAGGACGGACACTGGTGTTCTGACGTATGGGGACAGGACGGACACTGGTGTTCTGACGATAGCTTTCGCTTACGAAACATCCACTGGTGTAACTGTGAATTTATGACACGTGGGATTCTATGTCCCCTCAATCTCAGTCGTCAAGAGCTGCATGCACTCCGCACACGAATCGAGAGGCGGCTGGTTTGAGACCCGGCAGCCTGAGCGATACTCGGACGTCCCCGACCAATCGACAACGGATGTGGGTGACGCCGACAGAATCAAGCTTCAATGTACCGTAGAAAAACGTCCACTGAAACGGTGGCTGGTGGCGTGCTGCATGGACCATCTCACCGTTCGCTCGGAATCGCAGCTTTTCCACAGACATAGCGTGCAGCACACGCTACACATTCGCCTCCATTCTCCTGAAAGCCCCCTGCCCCGCTCTGGGGATGGGCTGATGAATTTCGCTCACAGTTCGCCATCTCGAAGTGACGTAAGGAATTTTCAAAGCAAACCGAGAAGACGCACGGCAGACTAAGCTGATGAGTCGCCGGGTATTACGGTACTGAAAGACGACGAGGTGAAACTGGGTGCACGGAAACCTAAGGAATTAGGCGGTGAAGGAACATCAGACTGGGTGGATTACGACGAGTCCCGAGTGAGAGGATTCAACAGGGATATAAGGCTCGGTTGAGCTGAGTGTTGGGGGTTGGGGGTTGGAGAGGGGTGGGGAATTAAACCCAAATGGGTCATAGGTAACGGCGGTTTCGAACTGAGCTAACCACAGCCTGAGCTGCGCCCAGGACAACCTGGACTGGAGCTAACGGGGGTTAGGCTGAACTGCGAGAACGTGCTCAGGTGGAAGTGGACGTTCTGACGTTTCAGTGGTACTGAGAACATGGGGACTAACAGATCTGTGATGTGACGGTGGGACAGGGTGGATGCAAACCACAGGATGCAAACCACAATTCCGTTTAAGTGTTAAGCTGAAGAAGCTGCCGGTAAATTGGCCGATTACCCTCAGGCTCGTCTCCCTCAAACTCCGGATCAAGGTCTTCTGCCTTGAAGTTTCACTTACTATTCATCTTTGCCTTATATGGCTTTTCTTCGCAATACGTTGAGCTGCTTTCGACTGGCTGAAATTGCCTAGAAGGCTCTAGCCTACGACTTCCGGGCACGATCTGCTTTCGTAAATGGTGGTAAATTTTTGTTCCGCACTGCAAGCCACAAGCCATATGGGTGTACGCCAGAGATATAAATACATAGTTTCGCCGATGAGAGACGTTCGCATTCACTGTGTCCCGCGTCATGCACTCTAGAGAGCAGGGCTGGAAGACAGGCGCAGTAAGGTATTATAGAAGACAAGTGTGAGCAGCTGGATGTACACCGAGCATTGGGCGGCGTTATTGTTTCGTGAAGGAATATGTTGACGACAATGGTGCACTTTTGACTCTCTTAGGAATGAAGACCTTATCGCGGTGACCAAGGCGGCATCTGCGACGGCAATACAGGTCGTGTTGGGAAACCGTGTGTTGTTGGATTATGCTTTTGTTGACATGCATTTTTAATCTGTTAACTCTGTCTCTCCGGAAGCTCCTCACACCTCGTCTCGGGGAGGGGGAGGGGTTGTTGTTGAAGACCCCATTCTGACTTCCAAACTAGACGGTGCATGAACGCGAACCGTGCATCATTGAAAAGCTATCGGCGAGTAGAGCCAGCAAATAGCCTAATTTTTATTGGGAAATCATTTCGAGTCTCAATACGGTGGTTTTTAAAGAAAAATTTACTTTCCAACAACATTTTACATTTCCATTTCTGGTAAAGACACAGGAATATTACGCACGCTATTTCAGAGCCAATTACACAGCCAATTACACCAATCATATATTTGTCCATAATGAGTCCATATTGGTCCAAACTTGGCAGTGACCTTAGGTCACTGAACTTACCTCGAGCACAAATCCAAGACATACGTGGTATAAGCACTGCCAAATTGTAATCATGTGGTAAGCTTCATTTTAGTATAATTTCACGCGTATGAGTCTAAACCGCATGTTGAAATTGTCATAGGACGAATACATCGGATGACCTTGACCTGGATTATGCTTCATGGTTTTGTTTCCATTGGGTAATTTAGGCCGCGTGCAATGAATGTTTGATGCAATTTAGACCATGGAAATTAGAAATAAACCATAAAAGCAGGAGTGTACTACTAGGTTTTGCCCACTTAAAGCATTTTATCTTGACCTAGCCTCAGGTCACTCGATGGAAGTTAATCAAATTAGAAAAGAAGTTTCTCATATGTGCATGGGAAAAATCCGGTTTCAAGAGCATGTATGTTACAAAAGTTAGAAAACTGGTCCAAAATTGGTCGTGACTCCGGCCACTGGTCCATCCTCCAATAGAGATCCGTGATATACGCGTGACTCCGGCCACTGGTCCATCCTCCAATAGAGATCCGTGATATACGCGTGACTCCGGCCACTGGTCCATCCTCCAATAGACATCCGTGATATACGCTATATAGGCACTGCCTAATTGTAGCCACGGACCAAGTGTTATTTCAATATCTTTTCATTTCATTCAGTTACCGACCCTGAAACATTTTTTGGAGGTCGTCCTCTTTGACCTCAGCTAGGTCAATGACCTTGCATTATCCTAGGTTGCAACTTCCACATCGGACGCAACAAAGTTGACGGGAAAGGTATGGACAATATTTTACAACATTAAAATAACAACATTACAACATTACAAATTGCTTGTTCACGTCATCAAAGGTATGAAGCCACATCAGAGCTAGGCATTGCTTTGCAATTTATTCAGCTACCTTTTAACAGCCAGAGTCAACAATCGAATGGTGGTTTTCCTGAATGTAATTTCCCCAGTGCTAGCATGATGCGATCCGTGTCCATATTTTTTGTCCAAATTGCTTCCACGATGCAATAATGGAAAACATGCCCAAGGTACTTCTCGGATATTGCTAATCAGATAGGCTTGATCACTTGCATAGAACTGGCACAGGAAGACCTATACGCAATGGTTGATGGTATCCACTGTATATGGTATCGCATGCACTATACACACAGTATACAGGATGTATATACAATACAATAACGTATATGTAAATTATGTATGCATATATGCACGATACAAAGTCAGCACATCAAACGCACGTGCAGCAGCTCATGGAGTTCTAAAGTTCTGTTATTCTGCACGTGGGTGTGCAAAATACCCAAGCCTGTTGTGGGAAAATATAATATCGCTAAGACATCTGGAACTATGTGTTCAAAAACAGAATCATTGCTTTTGAACACACTATTTAGGAAATATGATGTACACTATGCATCTGGCTGAACAAATGGTAGTTTGGAATGTTGAGTGGGATCGGAGAGTTGTGATATATATATATATATATATATATATATATATATATATATATATATATATATATCCTGTTCAGGTAAAGCCGCCCAGACACAACTGGTAATATTTTGCTGATTGTTGTGTGAAGTGACGAAGTGCATTGCATGCATTCAATTGTAAATCCACATCACACCAACGCAAATATTAGCATGCACACCATTGACCTGATGGCTGCTTTCGATCTAAAATATGAACAATTTCTTTCAATAGTTCGGGAGGTCGAATGCAATAAAGTGCTTCCTAGAGCACAATTGTCGGTATTCAAAAGAACCCTTCAGAAAGCAGTGTGCATTCGAATGAACCCCAGTATGCAAAGCAAATTATCCAACGTGGCTCCAAATTAGATGTAAAGTGGACTATGGGCTTAAATTGTAGCTCGTTCTGCCTACACAGCTCACCGCCCACGCCGCCATTTACTGCAGTCTAACGGATATATCTAGGCGTTTGTGGAACGTTCTGAATCTGCTTTCAAATATCCAGCGCAATAACAGAATAAACCTCTCAGCTCCCACTGTAGCATATCTCCGGCTAACAACATGGATCCGTGCAGCGCAGGCTCAATCTGGTGCCTTGTTCATAGAATTGTTGAAGCTACCTGAAGGTCTTATCTTAGTGCATTCATATGAGCCAATTACATTTGTCATCCGTCGGAAATATCCATACTGCGCTAAGGATGTTACCACTATGTTCGTTTGCATTTGGAAGTGTAGGCTGTCTGTGCAGTAGTTATTTAGGGAGATTAGTTGTAGCCAGTAGTAGCCAGTAATAGCCAGCCAGTACTAGCCAGCCAGTAGTAGCCAGCCAGTAGTAACCAGCCAGTAGCAGTCAGTCAGTAGCTGCCAGCCAATAGTAGGTGGCCAGTTGAAGCCAGTAGTAGCCAATAGTAGCCAGTAGTTGCCAGTCATAATAGCCACTAGTAGCCAGCCAGGAGTAGCCAGCAAGTAGTGGCCAGCAGTAAGCCAAGCAGTACGACTGAGCTATTCTCCATCTGATGTGTCTATACGTATGATCTGGTTGTGATGAATGTGCATCTGACAAATTATGTCTTGATATTTGCAATAACAAATATCATTGTGTGAGCAAAACTTTACCAAGCTGTTAAATGTCATCCCCTGACACAGACTTTGTGGGGCTGTGCAGCCATTCAGAACCACTGCCGATAGACATGCTACTGGCGACCGTTCGCTGACCTGGGATCTCCAGCCATACATGCTCAGAGTTGACTGCAGTTGTCTGACCAATGCGCCAGTGTTGTTATAGTACAACGAAATACCTCCGTACATGGTCAAGACATGTGTGGGCTCCAGACCCATCCCGTCATGATATATTGCATTGTAGCTGGACAATATTGCGTACCCAGGGCTTGGGCTTTCCTCAAACTTTCTGATGTATGTCACTGTCAGTTTGCAAAAGAATAACTTTACAAGGCTCACATGCCCTGAATGCAATAGCAATACATTTGATTTGATACAGTTGAAGATTTGATGGTCCATCTTCAATTAGGTATTGCCTAGAATGCACTGGCACTTACATGCTGTTCCAATTGAGCTATTTTTCTACATCATTGTTCATATTTGTGGTAGTTTACAGAAAAAAAATCGAATGAGATCCCTGTTAATATTTTCGGTTGATTCGTGAGATATGAAATTCGGTCCGAAGATTGGGTTTTATGATACCATCTGGAGGAGAGTTGCAGCCAATATCCATCACCTTTCTTTCTCATTCGCCAACATTTGCAAGACTTCCACTCACTCTTGGCCAATGCTGCGACTCGGAATTGAGCAAAAATATGTATTTGTTCACTTCGCTATTTAACTGATAGACATTTTCCTTTTACTATTTTTAAGAACCGAAATTCCTTGTTCGCTTCACCACTTTGAATGCCTGGAGTCGGTTGTCGGATTCGCTGTTTTAACTATCAGGAATTTATTGTTTCACTATTTAAATACTGTCCGACAATTACCTCTCTGACGACCGACCCAGAAAAAAAGCACTAGCACGACTGGCTACGTTTTCCCACTGGACCCGAGACAATTATGCTGGCAAGCGTAGTAGGTCTGCATGAAAGAAGATTATGCTACCGAGAAAGCCATACGATACGCAAAACTTCTGAAGTAACTTTTTGTGTGGGTCCTTATTTACCTCTGGTTGGTGTTTTTCCTATACCAACCAGCCCGTGGATGACATTTCCAATGCAGGAGTGAGGGGAGGAGGGTTCCGAAGGGAGTTCGCTGATTGTGGCGGGATATTACGAGTGATACATTAGCTGTTATTACTGTTCTTTAGCTGACTTCCCGGCCACGCCCTAGATCGGACTTTAAACAAGAAACAATTGGGAACTTTCAAAATTTGGCTGCAACCTGCATAGATAGGATACTTTGCTGCGATCATAAAGCACCAAGGAAATTCTGGTCAAATTTAAGTGTGCTTGAGCTTTTGGGTTATCAAAGCCAGCTCCGAGTCCGATGATTGATTTGTAATATGCATAAGAACAACATTGCGGAGTCGCCTTGCACTGGCAAGTCAAATAGCGTATCTTGTTGCATGGCCGATCAAGACTCGAAATCAGCACAGCTCCGGGACGAAGCCGGACCTTTTCTAAATATGGCTGACAGTGTGATGTCGGACTGGAACTGAATATGGCTGGTAGTGTGGTGTCTATGGTCGGTTGTGCGGTGTCGGACCTGAACTGAATGTGGCTGGTAGTGTGGTGTCGGACTGGAGCTGAATATAGTTGGTAGTGTGGTGTCGGACTGGAACTAAATATAGCTGGTAGTATGGTGTCGGACTGGACCTGAATATAGCTGGTAGTGTGGTGTCGGACTGGAACTGAATATGGCCGGTAGTGTGGTGTCGGCGGACTTGAATATGGCTTGTAGTGTAGTGTCGGCGGAACTGAATATGGCCGGTAGTGTGGTGTCGGGCCGGAACTGAATATGGCCGGTAGTGTAGTGTCGGGCGGAACTGAATATGGTTGTAGTGTAGTGACGGCGGAACTGAATATGGCCGGTAGTGTGGTGTCGGGCCGGAACTGAATATGGCTGATAGTGTGGTGTCTATGGCCGGTAGTGTGGTGTCGGACCGGAACTGAATATGGCTGGTAGTGTGGTGTCTATGGCCGGTAGTGTGGTGTCGGACCGGAACTGAATATGGCTGGTAGTCTGGTGTCTATGGCCGGTAGTGTGGTGTCGGGCCGGAACTGAATATGGCCGGTAGTGTGGTGTCTATGGCCGGTAGTGTGGTGTCGGGCCGGAACTGAATATGGCCGGTAGTGTGGTGTCGGGCCGGAACTGAATATGGCTGGTAGTGTGGTGTCGGGTCGTAACTGAATATGGCTGGTAGTGTGGTGTCTATGGCCGGTAGTGTGGTGTCGGACCGGAACTGAATATGGCTGGTAGTGTGGTGTCTATGGCCGGTAGTGTGGTGTCGGACCTGAACTGAATATGGCTGGCAGTGTGATATCGGACCGGAACTGAATATGGCTGGCAATGCAGTGTCGGCGGAACTGAAGGTGGCCGGTAGTGCGGTGCCGGCGGCAGCAGCTCCCGTCGACAGCTGAGGCGGCGGCCCGTCCAATGGCAGGCCGGCGCGGCCCGCTGCTCCACCCCGCACCACCGTGATTTTTCATGAGCGCTGACAGGTCGAGCGTGGCCTGATGGGATTTTGAAAGCGATCGCGGCACCAGCGAATGGAGGTCGGCACCGATAGGTGGCGATCTGCCGACTTCGCGGAGCGCATGATGTTGATGGCAAGCACCCAATCGAATTCCCCGGCTCGCCGGGCGTAGTCTCATCTGTTTACTGGTCCTGAAATCGAGATCGCGCGCGAGTTTTCAGATCGGCGGAGGCGGCGGAATGTTCAAAGGCATTTGCGGAGGCGAGGCGAAGCGAGGCATATTTGAATATTTGCTAAGCCCGGCTTTCCTTACCTCAGATTTCTACGCTGGTTTCAGTTCGGTCATATCGATTGGTCGCCACGGACACATCGCCAGAGGAGCTGAGCCGTGTGTGAGATCCCACACATGACACCCACCGACACCACACGTGTCGGGCGGTGTGTGAGAACCCACACATGACACCCACCGACACCTCACGTGTCGGACAGTGTGTGAGATCCCACACATGACACCCACCGACACCTCACGTGTCGGACAGTGTGTGAGATCCCACACATGACACCAAGCATTTCCTCACGCGTCGGGCAGTGTGTGAGAACCCACACACGACACCCAGCGACACCTCACGTGTCGGACAGTGTGTGAGATCCCACACATGACACCAAGCATTTCCTCACGTGTCGGACAGTGTGTGAGATCCCACACATGACACCCACCGACACCACACGTGTCGGACAGTGTGTGAGATCCCACACATGACACCAAGCATTTCCTCACGTGTCGGACAGTGTGTGAGATCCCACACATGACACCCACCGACACCACACGTGTCGGACAGTGTGTGAGATCCCACACATGACACCAAGCATTTCCTCACGTGTCGGACAGTGTGTGAGATCCCACACATGACACCAAGCATTTCCTCACGTGTCGGGCAGTGTGTGAGATCCCACACATGACACCAAGCATTTCCTCACGTGTCGGACAGTGTGTGAGATCCCACACATGACACCCACCGACACCACACGTGTCGGACAGTGTGTGAGATCCCACACATGACACCAAGCATTTCCTCACGTGTCGGACAGTGTGTGAGATCCCACACATGACACCCACCGACACCTCACGTGTCGGACAGTGTGTGAGAACCCACACATGACACCAAGCATTTCCTCACGTGTCGGGCAGTGTGTGAGATCCCACACATGACACCAAGCATTTCCTCACGTGTCGGACAGTGTGTGAGATCCCACACATGACACCCACCGACACCACACGTGTCGGACAGTGTGTGAGATCCCACACATGACACCAAGCATTTCCTCACGCGTCGGGCAGTGTGTGAGATCCCACACATGACACCAAGCATTTCCTCACGCGTCGGGCAGTGTGTGAGAACCCACACATGACACCCACCGACACCTCACGTGTCGGACAGTGTGTGAGGACCCACACATGACACCCACCGGCATCTCACGTGTCGGACAGTGTGTGAGGACCCACACATGACACCCACCGACACCGCACGTGTCGGACAGTGTGTGAGGACCCACACATGACACCCAGCGACACCTCACGTGTCGGGCGGTGTGTGAGAACCCACACATGACACCCACCGACACCTCACGTGTCGGACAGTGTGTGAGGACCCACACATGACACCCAGCGACACCTCACGTGTCGGGCGGTGTGTGAGAACCCACACATGACACCCACCGACACCTCACGTGTCGGACAGTGTGTGAGGACCCACACATGACACCCACCGACACCTCACGTGTCGGACAGTGTGTGAGGACCCACACATGACACCCAGCGACACCTCACGTGTCGGACAGTGTGTGAGGACCCACACATGACACCAAGCATTTCCTCACGCGTCGGGCAGTGTGTGAGATCCCACACATGACACCCACCGACACCTCACGTGTCGGACAGTGTGTGAGGACCCACACATGACACTCAGCGACACCTCACGTGTCGGGCGGTGTGTGAGGACCCACACATGACACCCACCGATACCTCACGTGTCGGACAGTGTGTGAGATCCCACACATGACACCAAGCATTTCCTCACGCGTCGGGCAGTGTGTGAGAACCCACACATGACACCCACCGACACCTCACGTGTCGGACAGTGTGTGAGGACCCACACATGACACCCAGCGACACCTCACGTGTCGGGCGGTGTGTGAGATCCCACACATGACACCAAGCATTTCCTCACGCGTCGGGCAGTGTGTGAGAACCCACACATGACACCCACCGACACCTCACGTGTCGGACAGTGTGTGAGGACCCACACATGATACCCACCAACACCTCACGTGTCGGACAGTGTGTGGGAACCCACACATGACACCTACCGACACCTCACGTGTCGGACAGTGTGTGAGATCCCACACATGACACCAAGCATTTCCTCACGCGTCGGGCAGTGTGTGAGAACCCACACATGACACCCACCGACACCTCACGTGTCGGACAGTGTGTGAGGACCCACACATGACACCCAGCGACACCTCACGTGTCGGGCGGTGTGTGAGAACCCACACATGACACCCACCGACACCTCACGTGTCGGACAGTGTGTGAGAACCCACACATGACACCCACCGACACCTCACGTGGCGGACAGTGTGTGAGGACCCACACATGACACCCACCGACACCTCACATGTCGGACAGTGTGTGAGGACCCACACATGACACCCACCGACACCTCACGTGTCGGACAGTGTGTGTGAACCCACACATGACACCCACCGACACCTCACGTGGCGGACAGTGTGTGAGGACCCACACATGACACTCAGCGACACCTCACGTGTCGGACAGTGTGTGAGAACCCACACATGACACCAAGCATTTCCTCACGTGTCGGACAGTGTGTGAGAACCCACACATGACACCCACCGACACCTCACGTGTCGGGCGGTGTGTGAGAACCCACACATGACACCCACCGACACCTCACGTGTCGGACAGTGTGTGAGGACCCACACATGACACCCACCGACACCTCACGTGTCGGACAGTGTGTGAGGACCCACACATGACACTCAGCGACACCTCACGTGTCGGACAGTGTGTGAGGACCCACACATGACACCCACCGACACCTCACGTGTCGGACAGTGTGTGAGGACCCACACATGACACTCAGCGACACCTCACGTGTCGGACAGTGTGTGAGGACCCACACATGACACCCACCGACACCTCACGTGTCGGACAGTGTGTGAGATCCCACACATGACACCAAGCATTTCCTCACGCGTCGAGCAGTGTGTGAGAACCCACACATGACACCCATCGACATCTCACGTGTCGGACAGTGTGTGAGATCCCACACATGACACCAAGCATTTCCTCACGCGTCGGGCAGTGTGTGAGATCCCACACATGACACCAAGCATTTCCTCACGCGTCGGGCAGTGTGTGAGAACCCACACATGACACCCACCGACACCTCACGTGGCGGACAGTGTGTGAGGACCCACACATGACACCCACCGACACCTCACGTGGCGGACAGTGTGTGAGGACCCACACATGACACCCAGTGACACCTCACGTGTCGGACAGTGTGTGAGGACCCACACATGACACCCACCGACACCTCACGTGTCGGACAGTGTGTGAGGACCCACACATGACACTCAGCGACACCTCACGTGTCGGACAGTGTGTGAGAACCCACACATGACACCAAGCATTTCCTCACGTGTCGGACAGTGTGTAAGAACCCACACATGACACCCACCGACACCTCACGTGTCGGGCGGTGTGTGAGAACCCACACATGACACCCACCGACACCTCACGTGTCGGGCGGTGTGTGAGAACCCACACATGACACCCACCGACACCTCACGTGTCGGACAGTGTGTGAGATCCCACACATGACACCAAGCATTTCCTCACGCGTCGGGCAGTGTGTGAGAACCCACACACGACACCCAGCGACACCTCACGTGTCGGGCGGTGTGTGACGGTGCAGCCGGTTTGCGCATCCGGTGTGGCGGCGCGACTGTGGTGACTGACGATCGCGTGACACCCAGGTGACGCCGTGACGGGTGACGCTGGCGCCGACATCACATGTTGCGCCGACCACGAGGCAGGCTCGGCGGCGCCTCTTTGTCGTTGTGAGCTGGCGCCACATGCCACTCTATCGCTGACCAATGACACACCGTTTTCACCCAAATAGTTGCACCAGTGGATTTATTTGCTGTGTCTGGCTATCTGTGCCCCTGGGGATTGCCTGAGCACGTCTCGAGAATGCGGTGTGTGAGAATGACCAGCTGCATCGTGCTTCGTCGGTTCCATGCCATCTTGCCTATCCCATTGCCTATGCCATGAGAAGGCTATGTCATTGGCCGACATTGGCGATACTTGCTGCTACAACTCTATATTCATGTTTTCTGAAGGTAAGCTTTGAACGTCATCCAATTGCACTATGCGTTCTGATGAGGCCAATAATTAATTAAATATGCGGACGCTGAAGCCAAGTGTCAACAAGCACGACTACATAA
The DNA here is from genome assembly GCA_034440615.1 of Ashinkailepas kermadecensis. Lineage (NCBI taxonomy): Eukaryota > Metazoa > Arthropoda > Thecostraca > Neolepadidae > Ashinkailepas > Ashinkailepas kermadecensis. The sequence goes on along the minus strand of JAOTOM010005169.1, from coordinate 1,029,060 downwards.
GCATGTTATCCTGGTTGCAAATAATCTGGATATTCGGTGACGAATACGACTTAAATAAATACCAACCAAAATATGCAGCCATGTTAAGCATGCTGGAATAGGGACGAGGAATCGTTCGACCGCTGCATATCTTTATAGCAATATTTTGTTCAGGAAAGAAATTATAATTTAAATCGATAGCCCCGGGTCGGATGGTAATTTGAAGGCTGCGTACTGGATAGGATGTTACGTTGAAGGTTCACCGCACTGGCGTCACGTCGCGTCACGTCGCGTCACGGCGGCTGGAGGCCACTGGAAGCAGTCCCTGGCTGGGAGATATACGCGCTACTTGCCCAAGCCAGCAAGTATTTTTGTTTATGTTGTAGTTATTGTCGGGGAAACGAATTATGCATAAATTGATTCCAAACCCAAACACGAATATGGAATTTTCATTACATTAGGGTGTATCGTTGAAGGACTTTTTATTGATGAAGCATTGACGAAATTGTAACGGAGCATGCTCGAAAACCCCGGAAAACATCCATCAAATGGAAATTAACTCAGGACTACTTGATGCCCCGGGCCCATTTATAGGTCGGAAGCGCTACCATCTATTGGCAAAATTTGACAGAAATCGTCTAAATCGAAAACTATACGTTGAACCAGCACATCCCGCACAGTTTTCGTATCAGCGAAACACCCTTTACCTTTTGTGATATTAGGAGTGCAATCGGCTGGTTAGTTACAAAATATAGCCGATACCGTTCAATGTGAACTAACATCGGGGTGTCGGGTGTCGGAGCTAACATCGGGGTGCTTCCCACACTTTTCAGCAGATTTTCCATAACTACGAAAAAATACGGCGCGCGACAGCTCGCTCAAAGTTGGCATACCTGATGTTGCATCAGTTGTGCGTCTCCCGAGGAAGGAAATTAACCCATGTCATGTCAGGTCACCGAACTATGACATCATCATTGGAGCCATGCAGAGCCATGCTTACGCAAAAGCGTGTATTGGCAGTTGTAGGGCAGTAAACGTGCATCAAAGATAATGTTTTAATATACAATGAACAGAATCAGACAATCCCGACGTCTCGAGGTCATTTTCGGAAGGATTAATAACTTTTCTCAGGTCAAATAAGGTTGGTTACCTCTGACGACTTTTTTTTACCTTAAACCACTCCCGATTCAAATGTTTCAAAACGAAACATGATTCAGACAATCATTCGAACTTCATTTCGTTATAATACTGTAGTTCGAAGTTGCAAAGCTTACCTGAAAGCAAAACACCACAATGCACCGCATGCCATCGACCACCTACAATACAAATGTACTCATACATTGTATGCAAATGTACTCATACACCAAGTACACCAACAAGAGACAACATATCATAAACTACTGCACCACAAACAACATCCCACTAAGCATCACCATTCTCAACAGGAAACATCCCACATTACACGAACATATCTTCCACTTTCTTTCAACAACACACATCATTCATGACCTGAGACATAAAAAAGAAAGAAAAACGTTCGAGAAAAATGATAAAGATACGCTAAAAAGAAAACCAAACACGAATAAAGAGATTCGGAAAAGCAAAACTAAACATACGATACGTCAAAAAGAAAATATACATACAAGACTTGCTCAAGAAGAAAACGAATAAAAATATAATGCATAAAAGAAGCAAACAAAAAATACAACGTTCCAAAATGTGTCTGCCCTGTTTTTGTGAAATGTTTAAATACCCTGTTTTTTATATGTTAAAGGTAAATGTGGCGATGACCCGTTTCCAACCCACCCTCTACACCCTGTATTCCAAACCGGCGCTGTCCGGACTGGCAACTCTTTGGTACTTCTTCATCTGTCAACATGTCAACAACTCTACAACTCAAGACCAGCAACTCATCTCAGCTCTGTTCATTTCTTCTCGTCTATGTTCAAGACACCATTCAACTACGTTTCTCGTCGACTCTCTTCAAGTCAACTATACTATTCCTTTCTCGTCTACTATCCTTAACTCAATACTCCTTGCTCAACAGTGTTCTACCGCTAAGCCTCACAAGGCCACACACTCAACAAAATACACAGCAACAGCTGACATAACCAACACCGTGCAGGCTGGCCAAGCACAACACACACACACACGCATACAAGTATTCATGAGTTAATTCTCGCCTGATAGGTGTTTTCTGGGGTTTTCGAGCATGCTCCATGATAATGTCGCTCATGCTAAGCATTCTGTGGTTGACGATACACTCTAATATTCATGCGGCAAACGTTTGGCCGGAAAATGCCCCAGCTAATAGGTGTTCCGTCTTCTAACAGACAAATATCTGGCTAACAAAAGCCGCTGTGTATGTGGTCTTTGCTTCCTCATCACGGTGCTGTATGCTACGGCGCTATTTCTCGCTTAACTCTTATCTCCATGGAACATGCATGGTTGTTTGAAATGTCTTTCGTTCAACGTTATGCAAGAATACGATTACAGTATCGGGACAGCTACCTTACATAATTTTTTCACCACCATCACTCCACCAGTGGTGGAACGTTTTGACTGGAGTTCCCAGTTCCCAGAAGAACTTCCCAGTTCTTCACTGAGGCTCGATATCTGCAAGGCCCCCGGTGTTCTATTGCGTTATTGTCGTTCAGTCTTTGGACGGACAGTTATTGCCTATCCGGCAGGTGTAGGCGGCATTGATTTGCTCTGGAAAGCATGCAGGCATCACAGACAGTTGCCATGACAACTGGCCGCGGACCAGGTCAATACTTGAACCCAGGTATTACTCTACGGTTTGCTGCCGGCAATGTTCTCGGCCGGCATTGATGGAAGTAAATATACCGGAATCGGGCGTGTGCGGATGCATCCAGTCGATGGATTACGTAGCTGCTGCACGTTTATATTGCAGGCAATCTCGGAGATAATTTGATGAAAAAGAGAAGTTGCAACACCGCACATAATGCACCAGGAACTATCCGTAGACGTACACACACGCACCCCTCCCCCGACACACACACACGCACACCCACACACTTTTTCGTCCCAGGTGCTCGTCACGAACAAGTTCCGACTCTCTTTTAGCACGTGGTGAATTGGGTTCGCATAAGCTGTCCATAAGACGTGATGTGACCGGAAAATTTCCTGCCGATATCGAATACTTCACGGTGTTTGATGTTGGGGTTCTGGCAATCGCAGTCCGACGGATACGGCGGCGTGATGGAGATGTATCGCGACAGTGATGAAAGATGCAATCACCACGACTAGAATTATCTGACATTGATGATGTCATCACTCAGTGGGAGTCCTATTAAAATGGAACACCAGATCAGAACTAGTCCCATTAGAGTGGACCGCCACCACGTGCAACTGACTCCCGTATGCAAGATTCACGTACAACTTGTCTGGACGAGACTAAGGCGAACACCTCAACTCGGCAGCCGCCTCACGCGCTCCAATATTTGATTTGCACCTCTACCGCGAACCATAACTGCGCAAGCTGTAATAGGGTGAGATTGGTAGAAGAAAATTACACCTGTGCAATTTGCGCCTTTACGGAATTCATGTACACGACGATGTAATGTGTGTTGCATGCTGTGTTTTGCTGTCCTTGGCATATATTCCTGAGCGAAGAGAAAGGACCCAAAAATATGATGACGACTATTACCCTATAACCATCACATGGGTGCAGGCGATACAATCTGACCTCTTCTTCATAAATACTAACAGTAAACACCACCGGGTCGATCTGGAAATGCGCCCATGATATCGCCTATTCGAAACAAATAGTGCATGTTAAACGGCACGTTATCTTGTCCGTTATCTTGGCCATCCTATGGCCGTGATTGCTATTCGAGCCCTACTTTTCCTGGGCTTAGCCGATGACGGCCACGGTGGCCCCTCCTGCTGCCCCTCACCAGTGGTGACCACGGTAGCCCCTCCTGCTGCCCCTCTCCAGTGGTGACCACGATGCCCCCTCCTGCTGCCCCTCTCCATTGGTGACCACGGTGGCCCCTCCTACTGCCCCTCACCAGTGGTGACCACGGTAGTCCCTCCTGCTGCCCCTCTCCATTACTGACCACGGTGGCCCCTCCCGCTGCCCCTCTCCAGTGGCGGCCACGGTGGCCCCTCCTACTGCCCCTCACCAATGGTGACCACGGTGGCCCCTCCCGCTGCCCTCTCCAGTGGTGACCACGGTGGACCCTCCTGCTGCTCCCCACCAGTGGTGACCACGGTGGGCCCTCCTGCTGCCCCTCTCCAGTGGTGACCACAGTGGCTCCTCCTGCCGCTCTTCTCCATTGGTGACCACGGTAGCTCCTCCTGCTGCCCCTCTCCATTGGTGACCACGGTGGCCCCTCCTACTGTCCCTCACCAGTGGTGACCACGGTGGCCCCTCCTGCTGTTCCCCACCAGTGGCGGCCACGGTGGCCCCTCCCGCTGCCCCTCTCCAGTGGCGGCCACGGTGGTCAGCGAGACACACCGCCAATCAGGCCTGACATTGCAATTCATCCTATCTTCCCCTGGGCACCATCATCAGTGGAGAAAGATCGTCTGACCTTTGCCGGATCGGTCTGGGCACTGACGTTGAAGCACGGGGCAGGCGGGAGAGGGTGCAACGGTCACCACGGCACCCCTGGGTACCCCTGGGCTGCCAGAAAACACATGGGACCTTGCATGGGTAACGTGTGTGCCCTTCAGTAAAAGGCAATTCCAGCAGATTACTTCTAGGAACGTGCTGTTTTGAGACGCGTCATGAAAGTGGTAACGAGTTCTACTATATATATATATATATATATATAAATATATAATTTTATTTTAATTTTATAATATATATATATATATATATATATATATATATATATATATATATATATATATATATATAATATATATATATATATATATATATAAAAATATATATATATATATATACATATATATATATATATATATATATATATATATATATATATATATATATATATATATATATATATATATATATATATATATATATATATATTTATATATATATAGCGGACCCAGAGGTGAAGTGTATTCAGAAAGCTCGAGCTCACCGATGATGAGAAAATGATACTCGGCATGTGGTCCCACTTCCTTAAAAGATAGAGCAAATCATTTTTAAATAGGATGTTAATGCCATGATCTTCCTGCATTCTGCACTCAGAAAATGGTAGCTGGCCATCTATGGAGCTCTCCAGGCTGTTGTTTTATCGATGCCGGTTTCCCAATATCAAATAGTGCATTGAAACGATTGAAAATTGGATGTATTAATTGCATGCATCCACACCCACGAGTTGAAAGTAGTGCCATTCGTGGTTCGTGGTAGACAAATGGTGTAAAAAACAACTGGTTGGTGTGGGTGGTAAATTAGTACTTGGAAGGTCTAGACAGAAATGCTGAGCTGCTTTAGGTATAGTAACCCCCGCCCGCCGGCTGATGCATGCGTTTGTGGCCCGGTATTTCCCCGTAGGTCACGTGCGGTTGACCCCGGCTGATATATGTGTGTTTGTGGCTCGGCATTACCCCGTAGGTCATGCGCTGCTAACCCCGGCCGATATATGTGTGTTTGTGTATCAGTATTGGCCGTTAGATCACGTGCTGCTGAGCCCGACTGATATATGTGTGTCTGTGGCTCAGTATTGCCCCTTAGGTCACGTACTGTTGACCCCGGCTGATATATGTGTATTTGTGTATCGGTATTGCCCCTTAGGGTACGTGTTGCTGGGGCCGGCCGATATATGTGTGTTTGTGTATCAGTATTGCCCCTTGGGTCACGTGCTGCTCAGCCCGACTGATATATGTGTGTTTGTGTATTAGTATTGCCCCTTAGGTCACGTGCTGCTGACCTCGGCTGATATATGTGTATTTGTGTATCGGTATTGCCCCTTAGATCACGTGCTGCTGGGCCCGACTGATATATTTGTTTGTGTATCAGTATTGCCCCTTGGGTCACGTGCCGCTGAGCCCAGCTGATATATGTGTGTTTGTGTATCAGTATTGCCCCTTAGATCACGTGCTGCTGGGCCCGACTGATATATTTGTTTGTGTATCAGTATTGCCCCTTGGGTCACGTGCCGCTGAGCCCAGCTGATATATGTGTGTTTGTGTATCAGTATTGCCCCTTAGGTCACGTGTTGCTGGGCCCGACTTATATATGTGTGTTTGTGTATCGGTATTGCCCCTTGGGTCACGTGCTGCTGAGCCCGACTGATATATGTGTATTTGTGTTTCGGTATTGCCCCTTAGGTCACGTGCTGCTGAGCCCGGTTGATATATGTGTGTCTGTGGCGTGGTGCCAACGCAGTGGCCACGTGCTGGTCAAAGGCTGGTGATCCCTGCTGATATATGTGTCTGCGACGCGGTGCCCCTCCCCCCCTCCCTGAGGCAGAGCGTAGCTGGCAGTCCACGCTGACGGCATGCAAATGACTTGCTTGGGCTGTGTGGTGGTGCTTAGTTTGCATGCCAGCTCCTTCATTTCTCCAGGGCAGGTCAGCCATTATAAATGGTCCCGCCGTAGCAGAGTGGTTTTTCTTGATGCTTCAGTGCGGCCACATGTTTGGATAGAACCACAGAGAGGAATGCGGACTACTTCGAAAGCTCCACAAAATATAATAAGAAATTATATTCAAAGTGAAAGCCGATGGCGGAATTTATTTGAAGTGAATGCAATGTTACATGGACATTTTATATTTTAAAATTACGCGATAGCATCTATCCGACATCTGCATCATTTAAAGGGATACCTTCTTCGTTGAAGTTGGGGTATTGTAGGAATTCCAGGTCCCGTGAAGCAACTCAAGCTTATTTGAGGAAAATGCCAGGCAGTGACCATGCAAATTCATATTCAGTACCTCAGGACGTTCGTTTTATGCGTTATTTTCCCCTACCTGCTATCGCAGTTGCTGAACTTCGTCTCTTCCGCGTCCGCATGAAGTCGTATATTTAACATTGTCTACGTATGCAAAGCAGAGGTTGCCACAGGCCGAAGAGTTTCCAGCCCAGCCCGTCCCATGTCCGTTGGATTGCTGCACGCGCCCAACCCGAGCCCACTCGCTGCTGGCGAAGGAGCGGCCCATACCCAGTACAGCCCGTTCACTTGCGAACTGAGCCCAGCCCATGCCTGTTTGGTATGGACAACCTATATAAAACCTCCGAAGTCTGATAATGCTTGTCGTCTGGAGAGAGTTTCAGTCCTGTTTTTATAGTAACTGAAAAATGATCGATCACTCGGGACATCAGGCATGACACTGTAAGGTACGTGATTCGGGGCTCAGAGTTCTCAAAAGAGTGTGCTACGCGCGACCGGTCCTGGACTGTCCGTCGTATGCTTTCCATTGTTAAATATCCCACCCCCGAATTGGGCCGTGGGCGGCGTCATGCTGTTCGCTGTTCCGTTCGCTGTTCCGATCTTCTGTCCTCGACAGTCGGCACTCGATACCCCTGGTCGCGGCCTGGCCCGGCCAGGTCCAGGGCCACGACTAATGAGGCCAGGGCCCGCCCATTGCACACGGAATCTTGAATTCCAGGGCCCAGATCCAAGCCCAGCCCGGGCTCAGCCCACGAGCCCATGGACGGGCACGGCCCGTGGCGAACACTGATGCAAAGAACGGAATCGGTATGCATTGCGCCTATCCGTCCAATTATCGGTGTAAATGGTAAATATTGGCACGCACTCGAATCGGCCATCCGCTATGAAAACCATTGCCAATTCAGCCGCCGTTGCGATGGCACGGTTGGCGTTCAGCCATTCCAACTATTCCTGTGTCTGGTACTCTGCGATACAGTACGAATTATCGCCAATCAAATGGAAAAGCACAGCTTCGGGGGCGTGAGTCTCTCCCTTTGTTCGGAGAACGGTGTCGCTGATTGGACTGCAAACTGCGCACCATCGGGAAAGCACAACTGCAGCTCCGCAATGTTTTGTTCAGTTCAAGGCGCCCCTCCGGGAGAAATTGGTAGCCATGGGGGAGGTCTGAGTACACTCCCGCGAATTTGCTCCATCAGCTGCACTTCTCTGAGGAAATGATGCTCCTTGCATGGATGCCACTCCCCCTCCCTAGATCAAAATATATGCATCCGTAAATAATTGGTAAGAAATGGCGGCGTGTGATTCTAAGCTAAATGGATGAAGTTCCGTACAATGCACGTCACAATCTCACCAGCAGGGTAATGCCAATCATTATTTTCGCTAAGAGGATACGGAGGAGGTTCAAGTTTTTTTCGGCCACTTCCTATGCTAAAAAGAAACAGTATACTCTGACGCTGAGGTCGAAGTGTATTAGAAGGTGGGAAGATCTGATTCAATCGTTGTTCTTTGCAAACATATCAAGTGTTAATGATTTCGGAGATGACAAAGTAAGCGTACGTTCATTTGTGAGTGCAATAATCAAGGAAGGTAAGACAACATTTTACAACAGTAAGACAACATTTTGGAATGTTGGTTCCATTCTCCTTAGTCAGATATGTCGTTGCTGGGACGATAACAAGAACTTCGCTGACCTGCCACTTTTCCTGTTGCAACGTCTCTAGAAACGCTTGCGTTATTCAAATAGGCTTCCTTGTGCCAATGAAGATATCAAAACATGAACTGCACAAATAACCCTTAGCTGATGTCCTTAATATATGATTGGATAGCATATAGAGATACAACTTAGTCAGATATGATGTTGTCCTTAGTCAGATATGTTGTTGCTGGGACGATAACAAGAACTTCGCTGACCTGCCAGTTTTTCCTGTTACAACGTCTCTAGAAACGCTTGCGTTATTCAAATAGGCTTTCTTGTGCCAATGAAGATATCAAAACATGAACTGCACAAATAACCCTTAGCTGATGTCCTTAATATATGATTGGATAGCATATAGAGATACAACCGTAGTTGTGCTGAATCTCAATGATATAAATGCAGCAAATTATTAACTGTTATTTTGTGGATCATTGCCTTTGTTGCTTGAAACGTCAGCAATGTTATTGCAAGCGAAGGCGAGTGCCATCGTATCTGGATGTTTAACCCTGCCAACTGCGGTCGCAGCGGAAGCAGAGGGCCGGGCGTAGTGCGACCTACATACATAGATACGTGCATAGATACGTGATTTGACATTGAGCTGCATTTTAAGCCTGCTGTCTGACATTTTGAACGTCTCCGTATAGATTGAGGACTTCAGTGTACGTTGGTATTAGGTAATTTGCTGCATTGAGCTATCTTACACGAGAGGTGGTACCTGGCAGTGGGGTGCAGTCAACGAAGTCAACAAACCATATGGGTGTACTCAAACATCGCCAAGCTAATTCTGATCACACGGTGTTCGGAAAGTAAATGTTGGTCTTCATTACAAGTTTGAAAACACGCAGTCTGATATTCCAGGAAATTTTTCAGGCAGGTTAGCGAGAAAAAACGTATGTGCCTACCTATGTACGAGTTTGGTGTGAGGGTACGCAGCAGACTAGCCTCGCAAAGTCGAGCTTTGCACATCCGCTTATTCCGAAAAGGAAGGATAAGCGGCCATTTTACACGCTTTTAGTTCGTGGAATTTGATTCCAATATGGTTTCTCCATCCGTGTCAGCATTTTGTAGATTTAACATGGCACCATTTTGCGTTACTGCTCTCTCCTCGTTCCAAAGCTCGGAGGCCTCTTAGTTTATGCATGCATTTCGCCATACATTTCATAAAACCTTTGTCCCTGGACAGTGGCAAGGCCGGAGATCTCTCAGCAAACTTGGAGGTGGGGTTCAGGTCCTTATTTTCAGGACATATTTTCAGACTGAACCAGCAAAAATGACAAACTAACATTAATGAGGCACCAACCTAGGGGATCCGAACCCCCGACCCATCCTGGATCTCCAGCCATGGTCAGTGGCATCGGTTATATCATAAGTATATATACTTATAATTATATACTTATATATATATAATATATATATACATATATATATATATATATATATATATATATATATATATATATATATATATATATATATATATATATATAATATACATAATATATAAGTATATGCTCATACTTATATAATTATAATAAGTATATAAGTATATAAATTATAAGTAGCATTCGTTGGTAAGCATGTCGTTTAATATGCTTTTGAGATGGATCACCCCTCAATATTGTTTGGTCTCCAATATCTCCAAAATTAAACATGAAACCCTACGGGGTACCCCATCATTGCGTGCCTCACAGATAGCACGTGCGTCATTAGGTTGCCCCCGCAATCGATTTCCAGGGAGTTGATCGCAACTGCATGTTGATGCCTTCTCGGAACTATCGCGGCCTACTGTTCACACCCATCGGACTTCGCCTGCGGTAAACGCCATCAACAAACAGATAAATAGCTTCTCCCAACCCCACAATCGATATCTTCGATGGCGATTCGAAGCATGCCGCTAAAAACTCTCCTCCCGAAGTGTATCAAATAAACGTGCCAAACGGAACCCACACGCATGTTCTGCTCGTCGATTATTCATATTTTACAGCACAAAATTCAATGACTGGTGGTTCTGAAACAAAAGTGCCTTACTTCGGGATATTTTATCCCAACATACGAAACCCAGCTCCCTCGTTTTGACTTTGTAGATTCGCGGGTGTGATCGTTTGTGGAACAAAAATCTACGAATATACGACAGATGTGTCGTACATTCGTACTTCCGTAGTTTTAGTGTCGTGAAATAGGGCCCTGCTCTGTAAATTTGTCCTCTTGACAGTTTTATCACACTATGTGCCCCGGTGTTCTCGACCTTTACCTCAAAGGAAACATCTCGTATTGGCGCTTCCCGTGCGTATACAGCCATCCATGCATTTCCCATCGCAGACTTTTGGAGGCTAGCTCGGTTTCCCCAGCCAGCAATGCGTCAGCATTGTAACCTGAGAACTCTGAGTTCCAGCATAAAGTGCGCAGAAAATGCTCTATTGATGCATTGAGAGATGGTAGATGTCATGGCATGGTAGATGTCAAACATATCTCGGTACGTCGTAGTTCCGTGGTCAGTCGAGCACATTTGAAGAGCTCGGCTATGTGAATACTAAACGCCACGTTCCCATGACTCACAAGTGTGAGGCTACATCGCACGGCACCACATGTTAGACTCTTTTCATCGCTCGCTTAGCTGCCTTAGTAATGTCTTATGCTGGTCAAGTAGTCCATTTTGCAGTGGTCAGGATGGTATGACCTGAAGAAAGTTAACAAAGGTAGATAACTAATGTACCGAATGCATGCTCACTTTCAGACTGCATTTCAGGCATGAGGCTGCGTTGATATCAATCAATCAATCAATCCTTGTATTGGTACCAAGAGACACTCAGTATCAAATGTCAAAAACGCTAAAAAAAGGGGTGGGACAGGAGGCTACTAAAACATTAAAAACACATGCATACAATACTCAAACATTCCCACGTACAGCTCTTTTCAGCGCCTCCTTCAGCTTAAGCTTAAAAGCCAGTCGCATATTCTCGGCCCTAACTTCCTCGGGGAGACTGTTCCAAAGAACTGCAGCACGGTACATGAAAGAGCGTTGCGCAAAAGAAGTTTTCAGGCGTGAGCGCTCTACTGAAAACGGTGTTGATCGCGTAGATCGAGAGCTGACATCACTTCTCAATGTCACAAGATCACGCAGGGTTTCAGGTGCTCCCGAGTGATGCACTGCAAGATGAACCAGTGAGCAATCCCTAATGTCGACAAAGCGTTGTAAGCTAGGCCAGCCTAACCGCTCAATAACATGCGATATATGACCATAGCGAGAGGTCCTAGTTATGATCCTAGCCGCCCTCATTATGACTTTTTGGATTCGCACGCGCTCGGTGTCACATGCAGCAGACCAGATTGAGCAACAGTACATTACATGGGGAAAACCAGTGCAAGCACTAACTTCGACAGCGTTTCTTCAGTAAGAGAACGTACATGCTTGGCTAGAGGAAAGATGATGCGGTTACATTTCTTAGCAATATCGCCAATTTGTTCACTCCATGTTAACGATTCGTCCATGGTCACACCCAGGTTTTTGATAGATGAGACACGTGAAATATCCGATCCAAGAACAGAGAGGCTGATGCTAGGCAGCCGCGCGATCATCTGGCGAGAACCAAAAATCACAAATTGCGTTTTAGATGGGTTGAGCTTGAGAAGATTTACACGGTACCACGAGCACATAGTTTCCAGGCACGATTCGAGACGGCGTTTGGCATACATTATGTCCTCCAATTTCGATGACAACATCGCCTGTGTGTCGTCAGCGTAAGCAACGACTTTAAAGACATCACCTATGTGTGAGAGAAGATCATTTGTGTACAACAAAAACAGAATTGGACCACACAAACTTCCTTGTGGAACACCACAGGATACGTTGCATACAAGTCTTCCGGGCCGAACTACCTGTCTGACCATAGCGACCATATCAGAGCCCCTGATAATGTCAGGGGCTCTGAGCAGCTCTTGTTTTAAGTACTGAAATGTTGAGCTATTTGTTCCCGAATTGTTTCCGGGTGATGTAATCACGCATGCCGTTGCCTTTATTGTCGTAAATTTCATTAGTATCACATCGAATCGTCACCACCAATCTGTGAATGGACAAGGGTCATGTTTGGTATTTCTAGCAAACCATATTCACATGCAGCTCGATGGTGTGATAAATGTAGGTGCATGGGAGTAATGGGCACCATGAGGTTTCATACCGCTCTTTTTTCACCTCCCCACCGCCCTCCTGGTCACGACCACCAAGCGGTTATCCTTGTTCAGCCAACAGGTTATGTTTCGCAAACATGACGAGTTGTATATACCCCACTATTCTGATGAATTTTCGCCATGCGGCTCAGCTTTGATGCGGCACATGGTTGTCTATTGGGGTTCAAGTCGTTTGCATTTTGAGACAAGCATAACTAGCAGATAGACTGCACCGCAGAACACCAAAACATTGGTAGGCTGCACCGTCTTACTCGACTGGGGCATAGACTGTGCCGTCATATTCGGCTGGGGCGTAGACTGTGCCGCCATTCTCGGTAGGAGATCATACGTGTATAGTTTGTATACGTCTTGCTTCATTACCTCTTGCTACTATGTCTGCATACGTCTTGCTACATTACGTCTTGCTACTACGTCTGCATACGTCTTGCTACATTACGTCTTGCTACTACGTCTGCATACGTGTTGCTTCATTACGTCTTGCTACTACGTCTGCATACGTCTTGCTTCATTACGTCTTGCTACTACGTCTGCATACGTCTTGCTACATTACGTATTGCTACCTCGGCTACATACGTTTTGTCGCATTACGTCTTGTTTTTACGTCTACATGCGTCTTGCTACATTATGTGTTGCTTTTTCGTCTACATACGTCTTGCTACATCATATCTTGCTACTATGTCTACATACTTCTTGCTACAATAGTTTAATTTCGCGATAATTTTTATTGATTTTCCCATTAAATAAATGCATGCACATTGCCATCAAGAACTGTCGCAAACCTGCTAATGTGGTAGATATCCGATTCTCATATTATTGGAGTGGAGGCAGGGAGAGGTCGAATGGTTACCACAGAACTCGGAAATTATGGGTGCTAGTTATTTGAATTGGCCGAGAATTTGGGTACTCAGGAAAGTCAGATCTAATTTTATAGAAGTTAGATTGCCAGGGCCTGACATTTCAAGGAACTTCCATTTGGTGTAAGCTTGCCTGATGTAGGATGATTTCAACCGTCGCATATGTATTATATCTCCAGGAAGTTTAAGCTCGACATTGATGAAGTCACGGCAGCGGCAATGTAAAAACCTTTTCTGTGCTCGGTGTTGAGTTGTTTGGTGAGGATAACCTGAAATTTTCTGTCAGATACCTGGAGTATGGTGGAACATTTTATCCCAAAAAATATTTTTAAAATCAACGAGTCCATTCATTTCTGCACACAAAGATCAAATCTTCTACCACGTACATTTCATCACACAGTAGCAGAAGATCTACTTTGTTCGCTATTCCTCCTTTGAATCCGCGTGTGGCACACCTAGTCACAAATGCTGCAAAGAAAGACTATTGGTATGCCAACTAAATTCGTCATGACTAGAGGTGGCAAATACCCAAAAAAAATTGGGACCGAAGACCGGGACCGACCGGTCTGATGAGACCAAGCCTGGTTGAGGTCCGGTCAAACAAACTGAAGCCCGGTCAAAAGACCATTTTGAAACACATCATTTTTTGCACATAAAGTAGCATCATTGCTTCTTTGGCTTAATTAAGGTCATATTGGCAGTTCATATCACCTTGGAAAGCCACATTCACCTCCAGAACGTGGATTGAAAATAAACCTCTGATGAAGCCTCCCTTTTCAATTGAAAATTATTGATGGCAACAGCATGATGGTTGCAAAACAATTCTTAAAACACACAAGTTGATACCCATTACTTACCGTCATTAATCAAAGAAGCAGTACAATTAAGATCAGGTGCATAGATGCCAAGCTTTGAGTAATTCAGTATTCGATCATCCATAAAATGTTCCAACATGTATTTAATGAGCCCACCATACCACTGCTAGATTCTCATATCGAAACTGAAATATTCTTCAGCTTTCCAACATCATGTTATTCTACTCTAAAAGCACTGCACCTACAACTTAAAGGGGACTACTTATTACCTGCCTGTTTTAGCTACATATGTCATCAAATACCTTGTTTTGTGTTTTCTGTGTATTCTACTATAACGCATAATTTGCCTTTTTGCAGGCAGATGCCTACTTGAGAAATGTTCATGCATTTATGTATTTTACTATTTACAAAATACAGAGCACACATGATGGAGATACATAAGAAATTGATGCTTCTTAGAATAGCCATAGAGGTCCACAAAATAGTATAGATACAAATACACATGTAGTGCATTTAGCATACGATAAATTACAACCAGTAACTAAATGGTCTGCCGTATCACTGCTTCCTGCATCGCGTTTATCCTCAGACTGCACTCTGATTCTGAGGCTTATTTGAATTTCGTTGCAACTATGAACTGCCTGGCAAAAGCAATACATCTTGTAATCATTAATGATTACAATTCGCAGCGATAAAGGCGAAAAAAAAACACCAGGTAGGTAACTACTACTTCCCTCCCCCCCCCCCCCAACCTACGCTGGAAATGCTTGCCGATCATTAAGCAAAGATGGCTCAAAAGAAGGTTGCTTACGAACAGCTATAAGAATGCAACCATCGACTGGTGACGTATTACAATTATACAATAATATACCGTGAATCTCACGGACAGTTTTACTACGGGACGTGGTTGATCGTAGATAAATTGAAATCATTTAGATATTATTTGAGTTAATCCATATTTTTTTAAGCATCAAGGTGACAAGCTGCATTCATTTTGTGGAATTACCTTTCCTGTCCATTTATCTCATGACGTCACATACTGATCAACATCACAAATAAATATCGACGCTTTGGAGGTAGGTTGTGATTATTTAGGCATTAATGGCGCATTAATAACGTCCTGAAAGGAATTGTGGCGGGGAAAACCAATTCAAAATGGCTGAGCGTCATAATGTCTAGCAAGCAAGAAGTGGTTTATGAATGAATGGTCGACCTGAACATGAATAGTTTTCAATCATTGAAGCCTATTTTGGTAAAACATTTTCTGAGTGATGTGTTTTAAATACAGTTACCTCAATGACATTAGACAGATACGCTTACATTAAATCATTTTACATAGCTTTTCCCATTGCTTTATCTTAATAACATGCTTTGTTTTAAATTAAATGGACTAAAAAGAAGAAACGTTCGAAGATTACATTTACTTTTCCAGAACAACGTTTTTAACCAAACCTTAAATGGTGGAGATAGTAATTAAGGGAGGTAATTATGTTGTTTGGGCTTTGGTTCTCATTGCTCTATCCGATGTATGATGCTGTTCCAAGGTTGGTTTTCATGTGAATGCGTTCAGTGATAACTCAGTACTGGATTTTCTGTGTGCGGTCCTTTACAGTTAACACCAAATTTTCTTAACATCAAAGAGTGTAGTATGAAGACGAAAACTGCGCAACAACTGGCTATACGGCAGGAAGTCTGACCATGAAATATGGATGGTGGATCTAGTGTGAAGTTTGAAGATTGAATGATATTGAGTTTTTAATTGTTGATCTAGTAGTATAATTATGTTTAATATAACGAAGAATGGCTCTTAGATGCTCCTGGGTTTTAGACATTGTGTGTAATAAAATATATATACACGACCTTCAATATACCAGGAGGTGCTGAGTTGACATCAAAAGTAACGATAAGGGTTGTACTCTATTGCTCAACGTATACTTTATTGCCCGTTGAGCAATAAAGTACAACCCTTATCGTTACTTTTGATGTCAACTCAGCACCTCCTGGTATATTGAAGGTCGTGTATATATATTTTATTACACACAAAGTATAATTATGAACATCTTGGATGGGGTGCGCAACATGTCACAGATTGGTCGAAGATGAATGAATCAAGCCTGGAGCATGGTGGAAATTTTGCTGTCTTTGGATTAGGAAGGTAAGTATTAAGCTATGCATTTTAAAAGATGCATATTTTTGGAAGTTTGGTGTAAGCCTGCTAAGAGAAAAGCAATACATCTGTAGAGAATGCTTGTTTTCCCTTTCGTTGTCATTAACAAATTCAAAGAAAACGATGTACATTGTTTATATAACCATGTACAAGAAGCAATGATACTGGTGCATAAGCTAAATACGATGTTCTACAATGCTAGTCTGATGCCATATAAGTAGTATTTGCACTTTAGCCTGGTCCCAGTCTAATTCTAGTTCAATATTTGGTGAGATCAACTGGCATTGTTTTGGCTTTATTTCAGTTGCAAGTCTTACTTTTAAAAGCTGCATATCATGAGCAGGTTTGAGCTATCAGCTACTATCGTTGATAATCTGTGATTTTCAGCAATTAGCATGTCAAAATTTTGTCAAACACTTAAGGATTTATCACCAGGTTGTTCAATGCGTATGACAAACTTGCCGGCTGGAATGTTGACATGTGCCTCACAAGATGCATGGTGATTACCATCATCAGGTTAAAAAAGTTCGCATCGATTTTATAAAATGAAACAAAATAAACTGAACGTCGGTTGAAAGACCGGCATATATTCCAAGACCAGCGAAAAAGCCCGCCGGTGCTGACCGGGCTTTCTGACCGGACTTTCCATCCTTACATTTGCCAAATCTAGCCATGACTATGCTAGCATCTGATGGCTTGACGCCTGGTGGCTTGGTAGAGAGGATGCTATTGCTTTACATAGGCTCCTAATGGTTCCTTATCGTAGAGCAGTATCACCGGTAAAAGGTGCCACTTGCCGCGCCACTATTAGCGGCGCCGCCACACACACTAGCGGTGCTGAACGAGCGAAGACATTTTTAGACTGGAGGCAGAGAACTTGGAGAGCGCAACCGGGTGGCCTCTTGGTAGCCTGTGAAAACACAACTTATTGTGTCCAGTTTTCTCTGATGTGCATAACTTTCAAAAGTATGTAAAACCTATTTGAACAATTCGACACAATGTATTCCGATTTGAGGTGCGTGTTCCATTTTCGCCGGAAGAGCCCGATTGCAGAAATAGTGTCTCAAATGTTGCCATGCGCATATTGAAAACTAATCTGCGTCAACCAAAATTGGCTGTACTTTTGATGAAATCAGATTCCTCTGCCCATCATACGCACGTACCGCATGCTCAGATGCACTATGCTGACTCGTCGAACTAGCATAGGTTAGGTTGCATATTACATATTAGTATAGGCTAATATGTCACAGGCCAATTTTCCTCATCTTCCCGCCCATTATATGCCGCACACAGCCGTTCAGCGCGCCAACCTCCATCGGACTGACGTGGGTCACGCAGACGTCCGGCCTCGGAGTACGCACTTCACCCGGAATGACATAACCGCGCGACCGACGGCCAGCAGGTGGAACCTTGGCGGCGCCTGCTAATGTCCACAACAATACCTTATACGTGAACAAAAACGGATGAGTACTTCAATGGCAATATTGTTTGAAAAGATCCCAAAATTGTTAAAATATTTCCAAAATTACTTTATTTTGGAAAAACTAAGCCGTCGTGCATGGCACTTCATCAGAATCAGAATGCGATTCTAATGAGGTGCCGTGCACGACATCTAAATCGTTCCCAAATAATGCATTTTTGGTAAGTATCTGTACAATTTCAAGGAGTAGGAGATATTAAATATAACTGTGATATAACACCATGCTCCTTGCAGCCGCACTGAAACACATTAAAGCTCCTAAAATTGATACACAAAACGTAGGTCTAATTCTGAGTGACGTAATGGTGATTTGAAGTGCTGAAGTGAACAAAAAGCTGTTAAGGTTCCGAAAGCGTGACGGTCTGGCCGGACCGGGCCGCTCAGATGAACTTCAGTCGTATATACAGTGCAGTAGTATCGCACTCGGGCTTCCCCCTCTCTCATCACCATCCGCCATATCCAATTCCATCAGATTACAGGTTTTAGGAGCATTTTGATATGGTGCTTCTAGCGAAGTATCTTATCTCTAGTGTAGCTTGAGCCCATCGAAAGTAACATGAACCCCTCCAATGATACCAGAGTTTAGCGTATGATCATATAGCCAGCGCCTCCGCACAGTTTTGAATTCATCAGTCCCAGCACTGCTGGGCGCTCAAGTAATTTCCTTGACCTCCACCTTCGCAAAGAACAGATGTTGACATCCAGGTAGATGGGTGTCATCATGTTGTCACTGCCAACTGCCAACTGACGACCCCCCACACCCAGACCTTGTCGTCGGCGACGTTGGTTGGCATTGAGGCCGCTCGTGCAGACGGACTCGGTGACCGCCTTTGTTCCTGCCGACGCACCCGTGTTGCGCTGGCCCCGGCGCGTCGGCAACGACGTACGAGCTCGCGCCAGACTGCCGGTCGATGTCGGTGAGTGGTGCCGTTGTTCACACAGCCGTACTTGTTGCGTGGCCTGGCCCCGTGTCGGCGTAAAGCGCCAGTCTCCTCCGGCGCCGTCCGGCCGGGTGACGTCACCCGACGCGTGACGTCACCCGGCGGCGGCCATGTTGCGCCCGAGCCGGCCCGACTTGTTGAGTCGCTCGATATGCGGCCGCGTCCAGCTGGCGACGACGCCCCGCCGGAGCGCTTGGCCACCTGGCCGGCCACGCGACCCGCCACCACCTCATCGCGGCAGCACGCGTCGCGGCGGCGCGGACCGGCCGGCCGCCGCCGCCAGGGCTCAGATTCGCCGCCGGTCCCCTCCCGACGTCAGATTAGTCGCCTTAGATTGATGAATCCCGGGATGTTGCCATGACGACGGGTCACGTGACCAGGCGGCGGAGACGCAGCGTCGGTGCGGATGCTGGCCGCCCGGCCGGGGGCGCTCTCACTTGTTGTACGGCCGGCGCACTAGCTGTTGTTTGTTGGGCGTCGTCCGCCGCCCGCCGCCCGCACGTCGTCCTCGCGCCCCGGCCGCATCCCGCTGCTGACGTCATGGCTCTGATCGCAGAGGTGAGCCTCCCCTCCCTCTGTTCAGAGGGTCGCTGACCCCGCAGCACGAGACTACCTTGCAGCCGCCTGAGCAGCGTTCACCGCTTATCGGCAGCACGAGACTATCTTGCAGCTGCAAGGGCAGCGTTCGCGCATTCAGTCACCAAAATCGAAAAGCTGTTTTCGCGTGTGTATGTGAATGGTTTTCACACGAAACGTCGCTGTCGCTACAAAGCAAAGTGGTGGAGTTAATAATGATATCGTTTCAACCTATATTTGCTTGGGTGCATTTGGAATGTCAGCCGCAAAGTTACGCTGATGAAAGAGGAGACTTCAGTCGTCTGAACAGCGCGTATTGAAAGAGCGTTCAGGAAATGCATGCGTGAAAGAAAGCTTGTGAAATTGGTAGGACCGGAGCCGACTTTGGTCACCTCTTGCTCCACCAACGTCTGTGTAACGCGATGCAGCTGACACTGAGGTTGCGAGCAGCCGGCAAGGCGGCAATAGTGATGGCAGAGTGGTCGTGTTAGCAACCTTGATGTTTTCAACACGTCTGCTGATTGGTTTAGGTAATGGACTGTCCATAATGGGATGTGCGCATTTACACGTGACAACACATACGCCGTGAACGTTTGTTTTATATGTCAAATTTGCTCTGGATGCATTCGTTTCTTATGTTTTGGAAACGCGAGTTTAGAAGCATTATATCGATCTCAGTGTCGCCATAACTGTACCGTGCTATCTTTCCACCCAGGAGGTTCCGGCAATGCGTCCGGTTATATTAACAATTTTCCAGAGCATCCTCACCGGAGGCACGTAACTTGCTTCTTTTGGTGAAAATATTGCAAAACGTGGACAAACTCACGAACATGAATGCAGCGCTCCCCGCCCAATTTGTCGTCTTCTCTCACCCTCTATAAATTCGCAGATTAGTCCAACTTTGGAAATATGAGAATGTCTCATTATATGCATTCAAAGGTCACGGGAAATAACTAGCTTGTTTGCGAGTCATAGTATGTATGCTGGTGATGTTAGCCATTAACTAATTGTTATTCTCTGTGCATTTTGCACACATACAAGGAGACAGACATTTCCATAGTTGGTCTAATATTGTGCCTCATAAGAGCTCCAGTGTCATATATAAATTTGAAGTTTATTTACTTCCTGTCCTCGACTATTCAGGGGACGAGAACCACCAAATGGCCCTTCTTTTTACAAAAATAAACACATTTATGACGGACTTAAGCGTTCTTGAAGCCTGAAATTAACAAGTAACCTGGCACTCGTTGCTTTTCTTGGATCCAGTTGTCGCATTGCATATTTTCAGCCACCCGCACAAACCCTTGAACGGGAGAAAAACAAAACATGGAACGGGAGAAAATTGGGTGCAGTAATTCCCTTTTCCGGCCTTCGCCTAATGGATGTGTGGGAGATGACAGCATGACAGGTTGGGAGACCCGATAGAATCCCATGCTTTTCACCAGACCACCGTTCACAACGAAACCCCGTGGTTCATTGCATCTATGTAGTATATTCCAAATTCATTACATAATTGTATCATGCGTATCAAACTACTGAACGTTTGTGTTTTTTGTTTTTTTTCTTGGGGAGGGGGGGCATCCGTGAGCTGAACCAAATCACAACCGGGACCTGCTACTTCACCCCGGTTTTTCCCTCATGGTGCAGATCCAGGGGCGAGTGGAACTGCTCTTTCGGTAGCCTTTGAATCCTTTAGCTTGCTTGAGTCGAATCCAGATGTTCCGCCTATTTTGGTCTTAAATATATTATGCATGATTTTACAACTTTGAATATGCTTAGAGGGTCGCGTCGTCTAGTTCCCACAACTTGGAGAGGCCTCGTTGCTTATTAATTGTAACCTTGACCTTCATTGTACCTTCGACATCAAGCTTCATAAGGCTCCTCTTCCCCGTTTTAGATTCATTTCATCGTACGTAGTGTAATGATATAATTGGCTTCTTGATTATTTTTAAGTGTAGTGAATAGAGCAGTTTACTGGTGTAAACAGAAACGTCATCTAGCTAATGACATCTAGCTCATTTAAGTGTAGTGAATAGAGTAGTTTATTGGTGTAAACAGAAACGTCATCTAGCTAAGTTTAAATTGTCGAAGGTGATATCAGGGTAATCGTACTAGGTTGTCGCAGATATTACGTGGGATTGCTTTAAGCAACAACTTTCACAATCAGCAACAGCCTGCAGGTCCGAAATAGCAAGTAGCGAATATATGTTTGCGTTGTTATCAGAGGTGCAGCCAAGGGGGACCTGCTCCCCCCCCCCCCCCTTAGCAAAAATATACACTAGATCAAGCGACAAGTTTTGATATTTATATTACGCAAAACCGAATATTTTCGGCGCGCTTCGCGCGCCGATACGTTTCTCGCTTTCTTCCATTTTTTGGGGGAAGGGGGAGGGGTGAACCCACTTAGGAAAATCCTGCCTACGCTACTGGTTATTATGTTTTAAATTGCATTGTTTCCAAACGGAGGGTGTTGACAGCATGAAGCAAAAAATAAAACAGCGTGTTCTGCGTGACATCTCGCGATTTATACTGGCTTTTTACCTGCTTCTTCATTTCTGGCTGACCTCCCAGGTCAGCTCATAAATCAGTTTGTCGCAGAAATCTATCATTTTTGCGCTTTGGCGTTTTCAGTGTAGCACCAAACACTAATGCACCGTTGACATGTTCACCATTGTGTTCCAGTGTGTCAGATACTGCTAACAGGTAGACACATAGGGCAGGGACCAGACGAAGTCGAGATGGTCACCTCGTTTTTGAAAGTTCCGAAATAATGCCCAAAGCCCCAATTTATTGTACCCATGGGAAAGAATGCACGTCAAAATTAACTAGAGCGTCGATATAGCCTCATAGTGACTCAAAGCTGCGAAAGGTAATCTGAGGTTAAGCTATGTCAGTTACCAGGAACCACTTCAGAAACGTCAGTGGCCTATGTCAGTACATTAGCTGATTTGTCCATCACCCTACCACATCCAACATTGCCAACTGTTGTCAACAAATAAGGCTATTTGCCGGTAATTCGCAACTTGGGCAGAAATCGGCCTGGCATGTTCCCTCTCATGGCGACACATTCAGTAACCTGACATCACTTCTTCGCACTTCGCTCACCATAAGATCGGCAAAGGATGTCACATCGGCTACGCAAAGGTGTCAGTATGCCATTTGTCCGTGGACGCGAAATGAACCTTGAGCAGTTATATAAGCTTCGTGCACAGACGAGGGTTAACCTCCTGCTGTATTTTCAGCTTATAATGAAAATATGCTGCGAAGATTGTTTTTAAAGCTTTCAGCTTGCTGACAATCGAGCTGTATATGAGTCGAGCAGTTCTGGACAGCTTTAAACCTACTTTGAAAGAACTAAGTATTTCATTAGCGGCTGATAAAATCACGAAATATAGCTGTAAGCTATGTCTGAACCCTGTCAAGCCTCAATATAAGCACATGCTGGCAACCGTGTAACACACATTTTCAACTTCAAATCTAGTTGGACTATATTGCCATGAACGTTATGCGGCGTTAGAATAATCCATATATTGTCGATACATCATTCCAAGCTGCTATTCCTTTTGACCAGAAATAGTACGCAGTTGTGCTATATCTTCAGTAACAATTAATGGTGTGATATGACGTACTTTGCGTTCGGACTCACTACTGATCCAATGATTGTCAACGTACAATAGAACGTCTTATTTATAGATAACACATCTATAAAGAGATCCATTAAGATATCTATCGAGATGTCGTTCAAGAGCCACTCGGCACATTATTCCAAATTCAAGAAGCTAAATTACAGCTTGCATGTTGCCCCGTGCGCTGTTCAGTCCGATCATTATGGGAGAGCTAGTCCGATCATTATGGGAGAGCTAGTCCGATCATTATGGGAGAGCTAGCTTTTTTGTTTGTTTTAGTTCATTATCTGCGGTACTGACGTAGACAGTGCCAAGCTGAACTCGACATTAACAAAATCGAAGGAAATCAGGGGCAATGGATTTAAATCATCGGACCTGAAGCTATATTCAGCAGAAACCAGGCCAAGCTGATGTAGCATCAGTTCAAGAGTGTGCCATCATGGAAGAAGCAAATCAAAGCATTTCTTCTTTGATATAAGCATGCATCTGGGAATCAGTTCTTTTAACCTACTTTGGTTCAAACCACTTCCAATTCTATTACATTGTGCGGGCCATGTCCGAGTTATGGCTAAATACTGCTTTGTAATAATGACTTTGAAGCACATCAAGCTGATATCGACTGAATGTTTGCCTTATTGAAGATAATTTCTAATTGTAAGTTATGATGCCCTCATACTCACAGCGCAATCGCCAAGAAGATAATTTACCCCATAAACACAACAAACACAAATATACATGAGGATTTTATATATATATATATATATATATATATATATATATATATATACATATATATTATGTATGTCAGCCTGAAATGTCAGTAAAGATAATTGTCATCATATATCAACTTCCGTTTCTTGTTGTGTTATTTCTTATGGGTTTCCACAGGCATGTTTATCGGGATTTTAGTTCGCCTTATGTCTGCAAAATCGTACAATCGCCGGCCAGATACGACTGACGTGTTTAAAAAAACAACAGGAAAATGTTTACAACGTTTCACATTGGCGTGCGTCGTGTGACATGATGCACGCCTTTTTAAGGTTTGAAGTCATAAAAGGATGGACGTTCATCAGTGACATTCCATTCTGTGATATAATGCAGCCACATATGCCGGCAGAAGCCGTATGTTTATATACAATGCGAAAACCAACATAACATTTTCTTTTTAACCGATAAAGAGAAACAGTGCAGGACGTTTGTGTCGAGGTTTCAGTTATTCCTCGAAGCGTTCCGTGGCTATTTGCGTGAACAATAAATATCCGGAATATGCAAAATAAAATCCCGTTGATGTGCACTAGCAAAAACTTTGGCAGTAAATATGATGTCATAAACTCAGTGCAATGCTGCATATTACCAGAATGGTACACATGCTTATTCTGCACTGAACTAATGCATTTGGAGCCTTTATTTGCATCCGACATGAATATGAATAACGCTCCGTCAATAAGGCAATGTAGGCTCAATTAAGCACATTTATACAGCTTGCATGTTGCCCTGTGCGCTGTTAAGCCGGATCATTTTGGCAGAGCTAACATTTTTTTTGTTTTAGTTCATTATCTGCGGTATTGACGAAGACAGTTCTAAGCTGAACTCGTGTCAAGCTTGCTTCAACTTTTAAATGACCGCCAGCTGTTTTCTTAAGGAGAGAAACGTCTCGTATCAAAGTAAATCCAGATACTTGGCGCTGTGAGTCATGACCTTAATTGTTTACTAATTTTGTCAATAAATATCACATGATGGCTGTAAGGCGTTGCTTGTCCTGAGTTGAACCTGTATTTGTTCTTCATACGTTTATGATGCTTCATGGTTGTTGTACGGCATTTTAAGCACACAATCACAATGTACGTTAAGATGCAACAACCCACAAGGCATGCCAGCCAGGAGTTCTGACATCGACAACATTGGTGTCCAGGTGTGTGCTTTGGCGCCATCGATCTTTCATCATTCGTCGGTGAAAATGAGGTAAAGTAAATGAATCATACTCTGCAATACTTTGGAGCGAAGTGCAATTGCATATTTAGGACATGCTAGGAGTTCATGCCATTTGAAATGATATGTCTGCAATAGCTCTTGTGTTGTGAGCTAATGCCTAGCAATGCTTGCAAGCACTAAGTTCGAAGCGAAACTTGGGGTGTTTATTTCAGTCACACTGATATTTTCTCTATACTTCTATGTATGTTCTCTTCACAGCATTGATGTTCAAAATCATTCAACGGGCAATCGATATCCGCACGTCACTGATATTGCTTCGTGCATTTTGGATGTCACTGACGTCGTGCCACTTGTACGGAAAACCGCCTTTCGTTGCGTTCGGAAGGCGGGCTGAGGTGTGTGTGTCATTAGCACTTCGCGGCCACCATGCTGATGCGTCAGCGTCGAGTTACCGGTGGCCTGCGTCGGGGCCGATGCTGACGAGCTGTGGTCTCTATTACAGCTAATCGTACGGTACCATGTGTAGTAAGTACCGTCGGCGGACAGTGTCGTACTTGGTGCCGTGTTGGTGTTGTAACGGTGGCGTGTTGTAGCACGGACCATGTCCCTCCCACTGCTACGTCCCGCTCACACCACCCGACACCTACACGCCACACGCGCCAGCACACAGCCACACTCACACACGCACCTCAACACATACACCCCCCTCACACACACACACAACACATACACACACACACACACAACACACACATACACGCTCCTCGGAACAGCCCGGCCCGTCTCGGTGTTGTCAGTGCGTATCACTAGCCGTCCTGTCAGATATCTGTGTTTACTTGTAGTGAGTTCTAGTGGCTGTGCGGCGCACCGCCCGCCGCCTGGTCCGCTTCTCGTTCTAACCGTGCCGCGCGCTCACCCTCCGCTTCAGTCTGCCCGCTCCTGGCTGCAGTGTCGTACCACGTGCGCGCGACCCCCCCCCCACCACCACGAGCCTTCTCCAACAGCCGCCTGGTCTCGGCTGGAGTGGCTGCCGGTCGCTGGGGCGTAGGCTGACACGCCTGACCGGCGCATTGGAGAGAAGACAGAATAGCGATGAGCTGGACCGACGGTCATGGAAGTTGGTCTGGTTCAATGCAGTGCAGCCGTGTTCTACTGGAGGATGATATTGTTCTCCGCCTCATGCGTCGAGACCCAACACGCCTTAATGTTGTGGCGTGAATATGGTCTGAGTGCTTGAGCTGTGGATTTCTTTCTAACCG
The DNA here is from genome assembly GCA_034440615.1 of Ashinkailepas kermadecensis. Lineage (NCBI taxonomy): Eukaryota > Metazoa > Arthropoda > Thecostraca > Neolepadidae > Ashinkailepas > Ashinkailepas kermadecensis. The sequence goes on along the minus strand of JAOTOM010005169.1, from coordinate 1,002,715 downwards.
TTTCAATTTATATCGCAATATTGCAATTTTACCTGAGTATTCTGACATATTTGGATGGCAGGTTATGCTTTCCATGCTAATCCACTTGGTGCAACTGACGTTTATTTACCGTGTTTCAGTACACAAGGAGCAAAGTATGGTAATTATCGCCAAACTTTTCAATCACACAATCTCGGTTCGGCATGCTTTGCCTTTTCACCGGCTAATATAACATCTTGCCGTAAGCGTAAACATAATATTGGTGCCGATCATCAGCTACGATGGATGCAATTTAAGGAACGTTTTGGAGACAACTAATGGCTTTTTGGATATTTTCAGACTGACAAAAGAAAAAATATGCGGTGTTTTGAATTGATGTTCATTTGCGACATTGTTGTACGGCTTCTTTGAATATAATTTGTTGGCGATGCTCAGCGAAGTCATCAGACATCAAAGATGACCGATAATCTGTTCGATGCAGTTTGTGGGGTGAGAGGAAAAGAGCGATTTCAATCCATCTACAATTTGTTCGATGCAGTTTGTGGGGTGAGGGGAAAGGAGCGATTGTAATCCATCACAGGATGACTTCTTTTGCGATATGCAGTGTGCATAAACTTCTTGCCTCTGCTTGGAGCGTGGTTTTGGCGCTAGAACAGCATTGTTATAAGCCGAGGATGGCCATTTTGTAAGAAATAGAAAAAGCACACAATGCGGTGAGTGGAAGTACAGTGGGAGAGGAGGAGATAGTGATTGATTACTACTGTGGATAAAGCACATCCAGGTGACTGATTGGTATGGCATAATAGCGCATTTCTCCTGTTCATCCATTAATCGAAAACGGAATCATTCCATTAGAAATTGGGCCATCAGCACCACTGCAATAATTATAGGGAAGCTTGATGTCATATTTTGTCACGTGTGATCGAAAAAATGCTACTTCGAAGCGAAGATAACCTACATCACTTCGATCATTACTTCGAGCATGGCGATGATTGGTGTTGCGTCGGAGCGATTGCTACAATAATGTAAGGTGAGGATGGAAAGTGTTCGACTTAAAATTATTTGATACATAGTCGTATATTGAGTTCTCCATATTCATGGCTTTTCAGCACTCGCGTCAATACATGGTGCAATGATAAATGATACACGGGCTACACGAGGATGTGTTGACGGGGGGGGGGGCTAGCAAAAGTAATACAGTTGTACACCATCTGAGACATTTAAAAAGGGAACTGTGTTCCTCAATGTGTTGATTTGGACACCACGGGGGGGGGGGGTTACAGTGAGTTATTTGGGTTTTAGGGCACATCGACCATGGTAGGTCATTTAGCGCCCATGGGGGGGGGTCTACAGATGACCGCTGCGATCTACATGCATATTGAAACTATCTTTTTCAGAAACTTCTCACATGCAACCGAGATTCGATCTGCCACCAATTGTGAACAAACTGGTCCCATTAATCAAGCCAGCCGCACCGCTACTGATTACATGCCGCACAGGGTACCGATTACCTGCCGGTCGCACTGGCACCGATTATCTGCCTGACACCGGTCCCGATTATCTACCGTACCGGTGCCAACACGACCGATTACCTCGTCGCATGCACCGATTATCTGCCTGACACCGGCCCCGATTATCTACCGTACCGGTGCCAACTACCTGCCGGCCACACCGGTACCGATTACCTGCCTGCCCGCTGGTACCGATGACCTGCCGTACCGGTACCGATTACCTACGGGCCGCACCGGTACCGGTTACTTGCCTGCCCGCCGGTACCGATTACCTGCCGCACCTGTGCCGATTACCTGCCGCATCTGTGCCGATTACCTGCCGCACCGGTACCGATTACCTGTCGGCTTGTCGTTATCGATTACCTACCGGCCTACCGATAGCGATTACCTGTCAGCCTGTCGGTATCGACTGCCTATGGGCCTGCCGGAATCGATTACCTACCAGCCTGCCGGCATCGATTTTATGCTTTTCGTTGACCTTATGAAGCTGGAATGTATACCAATAATCACTAAACATTGCCACTGAGACGTAAATGCCTCCAGCTATGGCAACATTTCATGCCCTCTCTCGCCTCTGATACGACAGGGTCTTTGGAGAATGGCTTGCTGTTGCTGAATACCAGTCATTCATGCGAGCTGGACATCCGTGCAAGGCAGTAGATGCCTTGACCTTCGTGCAAAGGGATTAAATTAAGCAAGAAGTGGGTGAAACGTCTACTTTGCTGTCGCACATGCTTAGCACATGCCATTGAGAGGTCCACTTTTTTGTGAATGAGGCGGTATTTGTGTCTTTTACTTTTGCGCTCCTCTACTTCAATATATATCCAGTCGATCAGGGCGAAGTGGTTTGGAAGGTACCACCTATGAATTTAATTTGGCATGGACAAGACATAAATGTCATGGACCTGAATCACGAGACATGCACTTATGGAGTTCGAAAAGTCCCATGTTCAACATTGAAAACATCCGAAGAACTGGGCATGTTGTGGAGTGAAAGTGACTCACCGCGACAATCATTGAGATGAATAGCGACCATGGCAATGTATACTTGCATCATTGAATATTTGACATCTCTGGCACCCACGTCTTGATGAAGTCTTTCAAAATCCAAGCAGTTTTGCATTTCTCTTGTGTATCGAAGGTTGAATCCAAATGAACAGAACCTGACAAATTGGTATTAAATATACCAAGTACATAGCGATCTAATTATGTTTCCGCTTATTATCACTACTTTCTTTCGATTTGAAGTCGAGTGGAAATCGCACCACCAAAACTACAACATAAAACTATCCCTCAAAGACAGTTAGTCTGGTAGTGAACGCGAACTATAAAGCGGTAAGGGCCCCACGAGCTGGTCGTACAAGATTGTACAAGGTCAAACTGCGGAAATTGCGATCTTTCTGAAAGGCTGAGGTTAGATGAAAACTACATATACGAAGAATATTCTTCCGATATGGCCACAATTTTGTAGGAAGATATTTTGTTTAATACATTCGCGTAGCTCCAAGCACATGTGAGCTGTGTAGATCGGATTAGTTAAACTTATCCGATCAAGCAATGCAGATGTAACTGACAATTTTGTGTTCGGTTCGTTTCTCCAACTTATTACTATGCATGGTGCACCTACCTACTCCGCATCTCGGATCATCTCGGGTCATATAATTGGGAGTGCCGACTGCGATCATGCGAGGCCAGGACTGCTGGTGCACATTATTGCAGCTTCACTCTATACAAAATATGATTTTAACAAAAGTTAACTCAGAGCCGCTTTTCACCTTCAAAGACTCTTCATCCCTCTATGACTTGCATTGGCGGGATTAAATCATCCTGCGGACTACTTTAATCCGGTCGGGCCGGACCACACAGGCTGTATTTAGAGCAAACACTGGCGGAGACCGCCGGGAAATGCCTTACCGCTGTCTCGGCTTCAGCCGGTGTGAGTGTTTACCCTTGGTTCGGAGGAAAGACCGCTGCTGGGAAAAGGCTGGCGGTGCCTGCGCTCGGCGGCTTTATTGCCCTCCAACATTGCGACGTGGTGTAATTGGAAAATATGGATCCGAAAGGCACCGACAAATAGATGACCCGCCACATTACCGGTGAATGCCAGAATCCACCGCGGCCAACCTTCCTTAAATGTATCTAGCTGGTACATTTATTTTTCTCCGGAAATTAGCACATTCATGGTTTTCAGATCATATCATAGTTATTGATTGATGCTCTCGCACCATGACGTGGTTTATTCCTCCGGTTTCGCAGGAGTAAGCTGACGCAGTAGCATGGATCGTTTTCAGATCAAATCATAGTTATTGATAGATGTTCACACACCATGACGCAGTTTACTCACTGGGTTTCGCAGGAGTAAGCTGACGCAGTAACATGGCTCGGTTCGATCAGTGAGAGCAAAGAAATGATGGTGGGTATATGAAGAGGAAAAGGCAAGACAAACTATGTCGGAAAGAGCGAAGAAAAGGTTGCAGGAACACAAGTAGTAAAATAAATGATGCCCATAATATTCTGCATAGCGCAGCACGGATATATTTCTGCTTTATCCTTCGCTGTTCGGCACCGCGTACTATACATATTATCTCAAAAAATATTTGTAGGGCATGTTCGAGAGTCGGTTGAGCGGAACCCTGAAATGAGTATGAAGCACAATTTTAGCTCATGGACCGCCCAGACCATGGTCAATGTCATCTTGTAAAACTTAGCTACTCTTTGCCTCCCCACTGCAAGTAATATTAGTTTATGCAACTACTGCTCCACTACGGAAGAGATGTGATGTTTTGTTCTCCTATAATTTAGCGCGTAGTATGCGAAGCATTCGTCCTGATGGGAGGGGGGGGGGGACATGCTTAGGCCATTAACCCATTAATGACTAAGGAAACGCGCGTCTAATAAATGCACACGATGTCGTCTCCTAGCAAAGTATATGCGACAATGCGCCATGCAGGATGCATGTGGAAGATGCTACGAGCTACAGATCTAGAGCGCTTCTTTCGCCGGGACCTAATATAGCATTACTAATAGGCTGTTTATAATGTACTTTTGAAAATTGGTTCGTCCCGCTGCGTGCTGAAATATACTAATTCGTAATATCGAAATATTGTAGTTCACGATATCGATATCGAAATATACTTGTTCACGTCGCCTACTACCGGCTCGGTACCATATCGTATGTCCATTATGAACCATCTATATGGATAGTGGACGCTCAGAAATGAAATATCAGCCAACGATTCATAAATTTATTTCGTCTTCAAAGTACTGAAGTTTAGACGCTGCAGGATGGAAGCGACTGATCTCTCGTGAGAAAATGTGCATGATGAAGAATATCCGTATGTAGCACAACTACTATACAATTCCAATAGTTTGATCCAGGATGTGAACGGTGGATTATTTTTGGGGCATCTAAAGCGGGCTTGTGTCGCTCCAAATTGCGTTTAGGAGCACCTACCAACATTTTAGATGCACCTCAGATCCGTCTCTGGATGTCTCACTCATAGCTGTAAATCGAATTATGGAACGCAAGTGCAAGTTATCAGAATCAACAACGGTAGCCTCTGTGTCAGACAACTGGCACATGCGGTCAACGGTAGCCTCTGTGTCAAGCAACTGGCACATGCGGTCAACGGTAGCCTCTGTGTCAGGCAACTGGCACATGCTGTCAACGGTAGCCTCTGTGTCAGGCAACTGGCACATGCGGTCAACGGTAGCCTCTGTGTCAGGTAACTGGCACATGCGGTCAACGGTAGCCTCTGTGTCAGGCAACTGGCACATGCGGTCAACGGTAGCCTCTGTGTCAGGCAACTGGCACATGCGGTCAACGGTAGCCTCTGTGTCAGGCAACTGGCACATGCGGTCAACGGTAGCCTCTGTGTCAGGCAACTGGCACATGCGGTCAACGGTAGCCTCTGTGTCAGGCAACTGGCACATGCGGCCAACGGTAGCCTCTGTGTCAGACAACTGGCACATGCGACCGGCGGTCTATCGGCCCGCAGTCTGCTGTTCCTCCATGCCCCATTATCCTTGCTGGGAGCGGTGGCTGGGCTGCGGGCTGATGTCTTCCTCTGGTGGGAGCGGTGGCTGGGCTGCGGGCTGATGTCATCCTTTGGTGGTAAGCGGTGGTTGGGCTGCGGGCTGATGTCATCCTCTGGTGGGAGCGGTGGCTGGGCTGCGGGCTGATGTCTTCCTCTGGTGGGAGCGGTGGCTGGGCTGCGGGCTGATGTCATCCTCTGGTGGGAGCGGTGGCTGGGCTGCGGGCTGATGTCATCCTCTGGTGGGAGCGGTGGCTGGGCTGCGGGCTGATGCCTCTGGTGGTAAGCGGTGGTTGGGCTGCGGGCTGATGTCATCCTCTGGTGGGAGCGGTGGCTGGGCTGCGGGCTGATGTCATTCTCCTGGTGGGAGCGTTGGTTGGGCTGCGGGCTGATGTCATCCTCTGGTGGGAGCGGTGGCTGGGCTGCGGGCTGATGTCATCCTCTGGTGGGAGCGGTGGCTGGGCTGCGGGCTGATGTCATCCTCCTGGTGGGAGCGTTGGTTGGGCTGCGGGCTGATGTCATCCTCTGGTGGGAGCGGTGGCTGGGCTGCGGGCTGATGTCATCCTCTGGTGGGGCGGTGGCTGGGCTGCGGGCTGATGTCATTCTCCTGGTGGGAGCGTTGGTTGGGCTGCGGGCTGATGTCATTCTCCTGGTGGGAGCGGTGGTTGGGCTGCGGGCTGATGTCATCCTCTGGTGGGAGCGGTGGCTGGGCTGCGGGCTGATGTCATTCTCCTGGTGGGAGCGTTGGTTGGGCTGCGGGCTGATGTCATCCTCTGGTGGGAGCGGTGGCTGGGCTGCGGGCTGATGTCATTCTCCTGGTGGGAGCGGTGGTTGGGCTGCGGGCTGATATCATCCTCTGGTGGGAGCGGTGGCCGGGCTGCTGGCTGATATCATCATCAACACGCCCTGTGATTGGTGGGCATTGAGACCCTGGCAAACGTCACGAGCAGAGCTAAGCTCTTGTTTTTCACCTCACTGATGTCGAAATGCTGGACATCCTTGCCTCATGGAGTACATACACGGAGTTAATACAATGTTCGCAGACCAGTGCTCTGCACTTTGTGCGTGTAACGTCGAAAACGATCGCTTGTGGTATTATCACTGCTGTGATGTAATACAGTTACGTCTGCGGACTACAGTTGAGCGTGTATCGACAAGTTCGGCTCATCAGCTTCGTTTTGGGTGCGCATACTGGTCCTTTTTTTGTTACCCTGATGAGCAGACGCAGTTCTCCCCTGTGCAAATCCCCGGGACGTCTATTGAATAGCTCGCCCTAATCATTCCCATTCTGATCGATTTCTTTGAAATGCAAATTCCTAATTCCCCACCTCTCAAGCTCCCCTCTCCGTGGTTGTTTTAGCTGGCGTAATCCCCAGACTCCGATTGGACTCTCGACGCTTTGTACAGCTTTGCATACCAGTAAGGAAAACATGAAAGCGACGTGTGTGCCATGCTATGAATTGCCATTGCTTTTGTTTTGTGCGACACGTTGTCGACGTTTGGTCCTTTGTGCATCAGCAATTTAGCAAATAATTGTGCCTGGCCCACCTATTGCGCCCAATTTGATAGGAGACCAAATTATGCTCCGGCTAGACGTGTAAGGCAATTCGAATTGACTTGTATCGGTTATGGTACCAGCTATAACGTCGGTGAGTTTTTCCAACGGGCGTTCGCGCGAACCGCGTGGAAGCGACTTGATCAGCATCAAAATAACACTGAAAATGTACCGTTTTCTAGGAAAGGACGGATTCAGAACGGAAGAAGGCGACTGAACAAAAACTGAACGATTGCTCTTGCCGGACTTACGACGATGTTAGCGACTTTGTAATGACTCAATTTTGTTCGGTATCTGTTGGAATGCTTCTCGCACTAGGGAACCTTTTAAACTCCACCTATAATATAGCGGTTTCCTAGGGAGTAGGTACCGTATCAGGTTCCAAAATATATGGGCCTATCAATGAAGCGTATAGCATTGGTCTTCATTCTGACAAAATGCACGGGCTTCCGGAATTTGATAAATCTAGAACAAATACATTATGAGACTAAATGATCGAGGCAAATGATTCTTTACGCTCTTCGCTTAAGATTATAAAATTAAGTTGTGTTTGCAATAGGTTCTATGTTTTGAACCACTATAACTCGATGCTTTGAACTGTGTCTGTATTCGAAATCCCGAGATGAGTGCGGTTGAATTATTATTATAGCTTCAATGTATTTTATGAATAGATCATGCACTCGCTAAAACTGGGAATAACATAATATTGATTTTACTTTGGATGCCCTTAATGATGAATGCACTATACACGTGCATTTAGATGTAAAGCTGAATGCGAGCACATGATGAACATGAGCCAACCGGTGCAAAACTGAACATGAGTACATGGTGAACATGAGCCAACCGGTGCAAAACTGAACATGAGTACATGGTGAACATGAGCCAACCGGTGCAAAACTGAACATGAGTATATGGTGAACATGAGCCAACCGGTGCAAAACTGAACATAAGTACATGGTGAACATGAGTACATGGTGAGCATGAGCCAATCGGTGCACATCTTATTGAAATTGTTGTTATACGGCATGCTATTCTAACCTATCCTAAGATGTAACTAGGCGTCTGGTAAAATTCAGCATTCTTCTATAACAATTGACATCAGGAGTGTTTTAGTGTCTCAGGTGTTCAGATTCTCTTTAGCGATCGCTTATTCAAGCATACAAAACTCATGCACATCTTTCAGTTCCTTCAGCAGCTGCATGGCTGTTGACTGGAACGATTATACGTGTGGAGCAGGCACCGAGTCTCGAATATCCCACACGGCCAGTGTGACTTCGGCTTGACGTTGTGCTCCGCCTGTTGCCCAACGCTGCAAGCTAGTCTGGGTTCGGAATAGCTGGGCGGCTTCATTTAAGCTGGCATCCAAGCTTGAGTTGCTCAGTGCCGACCTCCACTGGTAATTGCACCATAGGAACCAGGCCACTGACTGGCGCCTGCAGCCTGTAGTGTGCCTGATGTTGGTAGCCTACAATGGTACCCGGCGTTGGCAGCCTGCAGTGGTGCCCGCAGTGGTGCCTGGTGTTGGTTGCCTGCAGTAGTGGCTGGTGTTGGCAACCTGCAGTGGTACCCGGTGTTGGTAGCCTGCAATGGTGCCTATAGTGGTGCCTGGCGTTGGTATCCTGCAGTGGTGTCTTGTGTTGGTAGTCTGCAGTGTTGACTTGTGCTGGTAGCCTGCCGTGGTGCCTTGTGTTGGTAGCCTGCCGTGGTGCCTTGTGTTGGTAGCCTGCCGTGTTGACTTGTGTTGGTAGCCTGTAGTGGTGGCTGGTGTTGGCAACCTGCAGTGGTACCCGGTGTTGGTAGCCTGCAATGGTGCCTATAGTGGTGCCTGGTGTTGGTATCCTGCAGTGGTGCCTTGTGTTGGTAGTCTGCAGTGTTGACTTGTGCTGGTAGCCTGCCGTGGTGCCTTGTGTTGGTAGCCTGCCGTGGTGCCTTGTGTTGGTAGCCTGCCGTGTTGACTTGTGTTGGTAGCCTGCAGTGGTGGCTTGTGTTGGTAGCCTGCAGTGGTGGCTTGTGTTGGTAGCCTGCAGTGGTGACTTGTGTTGGTAGCCTGCCGTGTTGACTTGTGTTGGTAGCCTGCAGTGGTGACTTGTGTTGGTAGCCTGCCGTGTTGACTTGTGTTGGTAGCCTGCAGTGGCGGCTTGTGTTGGTAGCCTGCAGTGGTGGCTTGTGTTGGTAGCCTGCCGTGGTGGCTTGTGTTGGTAGCCTGCAGTGATGGCTTGTGTTGGTAGCCTGCAGTGGTGGCTTGTGTTGGTAGCCTGCAGTGGTGGCTTGTGTTGGTAGCCTGCAGTGGTGGCTTGTGTTGGTAGCCTGCAGTGGGGACTTGTGTTGGTAGCCTGCAGTGGTGGCTTGTGTTGGTAGCCTGCAGTGGTGGCTTGTGTTGGTAGCCTGCAGTGTTGGCTTGTGTTGGTAGCCTGCAGTGGTGGCTTGTGTTGGTAGCCTGCAGTGGTGACTTGTGTTGGTAGCCTGCAGTGGTGGCTTGTGTTGGTAGCCTGCAGTGGTGGCTTGTGTTGGTAGCCTGCAGTGGTGGCTTGTGTTGGTAGCCTGCAGTAGCGAGATGGCCGGCAGCAGCCGCAACACGGCAAAATCGCTCCGTGTCTCCGCAGAAAACGGACATCTCAGCTCACATCGATGTGTGTATGTAACCTACTGAAGCTGAATATGCTATCTTATAAGTCTCATTTCTCTGGGAAGCCAGCTGTAATAGGCAAGATTAACAGTTGGACTTGATCGAGAAAATAGCTCTGGAAGGTCTCGTATCTAATTGTCATTCAGAAAAAAATAATTAATTGAGAAGCTATGCTTAAGTTGGTCACATCATTGCAGCTTCATGCGGTTTCATTTATGCCATTGAGGCGGGTAAGTGTTTGCATCTCATCTCCCGCCAACTGCAATATCCATACGCGCATCCTCTGACAAGGAAGGACATGGAAGGCGATAAGTGGGTACATGTGCAATTGTTGGCATTGGTAACATCACTTTGTCTTACTGTATGGTCAAGACATCGACAAAAAAAATACAGCAAGATATACATATCCGGTATATGTCTTCGCCCATCGTGTTACAAAAGCTTCCTCTTGTCCAAATATCAATTTTCGTCTATGTGTATCACTTTGAGTTGCTTCCTCCCAAACACGTCCTGTATACAATGCAGTTACGCGCGTTTAGATTGCCTCCTCTACTCCGCTATGATGACGATGCCAATCGCCGGAGACGAAGATTGAGAGATCACGGATGAAAACACTGGGGGAAAAGCTACCGGCGGCGTTCTGTCCGCGACGTATCAGCCAACAGGTCGAAGCGCTGTTGATATGCGAGACACTGCGTGACCCAAATCGCCGAACCTGTGTCTGTGACATTAACATTTAAGGTGCCCTCCAGAACGTGATGCCATTTCCCAGTTAGTGTTGTCATTCGCGTGAGGCGACTGTCAGATTCCAATGACTGACGACAGACTTGGACTTGCTGGAAAGGCTTCGCTGCAATGTGGACAGCGTAATAATCGGGTGACATCTAGCATGGTGCCGAAGTGGTAGTGTTGTAGATTCTAAGGTAATAGATGACTCGATGACGTCCATGTTCTTCAGGATATGTTGCACACTGTAGTATAAAATTTGTGTTCTCACGTGAAGGCAGGTAGTTGAGTTAATCTCGACCTTGACAAGTTTCCCTTCAAATGAATAATATGATGGATCCCAAGCGCATGTTACGATAACATGTCATTGTCTGTGTGCTCCGTATGCGCATATGCAATTTTAATGTGATGTTGATGTTTGCATGTGTAAATGAAAATTGCATGACAGTTATAGCTGATTCCAGAACACATGACTGTAAGCTTAATCGTTATTTGGCTTGAGTTCTTCACGCATCAGTTCATTCGATGGTTAGTATCTGCCGCTCTCTAACTTAGGTTATCCGCAGTGATATTATAAATTTAAGCAGTTCGCCTTGCACTCCTTGCGATAGAATAATGAACTATAAATATAACATAATGATAATTGGTCGACAAAGCCCTGTAGGAAGTTCGCTACAATTAGTATAAATGGAAAATTCAACTGTTACTTAGTTTAAAATGAAATTAATCACTTTTTATCAGTACAATGTATTGCGATGTGCAAAAATTGTGATGTAATGCAACACAATAAGAATGTCCTTGAACAATTGTACGTCACATTGTAAATATGTCAGTTAAAAATGTAGATGCATTGCAAGTTGAACGTTGCTCGGTGTTCCATATTTTGGAGGTGTCCTTATCATTATTGTCCAACGTTTGTATCATCTCACACCATGTCATATGTGTCCTGCTGAGTACAGTGCTCTGGTACAAGGCCTATCGATTCAGGGTGAACAATAGCGTCAGCTGCTGTGGTGGCGTTTAGCTGCATATATGACACGCATGGCACTTGTGATCGATATCAGTTCATGTAGTATTCATTATCAGTATCATGTCTGTGCGTGCACCAATGTGGTCAATTGCAGGCCATCGTTTTTGTGACAGTAGCTGGACTAGCCGTTGTCGATCGATCGCAGTCTTTGTTTCGGCCAACTTCACCGGTTGAAAAGGATATATTCGCACGTGCTGTCACGCCAGCCAAGCTACCGTGGGAGGGATTTGATATATGAATATAACTGCAGCTGTGCTATGTAAAGCTGCGTTCGACGAAAGCTATTCTTGCTATTGTCACAAAGACGTTGCGCTGCAATTGGTTAGCATGGCGCGTGCACAAAGAAAAAACTAAAATCGATCACAATCGCCACACGTCTTATGCATGTAGTGAAACGTCACCACAGCAGCTGATTGCAGTTATACAGGCCTGACCCAGGATTGCTCTGCCTACCTACCTTTATCGCATATTTTTGTCCGTGATAAATGTGTGATGTCGAAATAGGCCACTCACCAAGTAACCGTTGAGTTTTATGACACTGGTCGAAGGTGGCTAGAGGGACAACAGCACAACTAGTGGCAGCTCTAGTGACTACTGCTACGGAAGCTAATTGCGACTGTTTCTTAATTAACCCGCACAGTTTCGGGGGGGGGGAAGGTCGTTTTACGTCACCCCGGAGGTTTTTCTGCGATGTAGAAGTTGCAGTTAGGAACTCACTGAGGTGGTGACCGAGGCGGATTCGCTATGGGTCAGGAGGGGAATTTGAAGATTCTTGACATCGGAGCAGGCAATTAACAGATTGGGTATATTTCGCCGACAAACAATATGTCCGTTTGCGCACCTTCATAGGTACAACGACGTTGTTTTGTTTTTGTTTTTGATTGTTTGCGGGAGGGAAGGGAAGAATGGATAGATTTGCAGATACCCATCATGGAAAAACTCCGGGATGTTATGAATCGAAACTTGCTCTACATTTTATCTCAGCGCGCGGGTGGAAGATACACCTGGCCGACAACCACGGATATTGGGTGTCCAACGGTACTGGGTGTTGTCCGTGTAGACGAGGGATGATACCAGACGTCAGTCCAGGTGAAAATGTTGGGGCTTTTGCGACAATTGCATCTTGCCATTGATTTACTTCAGCCATCATGTCACGGACTGAGATGACCCTGACGGACGTCACTAGACATCTTACACATCGCATGTGCACAGCAGTTTGCTCTTCAGATCATGCGTTACTTTGGAAGCCATCTCAAGATCAAATATTAAAAGAATTCTGACAGTCAGATCACCAATATTTATCTCAGTATCAAGAAATTCAGCTGATATAGAGAAAACACGATTGACCTAGATGTTCCGCTCTTGATGGATGCACAAGCCTGTCTTGTGGAGCCATATGAGGGTCATATCGAAGGAGACATTTTGTAACAAAACGATTAACTCACGGCATAATGTCTGAACCACGCATACTTGCGAAGCGTCATGGGTATAGCTGCGCAAATTTAGTTTTGATCGCTACCTACACAGCGTGAATATTACTGGTCGAGGTCATGGTCAGGCTCAATTTCAACTCTTAAGTAACTTACCTCAAACTCTTCTCAACTCATGAGTTAACTATGGGACAACATGCTCGCTGGATAATTTTCCTCAGACATAGGAGAAGTACTGAAATATCGCATAATACTGTTTTACTGGGAACATTGCCACATCTCTCCTTCATGGAATTGTAATCAATCTCAGTGTAGTTAGTGCGGTGTGCGCTTAAGCCAGTCTAGTTGACACAGACGATGATCCAGGATTAGATGAGATGCGTACTTTGACACATTTCCGGGATTCGACATCCTCAGATTGGGTCAGAGTAAGACAGAATAAAACGGAAGAGAAAGAGGGAGCGGACGAGTGCCCCAGTAAGGGGACTGCCAGAACGTTCGTCTGCACCCTTATCACACTGTCTTACTGTGACTCGACTTGAGGATAGCGAATTCCAAAAAATGTATCCAAGTATGCATTTTCATCTATTTCTACATCTTAGCTTGCATCTATCGGACTGGTTTAACCTCACTTAAGCTATGCCAAGGCTGGCTCTCTTTTTCCGTCCCTGTTTCCTTTAGGATTTAACGGTCACTCGATAATCAAATGTATACTGTTCCCAACGTGTGTCCCTTAGTGCCCCCTATTTATGGACGTCATGAGCTCGGTTTTCGGCCCTCGTTGTCGGATGAACATTTTTCTTATCACCTGGGTGCGACCAGCCTCCATTCTGACCTCTCCCATCCCACCACTTTCCATGCGTTGATATGTGGACCTCCGAAACTCGTCGACCATTCACTTTATTTCTGCAGTGAACTATCGACAACTGCGCCGGTCGCGGTGGCCAGCGCAATTCCGGCGACTGTTTCCAATCAGGCTCGCTCCAGCATGCTTATCACAAATCGACTTTTGTCACGTACCGGTTGCGCTGGCGCGCCGGGCCCGGACACACCTGAATTTCCGAACGATCGGGCTGCCGTCCGGCAGCCCGGTTGGAGAATGGACGGCGCCCAATTGGCCCGCCCCCCAGCAGGATCGGGGTCAGCCCGTGTCCTGGGCGGCCGCCCGCTCGATGGCCGGCCACCGCACCGCACGCGTCGCCGGCGAGGCCGACGTGCGCGGCGCGCTGTTATTTGCCGGCGGCCGTGCGCGGCTCCCCATTGGCGGCGGCGTGTTGTTTCGACTCGCCGTATCGGTTATAAGTGCGGCAATCAATCGTCGGCCGCGTCACATGTGGCCGCCGGGCCAGCGGTGGCCGCCGCCGCGCAGAACGGCATCTGTTGCCGGAGCCATTCGGCGGCCAGGCAAATACGGCACCGTGGGAGGTGCCTTGCTTGGGGCAGACTGGGCTGCTACTGCGGCTCGCATGCGACTTCAGCATTAGCAGCACCGGCAGTACCAACAGCACCAGCAGCGCCGGCAACACCAGCAGCACTAGCAATGACAGCATCGGAGGCACCGGCAGTCCTGAGATGGACGCCAACTCCGTTACTCTAACAGAAAGTCATACGGCGTAGGAATCAGATATGTGTCCACATCATCGACGGTATATTTTAAACATTTCCTCACATCTGAGATACGCTATTTTTGTCGTAATGTTCCTGGGTCGACACCCATGAACCTATGGTGGAAGAAGAAGAATGGGCTGCAAGGGTCCAACTCTGTCACTTAATACAATCGATGGCTTGCAATGGTGTGGACGATATCCCGGAGGTACTCACCAGATAAAGCTCATTATCACCAAGTTTTGATGGATGTTGGTTAAGACAGTGTGACAATACTGCATAAATCTTCAGCTGACGGTTGAAAGTAGTCAGTGAACGACACGCTTCACGTTGTATACACCCGACTCTATCAACTCCAACCGAATTTCATCTTGTATGGCTGCCAAGCCCGATTGAAAAGTAGGTCAACAAGTACCTATTTGTCTTCGTCGTGATATATTTCCGAATAATGGACTTTATCCCTATCACTACGCCGCCAAGCCTGTTTTCGCCGAGCCACGTTAGGGTTTGATACATTACGCTGAAGAATGGGTGGGCGGCAAGTAGCTTTGAAAGGTGCGTAGGAAGTTCGGCAATGCCTTTTCACACTACATGCCTGCAGTCGAGAGGCGGCTTCAGGACGATTCATGAAAGGAGTCGAGCCACGACTCTCCCGTCGCATCGTTCCAACATTGGACGAACCTCCGGGATAAGTTGCTCCTATGTTTTCGCCTTTACGCATAATGTACTCAACCTTTCTGGGCACCTCATCCCGTCTAATTTTTAACTATCTGCAAATTGTTCGCGGCCTCACGAGCAATCGAGTCCTCACCGGATTTAAGGAATGCGAGTAATGAGCAGGGATCCGCCTCTGTCACAGTGTTAGTCTGCTCCGTATTGACCGGGTACACTGGAGCGGTGGCCGCCCTTGCAGGCAGCACCACCGCCGGCTGCGCGGTGCTGGTGCTGCTTGGTGCCGCCTCTTTGAGTCGGCGGGTGCGAAGCTGCGACCTGCGCCGTTTGATCCGCGTCAGCATTTAGCCGCTCCAATGTGCTGCCGTCGAGCCGTTATTCATTCCTGCGAGGAGGTTTCCGTCGGCGGCGCCGCATCTCGGCGCGGTGCAGGGAACGACGCCACAGACGGCAGTGGGCGGAATGAGGGCAGGCCGGAGCCGCCAACGGCTCCGAACGCCAGCACGCCAGGTAAAGACGAATGGGCTGGGGGACGGGAGCGGAAATGGGAGGCTTCAGAGAGGAGGGGTGGGGGAAAACAAAGGGAAAGGTGGGATAGAGGAAGCACACGGATACAGAGAATGACGTGAGACGGCCAGAAGAAGGCTGTAAACAGATGAAGAGACGAAGAGAGAAAAAGCAGAGTAGAGTAAGAAAATACGATCGAGGGGGTAAACAAAGGAGAAGTAAGGAGAGAACGATAATGTAAAACGAGAGGCAGACACACACACAGAGACGGAGAGAGGGAGGGAGAGAGAGAGAGAGCGAGAGAGAGAGAGAGGGAGGGGGGGGGGGGAGGGAGTCGGATGTGGCTGGAGATGTGTCGGCCGAGACCGGATAACATTTTACCGGTATGACCGGGATCCACTGGCTGATGGTGGCCGGTGCAGTGGCACATGGCTGGGCCGGTGGGACACCTGTGGGTGGCTGGTGAAGGCTGGGGCTCAGCTCCGATTGATGGCGGTCGGCACCTGTTGGAGGTTCGTGACGAGGTTCGGATGGGCTCCCGTCACGCGACGTCACAGCGCCGCCAGTCCGACTGCCACAGCGGGGGTCACGGACCGCCAGTCACACTGTCGCAGCGGGGGTCACGGACGGATTTCCACAGTGGGGTCACGGACCGACTGCCACCGTGGAGTCACGGACCGACTGCCACAGTGGGGTCACGGACCGACTGCCACAGTGGGGTCACGGACCGACTGCCACAGTGGGGTCACGGACCGACTGCCACAGCGGAGTCACGGACCGACTGCCACAGCGGAGTCACGGACCGACTGCCACAGTGGAGTCACGGACCGACTGCCACAGCGGGTCCACGGACCGACTGCCACAGCGGAGTCACGGACCGACTGCCATAGCGGGATCACGGACCGACTGCCACAGCGGGATCACGGACCGACTGCCACAGCGGGATCACGGACCGACTGCCACAGCCGGGTCACGGACCGACTGCCATAGCGGAGGCACGGACCGTTAGTTACGACTGCACGGACCGGCGGCCCAATTGCCACGCCACAGCGTGGCTACGGTGCCGTTGGTGGCTGTATGTAGTGGATGTGTGCGGCAGTGCTTGGCTTCCGGGGACCAGCGCTGTCTGCGGCATGGTCTGGCTCCACCAGCGCTGTCTGCGGCAGGGCCTGGCTCCCGGGGACCAGCGCTGTCTACAGCAGGGTCTGACTCCTGGGGACCAGCGCTGTCTGTGACAGGGTCTGGCTCCACCAGCGCTGTCTGCAGCAGGGTCTGACTCCTGGGGCCAGCGCTGTCTGTGGCATGGTCTGGCTCCACCAGCACTGTCTGTGACAGGGTCTGTCTCCCGGGGACCAGCGCTGTCTGCAGCAGGGTCTGGCTCCACCAGCTCTGTCTGTGGCAGGGTCTGGCTCCCGGGAACCAGCGCTGTCTGCGGCAGGGCTTGGCTCCCGGGGACCAGCGCTGTCTGCAGCAGGGCCTGACTCCTGGGGACCAGCGCTGTCTGTGACAGGGTCTGGCTCCACCAGCGCTGTCTGCAGCAGGGTCTGACTCCTGGGGCCAGCGCTGTCTGCGGCATGGTCTGGCTCCACCAGCACTGTCTGTTGCAGGGTCTGGCTCCCGGGGACCAGCGCTGTCTGCAGCAGGGTCTGACTCCTGGGGACCAGCGCTGTCTGTGGCAGGGTCTGGCTCCACCAGCGCTGTCTGCAGCAGGGTCTGACTCCTGGGGTAGCGCTGTCTGCGGCATAGTCTGGTTCCACCAGCACTGTCTGTGGCAAGGTCTGGCTCCCGGGAACCAATGCTGTCTGCAGCAGGGTCTGGCTCCACCAGCTCTGTCTGTGGCAGGGTCTGGCTCTCGGGGACCAGCGCTGTCTGCAGCAGGGTCTGACTCCTGGGGACCAGCGCTGTCTGCGACATGGTCTGGTTCCACCAGCGCTGTCTGAGACATGGTCTGGTTCCACCAGCACTGTCTGCGGCAGGGCCTGGCTCCCGGGAACCAGCGCTGTCTGCAGCAGGGTCTGGCTCCAGCAGGTCTGACTGTCTGTGGCCAGGCGTCTGACTGGTTCCACCAGTGGGCTTGGCTCCCGGGAACCAGCGCTGTCTGCAGCAGGGTCTGACTCCTGGGGACCAGCGCTGTCTGCAGCAGGGTCTGACTCCTGGGGCCAGCGCTGTCTGCGGCAGGGCCAGCTAGTTCCGGGGTTCGGAACTAGCAACCCCCCCCCCCCCCTGTGAGAAGACCACTTGGTGACTGCCAGCTCCCTCTGTGGAAAGATCGACAGGTACCAGCCAGCCTCCTCTGTGGGAAGACTGATGAAACGCGCTCGATACGCGTGGCTAAAGCGTATGACGAGTGCACCATGTGAGCGCGTCGCCATTGATATGACACTTTATTGGAGTAAATCACATTGTGAGACCCAACGACGCGGCGCGTGGTTAATTCAGCCGTGCAATGCTATGAAGCTGATCGGAACCCGTGGACCAAGAGAGAGTATCGGGATTACCGACTGGGAGTTTCTGTAATCCTCCTGGAAGGTACTCGTCTATTCAGGCCATCAAAATTTCACACCTTTTCAGACGTTAATGCCAAACGTCCTGCTGTTGGAACCAACTGAAGAAAAAAAACGTCAATTAATAATCTTCGATTCGTTTGGTAGCCAACTCTGCCGCTCAGCGCCCGCAATTCTGACGTGCATCATTTATAGCCATTCAATAGAAAATCCGGTGCCTCACCAGCCAGTCCGCACGCTGCAGCCATCTGGCGCTCACTCCCCCACCCCCACCCCCACCCCCCACCCCACCCCCACCCCCACCCCACCCCACCCCACCCCCACCCCCCACCCCACCCCCTCACCCCTCCGACCGGTCAGTGGACAGGGGCAGAACCACGTACCACGCAGACAGGCGTGGACTCTGCTAGGTCGATACGGGCCTGCGCAAATCTGGCCGGAGCCAACTAATTTATACCGAAGCCAATGGATGGCTCGCTCGTCCCGCTTCGTGCCGTTTCCGCACCATCGGAGCGGTTCAGGAAACAAAGGTGCTGTCACTACGCACATCACCTGTGTGTTGAAAAATCCATGTCGTTTGACGTAGCCGTGCTATCCGTCGAGTAGTGCTCATTGCCGTCGCTTGTGCGTCTTTCCGCGAGGATAAGAATAGAAATTAAGCCACGGAAGCCATAACCACATCGTTTGGAACACTTTACCTACTAGCCGTATGGGCGTTGCTTAGAAACAGTGAAGTAGACGATGGCTCCCCACTTCCCACCCCCACTACCTTTTGCGACGTTCTTACGCCCTTGTATGTAACGCAGGTAGGAATTATATTATGCAAGGAAGACACGTCAAACTGGGATTTCACGTCGGTGAACTCCGGCCGGATTGTGGCCTGACTACAACACCACACATTTGTCATTGCATCATCGCCCTGTGGGACTCAGTGGAAAATGATGCAAGCTTGCTCTACGCCAGCACGTTGCCACAAATTGGATCGGGGCGCTTGACGAGCGGGGGCAAGCTGGTGACTGCATGGCTCCAGGGCCCCAGGTACATGATCGGGAATTATAGCAGCAGACAGACTGCCACAACTGGGCTTTCCTGGCGGCTCGTTGATATCTAACCGGGGGAAATGCAAGCAATTTTTAAAGAAGCAATCGATGTCGGCAATTCAGCACATTGTACTTAAGCTTGTATGTGCAAGCTTGTACGTGCATCAACTCCAACATTGAAGTGGAGTAAAAGTGAAGTCGAAGTCAAACTAAGGATTTATCTAGTCTAGCATATGAACTTTTGTCGCAAATGTGCGGAAGTAGATTCGCTGGGTCTTCGCCCTTGCTCATAGCAAGACTCTGCTTCTGTGTGGCTGCCACTGCGTGTGCAGAAACCGTTAAGGCTGATAAGGAGCCTGTGGTACCAATTGTGTCACCGCTCATCCGCTTTGATGATAGCTTTTGGCTAGGTTCGCATGACGTTTGCTAGATATTGACACTGTTCGTGGTGTCGGTCCTTGGTGTGAATTTTAAAAAGGAACGTTTGTTCTTCTTGCGTAGTTGCTGCACATACGATCCCATAGTGGTCATCCACTACATTGATTAAATGAAATGAATATATGGGCGAAGGAATAGGGAAGACACGAGCCATGCTTTGCTTCAATTTCTGGGAAATTCGACCATTAGCCTTTTGGGTGTTCGTCGAAAGAAGCGACTGAAAAAGATATTCCAACACACTTGAACTTTCCCACGCTCTCATTCGGCGGGTGTTCCGAAGTGGATTGGCTCGATATATCTCGAGCATGCTTGCTGGAGATAAATCGTTAAGTCAATGAAATCGTTGCCAGCAATAAGGTGTACCGCTGGATTTCGCAGATCGCGCCACACCGTAGTGCGTACTGCTGCGGCGGCATGCTGAACCTGCGGCAGTCATGCACGCCAGTACAGTCTACCTTTGTAGGGACGTGACATTGGAATTCAAGGAACGAGCACAAGGACGGCATGAACGGGATTATCTTATATGTATTTCGAGTTACCTTGATTTAGTTGTCTATATCTCGCACACAGCTATTTTAATGTGATCTAGAAAAGTCAAGTTATCACACCATTCACCATAATTTGTGTATTACATTTCAGGAAGGGGATAGTTAACACGCGCACTGGAGGGGGGGCGAAATCCGCCCACCCCTCCGGTTTTTCGTACATAACTGCAGATTTAACCGGTCGATATACGCGATTTTCTGCGTACCTGCTTAGACATGACCGGCGCGTCGTTTAAGGGAAGAAAAATTGAAATCGGCCAAAATGTTTTCAAGTTAGGGGCCGCTAAAGTCCCCCAAAAAAATTTGCGCCAGACCACAAAAATCGGCGCTGATGCGCTTCCCGTATATTCACAAAAGGGAAGTGTTCTTGGCAACACTAGCGACTTGTTTGATGTATATTGATATGCTATATAGTTTCAAAATCATGTTAGGTCACCGAGGTCAAGTCAGGTCAAGTTCATGACAGGTTAATGGAACCAAACTTGATCAACTGGAATGTTGTCATAAATACACTACTGTTTGTCATTTGTACTGTTTGTCATTGCGTTTCCATACTTTATTCATGTACTTCACTCCTTTCTTCACGAAGCCGATTGCTCCGAGCTGCCCGACGGAGCAGTCGGGCGGGTTTCTGTAACTGGAACAGGTAACTGACCTGATAAAGTGGTGCTATATAGGTAACTTGAGGTCAACTGTTGGGTCCAGCATCTGCATTGCATCATTAGTAATGTCCAAAACATCATTGTTGCCCATTTTGGAGCATTTAAATACAATCACAGCGATCCATAACGATGACAAGCCAAGCCACGCAATACCAGAAAATTTTGCAAATTTGACCCCATTTGACCTTGAAAATATTGACCTAAGGTCATGAAATTTGCACACAATAGAGTTCACTACCATATCCATCCACCCTGCGAATTTCGTTCCTCTAGCTTCACTAGGAGCCGAGATCTTAGGGGGGGGGGCGGAATCCGCCCCCCCCCTCCAGTGCGCGTAATTTTCAGAGGCCCTCCAGGGCGCGTGTTAATGTAGCTAAGTGTCGTCACGTTAGGTATAGGTATAGGTATATATATATATATATATATATATATATATATATATATATATATATATATATATATATATATATCAAGGATGTTCTTAATGCACTGTCGTAACCTAAAGGCGAGGTATGTTGTTCGGTCACTTTACACAATGGCACACTTTTAATAGAAATGTCTGATAAATTTTCAGCTCAACCTATTCATGTTTAGGACTTGCCTTTCTTCCCAACAGCCCATATACTGGTCATATCAGCTGAGAAAGGACACAATCAGTTTTTCACGATTTTTTTCATGATTTGCCCAATAACACTGGTTTGGTGAGGACAGCACTACTGGACGTAAGAAGCTAATACAAATGTATGGGGTATGCATATTAAGGACTTCAAATTACAAAATGAACTCTATAAGAAATTGAAGACCTCAGCATACTTCATGAGCCCCGATTCCAGGGTCCGTGGCTTTAAGTTTCGCTTCTCCCTAATGACCTGAAGTATTTACTGACAGTCTGACTCGTCCTCGGTCGCTTGGACCTCGTAAAGCCTTGCAAGAAGGCCACCGCCCGCTCCGCGACATGGTTGACGACGTTGAAAATGGACACTCGAAATCGAGTTTGAATGAAAGGTGCACTCTCTTCCAATTCCCACGGACACTTATTAAGAAAAGAGGTAGAAAGCTTCAGAATCTGGAAAAAAAGTGCATCTTTCGAGAGGAACCGAAGCCTGCGAGTTTTTTTATCATACTGGGTCAGGAACCAACATGCGCCATGGAGGATCCTCGGATCCCTGGACTGTGCCGATAGTTTTCATCATGGACTTATGCTCGTCAACAGGGACAGAGTGATCGAAGATGGCTAGAGCCACATGTGTTTCCGATAAATAGCACAAATGCTCGCTAGAACTGGTGTAGCCAGCCGGATAGGTGCAATTGAGGGTTTTCAGCAAATCCAAGTCTCAAAGAGGAGCGGTTACAGGATCACGATCGGCGTACCAGTGGCGGACGTAGCAAACGAAGAGACAGAAGTCCCTCAGGCCGTCGAGAAGAACATCACTGCGTGATGATTCTCAGGAAGTGAAAGCACGCTGAGGAATGGCACGAATAAAATGATCTTTGAAGAGCCAGATCTTCAACGAGTAGATCGCTCGGCCATCCACCTAGCTCTGTGTAGCACCTCGGGAGCCACGAAGACCGGCTGCTCTCGACCATGGGGAATTCTCCCCAAGAGATTACGGCCAATTCCAATAGCTCGTTGCTGTCATCTCTCGGATGGTGCTGCTGGAGAAGAATCCGCGCCATCTGGATCACTTCGTCGCTCCAAGGTAGGACTAGCTGAGCTGTCACCTCTTTTTCCGACGCAATCGTCTCCAGGAGGACCTCAGGAGCATAATGATGACAGGTGAAATAAGGAAACTCAATGTCCAATGTGGCCTCTATGAGGACGTAGACGCCACCGGCAGACCCGCTGTTCACTGCTGCAACATCGAAGCATAATGCTAGATATAATCAGCTTTGTCTCGATCTGTCGGTATCCGGGCGATGGCTTCCGCATAGTTTGCGGCCTTCAAACCTGAGAGCTGCGTGGCGTCAAGGAACTTGCTGAAGCCGTCACCAGTGACCAGGAGCGGTAACCGATCAATGGTGTCGCGCCCGGTTAAGCTCTGTATTAGTTTTCGATTCGATGCAGGACGAGCGAGTTAGTTGGCTTGAAGGATCCCTTGATCTCCTCAGTCTTTCCGATCGCTTTTCAATTCGAGCCGACTTAATCGCGCTGGTGCTGAGATCCAAGGTCCCGGAATCCTGTTCTAATTGGCAGGCAAATGCAATCAGGATTCTACTTGCAGCTCGAGAAATGGTGGACGTTTGGTAAAACGCAGCTACAAGTTGCGAATGATCCGGATTCTCCCCCACACTTGACCTCGATTCTCCTGTAGGATCCTATGATGGTGGCGGTGACTCAGTTCGTTGTCTGAGGGAGCTTGCATTTCCGCACTTTCAGATTGCCCAGATATAGACGGCGAGTATTCCAGCGTAGCAGTTGCCGAACCAGCAGCCATCATCTCACCTTCCATTTGCCGCCTCCTCTCCTCCACTTCCTTCCGTTCTTGTATCCTTGCGGGCTTCTGGGCTCCCTTTCTGTGAACGGTACCAATCGCACCTTTGTGTCTCTTTTCCCTTTGTGCAAGGAGGAACTATATATCCTCTTGAATCTTGATGAGTGACATAGCATCCCGATACGCGACGTCAAACAAATATCATGCAGACTCCTAGAATTCCTTGCGGTTGGCTCTGTGTAGGCAAGTTCTTTTCGCCTGGCAGTGGCAGTCTATAGTTTTCCTTGCTTGTACGGTAACTGGTTCTCAAATCCAACAAGTTCTAAAATCCAACAAGTTCTAAATTCCAACAAGCTCTCAGATCCAACAAGTTCTCAAATCCAACAAGTTCTGAAGTCCAACAAGTTCTCAAATTTAACAAGTAATCAAATCCAACAAGTTCTCAAATTCAACAAGTTCTCAAATCCAGCAAGTTCTCAATTCCAACAGGTACTCAATTCCAGCAAGTTCTCAAATCTAACAGCCGCTGATGAATACGTATTGACCTGGCTGGTAATTAATGAATACGGCGACAACTTGCACAACGGTTTCAACAGCAATCACACTGGTACGTACCGTTTCCAAATCCACGCATCCAATTATCTAGGCACCCGTGACGGAGAATCGTCCCAACGTCCACACCTTATCCCAGGGCTACATCTTGCCAGCCTTGCCGCTCAGTCGCGTCTGCACGAGCCGCGTGCGCGAGAGAGGAACAGTCACTCATGGTGAGGGGCCCACCAGGCAAACGCTCTGGCCTATCACTGGCCGGCATCACTTATTGTAACACACCGCGAAAGGAGGGGTCCGGTCGTCGTACTCCTGACACGCCCCACATGTACTGCGGTGACATGGTACATGTTATATGTAACAGTCGGTCGGCCACACCTATCACGGGTCAATCACTTGTACATGGTATATGTAACAGTCGGTCGGCCACACCTATCACGGGTCAATCACTTGTCGGAACTCGCAGGGTGTGGTTCGGTCGACGACTCCGACCAGCCCCTGCCATTCATGTGCAAGGGTGACACCTCATATGACGGTGGAATGCCACCATGTACATGGACACAATAGGAGACGGTCGGCCGACTGCCACCGCGCCGGAACTGAGCAAGCAAAACATTGTGCGAGAGGCGCAGCTCGAGGCAACAACTGCCGGCGTCAGTGTGAGACGGCGCCGGTCCACGTCTGTGATCCCCTGAGCCCGGATCCCACCATACATGGGCACAGCTGTGGTTAAGCCGCCAAACGCATTCGAAAGATAGGTCCGAAGCTGACTTCGTTTCATCTATCCTGGTGCCAGTCGTGGTTGTTGATCTTTTTCAGAGTTTGCCACTTATGGTGGAAATATGGTGGATCTGGTTTGCAATCTCCTTGAAATCTTTCGTCGGGATGCTCTCATTGCTCCATACTTTGGTGGCTGCATTTGCTGGCAGGCTGCAACTCTCGGTGAGAGAGTTTTTCTCTTCTGTGTGCAAGTGGGAAAGAAACTGTAGGACTTTACCGACGGGATATGAACTTCCGTCCCGGCAATGTCGGAATCGAGGATGCAACACACGGAATACTCTTCTTGGAACGTGAGCCTGTGGGCCTGAGCCTATTAGACAATCCCTACAAATTTATCGACCCTTCCGGCTTCAGAAATTCAAACATATCTCACAAGCAGCACACACATAGCCTCTTCATACGCAACCTGCGATTATGAGACGATTTTGCATTGCACACGTAGGCTTCTTGGTAATAGTAATTAACAGCCTGGTGGTCCAAGTATCGTCACTGACATTCGAGTTTAAAAACAGCACTATGCTATATATATATATATATATATATATATATATATATATATATATATATATATATATATATATATATATATATATATATATACATATAAATATATATATAAGATATATATATATATATATATATATATATATATATATATATATATATATATATATATATATATATATATATATATATATATATATATATATATATGTATATATATATACATATATATATATATATATATATATATATATATATATATATATATATATATATATATATATATATATATATATATATATATATGATATATGTATACATATAAATATATATATATATATAGATAGATATATATATATATATATATATATATATATATATATATATATATATATATATATATATATATATATGTATACATATATACATATATATATATATATATATATATATACATATATATATATATATATATATATATATATATATATATATATATGTATATATATATAGCATAGTGCTGTTTTTAAACTCGAATGTCAGTGACGATATCTGGACCACCAGGCTGTTAATTACTATTACCAAGAAGCCTACGTGTGCCTATTATATTCCATATAAATATATATATATATATATATATATATATATATATATATATATATATATATATATATATATATCGTTATGTAAATAGTGGCATTTATGCTTAAAGTGATGATAGTGAGATATAAAATTCACAACATAAAAGCTAAGACTACATGCATGCCAAACAAGACGATCAGTATGCAATATCAATCAACCAGTAAGTGGCTCTTCTTAACGTCGGGGTGTGTGTGTGTGTCGGTGTAGATGCGTGTATGTGCTTGAGTTTGTGTGAGCGTATGCTTGTGGGTGTATGTGTGGGGGCAGGAACCCCGGTATGATGTCAGTCGGGATTTCGGTGGTGGGTGCCTGCTTCTGCTCACATTTTCGTTGCACGTGCCGTGACGTGTGCTGTCTTAAAGTATCACATCACGGCACATACAGTGGGAAAATTGACAGAAGCAGGCACTCATTAACGAAATCCCGACTGACACACACGGGGCTCCTGTCTCTCACACCAAACACACGCTCACATGCGCTCATCACACACACAGACACATACACACACATACACACACACACACATATATATATATATAGATATATATATATATATATATATATATATATATATATATATATATATATATATATAAATGCATATATATACATATATATATATATATATATATATATATATATATATATATATATATATATATATATATATATATGTCTGTGTATGTGTGTATGTATGTACATATGCATTATAAAACTTAATCATCTGAATGTTTGGACTATGTACACAATGCGTGCAGGTTCACAACATTGTCTTTCGGTCATGATCTGTGGACAATCATACTGCCTCGAGCGATTGGTGAGGTTAGGATGGAGCTCTTCTTCCTGAAGTATTCTGGTTCATTTGTATTATTCTTGAATAATTATAGGTCTTTGTTATTCTTTCTGAGCACTTATGTATCATTGGCATTCGGCATGAAGATTTCTGAATAATTTGTATTGGTCTTGATTATGTGTCTTGGCACTCTTCCTGGGGATTTGTGGGCTATTGCTATTCTTTTTGAGTGTATTGGTCATTGACATTGTTTCTGGATCAGAATGGGTCATGGATGCCCGGCTGTTCCCATGAGAACATTTTATTTCCATACAATATGAGAATGACTTTTCTACCGCATTTGAACACTACGTCATGTTGGATGCACTCAAATTCTTTGCTACTTGCAAGAAGCCTATTGTCGCAAAATTATATTATCACCATGCACGCACCTCGAGCAGCCCAAACTGATGACCCAGAACATGAACGTTCAACCACCAATGGCACGTGCAGTGTGCTCAGGTTCGATTATCCCTGATAACATTAATACTGACCTGAAATATAAAATGGTGCCGTGTTCGCTTACTTCCTCCAATTCTTTTCAAGCATGATATTTGCTGTTTTACGGCACCGACATTTCATGACCGTGGAGCTTTTGTGATGTTGGCTACTTTTCTGTTTTGAGATCATGAGTAAGATTTCCTGATTCCACTCACCGTCCAGCGTCCGTGGTTTCGGAGGTCGGCGAGGTGAGGCTGGAAATCAGCGCCACCCACCCGGTGTGGTATGTGTCCGTGATTGCATTCCAAATTGCGTTGTTGGATGTGTAGCGGATGGTTATTGACAACTTAGTCAGAGCGCAGCTCGGGCTTCAGATCTAGAGACATGTTGGAACTATTCATCATCTCGAATGTATTTACGTACTCCAGAGCATACTCAGTGTGATTAGCCTGCAGAGTTGTTTGTCGGGAGATGGTTGGGGGGGGGGGGGGGGGGGGCTTACCACGCGCCACCCGTTGGAGGACAGGCATTGGCCGCCTCTTCACTAAAACTAACACTACAAATCCTTGAAGTTGTCGAATAATTCGGATTACTCTCGTTCAAGCTGCAGCTGTAGGTCCTATCACTCCTACGAGGTGAACTGTCGGCTGAGGATATTGTATTAATTGTGATGCACCAAATAATTCGGTGTGCAGAATGCACTCAGAAGGACGCTCACTGATCTACAATGTACCATTGTGAACGTGTCGAGTGAATTAGGCCTCATCTCTGTGTATTCTTGCGCAGCGTTGAGGCCATATCTCCATTGGCATCACTGAACAGCATTGCTAACGGCAAGATCGGTGACATTGACAGGTCCGACCGCTCCATTAGCTTCTCGGAATCCGTTACTGTGCAGCGTGTAGTAATTCAGGTGTCTAGTCTGTGCGCGATAGAAACGTGCCAGAATCTGCTCCTCAGCACGATGCGCAAATAGACACTGCAGTACGCAGTACTTGGTGACATGCAAAACGTCCTCGACTGGCTGGGTGAGTCGTCACGATTGCCAGGCCGAACACACCAAGTTCGAGTCGATAACGCTGCACCTGAAGCGGGACAATCCGGTGGCGTTAATAGGCTGAGCAGGTTTTGCTTCGCTCTTCAACTGGCAGGGACGTCGTGTCTCCCCTCGGGCGTCGATTTAATTCGTGTGATTTCGTCGACAACGAGGTTGTTTTGTACCGCGGGTGTCATCTTCTCTGTGGAGGCCGCCATTTCGCAACGAGTCCAGCTTCGGCATAGATTGACGTCGTCGACCGTTGTAGGTGTCTTCGCAAGGACATTGACCCCTAAGCTGAAATGGCAAGCAGTCTGCTGATTGAGACCCATGGGAGAGGTGATGCCTTGGTGTGCTTGTGCCGAGTGAAGAAATCATACGGCTTGGTGTTGGTAGTGTTCGCGATTACACCAATCTGCTCAATCCGGGACCCGCATTATATCTCATCATATTATGTCGGGGCACGGATGCTTTTGGCGCAAGAGTCTTTCGATAACACCTCCAAATTCTCCGTCCGGCCCTGAAAAGATCCTCTAGAGTCAAGTTCCACAGACATCGTGAGTATCTATGAATTTCTCTATGAAGAGAATATAATGCAGATCTTTGTGATATGGACTTTGGAGGAAATCACTTTGCTGGTCACCAGCCGTCACTTGTGGTTTGCTGAAACGTTCGTCTGGCATTGTTCTCCGCACACCTATCCCATGCGGAGCAGGCGAGATTATCGGAATATAGGGTATCATCCTGGCTGATGATGCAAGAGAAGAAAGAGAGAGAAGAGAAGAGAGAAGAGAGAGAGAGAGAGAGACAGAGAGACAGAGAGACAGAGAGAGACAGAGAGAGACAGAGAGACAGAGAGACAGAGAGACAGAGAGACAGAGAGACAGAGAGACAGAGAGACAGAGAGACAGAGAGACAGAGAGACAGAGAGACAGAGAGACAGAAGAGAGAGAGAGAGAGAGAGAGAGAAAGAGGGAAATATAGATGTCATCTGGGCTGGCGAGATGGCTGCGGCAGTTTGTAATCACATGAGGAACACTAAGGACCTCATAAAAGCCTACCTGACCAGCGTTGCTCCATATTGCACTATCCGGAAGCCAAAGTCCACATTCTAAAAAGCGGTGTTACCGAGTAGCAATGTTGCTGGTGAAAGTGGAGAGTGTGTTAGGAAGCACAGAATGCACAGTTTCGGTATGTTTTCATGTTTTGAGAGTGCATAGCGTGAGATTGCATACACAGCTAAGGAGGTACGGAATCATTTCACAAGTGATCTCCTCCGTAGTCAAAGTGACAACACAAACCCACTCATTTTCCCCACACAGATCTTACCAAGACGTCTTATCAAGTGCATGCCATTGTAGCAACAGTCTTTATGTGTGCTTCATCAGTGTCCATGGAATTATAACTATGCTAAGCAATTGTAAAAACATTTCTCAAGTTATTGGTAAACTATCATTAAATCGGTATGCATATTCGAAGTACCTGTTTTATCCTCCATTGCGAAGCTGAGAGTGTCGTTCCTGTTGTTGTCAGATACCTCGATACCCGGCACCAATATAAACCATGGTCCGTTGCATCTTATATCTACTTGCAGTGCGCATACTAGGATAAACGTACTGATGTAGCAAGCAGCTTGCGCATTCTGAAGCCTTCTGATTCATTATTGGTCACAACATCACATATCTGATGAATGAGGTAGCTGCTTGTGCCACGACTGGCTTTGGATGATAATGTGTGCTTTGACAGATCCGGATTCCTTACCCAGCGCCTATCGCACAGACATTTCTTCAGCGGTACGCACCTCTCAGTGGCTTTAGTCAGCTGCAGTGCCCATACAGCTCCATTTGCAAAGCAGCATAACCAGGCGTGGAATACGAGAGCAGGCTTTTTCTACTTCCTCGCTGTTTTGTGTGCTCCTGAGCGTATAAGTGTTGTTTATTCACTCTGTTCAGAGCCTCTTTAGCGACCGACGTCGCACGGCCTGGCCGTTTCAATTACACTCAGACAGCCGACTAACCAAGCGTCCTGTCAGTTTCGGTTAGTGTTTTGCTCCGCGGTGAGGGGATACCGGCGTGCGGTGCTTGTCAGTGTCGGGCAGCCTCACGAGCCGAGTTTGAACACCTCGCCTGGCGACCTGATGAATTGACACGTGTCCGGCTTTTTCAGATGAACCGTCCAATACAAGTGAAGCCTGCTGACAGCGAAAGCAGGGGAGGTAAGAGCCGACGTACCTTCCCGGTGCAGCGCTCATTTGTCCAGTATGACTTATATGACAGCGCACATTGTTTTCCAATTGAACGCCATATTATGGCTGTAATCTTGCGAACCTGATCGCCCAAATGAACTTCAACGCTGCATTATTACAAGCACGCCAGTGATGGCCCTGATTTCATTGGCGTTTTCATACAATAGTTTACTTCCGCAATGTGCGACGCATAGCTGGAGCGAATCCAAGATGATCCAATATGAGTGCGATCTATGTGACCCTCAATTTGATCCACCAGAGTTCACTGCTATAATTTCAGATGGTGTCTTAAATGCATGCCAACACATGATATGCTTGTCCACTTCCGATACCTTTCCTCATTTTCATCAGCTCTGCAGAACCGACAGGAAGTTCACAGTCACTTCTGATGTGTTGCCAGTTCTGCGCAGCTGATCCCCATGGATGTACCCTATGTGTACAGACATGGCCTCGTTCTGTTTTGTATGTGATTTTACGAGCGACCATCCATCAGGCAGGTTCATCCAACCTTCACTTTGCTGGTTGCTGAGCGCTGCAAAATGCGGTCTACTGAAACGTCGTGATCGTCGCTCTACGCAATGGCGAAAACTGAACCTTATCCACCTAACATACATACATATACATATATATATATATATATATATATATATATATACAAATGCAAAGATTGTTACCTGGAATAGTATGGACATGGTACACCGCGCTTGCGTGGCTGATGCGAGACCTGCAATCACAAGGACCAACAGTCTGTTAAAGACCAGAAAAACGTACCGTTTTGCTGCCGACAACAACCAACAAAAGACAAACCTATTATGTAAAATATAGGGACATTGCCACATCTCCAATAACGACATGAATATTACTAGCTTGTGTAAAAGCACGATTGTTCATCTCCGTGGACATACCTTTTTGTTTTGTTGTGTGCTACGATCAGACATATTTTAATAGGTAGGGTATTCATAAGCGCTCGCTCTCTCTCTCTCTCTCTCTCTCTCTCTCTCTCTCTCTCTCTCTCTCTCTCTCTCTCTCTCTCTCTCTCTCTCTCTCTCTCTCTCTCTCTCTCTCTCTCTCTCTCTCTCTCTCTCTCTCTCTCTCTCTCTCTCTCTCTCTCTCTCTCTCTCTCTCTCTCTCTCTCTCTCTCTCTCTCTCTCTCTCTCTCTCTCTCTCTCTCTCTCTCTCTCTCCTCTCTCTCTCTCTCTCTCTCTCTCTCTCTCTCTCTCTCTCTCTCTCTCTCTCTCTCTCTCTCTCTCTCTCTCTCTCTCTCTCTCTCTCTCTCTCTCTCTCTCTCTCTCTCTCTCTCTCTCTCTCTCTCTCTCTCTCTCTCTCTCTCTCTCTCTCTCTCTCTCTCTCTCTCCTCTCGCTCTCGCTCTCGCTCTCGCCCTCGCTCTCGCTCTCGCTCTCGCTCTCGCTCTCGCTCTCGCTCTCGCTCTCGCTCTCGCTCTCGCTCTCGCTCTCGCTCTCGCTCTCGCTCTCGCTCTCGCTCTCGCTCTTGTTATGTGTGCTAATAATAAATAAGTAATCATATGCTGCGTTAAATATGCTTCGTTAGCCAATTATGAGATGGATAGCTGAGGATGCATATATTGCCAGGAGTTGCTGTATCTCCAAAATGGGATAACGCTGCGTACAGTAATTGGAACTTCCGAAAGGAAGTGAATGTATTTCAACTTTCGTACCTCACCACTGAAAACTTTCTCTTGCAAACTCGTCTTGTCCACCCCATATATGCTTTGAATCAAGAAGTTTTAAACTTTATCCCAAGAGGCAACACATGGGCACTCTGGTTAATTACGTGATGCAGTTATGCGTGTGTGTTTTACACGTAAAATACGCCACAGAAGTGTGGCATGGTATGGAGTCCTGCTGGTCCCAAGCAAACGGTTTCCATAGTGGTTGCTAAGAAACTGCATGGAAACCCGGCCGCAGAAGCGTTACAGAGCGTGACAAAGGACCTTCGTGCGTGTAATTTGGCTTCTATGTATGGCGTTTTAGCGCGTTTTGACGAAGAAAAAGATTTGTTAAGCGCGGTAAGCTGGCTTTCAGCGCATCACACTTGTTAGCATGCATATATAATGCACATTGAGTGCATGCAAGGCCAGGGCTCATGCCAGCATGAATAAAAAATGCGCTGTTCAGGTGGTCAATGGCATGGGTATCGATTTGCAAACTTTTGAGAAACCTTACCTTCCATCAATGTTGGTTTGACCACCCTCTCCCCTTCGATAAGTTCAACCTTCAACATGAAGCCCCATCGAGTATTCCATCCCACTCGATTTGTGACATTCCAATGCTTCCATGTAGGTATCTCCCTTCCCAATAATTTTCAGAAATGAGGACCATTTGGCAATGGTGTTGATTTCTCGTAGTTATTGGCTGGGAAATAATGGAGGCAATGGGCAGGTCCAAATCGATTGGAGGGCGCACCCGATAGGTTCACATGTTGGAAGTTGCAATTATTGGTAGAATGGGGAAGCCAACATGGGGAGGGGTGCAAGGCCCCCGAAAAGCATGCAGTCGACACCCATGGACGTAGATAAGTGACTATTACCAGTATTCCCACCTTTCACATTGTACCACATATGATAATTTGGACGTCTTGTGGTGAATTATTGGTAAATTATTGTGATATATTGTGTTACGTTGTGATATATTATGTTATTTATATTTCACTACCCAGCTTCTGT
Organism: Ashinkailepas kermadecensis; assembly: GCA_034440615.1. Classification (NCBI taxonomy): domain Eukaryota; kingdom Metazoa; phylum Arthropoda; class Thecostraca; family Neolepadidae; genus Ashinkailepas; species Ashinkailepas kermadecensis. The sequence continues at coordinate 969,706 of JAOTOM010005169.1, read as the reverse complement.
ACGCATGGGTATACCTAGGTAGGTGTCAGCTATGTAGTTATCTATCTCTCCACCTGGTTGTAGATAACGTCACGCTAGAACCTAGATAGCGGGTTAGTTGGCGGCACCAACCTAACTACTGTTTCAGCTAACTACCTTCAGTTAACCTAACTAGCCATGAATCGGAACGCCATCATGGACATATATCAGGATAGGGGAGGAGGGCAACGACCCTTACTAAAGTATCAAAAAGAACACCCATTGTTCAATTAAATTGACGTCATACTATTTAATTACATGCTTGTTGATTTCGGCTACACTTCAACGTAGTGCCCCCGGCTTCATGTTTCGTACAGTGGATGGTAGCAGACAAAGACTTCAAAATCACTGATGACGTATTTGCATATTTTCTTCTGATGAAGAAAAGATGCAGGCAAAAGATGGTATTGACAGATGGACGCGCATATGCTGGCAGGATTGTGGTAGTACATATACCAGGAATCGAAAAACATGGAAGTCGATGGTGATATGGTGAAAATGTGGCAGGTACTATAGTTGTAAGTTGTGAGGCTTCACGGACAATAATTTAGGAAATATAGTTCATGTATGCAGGTCCAAGCAAGTTCCTGATTTGTTAGTTTTCCACGTAATTCCAAGACATCATTGCAATGAAAAAGACATGACAATTGCATTCATGCCATCATGATTCATGTTCGTGGTCCATGGTTCCATGTTCCATGGTCAGTCCACTTATCATCACAATATGTGTCGTAAATCTACATTCAGCTTAGAATGTATCATTGCAGTGCACAGCAAAGCAAGTCGTCATATACCATATAATACAATAAATATATAATATTTAAGATACTGAAACGCGAAAATGGATGTGCATGTCGGAAGGAGGAATATGCTTGGCTACCAGGACTCCACAAATCCTCATTCTTAAACTATTAAAGATCGCGATGTTACATTTTTGGCGCACGATGAACAAGGTTCTCCTATGGCCAGACCCAAAATATTGACGTCATCATTTATGTGGCGAATTGTCAAAGTTATTTCGATTTTAACCCGATATCTTCTACATGCTAGATACTACCCGAAAATACAAGCAAAGTGACCACTAGACAAGAACAGTACAACCGGTGTCTTCTTTTGTCGCGTGTCCATGTAGGAACGGTTGCACTGAAACAAATGTACCAGCTAACTCAAAATATCTAGCGTAGGGTGATGACTGTATGACGAATTTCATGGAATTCTGCTCGGTGCAAATTGAAGCATACCAGTCTTGGATTTTTCTGCAGCGCTTTGCAGTGATCTCATTTATTCCGGCCTAAATGTCAAGTGGTCAAACTTCATCCACTTTGGCGAATAACAATGCAGTGTAGGATAAAGGGGGAAATCATCATAATTTAAACGATGTCACCCCAAGATATATATCTCCTAAAGCTGACGGATAGATAGCCAGCTTGATTTTTCTCCAATCCCCAAGCATTCACGAGCTGGGCTGCATGTGTCCCAATGATAACATTGTCCAAGTCGTTGGTGTAATTTTGAAACTGTTATTGTAACCAGCAGCGGCTACAAATTACTCCTAAGTAAGCTCCCGCCACGGACTCTTTGTCGGATATTTGGCATGGCTGAATTGAGTGTAGCTTAAATTCCTCATTTTCAGCAGAGAGCGCTACAACCTCATTCAGGTTGCTTGCGTTCGGTCCACAATTCTAGTTGGAATAAATAGCACATGAACACCCTTTCTGTTTCCAATGCCTGCTGCCCACTTAGTCTCTAATTCGCTCACTTTACTGCCTGCTTATTTCGGCTTATCCCCTCCCACACCCACAAGGTCATATTGGTGCCGTTATTTTAACACTGCACCCCATTAAAAAAATGCTCTCGTAGTGTTTTGGTATTCCGCCCGCTCTCTCCAGGGCTACCGCCTACCCTCCTCATTACGACTCTCACCCTCTCTAGGGCACTGCCGCCGCCCGTCCTGTGCGCCTCCGCCGCCTCCCCATTACCAAACTCTCGTCTACTCTCCTCATTACAATTATCTAACGCTCGTCGTGCCCCAAACCGCCCACCGCCAAAACTGCCGTCTACCCGCCTCTTCACGACCTTCTCACTCGTCGGGCTACCACTGCCCATCTATGTACGCCTCCCCCGAGCCCAGGCCGCCGTCTACCCTCCTCTTCACGACCCTCTATCGCTCGTCGGGCTACCACTGCCCATCTATGTACGCCTCCCCCGAGCCCAAGCCGCTGTCTACCCCCCCTCTTCACGACCCTCTCTCACTCGTCGGGCTACCACTGCCCATCTATGTACTCTTCCCCGAGCCCAAGCCGCTGTCTACCCTCCTCTTCACGACCCTCTATCGCTCGTCGGGCTACCACTGCCCATCTATGTACTCCTCCCCGAGCCCAAGCCGCTGTCTACCCTCCTCTTCACTACCCTCTATCGCTCGTCGGGCTACCGCTGCCCATCTATGTACTCCTCCCCGAGCCCAAGCCGCTGTCTACCCTCCTCTATCACTCGTCGGGCTACCACTGCCCATCTATGTACTCCTCCCCCGAGCCCAAACCACTGTCTACCCGCCTCTTCACGACCCCCTATCACACGTCAGGCTACCGCCGGCCTCGTATGCTCGCGGGACTAACGCCAACAGATGCCTGGCGTAATGGTGTAAGGCTATCGACTTTGTCGGCTAATCGTCGTGGATGCAATGGGCAATTGCTGGTGGGATATGCACATGCCTTCACGGCGTGTGAATTATTCATAGTGGGCGCAAGCAGCAGACGTGGCTGGTGCGGGGGTCACCGCCGGCGTCGGGTGTGTGTCACGCTCCCAGCTGCCCTCTACAGCTGATCAGGGCTGGCCGCGCAGACTCTGGTTCGCAATGCGGCACGTGGAGAGACGATGTGACGTCGCGGAGGTGCTCGCTATATCTGACACGAAGGTGCAGGCGCGCCGAGGGTCGGTCCGCGACACGCCAAGCAAAATGAAGCGCGTGGGTGGATGAAACGCGGCCAGGCCGTCCGAGATGCTCCGATCGGAGAGGCCACGAGGGAGGAGACCGCGGACAAAGCAGCGCGATGCCGCGGACGATGGAGCTCACGGGCTCGCCTGAGACGCCGCACGACGGGTCGCCACATATCTCAGATTTGAGGGTCACCGAGGTAGGCGCGAAGTGACCGCGACGTGTCGTCACTCAGCTCCGACCGATGCGGGGCCGCCTGACGAGTGTTCGCCGTGCAGACCTGGCAGTCTCGTGACACGCCCATCCGGTGGTGCCGTCCGGACGGGCCGGAGCAGACCCGTCACGGTCGCTTCCACCAGCGGCGCTGGCGGGTGCGGCCCGAGAAGGATAGGGGGGGGGGGCGACACGGGCGTGTGCCGACCCTCCTCGGGTGCCGGCGAGCGCAGCGCCCGGATGGGGGACGCCGACCTGTGCGCGACCGCCGGCGGGACGCGGCGCGTCGGCCGCCGATTTGGCGGCTATCGATTGCGACGAGCGCGGCGCGCCGGCGGCGGCGTCGGCGCGGCCAATCGGCGACTACGGCCGACGCTCGCCTGTTGCCCCGGCCCGCCTGTGGTGGCAACGCCAGCGCACGCCGCCCAGCACGCAGCTCGCGCCGTGGTCGCGCTGTGCTGCCGCCGTGCTCCGCTGGTGCGGAGGTGCGCCCGCCGCCGGTCCGGTAAGAGACGCGCCGGTGCGCCGGCAGTGCTTCTGCACGGCCGACTGGCGCCTGGTGCCAGTGTCAGCACTCCGCGTCGCTGCTGAGCGCTGTTCGTGTCGACTGACCGTCGCTGTCGGTTTGCGTAGATTGCAGTTCTGTAGCATGTGCACTGGCTTACAGCGTAGTGCAACTCCCGCGCGTGAGCACACCTCACAGTCACTGTCGGGTAATTGTAATATTCGTGGGGTCTGGTGGAGGGCTGGTTTCAGGTAATGTGTGGTATGCTGTATGTGTAGGCGGTAGCATACAAGTTTTCCTTCGTGTGTACTTCCATTTCACTCCATGTCAAGTTTTACCCGCATCTGCGTCATTCGCTTATTCAGGAAAGTGATTTTTTAAATCATTAACTTCAATAGCGCATCACATGGTTGTGTGATGCAGATTCAACCATACCGTACCCCAAATATTTAATTGCTATTACATGTGACAGTCGCATGTGCGGTGCGCGCTGATGTGCGACTCACCCGCACTGGGAAGCGAATGCACACATGCTGCTGGTAAACTCGGGTTGGGCTAGGTTATCCTGAGGCGTTCAAGGCGACAGTGTCGCGAATACCGGGTAACGTGCTCTTCCTCAAGTAGGCAGCAGTGCAAAATCCCAACCACTATTCGTAGCAAGTAATGCCACGTGTATAGAGGATACATGGTGCTGATTATTTAGATTACCGACTGCTGAGGCAGTGTGAATATTCTACATTTCTGCATGAGCAGAAGAAAATGTTTCACCGAACTAGTGATTTGCTGGCCTGTAAGAAGGCCAGCAAATAACTGGTTCCGTGAAATGTAACTAGATAACTAGATCGTGCCCGCATTGGGGTGATCATCATGTGATCATGTTGAAATGCGAATATGTCTCAATATTACATCTAAAATATCAACGTTTGCTAAAGGGCTGCGGCATGATATGCCCTTCACGTGTGCTTAATTTGAAGTGTCCTCTAAATTTAAAACAAGAATCGCTCTTTCATTCAGTTTAAACTGGCGGCAGAGGCAACATTTCTCTTCAGCATGCCTTGTCTCGTGTCAGGTCAGTATCCGGTGGTGCGACAAGCAATCGGTGGATTATCAATATAATTATATTCTATGAACGTATCTATCTAGCTTATCTGACTATCAATTTCTATGTGTTGAGGAACATTTCGTTTGCTGTTGCAATGTCATGAAGTGCGTAAATAGCTGGCATCGACCTGACCTGTGACCTTCAATATAGCCACATATTATCTCGGAATTGCAATGGGTTGACATTTCGCCGATGCCACTTCGACCTCGGCATTGAACGCAGTAATTGCGTGGTTGCTGGGCACGTAGGCGTTGGTATTTTTCCGTGTTTTTTTCTCCTGTGGAATGAAAGACGGAACGCAAACAACTAGCAGGCAATAGCGGAGAAACCTGATTGCACTTTAATATCAAATGCTGGTCCTTTGTTACTCCGGGACATTTTTATTTGATTGGACTTTTTTAGTCCGTTTGATAATCGATGTGCTTGATCGAATCAAGCCATTTGATTCAATAGCTGACGCACGATAACTGATACACACGCTGTGTAAGACCTCGCCTACCTGGTCCGTGTCCTTGATGCTACGCCGCTCAACTAGCGTGACCCCATGCTCTTGGCTACAGTTGTACCATTGCAACTCAACTTCCGCAGGTAGGTGGGTGTTTCAGGGTCTACGCAATGAGCAACTTGGCATGGTCGCCAGTTCTGTAAGACTGCTGCCATGACAGATATTCGAATTGAGCTGATCGGAACCTATACACGCGCAAGAAGTCTGAACAATGTGCACTGCAGGACGCCAGGAGGTCGATAGTGTCGATGGTGTCCACAGGGCGATGCGCCTGTTGTTTGCCGTGGTGTCGTGTTCGCACCACACTACCGCCCAGTCTGAACGTAATGAGACTAATGAAGCCGCCATCGTGGCACGGGGCACACCCTGTGCAAATATGAACCCTGAAGCATGCGAACCCTCCTCCTACTTTCCCCTGGCTACTCGGGCATCTGGCGTGCTTTCAAAGCCCTTAGCAGCTGTCTGACGAAACTTTAATCGCGTTCTACAGCCGGCGAAAAAAACACCATTCCACTGTCGGCGGGCCTCCTATAGCGGCTCCCTCCTTACACCAGAGTATTTCATTGTTGTGGCGCCGGTGTCTCTAATCTCGGCCGCTCAGACGCTGGTTGAAAGGATAGCTTCGGGCGTCCAAAAGAACTTCACGTCTTCGAGGGTTAATTGACATTATCGTGGAATACCTCACAGCGATGAAGTGTGCCGCTACGGTTGTGAGGCCCGGGTCGCGACATCCGTGCAATACGCGGGATGTGGGACGGCCCGTGGCGCCGCCTCTCGTCTCGTGCGGTGCCGCCTTTTCCAATACCATGATCCTAAGCTGTCGTCTGAATATTCCGCTGGGGAGATTGCCGGTGCTGATCCGATTTTGAGAGGCAGAAGGCGTGAAGTACGTGATCGATAGAGGCGCCCACGCATGCATCGTCTCAGTGGTATCGTCTCAGCATTAGACATATCATCTGCGCCCGGCTCGGCCGACAGCCGCGCCCATACGGCCGCGCTCACACGAACTTCTACTCATTCGCGGGCCTTTTGCAATCGACTGATGATGTAATGTAATGTAATGCAATGTGTTTCGGATCCTCCCGAGCAGGGTTTTTCAGTTTCCGTCACAGAAGTGCACTAATGTGCATCACAAACCATCATCACGAGCATACACGACAACAACGAGTGTTATCACAGTGCTGATGTAAGCGATGTTCCGGAGGCCGGAAATTAGAGCCCGGACATACGCAGCATGGCCGAAAGCCCCCGTCTGAAAACAGTGTAGCCACCTGAGTTCCTCACATCTGGAGGCAGATTGTTCCACGTCCGGCAAGCTCTCGGTATGAAGGAGCGGCGCGCGAATTCTGTGCGGCATCGTGGTACCTGGAGGTCACCGTTAGCCGTGGCCCTGGTGCTCCGTTGCGACACAGTTGAGCGACAGTTTAGTTGACTGCGAATTAATTCTGAGCCAGTGAACTGGTTCATAATTTTGAAAACTGAGTGAGCATCTGCCTCGGATATGAAATCCTGGAATTTGAGCCATCCTAGTTCTTTCAACGTGGGCGACACATGATCCCGGTAGTGCAAGCCGGCGACAATCCTTGCACCAAAGTTGATGCATTTTTGAATGCCTCGTTTCTGGGCTCTGCTACAGCTTCCCCAGACAGACACACAGTATCTCATGTGAGGGAATACGAGTGCCTCAATTAGGACCCGTCTCGTAATGTGAGAAAACTTATGACGCAGTCTAGCGAGTCCAATGAGTATGCGGTTACACAGACGCACAACAGTAGATACATGCACATCCCAGGACAGGTGTGAGTCAATTTTCACGTGAAGTAATTTCACAGACTTCGTGGGTACTATTTCCAACTGGCCCAGACGAACTGAGAATTCCACCGGTGTATGCTGTCTAGAAGATTGGAGAACAACCATCTCAGTTTTGGAGGGATTTACTTTTAGTCGATTCTGGATGAACCAGTTAAAGGCGACTGACAGTGATTTATTCAATCGTTGGCTAATGGCTGTGATTTCGTTTCGCTTCCCAGATTCGAGGAACTGGACATCATCGGCATACATAACAATCTTGCCGTGTGGGATATGTTGTGGGAGGTCATTGGAGAATATTAGGAACATGACCGGACCCAAGATCGAGCCCTGCACCACACCATGTGTCACCGACAGAGGGCTAGATTCTTTCACCGTTTGCGAACGGCCCTCAAGCTACGCTCGGAACCATTCGGAGTTGACGCCGTACCATCCGAGCTTGTCCATGAGGCGACTATGCTCCACGCTGTCGAACGCCTTTGAGGTGTCAGCTGCAACCAGTGAAGTGATCTCGCCTTAGTCGATTTTGAGGGTAGCGTGGATGACCGTGTCTAGCAGAGCCATCTCGGTAGACAGGCCGGGCCGGAAATCGTACTGTTCTGGGCACAGTAGATGATGACTAGTCAGATAGTCTATCAGTTGTGTGCACACGACACGCTCACAGAGTTTTTCGACCCCTGGCAATATCGATATTGGCCTGTAGTTGTGTGGGTCGTTTGCATTACCACTTTTGTGCAGGGGTGTTACCATCGCCGTTTTCCATGACGGTGGCAGTTCACAGCTTGTGATGCATGAGTTGATAATGTTTAACAGGTGCGGGCCGACCACACTAAACGTCATCCTGAGCATCTGGATGGTGATGCCATCAGCTCCGGACGCTCGTGAGCCACCCATGCGCTGCAACGCTTTTGACAGCTCTGACATCGTCGCAGGATACGGTGTGAATATGACCCTCAGCAGTGCACCACGAAGTGTCATCAAATTCAGCTTCAGCCTGCTTTGAGCATTAAGGTGAATGGATGCTTGTTCTGATTATTAAGCCTGCTGAAACTGGATGTTAATTTATTATGAAGTAACACGCTGAAGGTATCACTAAGGCACCCCGTCTCCATTAGGACATTGTGGAAAGCTAATAGCAATTTGTAGTGGAGCGGGCAACATTTGTGTTCATGACTCAGGTCACACTTGATTGCTCCCAACACCACCACCCACACTCCGAACCGAGTACTCCAGGTGAGACTCAACGGTCCACCGACACCATGACAGACTCGGCTCCACCAAAATGTGAAAGGAAGCTTACCATAAGAAGTAAAAAGGGAAGCAACTAATTTCACATAGTATTTATTATTGAATGTCAAGGAGAATGACATAGAAAGCAAAAGAAGTATCACACAGGTTTCCGTGACAGTAATTGAGACCAGCAGTATGATATTTTTTGCAATACTTCACATAGCAATCGGCACAAACTGGTGTAATTTGAGCGTATAAGCATTAATGAAACTGACTGATATGCTCATTTATTATTTGGAATGAATCGTGTCAAATTAATTCGAAATCAAACACAACGGCTACAACAGTCATACTCTACAATAGCGGACGCTAGACCATTATATAAATCAGAGTCATTGTAAGGTTTGTACTAGTCACGGAAATGGAAGTTGGTTGGCTTCAATTTTTATTTAACCTGAGCTCTTCTAATTTTCTCCAATGTTATTCCGAATAGTAGGTTGCGAAATTAGACATCTAGCATCACATGCATAAGATGACTTTGAGATACCTATGTGTAGTTTTATTACGCCTGTCTTCAATTATTTTGGATGTGTACCTGGGCTACATGATCCACCGTATTTAGCGTAACTTATGTTGTTCATACCGCTACCAGTGACAACTGCCTTAGCCTTTGTTACGTGATATGTGCATGCTGTGACTTCCATTATGTCAGACTGACTGCATACCCAGACTGTCCATAATAGCCACTATACGTGGAGGGCATGTATTGTGAAATAAATAAATAAATAAATAAATATGTCGTAATGTCATTGGATATTCCAGCAAACCTGCAACATTGATTGTTTGGGTATTTCTGGTAAAAGAGTTCAGCTGGGAACAAATATATTATTTCATGTCAAAGAGCAACACGCAGAAATGTTAAGTTGTTCGAGTGAGCTAATTTTCTACCGATGTTAAAGCATATGCTTCACACAAAGACATCCCATTAAAAATATTTAATAAAAAGACACTGACACACAATAAAGTCGCTGGACTTTGTAGCATTGACTGTGTCGCGCTGTGACTGTGTCGCACTGGGAATGTGTCACATTGTGACTGTCACACTGTGAATGTGTCACATTGTGACTGTGTCGCACTGTGACTGTGTCGCACTGTGACTGTGCCGCACTGTAACTGTGTCGCATCATCTACAACGCTCCAAATGTAGAAAGCAGCTACTCTTGTCCTGGTTCCGAGTACAGACGATCGAAGCTTCAAAACCAGTAAATGTCAATCTTGACAGCAGCTATGCTTGCTGTATTTGCATAGCCGCATTGGTGGAATGGCTGCCGAAGGTGAACACTCAGTATGCAACCTTTTCAAGGCGGACGTGAAGACCAGGTGGGTGGTGATGATGGGTTATGGATTACGCCATAATGGTCTGGTCAGGAGTTCAACCGAGACTACCTTGTCTGCAGTTGCCATGGTTACTTGGACAAGCTCCACGGCATACATCACCGAACTGCTCCTGATTAATAGTTTTCGCCTGATACAATGCCGCCCTTATGATCTGAATGGCTGTAATTGCCCTTGGCATGGGTGTGTTCGCCTTTGGTTTGCTGCCAGGAGACGTAAACGCTGTTGGACAGCAGCTTGTCTAAACGGAGCTAAAAATGTCGCAATTATTACTATGTTGTAGCCATCGAAAAATGAGTTTGCTCGATGCTCGTACGATTGGCATGTTGAGTGGTTGTCGTTTTATTTTTTAACTGTGTGTTATATATTGCAATGGTAATTGTCTGACTGCCAATTATCTCCTGCACTGTGTAATTTCGTGTAAAATATGTCATCCTTTTTGCTCCTTTTATTATGGGATTTCCAAATTGATTGATTGATCCTACGACTGGCACACGCCACATGGACAATTTTTCATGTCACATTTGCTGCAGGTTATTTTCAGACTCCTATGGATATCCATGTTTATTTACTTGTTAAACCTCGTTCAGTTCTTGAGGATAATCACACAGACACATTCCTGGAATAGTGTTCTCCTCTATCTCTGCTCTCAAACACCAGGGAGGCTTGTCGAAACATGTGCTCTTGCATCCATAAGTACCTGGGCAACTGCTGCATGGCGGATGCACGAAGGACAGGGAGCCGATGATATCGGAATGACGACTAACAGCTTGCAAACCGTACCATCGGCCTATGTTAGTGGATTTATATCCAGTGGCATGCTGTTTCCCTTAGCCATTGGTTGAGATCCGGTAGACTGCTTCCGTGCATGTTCCGGGCAGGCCTGTAGCTTCACAGTTCTCTTTCGCGGTTCATTGGATGCCTCAACCTAGTCATCGCGTTCTGCGGAATCTGAGCAGAGTACTGCCCCGCTCTCGTGTGACGACCCTGCTCCCATGGTGTGGGTTGATGGTGTGAGCCATCACCTGACGCAACAGAGCTCGACAGCGACGCACGCTGGGTGCATTATTAGTGGCGCACCTAACCAGCTGTGGCGGTGGAGCTACCCGCGGAGAATTGCTAACAGCTCGCGATGACTCGCAAATGGCGTGAGCTCGTGCGCCGCGACGGGCGGGATCAAAGACCACCTAACTGGCGATTAGTCCAGAGTCGGGGGGGCGTGGACGTGCCAGAACTTGTGCCTCACTAGCCGCTACTTTGGTAGAAGCGTCTCGTCCCTCTACGTCAGAGTATAGTGAGGGGGTGTACAGCGCACCCGTCAGAGTATAGTGAGGAGGGGCGGGGGGTGCAGCGCATCCGCCGGTGGTCTGATGGTGCTGGGCGCGGCGTTCTCCGCCGCATGGTACGACCGTCCATCGTCTACATTGTCTTCCAATTTCCGTAAAGAACTGTCCGCCACGGAGCGCTTGAGGGTGCAGGGAACAGTTAGCAATTTTCCATAATGGCGTCGATATATTGTCTGGATCGGTGTCGAGCGGTGGCCGTTGCTAGCGACACGTGTGGTCGAGGGAGTGACCCACCTCGACACGTGTGGTCGAAGACGGGTGACCTGCACCGACACTGGTGGTCGAGGAGGGGTGACCTGTAGGAGGGGGCGTGTCGGGTTACGACCCATGCTGGCCGAGACGCCGCCCGGCGGTGGACGTGGGGCGCGCGCGCTGGGAGCAGTGCTCGTGCGGTGTCCAGCCCGGATGCCGGGCTGGAAAAAAACATCGACGGCGATGCGTAGAGCCCGGCCGAGACGCCGCAGACCGGCAGGGCACGAGCTCAGTAATTACTCAGGGAGCCGGGCCGCAGTCGGCCCTGGAGAGAGGGTGGCGGCGGGCGGCTATCGACGGCCGCCAGCCAGTCGGTATCGACGGCCGGCTCGACGGCGCGGGGAGGGGGACACCACACCGTATCGACGGAGGCGTCGCCCGCTCCCTAATCAGTCATCGACCGGCGCTGGCCGGTGCTGTTGCGCCCCACTGCGCCACCACGCCGGTCGCCGGCGGATCGGTCGCACCGGCCGACCGGCGGCCGCCCGAACACTCACACAGGGCGGCCGCCCGACCACACACACAGGACGGCCGCCCGAACACTCATACAGGGCGGCCGCCCGACCACACACACAGGACGGCCGCCCGACCGCACACACAGGACGGCCGCCCGACCACACACACAGGACGGCCGCCCGACCACACAGACAGGACGGCCGCCATGCGTGGCCGGCCCACCGGCACTGTGGTGACCTCTGTCGTCATCCAGGTCCCGGCGGCCCCATGTGACGACCCGGCCGGCGCTGTGGCTGTCATCATCCAGGTCCCGGCCGGCGCTGTGGTGACTTCTGTCGTCATCCAGGTCCCGGCAGCCCCGTGTGACGAGCCGGCCGGCGCTGTGGTGACCTCCGCCGTCATCCAGGTCCCGGCCGGCGCTGTGGTGACCTCTGTCGTCATACAGGTCCCGGCTGCCCCGTGTGACGAGCCGGCCGGCGCTGTGGTGACCTCCGCCGTCATCCAGGTCCCGCCCGGCGCTGTGGTGACCTCCGCCGTCATCCAGGTCCCGGCAGCCCCGTGTGACGAGCCGCCTGGCGCCGTGGTGACCTCCGCCGTCATCCAGGTCCCGGCAGCCCGTGTGACGAGCCGCCTGGCGCCGTGGTGACCTCCGCCGTCATCCAGGTCCCGGCAGCCCGTGTGACGAGCCGCCTGGCGCCGTAGTGACCTCCACCGTCATCCAGGTCCCGGCGGCCCAGTGTGACGACCCGGCCGGCGCTGTCCGTCGCCGACGATGCATGCGGCCCGATTAATGGGATCGACCGCTTATAGTGGTGGCGGCGGGCTGCGGTGAATGTTTCAGCGCGGGCCACCGGCCACAGCCAGGTCGGTCCCGGCCCCGCTGCTGCCGCCGCCGGCCGGGTCGGCTATGATTGGCTGAAGGGTACGGTCGTGGCCGGTGATCAGTACTTCAGACGCAGCAGCTGGGTCAGCTGCGATGCTTGCTCTCCGTGCGTGCTCTGCACCCGCACCTGTCTGCATTTTGGCCATTGCAGGTGCATGCGGTGCGATTGCATAGCTCTGCAATGTCGTTGTTTTATGGTGCCGAACACGACCGCACGGGTTTTCGGCACCGCATGCCACTAGCCTGGGATCGGCGCGGGACGCGTGGCGGCTCCGCTCACGCCCGAGGCGAACATCACCACATTACCACATCACCGGGTCGGGGCGACCGGCCGGCCGGCTCGCTATCATTGAGATTGCCGGCCAAGTTATGCAAATGCAATTATGCGAACAATGCCGCGACCGAGGTGCCGGCTGCGAATTGAATTTCATGCGTCGCATTCGCGGCTGTCGGGAGATGTGACCGCGGCCTCGTGCTTCCGCGATGTTCCGGGAAGTTCCGCGATGTTCCGGGAAGAGGGCGTCCGAGCCGACGTGGTCAGCTGTGACGTGGGTACGTCGCCAGTCGGCAGCAAGCCGACTAAGGCAGGCGTGCTGTGTTGAAACAGCGTTGGGGAAATGCACATGCAAAAACCACCGCGCCACCACCACACGCCACGCGGCCATGCCGCAACGGAGGGCTGGTCGGCCGGCGGCAGGCCGAGATAACTTGCCCGGCCAGTGGAAATTGGAGAAGATCGGCCGGCGTGTGGTCGCGCTGCGACACAACTCCTCGGGGAAATAAATCCTGGTCGACGTGCCCGTCGACCGCCGATGTCAACAGACGGCGGTGGCCGGGCCGGCCGCACCGCTCGTGCCGGTCATTAGCTGGACGAGATGGAGGCGCTGGGGTGTGGAGATACGATGGTAATGGACGCCCAGATCGAATACCGTAATGGTGATCCAGATGAATGTGGCGGCGGAGCCGTCTATTGCAACGGCGAGAGGGCAGGGTTTTGATGCCAACGGTTGCAGCCGGCTCGGCACGACGGCGGCTCGGCTCGAGACAAGACGCAACACTGCGATGTTGCCGCCGAAGGCAAGAGTCCGTCTCGCCATCATGTCCCAGGTCTTACGTCACATTTCTCACAGGCTCAGGGGCATCTAAAAATGACGCGATCTGGATTGGCGGAACATGCCGGTGCAGTGTATCAGTTTCTGAATCACGAGATGCTGGGTGCTTGTAATTTGTAGGGGATGAAGTATGTTCCAGCGTGATATGCAGAGTTTTGCGAGGGCGACGTTTGCGGGACATGACCACGCCAAGTCAAGATGGTTAAGGGGGATGTAAGGGCTTGTGGCTGCATTCTTTTCATCCAACGCACACATTGGTGGAGCGTCATATTTCAAACTTTTTTAGGGCGATCTATCCCCCAAATCCCAATAGTAGCGCAGTCCATTGGAGCACAGATTCGAATCCTGTAACTGGAAGTACTCACCAGTAACAAAGAAGCAACTAATTCGCATTGTGGTCGCCGAGACGTGGTGGTTGGTTCGCTTTATCCTGCTGACTGTGTGCTGCCTGACGTGCCTCGCTGTACACAAATTGGTGGTGCGACGGAGCCGAGTCCTGCCTGGTGCCTTGGCCTGACATGCTGTTTCACGACAGCATCGCTCGCGGGAACCTTCCACGTCCTCGAGGTCGGTCCGCATCATGGTGCTCCTCGCCGCAACTTCAACTGTACGTTCCGCGGTCTTCGAGGCCGACACAACTGACGGATACCGGGGGAGGGGACAACACCAGTCGGACAATTCCCGGCCCTGAAAACCTTGGCGAGCTCCTCGGTCTCAGAGGCCGGCGCAATGGACAGATCACGCACCACCGGCGCTCGTCGTGTCGATCGCGACTGAACCGGAAGTTGAAGATCCCACTCTGTCACTCCTGCGAGCTCCAGGCTGTCTCCGCTCGTCGCGTAACGGGCAGCGTCTCGGCGCCAGCTCGTGGACTGAGGGTGTCTGGGTGCTTGCTGGAGTTGGAGATGAACTGGTTTGGCGGAAGGTCCGGGTGGCCGGTCTGCCTGTCTTTGTTGCTGCACAAGTATTGATCGTCACTCTACGCAATGGCTAAAACTGAACCTTATCCACCGGATGTGTATATATATATTGAGGTGGGCTTGTCGCCATCTGTAGGTGTACGGTTCAGACATCCACCTCTGATCTTGGATAGTAAGAACTGACGTGGATCCAAAGGTGGTCACCTTAGACCACGTGCGGGTGACAGGCGTGAGTATTTTCTGAAACTCGAACGACAGACAGAGCGTTTTCACCAGCTAGCTTAATCTACTCACCACTATCCCAAATACATGACTGATGTCGCCAGCTCGACAGGACAGAAGACCTCGGTTTTGATAGCTGTTAGGATATCGTTATATATATATATATATATATATATATATATATATATATATATATATATATATATATAACTATGTATGTATATAACGAAATCCTTCTTCTCTAAGATGTTCGGTGTCTGAAAGGTTGTTAAATCCTAACAGCTATCAAAACCGAGGTCTTCTGTCCTGTCGAGCTGGCGACACCAGTCATGTATTTGGGATAGTGGTGAGTAGATTAAGCTAGCTGGTGAAAACGCTCTGTCTGTCGTTCGAGTTTCAGAAAATACTCACGCCTGTCACCCACACGTGGTCTAACGTCACCACCTTTGGATCCACGTCAGTTCTTACTATCCAAGGTCAGAGGTGGATGTCTGAACTGTACACCTACAAATGGCGACAAGCCCACCTCATAGTTACTGCAGTCGCTATTGCTCAGCTATTCTATCAATACTGCCATGGGTATTTTTGGGCCAGACCGTTTCGTGGCGTCACCACAATATCCGGCTGTTTGTGTAAATGCTTATATGCCGGGACCTTGGCGAACTCCTGCCTGATGAGTTGTGGACAGCTTCTCAAGGTTAAGCTGGCCTCACCATCGCTACGACGGAGCCGCCATATTTCATGCCCAACGTGTATTACGGCTGCTTCTACAGCTTGCTGCGCTCTGTGGATTCAACAGGCATGCCTTCATCCCATGCCGCATCAATTGGTGTCAGCCGCTACTGGCATCTGAGCCATCTTGGCTTATAACATAGGATGATGCAAAAACAAGGCAAAATGGTAAACACAGTAGCCCTTGGATGATGGATTTGATGGACAGTGTTGGTGCTTGGCATCACGCTCTGCCATATGTTTACTTCTATTATCTTCGACAAACTTGACTTGCCACATCGGAATATTAAACAGGCGGCCATTACGCCCAAGACAATTTGTCTTCCGCTTTGACTTTAAGTGCAGCAGCTGCTATCCATCCTGATTAAACGCAATATCCTTGCCAACACATTTCGCCATATTGCTCTGCCGCGTCAAGTAAATAGATGATGAAGCACGGTCCGGTACGTCAGGCCTCCGCGCCCACTCGGCCACCGCGAAATATGCCCAGATCGTGCCGCAAAAACAGCGTCTTGCCCAAATTAAAGGACCACCTCCCGGAAATGGATCACCCGCTCTATTACGCTCGGGTGGCGCGGGCGGCGGCGGCGGCGATGGCAGTCGGCAGTGGCGGCACACAATGGGCGGCACACGGCACGGCGGCCCCTCACAATGCGCCGACCGCCTGTCGACCGTCCCGTGCAGATCGATGCCGAAGGGCCTATCGGGCCGGCGGATGCCTGACTGGCGATGCCAGCTCCTCGCGGAAAGACCCGAGCACCAGCACGCCGCGGCCGCTGGCACGCCTGTTGATGGCCTCCCGGCCGACGCCTCGCCTGTTGACGGAATGCTCGTCGTAGTGGCGCCTGTTGGTGTGTTGCCAGTCTCAGAACAGCAAGCCTGTTGATGGAACGCTCGTCGTAGTAGCCTGTTGGTGTGTTGCCAGTCTCAGAACAGCAAGCCTGTTGATGGAACGCTCGTCTTAGTGGCGCCTGTTGGTGGGGTGCCAGTCTCAGCACGGCAAACCTGTTGATGAAACGTGTTGGTGGCGCCTGTTGTTGGGGTACAAGTTTCAACAGGGAATTTTGGCGGGGTGGCAGTCCTAGCAGAGCCTTTCGGTGGGGGATAGCAGTGTCATTAGCGCTATTCGGTGCGATAGAGCTTTGTAATGGGGTAACAGTCTCAGTAGCGACCTTTGGCAGAATAGCGGCCTGGTAATGGGATGGCGATCTCAATAGCGTCGTTTGGTGGGATTGCAGCCTTGTAATGTGATAGCAGTCCCAGTAGCGTCGTTGAGTGGTATAGCAGCCTTGTAATGTTATAACAGTCCCAGTGGAGAATGCTGCTAGTTGCTTGTCGTAGTGATCCGACTATTCCCAGCGTCTTAAAATTTTAATTAGCCACAAATTCCGGCTCACGCAATATATCCACATTATTTATAATATTTCCCGCGATTAATTCATGTATTTCAGACCATGGTATTGGAAAGACGGCTGATATGACTTCCGCTTTAGAACCTAATTTTCTGGTTGGGTAGCTATGCAGGCCATTATATTTAATTTCTCCATTATTGTATTCTGATGATGGAGAAAACTGTGTGTGCAGAGTGAGGTTTTCGTTGTTTTTCCGAGGAACATCTGCCCGTCGGGCACATACTTCCTGGCCGCTCTAAACGGCACAGCCATACGGCACAGCCATACGGCACAGCCATACGGCACAGCCATACGGCACAGCCATACGGCACAGCCATACGGCATAGCCATACGGCACAGCCATACGGCACAGCCATACGGCACTGCTATACGACACAGCCATACGGCACAGCCATACTGCACAGCTATACGGCACAGCCATACTGCACAGCCATGCGGCACAGCCATACTGCACAGCCATGCGGCACAGCTATGATAAAATAACCTGGCTATTTAGGGTGGTAGTAGCTTCAGGAAGACGACGGTCACGTGTAGTGTCGGTCGCAATGGCTTTCACGAACAGCGCAGCTAATATGATGAGCAATGCCTGCACCACTTCATCAGTGGAGCACTATGTTTAGTGTCGTTGTCATTACTACTGCAAGCATTGGTGCTTACAACAGTTGCCTGTCAGTAATACGGCCCCTTCTCTTCGGGCGCCTGTGACGTATTTCATTGTCCTGCACTTGTGTAGAATGTCTGGTGTTGTTTTATGTATGCTTCCTCCATTATGCCGCGAGGTTGAAGGGGCCTACGCCGAAGAATCCCGCACGACGCCATTTTTCATTCTACCCCAAGCGAATGGTATTGACAAGACGCAGATATTCCACTTGGCATCGCCAACTTTGATGGGAAGCCGCTCCTTCCAGATTTTTGCGGAGACGTTGAGATTCCAGAAACTGACGATTTTGTTTGGCGTCTGCTTCCAGCGCGCCGGTCTCCCGTCATGACGTGGCGCCGGTCTCCCGTCATGACATAGCGCCGGTCTCCCGTCATGACGTGGCACCGGTCTCCCGTCATGACGTGGCGCCGGTCTCCCGTCATGACGTGTCACCGGTCTCCCGTCATGACGTGTCGCCGGTCTCCCGTCATGACGTGGTGCCGGTCTACCGTCATGACTTGGCGCCGGTCTCCCGTCATGACTTGTCGCCGGTCTCCCGTCATGACGTGGCGCCGGTCTCCCGTCATGACGTGGCACCGGTCTCCCGTCATGACGTGGCGCCGGTCTCCCGTCATGACGTGGCGCCGGTCTCCCGTCATGACGTGTCGCCGGTCTCCCGTCATGACGTGGTGCCGGTCTACCGTCATGACTTGGCGCCGGTCTCCCGTCATGACTTGTCGCCGGTCTCCCGTCATGACGTGGCGCCGGTCTCCCGTCATGACGTGGCGCCGGTCTCCCGTCATGACATGACGCCGGTCTCCCGTCATGACGTGGCGCCAGTCTCCCGTCATGACGTGGCGCCGGTCTCCCGTCATGACTTGGCACCGGTCTCCCGTCATGACATGGCGCCTAGCATTTACATACAGAGTTTTTTAGTTTGGCGCATAGCATTTATATACGGCGCTTTTCTAGTTGGGCGCAAAGCATTTATGCAGCCCGTTTTTCTAGTTAGGCGCCTAGCATTTATACAGGGTGTCTTTTTTCTAGTTGGGCGCATAGCATTTATATTCGGCGCTTTTCTAGTTGGGCGCAAAGCATTTATACAGTCCGTTTTTTCTAGTTAGGCGCCTAGCATTTATACAGGGTGTCTTTTTTTTCTAGTTGGGCGCCTAGCATTTATACAGGGTGTTTATTTTTAGTCGGGCGCCTAGCATTTAAACGGAGCGCATTTCTAGTTGGCCGCCTGACATGTATACCGGATGCTGTTTTAGTTAGGCGCCCAGCATTTATACATGGCGTGTGTCTAGTTGGGGGACGGATGTGCACCTATTGACGACGCTCCCGGCATTTCCCTCAGCTGGCGATCGCAGCGACTCATTAACATTGCGACCGCCAGTCTGTCGATCTGGCTCGGCTTCGTTAAATGTCGGGTGTATAGTGGAGCTCGGAAAGCGGCAAATGACGGGCATATGAGGGTAATACAGAGCTCCAGGAACTATTTTCGCCTGTTCGAGCTGCTGGATGGGGATCAAGTATTGGAAGGCGGGCCGATCGAGAGGCTGCTGTAGCATTGGATCGCTACGCCCCGGCCACTTCACACAAATCGCCTGCAAATCAGTGCGCAGCGCTGCGACTAGCCGTGTGTGGCGATACAGACGGTGATCGACACAGCCGGGCAAGCAGTAATGGCGGCTAGAGTGCGTGCAATGCGCTCTGGGGCACCTGCGATGCGCGAGATCCGCCGCCGCCGGCCGGCTGCCACAGTCGCCGGGCTCTGTTTCAGAGCGGTGTCGCAGCCCAGCCGGACGCCATGGCGCTGCGTCGCACCGGCTCGATACGAATCCAATAACGGGGTCCATGGATCTGGCGGAGATTACCGCCGATGCCGGCCGGACCGTGTTGTCTCACAAAGGCGCCGTGCCGCCGGCGTCTGAAGATTGGGCCGAGCTGCCTGTCACGGCCGCAGTTGTCATGACAGCCGCGCAGTCGGCTCGACAGATGCGCTATTGTAATCAGGCCTATCCAATGAGGGAGCGACATGCGGAGGCGACAGGTTCGAGGAAGAGTTGGTCGAGATTCTGAGCCCCGCGCTCGACCCGGCCGAGTCCTTGGCTCGCTTTGTCTCCGTGGACTAGCTGGGTTCACTGACAAGCTGCTGTGACTTGTTGGTTGACTTGGTACGTGATACCCCGTCGTAACTTCGGTGAACTCATCAGTGTCGTCGTAATGCTCCGCTTGACGATTGCAAGTGGCATATCATGAGGTTAATATGCTGCATAATATTCAAGACGCCAAATAGCATGACACACTCACTTTTGATTCATGTGTACCCTTGACGTTATCCTTGGTTCCAGCCCCTCCGCTGATTTACACCAATAGCAACTAATGCGCGGTAGTCTTGTGTATGATTTGCTAGCCGGGTATGACTGCAGCCTTCTAGCTATGGTGCCTCCCGCTGTGCAAGCTCGCCGCGTCAGAAAGTTGTGATTGCTGTGATACGTGCCCGTGCAAATTTGGAACAGATAAAGACACTTTAAATTATCGAATGAAGCGCGTTCGGGGTAAGGGCTGGAATGAGGAGCCATGGAGGTTAATTCGGTCCAGGGAAATATGATGGCCTGAACAGCTCGACATAATTTACATCCATAAACATCCTTGCAGGAAGAAGGCCTGTGGTATTTTCAAGAAAAGCGCATTTGATATTATAAAATGAATTTAGCATTCCACATATCCTGCCACAAAATTTAACACCTGAAGTCTTTAATTCGAAGCATTACTTTATTATTAAATTTTGGGAATTATCGTCATACTTGGCACTACTAGTATAACTACAATAATGCACTTCCAATTTCGGTAGCTAATGGCAGCATAATTTGGAAACAGCCGGACTGCAATTGTCGCAAGGTGCAAGATGCAGGAACATCGCAATTGAAAGCGATACAAAATACCATCTTCCTTTGTTAGCATACGTAATACAGCAGTGGCTTCGGAGATGTTCGACTTTCCATCAGATGCTCCTATTCATCAGTATTAGCTAGGCCATGCTATTTTAATATTGGCCATCTTTGTTATAGCATTCTAGCATAATAGCCCGTCCATGTTGAACTCAGTAATACGCCAATGCTGCCTCGTTTGCAAGTGTCGTAATATCGTTCGGTGGTGGTACCACTGCCATCGTTTGGTGGCAGTGGTATTTCATGCAAGATATCTCCTGATATGATGTTCGGACAAATTGAGTGTTGCAATAGCTCAAGTTATCGATATGTAATTATTTGCATCTAGCGACATCGTCTTAGAGTTGATGAGCTTCTCTGTGATGGCTCGGGTGGGAAGATGACTTCGGACACTCGATTCCAAATTTCGGCTGTATATGTATATATATATATATATATATATATATATATACACAAACATACATATTTATATGCTGACAGTGGTATGTGAGTGTTAGAGGCATCGCCATAAGGCGAGACAGGCATACTGGATGTGCATACACCGTCCTGGAGGCAGCTACCCTTCTGCTGTGATCCGTCAAATCCTTCAGTTCTACGTCCGTCTTGATCTTAGCTGGTGGTAGCTGGTGGTACTGCCACGTGCCAGTCAAGTCAGCCGGCCACCGTCGCAATATCTCACGACTGAAGCAATGTCTGCGGCCAAAAACCACGCTCCAACAGAGTAGACTGGTCCCCAAATAGGCAATTTCACGACTGTGCAGCCAACTGGATGATGGGCGAGTGGGTGGCCCATTGAAGCTCAGTTAAATTGAATCCGTTTTGTTATGATAAGACCGGAACCGTCCAGTTAAGTGATATTGGCATGCATAATCTAATGGTTGAGTGGGACTCCTGGGCTTTGCTATGTGAAGTTGAATTTCTCTTGAACCGAATCTAACTGCAACCATATCTGCTCGTTTTCCGGAAAGCAGTATCTTACGCGTTGTGCATTTATCTGCAGAGGTGAATGACTCGATTCGCATAAAATTTCCTGAGCTATCCCGATGCGAAGTGCGAAGTGATTGCAAGGCGTCTTGCGTCGTCCGGGGATTGTGTCCTGGTGGTCACAGACAACGCTCTGTACCATCCGGAATGCATCTCCTTCCAATTGATCCATATCATATCAGCATACCGGCATGCAAACTGAAGACCTTGCTTTGGAGATCGCGGTAGCTTATTCAGTAGGGCATTCAACTTCTGATCGCAAGATCGACTGACGAATCTAGTGGTGTAGCCAACGGGGGGCCAAGGGGGTAGCCCCCCCCCCCCCTCCCTCCCCTTGAAGGGTCGGATGGAGACGTCCAGGCGGCCGCCTTGAGGGGCCCGCAGGGGCAACTCAAGGCGTCGTTGCAGTGGGCCTGTAAGCGACGTGAAGGGCCCCTGGACCGACGAAAGGGGCCCGGGTTGGCAGAAAGTTGTCCCGGGATGCTGAAGCGGGCCCTAAGTCAACGGAAAGTGGCCTCAGGAAAATGTTAAGGTGCCTTGGCTGGGCTAACGTTAAGGGCTTCTAGATCGACGGAGGGGTTCCCGGATGGCTAGAAGTGCCCCCAGGCTGACGGAGAGGACCCCGAGCCAATATGAAGCGCTCCTGGTCTGTCGGCCGAGCGCAAGCCGAAGAAAGGGTCCCCGACCTAATAGACAAGGCAGAAGCGTTTTAACACGCGCACTAGAGGTGCGGGGGGGGGGAAAGTCCGCCCACCCATCCGATTTTCGTAAATATCTTCAGATTTTACTGGTCGATATACGCCATTTTTGTGTACCTGATTAGAAATGTCCGGCACGTCGCTTAAAACCAGAGAAGCGAAATTCGGCGGAAAATTTTCGAGTTAGAGGCCGTCAAAGTCAAAACATTTCGAAGCGTCAGACCACAAAAATCGGCGCTGATGCGCTTCACGTATATCGGCAAAAGGGAAGTGTTCATGGCAATACTAGCGACTTGTTTGATGTATATTGTTATGCAATATTATTTAAAGATCATGCTAAGTCACCGAGGTTAACTTGAGTCAAGTTCATGACAGGTCAATGGAACCAAACTTGTTCAACTGGAAGGTTGTCATAAACGCAAATGACATTCGTGCGATTCATGTCATTTTGCATGATACCCCTGTTGAAAACTTCTGTTTTTGTCATTGTGAACCTAAGCGTTTCCATACTTCATTCATGTACTTCAGCCCTTTCTTGGTGAAGCCGATTGCACCGGCCTCCCGCCGGTCCGGCGGGCGTCCCGGTTCCGGTAACTGGAACCGTTAACTGACCGGATAAAGTGCTGATATGTAGGTGACCCGAGGTCAAATTCCGGATGTATCATCTGTATTGCGTCAAGGGTCATTTCCAAAACATCATTGATGATGTCATTTTGGAGCATTTAATCATAATCGCAGCGATCCATAACCATGTTAAGCCAAGCCACGCAAAACAAGCCAAATATGGCATATGTGACCTCATTTGACCTTTCAGATATTGACCTAAGGTCATGACATTTGCACACAATAGAGTTGACCACGATACTCATCTACCCTGAAACTTTTATTACTCTAGCTATCATAGGAGCCGAGATCTTAGGGGGTAGCCGAATCCGCCCCCCCCCCTCTCCAATGCGCGTAATTTTCAGAGGCCCTCCAGGGCGTGTGTTAAAAGGGACCTCCGGCTTGCCGGAAAAGGCTCTGGGTCATCAAAGAGGGTCCTGAGACGACAGAGGGGCCCTAGTTGCCGGAGAGGATCCCTAGCCTCGGGAGGACCCTGGGTCGTCGCAGAGGTCCCAGACCCGGTATGAAGGGCCCCTGGGCCAATGGGGCCCCTTGAATGATAGATAAGGCCCAAGCTTTTATAAAGGGGACTCAGGCCGGACGGAGAATATCCTGAGCCGTAAAAGAGGATCGCTGAGCCGAAGGATGTGGGCCCGGGCCGAACGTACAGAGCCCCTGGGTCAGCTTTGACTCACGCTGATGGAGAGGGGCTCAGAACTGACAACGAGCCTCAGGCCGATAAAGAGGGCTCCGAGATACGGAGTTGATCCCGGCCGAAGCGGATGGTTCTGGATGCTCCGTAAAGGTCCGCTGAGCCCATGGAGGTGAGTGGGCTGTTGAAAAGCAGTGGCGTTTCCAAGCGGTGAAGGGGCACCTGCCACCTGGCGAGTCCGATGGGGTCCTCCAGGCGACCGCCATGAGGGGCAAAGATATAACCGAGATAAATGTGAACGCATCTAACAGCTTGTGTCGAAAGAGCACTTGAGACCTGACGACGTCCACCCTGAGTGCTGGCGAGAGCCGCGGAGAGCCCGCCCGCGACTTGGAATGCCCATGCCATCTTGAAAGAGAAGTATCAGCTGAAATGAGGTCCAAACATCTGAGGAATAAACAGGGCGCCTGAGGGCCAGAGAGGTCTGGGATGTTCTTTGTGTTTGAAAAGGCCGTGATGGGTTAACAGGACCTCTAAGAGCTGAAGAGGACTAGTATGGGTGCAGCTCAGATCTGAAATTCCCCGAGATAAAAGGTAGAAAGGACTATTGAAGATTGTGATGAGCCCCTAAAAGCAGGAGAGGGCCTTGAGGGATGAAGAAGATCTCGTACGAGTCAGAAAGGACTGAACTGGGAGTATAATGAGTTTGAGAGCGGCCCCTAGTTGATGGACCAGGTGCCGTGATATATTTTTTAAAAGTCCATGTTGGCTGGGGATTGATGTGAGGAATACCGAGGACCAGCCTCAGAGCAAGAATGTTCCTGAAACCACAAGAGCTGTCAATAACTAGAAAAGACCCCTATCAGCTGGAGAAGGGTCTTGAGGGCAAACAGAGACAGAGCCCATTGAGAGCTAAGTAGAGTCCCTTAGGCTAACGACGTTTGTGAGGAATATTGAGGGTCAGACACAGAGCGAGAATGCCCTGGAGGCTAGAAAGACGGTCAAGGACTGGGAAGGACCCCTAACAGCTGGGTAGGACCTCTAACGATTTAAAATTGTCACTGAGCGCTAGAGGGGACTGGACTTGGATGCCCAAGAGGCTGGAAGGGATCCCTATGAGAAGAACAGATCTCCATGAAATATAAGGGAAGTCCCTGAGGGGTAGCGGTGGTTGTGAGGAATGCTGAGAGCCAGTTTCAGAGCTAGAATAGCCTTGCTAGCCCGAAAGCCTGTCAAGGACTGGAAAGGTCCCCTGAGAGCTAGAGCGGACCGGCCTGTGCTGCTCCTGAAGCTTGGGAGGAACACTGAGGGATGAACAAAGCCATCTAAGACCCAAGGATAGTTCCATGAGCTGGCGATGTTTGCTAGAAATTGTGAGAACTGTCTCGAAGCTGCAGGATTCTCCTGAAAGTTAGACAGGTGAATGAGACTGGGAATGACCGATGTAAGTTGGAGAGTGCTCCTGACGGATGAATATGTCCCCTGAGGAGAGCCAGAGAGTATTGCACTGGAATGTCCCTGAGCTTTGGGATGGGCATCTGAGGGATCGGGGCTCCTGAAAGCTTAGAAAGTCCTTGAGAATTGGCGATGGGTGCGAGGGATGCTCATGGCTAGCCTCGTAGATAGCATATCCTTGAAGCAATACATGCTGCCAAGGACTGTGAAGGTCACCCACTGCCACCTCAGCGGCGGCGGCCGCCCCTGTGGCCACAGCCGTCCTGGCGGTGACGATCGCCCAAGCTGCCACAGCTGTTCCAAGGGCAGGACCACAGCTGCTCCAGCAGCTACGGTCACTCCAGAGATGGCGAAACAAACAGTCCAGCGATAGCTGCGATGACGGCCGCTCCAGCTGTGCCAGTTGCCTCGCCTTGGACCCGGGTGACACCGGTTCATCTATATAAATAATAAATAGAAATAATAAATCACCCCCCACATACACACGTTTACATATCACACAGTTATTGCGAAACGCTTGCTTCCCCTGGGTCCTTCCTATCATATTTTTGGGGATTTTGCTGTGCACAAGATGGCCTCGAAGATTTTTCCATCTTTTGTAGGCTACCATTGGGTTAGTTGGAAATGCCATTTTTAGCTTTTCCGATTTGTCTAAAATATGACGTTTTTCTCTGAGAATTCCTCTGATATCAGGTAAATAGCTACTAAAGGTCACTATCAAAGGGATAGCTTTCCTTCGTGCCTTCCTATTTTTTGGTAATCAGTAGTTCCCCTCTGCATTTTGTTCACCCTATCCAGACTTCCACTTATTATTTTATGTGGATATCCCCTCCCTGCTAACCTTTCTCTCAGTGTCCCAATCTGTCGCTTGTAGCCCTCCTCATCCGTACATACCCTCTTAGCCCGCATGGCTAGTCTGATGGGAACGGCGCGCTTGACATGGTAGGGGGATGATGGGACAGGTAATTTTAAAACGCTTTGGTATCCGAGGGTTTATAGAAATTATCCGTCTGAATTCCCCATTCACCAGATTCCAGATACCAGATGGAATTCCCCATTTACCTTGTGGCAATAACTGTGTGACATGTAAACGTGTGTATAGGGGGGGGGGGTGATAAGGTGAAGGGTCCCACTGAAATTGAGTGCACCTATGATAGGCCGATTTAATGCAGGACGAATAATGTAGTATACGGCATATCGTGCGCAAAATGCGGTTCAATTTTTTATGTTGGAGAAACAGGGGGAACTTTACATACCCGCATATAAAATCATCTATCGAGTATTCGAAAGGAGTATAGCACTCCCGTAGCAGTTCATTTCCATGAAGAGGGTCATTCCATTGAAGACGTGCGGGTAGTTGGTCTGGAAAGAGTGTGGCAAAATGCAGCGCAGTATAGACGTATTAGGGAACAGAGATTGATAGGGCTCTTACGCACGGACGTTAACCACGGTGGAGAAAATACAAAAAACAACAACGATAACCTGATTGCTGTGAAATGGTGCAACGATAAACTGTGCTGTGGAATGGTGATGTACAGCGTGTATGTGCCATCGAGTGTGAAATTTATGTGTCTAGAGGAAGGAGGTGGTGTTCAAGTTTTGTCTGGTGAGCTCTCAAAATCCAAGTATTTGTTTGACGCAATTGCGGTGTGACGTGCTCAAAAACTGACGAAGCTTTGATATAAAGAGAAACGTCTTGACAAGCTGATGTTAATTAAACTAATAATATGGACAGGTAGCTGAATATATATGTATATATACATATATATATATATATATATATATATATATGCTTATATATATATATATATATATATATGTATATATATATGTATATATATATATATATATATCTAAATATATATATATCTATATATCTATATATATATATATATATATATATATATATATATATATATATATATATATATATATATATATATATATATATATATATATATATCTATATCCATATATATATATACATATTTATATACATATATATATATATATATATATATATATATATATATATATATATATATATATATATATATATATATATATATATATACATATATATATATATATATGTATATATATATATATATATATATATATATATATATATATAAATATATGTATATATATATATATATATATAAATATATATATATAGATATATATATATATATATATATATATATATATATATATATATATATATATATATATATATATATATATATATATATATATATATATATATATATATATATATTTTGGAGGTCTATCGAAAGTAAAGAGACCGAAATCCAAGGAGTTTCGGAGAAGTAGGAGGGGGCTTCGGTGGATACGGGGCCCTCTTCATATGTTCGACCCCTCGGCACCCAATCCTGGCTACGCCACTGGTCGAGAGACACAATCAGGGGTTGGAATGACCAAGTCCACCCGTCACCAATCTACATAAGCGGCTGACGAATCCATGTTGCCTGAGCGGCCGAGCTCTTAAAGAACTCCGAGTCCAGTCAAAAAGCTGACCAAGAAGTGGCTAAGAAGAAGTCGAGTAAGAGAACCGAAAATGTGTAATCCTTCTTCGCCGATAACTTTGTTTCGGCAGTCGCAAGCGACGAGCGTACGGCACCGAGGACGCAGTCAGGTGATCCGGAACGCTCGACGGTATGGCCGCAGCCTGTTTAGCCGGCACTGTCGCTGGCAGGACTGTGCCCGTCCTGCTGCTGCGGTGTACCCGCGTCACTGCACCCACAGCGGGACTGTACCCGTCCTGCTGCTGCGGTGTACCAGCGTCACTGCACCCACAGCGGGACTGTACCCGTCCTGCTGCTGCGGTGTACCCGCGTCACTGCACCCACAGCGGGACTGTACCCGTCCTGCTGCTGCGGTGTACCCGCGTCACTGCACCCACAGCGGGACTGTACCCGTCCTGCTGCTGCGGTGGACCAGCGTCACTGCACCCACAGCAGGACCACGGTGCCACCGACGGTACGGTCGGCGACATGGGTGCCGTGTGGTGGTGTGGTGCGCGTGCTGCCGCCGCTCCTCTGACCAGTCCTTCTCTCTTCGCAGATAACGCCAACGGTGAGTGGCCCAGGAGTCCAGCCGTTAGTTACCGGGGACCACGGGTGACACGGTAAGCGACTGGGAGATCACTGACAGGTCAGTGAGTGGCCAGGGATCATTCAGATCAGTCGATGAGTAACCGAGAGGTACCTGAAGGCACGATGAGCGATCGGAAGCTCTCCACTCTCTCGGTGAGTGACGTGGAGTTCTCTGACGGCTTAGTGAGTAGCCCGATGTGACGCAGAGCTCGTGGTGACCTGCATACTCATTGCGACTTGACCTTCGCCATCAAAATCGCTGAGTGGTCTGGTGAAATATCCATTGCAACAATGGCCAACTGTAGCCCTGGACGGTGTTCGGTGGCTTGCCTTCGAGAATAACCGTTGTGGTAGATATACACGGTTAGAATAGTCGAGAGCGTTATTTTCGTCAGCCTCAGTTGCATTGTTGGAGATAAACAGGGCATTGCCTCTCCCTTACTAGGCTGCAATTCCCACCTAGCCCTTGCCTGTTGAGCGCATTTGTCCAGCCTTCCCACCTGACACCAGGTGGTTGCGGTCCCGCAATCGCTTCGCCTCCAAATGCGCCAGAACCACGCAACAAAACCAGGGTGCCGTTTGTCACGCAAGCAGTGCAACGGCACTCGATGCGTTCCACTTGGCGTTTATTAGTGACTTCCCCGGACAGATCAATGTCAGGCTTCGCAAAACTCGGCTGCCGGCAAGGTGGATTCGAACGTGCACTCTATTGGAGACAGAATACAAAATTGTATAGATTTTCGGCTGTGTTTGTATGTTTGCAAGTGCGCGGTGTGCTGGTGCGGCTTCTTATCGTGCTCCTTCGTCATCGGCTACTGGCTCGTGCTCGTCGTGACGGCTTTCAATATAAGTTCGACTGCACTGTTTCGTTTCTTGATGTCAGCTTTGCTTTATGTATTCATATTTCCTCTCAGTGGAAGTAAAATATTACATTTTCACTCAATAACAATCCACAAAGCTTCATCATTCGGAGTGTTTTTCGTTGCAGTCTGTTTCTCTTCTTTTCGGTGGAACTAAGGTTGGTGAAGACTGCGTACAGGCACCGAACACCGCTTCAAAAACACGATGCTCAATGAAAAACACATGTTGGATATTGTCGCTCCAAAGATTATTTACAGAGGAACAGGTAAACATATTGTGACCCTATTAGAAACCTACGATGGGGAATCTTAGCACTGCAGACACGCGTATGTTAGCGAAAATGATAATTGACTCCTTCATCCAATCTCATCATGGAGCCATGTCAGGTAAATCCTCGGCGGTTTATGCCAGGCTTGACGTGCAATGACCACTGCACAGGTTTCCTGAACAGCTCTCCGGCGTGAAACGGCCATTGAATTTCAATTCAGTCCAGCAGCCATCCAGGGCTATTAAATGAAAGGAATGTGATTTGACTTCAAGAATGGCAAGAATGAGATCGCATAGTCCAAACGCATCTAACGGATGTAATTGTAATGATCTCCATGCATCAGGGCCTCCTCTAGCATGCTAGTTAGTCGAGAGCCGTGCCCTCGCCTCTGTCCCCGTTGTTTGATATTGCTGGGTGTGGGGGGGGGGGGCTGAGTCTGGTTGGCTCGGACGGTGATCCCGCATCCACCAATGGTCGCCTCCCACCTCCTCCTCTCCCAGTCAAATTTCCTCAGTAGATGTCCTGTCGTACTTGAACTGTGGTAGAAACGGAATATAATTATATTTCGATAAATTATACCACACACAGGGATGACGTATCGTGTTCGTGACCCATTCTGACAAGGCTAGTTTTAACCGAAGGATGCCCCAACGATATTAATCGAACGTACAGGAAAATGATGGTCTGTGGTGTGCTGTTCTATGCTTGTGATAGCACCGCTGACAAATTATAGGTGGTGGGATGGTGGTGGGATAATTTGTAACTTGTGCTTGGAAGTGTAAATTCACAGCCATGGAAGAGGTAGTGTGTCAATGGCCATACACAGACAAGAAACACACAAAGCCAAGTAACTGTGGTTCAACAAATGTAACTTGTGCATGAACAGTGAAGGGAGATCCGAATATAAGGGGAGGGTGGCACCTCGCAGTCTTTGGGTTATATTTATCCAGTGAGCGAAATAGGGTTAATGCTAAGTTTTCGGATTTGAGTGGGCACCGTGCCCCGGTCCCTTCTCTCCCCTCCCCACCACACCCCGTTCGTTCTCCTATTTACCCAGATCCTTTCCTTCTGTCTTTCCGTTCAGATTCTCAGTCTTGGGGGGTTGATACAACCCCCCCCCTCCTCTAATCTCCCAACCGCTCCCAACTAAGCGTCGCACAAATCCTCTAATCCTCCTCTAATCTCCCAACTAAGCGCCGCACAAAAACAAAAGAGGTGTCATCGGGAAGCGCTCGACGAGTAGGGCCAGAAACCACCCCCAAAATGTTATCCCCAAAGGTGACGTCACTAGGTGGTCTCTGTTTAAACGACTGACATCATGTTTTTGGCTCTGAGGAGTTCGTTTTGGGGGGAGATTTGACAAACAAAAATTATTTGGAATCAGAAATGGAACGCGAAATCGACCATGGCCCTACAATTTTTGTCCACCCCAAAATTAAATTTTTCAGTTATTGAAATATCAAAATTTTGAGTTCAATTATATTTTTTACAATGGGTAGAGCTCACAGCAAAGCGTTGTTTGAAGTCAACTTGCTCACATAAAAATGCTTACTTTAGCAGAATATTCTATTTTAGTCCTTATGGGCGAATATGCAAAACCAATAAGTCATCAAAAACGAAAAAATAAAGATTCCTGACGTGCGTTTTGTGCTATCCCTAAAGATAAACAAACGCTGAAAGTTTCATTCAAATATCTTTATCCGTTAAATCGTGATGATTGGTTTAACTTTTCTGGAGGTGACCTGACTTGACCTTGACTAACTCGTTGACTCTAGATGACCTGACCTCAAAACTTTCACACAGCATGCCAAATTGATGTGGGAAAGGGTATGCCAAATTTCGGCGCGCTGCCACGCGCCGTCCTATCGCTATCGGCGGAAAACCTTAGGGTGGCACCTATCACCCCCCCCGAGAGTTAAATAATCCTTGAAAATCAACCAGCTGAAAATAATTCATCTCCAATTTCTTATGCATATATTGAATTGAATACAATACATATCTTAGTCTTCCAATTATAGCAAAACATCGAGTTAAACAAGGTAATACAGGGACCATGGTCCCTGTATTATCTTGTTTCATTATGATAACATCCACATCAAGGTTGCAAAATAATATCGGGCTTAACGTCACTTACGTGTGGGCGCCACGGTTTGCGGTGGGTTCCAATGGATCGGTTGTTTTATTCGAGAAGGTATGGTTTTATGTCTTCTTGGGCGCGAAAATAAATGCAATATTCCTGTGGTATTTTTCCACCCTCGAAGACCTACACATTTTGGAATATATCGTTATTAACCATAGCTTTAAGTCACGTGACCAAAGGACGGCTCCTCATTGGTGTGACATCACAGGTAACATCACACGGTCCGAGCCGAAGCGCGAGTATGAAGGACGCGGGAAGTTCGTAGTTTTAGTCTGGTTATCGTGCCATTTGTGATTTGTTCGGATGGATTTCATTGTAGAAGAATGATGGACCGCAAACAAACACCGTTGGTGTTTTGTGTCCAAGTGATGTTTGTGTCCAAACACCGTTGGTGTTTTGTGTCCAAGTGATGTTTGTGTCCAAACACCGTTGGTGTTTTGTGTCCAAGTGATGTTTGTGTCCAAACACCGTTGGTGTTTTGTGTCCAAGTGATGTTTGTGTCCAAACACCGTTGGTGTTTTGTGTCCAAGTGCATGCATGTGGATAGGGCCACGCCAGGAAGGCATTTTATGTGCATTTCCTACAACTGCAAAGTACGGAAGCAGCGGTGCTGAGTGCGGGTTCCGAGAGTGCGAATCCCCCCCCCAAAAAAAAAATGTAACGCGACGATCCGAACGCCAAAATTGCATGAAATTCTCTATGAATAGCATCACAAGTTAAATGTTCCATCATATATTTCAAAAATTCACAACCAGTCAATTATCACATACCATTGTATAACACGAATTCCGTAGCCGTTCTAGTTCCCTTTAGGAATGTGGCAACGATGAACAGCTATCGCGAAATATTTTCATTCCAACCGATCAGTCTGTGTTACTATATGCTGAATGATTCCTATCGTTTTCACCTACGAGCCTCACAGGTACTTCGGAATCATTATCACGTTCCACAGACTCTCTCAAATCGTGTATTCAATCAAACACACACTTCAGCCGGTCTAGATCAGACAACCTTCACATATATACAGCTTTACTTTTAGCCACGTACAGAGCACGTGACTTCTTTACCACAGCTCCCGGGCTGCTGTCGTAGCCGCGTACAGAGCACGTGACTTCTTTACCACAGCTTCCGGGTGCTGACGATGAAACGTCATAAAACACCGACGATTTGGACAGCGTTCTGGCCACCTACATCCAATGACGTCATAGTGCTTCACAGGGCGGATCCAAGGGGATGGGCGAAGGGTGGCTGCCTCCTCTCCCCTTGGGACTCGCAAGACGCCCATCGGAATGGAAAAAGATGCATCTCCAGCAGACTCGAATACACTCCCTTGAATTTATCAACATAATTTATCTCATTTCAGTGGGAGAGCAGCCTCCAGGAACACTCGAGTGCATCCCTTTTATATTTGCTTAATCGGTGGCGCCCCTCCAGATGCCCCCGAGCTCAGGTGGGCGCCTCCTAATGGTATGTAGGCCTCAAAATTACTACAATCCCCTTACCCCTTGGCGAAATCCTACACCAGTCAGTGGTACATCAATGCATACCTTCATAGTTATTA
This sequence comes from Ashinkailepas kermadecensis, assembly GCA_034440615.1. NCBI lineage: Eukaryota > Metazoa > Arthropoda > Thecostraca > Neolepadidae > Ashinkailepas > Ashinkailepas kermadecensis. Next base: position 936,724 of record JAOTOM010005169.1, on the reverse strand, counting down.
AACCTAAACAGGCTGATTTTTCGCCAAGTAATAACTAGTGGGTCAAGCATGACGATTACTTGCACCAACACATTGAAAGTGACCTACTAACGAGGAAGCTTCGTCGCAGTTCAGTAGCAAAACATGGTCTTCCGAATAATTACCGTAGCGAACGAAAACGAGGCAGGGAGGTTACAGCAAGAGCAAGGGAGGGGAGCAAGAACGCAGAGAGCGATACACATCATCATGGCAACATCCCTGTCTGGAAGGCGCCGCCTAGGCGGCGTCGTGGTTGCGCCCTATATTTCCTCCGCTGGGCAGAACTTCCGTTTCAAGTGCAACTTTGTCGGTCAGCTGTGACAGCCAGTTGGTTCTCAGTCGGTATGCCCATCAGTCTATTGTCGGGCTATGCTTGTCCAACACTCGAATGGTCCGAATACTTCCAGAAGATTATTTGACCCAATAATTTGCTAAATCCGCGGCACGTCGGTGTTCGATCTTCGAGACAGAATATCTTCGATCCTCGAGACAGAATAAAAAGGATGTTGTGAAGATGGCATATTTTATTTAAAAGAGTGGAAATCACATACCTGATGTATTATTGGCATCCTTGGTATCACAGACCTGCTGGTATCACTCAATTAGCATTATTTCGTTGCTGTAACCGCATAGCAATATTTCAGCCCTATATATTAAATTGTTCCTACATCAGAGTGAACCGATTTTATCAGAGTTATCATGGTTGCAGGGTAAATTGTGGGTATTCTTTAAGTATGTCTAAGTTATAAATATCACAAATCAATTTTAAGTCTTCGTCTCCTGATAGCTACCGGGAAATCAGCCTTCATTTGGTTATAAATTTAGCTGTAAACATTTGCAAACCTCAGTTGCCGAACGTGTAGCTACCATACTTGAAACACTGGTTGTATTATAGCCTATTAACGCACACACAAGCACGCACGTACGCACGCACGCACACACGCACGCACTCACGCACGAACGCACACACACACGCATGCACGCACGCTCGTACACACACGCAATACCAATGTCACTTAAGCCGGGGACGATCGCTGTATCGCTGGCTATAATAGCTCCTGTATCGCTGTTTTTCGGCGATAGCCAAAAAAGGCAATGAGTACAACATACTGACATTTTGTGTAGTTGTTCGTACATTTTTTTACATCGCTACAGCAAGCTTTGATTCAGGATCATGGCAGGTCAATGACCTAGGTGAAGTCAAACAGGTTGACCTTCAAATTGTTTGATCTCTCGTAATGTTTCCCGGAACAGACCGATGTGTTTGGAACTGGCAGGACGTGTAGGCCTCGGTCAAGCGAACAATCCGGACATTGCTGATTTTTCCGAACATGAGGCACTATAACGCCAGCAACCTGAGGTCTGGTCAAATGTGGTCCCCTGTTTGAATTGGAAAAAACATGAATTGGAAAAAATGTGCATTCAATAACTTTTGGAGATCCGATATATTCCATAACATGGTTCATGACATTCTGGCATGATCTGAACATGTGTCCAATGATCTTGGGTCGGGTCATGATTCAGTCACAGGAATGCATATCGACAGATATTTAGGAGTACTGCATAATTACTTTTATTTCGATAAAGCTTATGTATGGCTTGCCAAGCTGAACTCGGATGTTCATCAATACTGCAGCACACAAAATTGCGCGATGCTCGTTGCTGGATAAGAAAGATCATCTGAGTTCAGCTCATATCAATACAAACTGATGACCTATTCCCTCGATGTGGGTGCCTGCTTACAGGTCTGAATAAGGACGTTAAGAAAAATAAGTGTCATCAAAATTGTGTGCTGGAGGCCCTGCGCACTCAACCTCAGATCATGTGCGACTGTAGGCCGAGCCGGCCGGGATCCAGGTGGCCCTCCAGCGGCTGAGATCTAGTGACGAGGGAGTCGGCCGGGTGTGACCAGGATAGTTTATCAGTCATTAACAGCTCAAAACCGGCGAGTCCATTGACATTTGGCGCACACCACTTACACCCTAATATCCTCGCCTTCCTGTTTGTGGCACTTTGGTCTCTTTCTAAGGGTTTCGAACGCTTGCGCAGTTTGCCAGTGTTTCATCTAATAATTACGCGTTTTGTTTGGCCTCCGTGATCTCATTTCATCTCTGTTCAATACATTTTTGCTTCTTTTGAGGATGCATATTATGAACAGCCTTCTGTTTACCATGACCTTACATGCTTCAAAGCGCGCCGAGCGATTAATTTGCGGTGCCTAAGCCTAAAAATGGATTCGAAATGAAAACTAAAAACTACCTCAGAAATCCCCACAGGTCTTAGAAGCGTAAAGGTCACTTAGAGCGTCTCGGTCATCCGAGGTCAGGTAAGCGTACTGGCCTCAGATGACCTTCAAAAGGTCGGTTATGCCATTCGTTCGTTCTTGGTACCCTACTTGTATATCCAAGAAGAAGATTGGTTCTGAAGAATATCTATTGAATCATGTCAAGTAATAATCCCAGTTCGAGACAACATGAGTAATGGTAGTTTGTAGTGCCATGGTCTTGAGCGATATTACCGTGTTAGGTATTGAATTGTATTTGTTTGTTCTATCTACGTCACTTTGGGATAATTAGGACGTCGAAACAATTATTGCTGATATTAAATGAACCTTGATGGCATGCGATTATAGCGAAATGACCCTTGGTGGCCTTGCAATTGACCTGAGGTCAAATATAGGTGCGTTGTTCACGTCTACTCAAGACATGCCCGATGCCACTTTTCCTGTAGATCGCACAGCTCCTGAGATCATTGGGAAGTCATCGCCCGGCACGACGAAGGTTGTGCCAGAAGCCGGCACGGTGCGGGTTCACTGATGGGTGGGTCAGCGAGGGGGCATTAGGACGCTTCGACCAGTCTCGCATCACTCGCGATGAGTCAGCCAACCAATATTCAGTCATCAGAGCGAGTGTGTTCTGCTTGAGTGCATCATGCGCTTCCTGATGCATTTGTATACCTAGTTGCACCAAACGTTTTCATTCGTCACGGGAGAATTGGACACATTGTGTTTTATGGGCGCAAAAGCAATATTTTGCGTCCGTAGCATTTCAACGCAGTACCTGTTGGATCCTCCCGTCCGCCACCCAAGCCCATGTATCTGCCCAGTCGTATAATAACATTTTCATCCTAAGGTTTTATTGTTCACGGAGGGCATCGATAGCATACTTGTAGGACACTTCCAGAGGCGCCTTTCCACAATAGATAGGCAGGTTGCACGTAGCATCGGCGCTGTGCTGTGATTTTTCGTCACGTTAAAGACTTGTATAAAACACAGGGTGCATCGCAAACCTTCACACATGGTTGCTTTTCTTAGCATGCTGTTGATGTTATTCACAGTGCCAATGAATTGCATTTGTATCACCTTTGTATTCCTTGAATTACCTTTGTATATTTTTCCCACCCTGACAAGGTGTTTTCATTGGCGCTGGCTGCCCAGCTCAACATTCCAGCTTTGCATTATTCATTCGTGTTCCGCTGCCGTCCAGTACTTTGGCAACAATGGCGAGTGTGATCCACCTCGCCCACGGAGGTACACACGGCTGATTGTTAATGCAAATTGCGGTGTCTGGTGTTGTTTTTGCCAGTCGAAGTCGACGCCGTAATTGGAGAGTATTGTGCGCCGCGGAGCCGCAGTATTGAGCACCGAACAGTGCATCGCAGGCTGTTTGGACGCCCGCACTGGAGACACACTCACGGTCTGTCAGTCCCCTCGCCAGTCGAGGGGACCAGTGCATGGAGCCGCGGTATTGAGCACCGAACAGTGCATCGCAGGCTGTTTGGACGCCCGCACTGGAGACACGCTCACGGTCTGTCAGTCCCCTCGCCAGTCGAGGGGACCAGTGCATGGAGCCGCAGTATTGAGCACCGAACAGTGCATCGCAGGCTGTTTGGACGCCCGCACTGGAGACACACTCACGGTCTGTCAGTCCCCTCGCCAGTCACTGCCGCAAAAGGAGGTGTGTCCGCACGGAGCCCAACAGCTGCAGGGTCTGCTCGTGAAGCCAATCAAACATGTATCCGTCACTGATGTAGCTCACTGAATAATTAGGAATTTGCGTGGGTGCGTGCCTGCATGCAAATGTGACCGGGTGACACTCAATCTTCCGGACTGACAATCCATGTTTAGGTAAAATGCGCACAGAGTGATGGATGGTGATTGTTTTATGCTGTTCCTGATACGATCTGGTGATGTTGGAAAGTTCTTCAGCACGTCGCCAGCCAGATGTCGTTGGCAGCCAAGCTGTCTGTGTCGCTGTCGCAGCTCATGTGTCGCTGTCGCAGCTCATGTGTCGCTGTCGCAGCTCATGTGTCGCTGTCGCAGCTCATGTGTCGCTGTCGCAGCTCATGTGTCGCTGTCGCAGCTCATTCGGAGTCGACCTGGTGTGTTGGTCTTCACGGCAGGACAGACACCAACCACTGAAGGTTGCAGGCAGCTTTGCAGGATAGTCAGTATATGCTGCGTGTGATTTTTATTTTTGGTATCGAACTTGGTCAAGGATGATGCTTTTTATATGATCAGAGATTAAAAAAAGAGGTTTTCACGGTAGCTCAGACTGAAGTAGAAATGACAAAAAATGAATCCTTGAACCAACAAAAATGCTCCCTGACCACAGTCGGTGGCATGGCATTGTTGCAAATTCTGCATATGTGGTAGGACTGGACACCAAACACAATTGTCTTGCGTGCTGCTGTCATGTCATGCATCATTTAATAGCAATGGCTATGGCCGTGTATTCGTACATGACGCATCAGAATGTATCATGTCTGAGAAGCTGTAATTTCAAAATAAGACACCTATAGTTTCCAATAACGTCAACTATCTTCATGTGCACAACCAAAGCCAGGAATTCCAACACTTCTCAATATCCTTGACTCATATGTCCTCATCCCTGAAGTTTTTCTTAAGTCGTGACGTAAAATTGAACATGGACTTGAGGATGCCGGCCTACCATGTTGAAACAGATGAACAAGGCCTACCAAAATGCCTACTGGGGGACATATCTGTAAAGTAAGTGGGTTGGTAGATAGATACACCCAGTATGGGAGTTGCCAGAAGCTGAACTATCGAGACGACATATAGTAATATCATACCTATGCTCATTGGATGGAAAGAATGAGCCCAAACGCCATCGTGCTCCTAAACTCAACCGCAATATCCATAATGCCTAGGGGCCTAGGCGGGTGCCTAAGTACCGACGCAAGATATAAGGTAGACCGATTTTCCATCAGTACCAATGCTCACATTATTCGAAACTATTAGCATGCCTTGATGCATGGTAGCCGGATGCCTTTGAGGTTGTTCTGACTGTCGTTAAAGTCGCATTCGGGGTATTCGTGACGAGCCTTCATGCGGTCCGTAAAATGGGCCATGTTCGATACTTGGCGTGCGGTTGACGGTATTCCCGGTAGGCTAGAGGCACGCGGATATCTTGCCGTGTATGCAGACCAGACAGTACCAATGGTGCGTCGCAATTGTACTAAAGGTATTTTGGATTACTAGGGATGACAGCAGGAGTTGTCGGGGCAGCAACCAATCAAGCAAATGGAAAACCGTGACGTCTTCTGACATCAGTGCAATTGGTTTACTTCATTGGCCCAGTTTTGCCTACAAGCGCAGCTGAAGCGCTGCCGGAAGGCTCCGGCGACGCGGAAAAATACGAGGATGTCTTTTCGCAGTATGGTCGTATGCCATGGCAAAATAGTTGGGAAATCACCATTAGCTTTTTGAAAGTGGCTCTTGATTCCTAACTCGTGCCAAATAGTAACTGCCCCCTGGGGAATAAGGAAGAACGTACTAAATTAAGGGTCCCGCCGAGGCATGCTATTGTTTAATCCATATCTGGGGGGGGGGGGGTAACTTATGCTAATTTATGGGAAAATCTAACAGAAGCGGTTTATTTTAGTCCTCAAGTTACCTCACGTGTCTCTTGAGCTGCCCAATTATTATGTTTTGTGGCTCTACCCTGGTGAGCAAGGAGACAATTGTTCGTCTCTGTAGTCATACGTGCCAGTTGGTTGTGACATTCATCTTCTGACGATCTCAAGCACGAATAGTGTGTGCAGCATCTGAGACATAAAGCTGGAGTATCAGGCACGCAAGAGTAGATGGTACCCTGGGTGATGCCAGTGGCACCTTTTCGCCCGGCGTTGGATGTCAGTTTGATGACGTCACCTTGCACACAGTTCAGGACCACCTTTGCCGGACCGTCGAGAGCCATGCCACCGCTGATGCTCAAGTTTCGAACGCCAAAAGATGGACCGTGTTGTCACATGGCTGAAACTGCAACACTATTTTGCCAAGCTAAGGCGAGACCCCGAGGGACAGACAATCACCCACCGGTTCCTTTTGTGACCTCTGCAAGTTGCAAACGAAACCAAGCATATGTTTTTTTACAAAAGACTGATGGGTTCCAACTACGCCGCTGAGCACTAACACAATATAGTTCCCAACCACCGCAAGGGCACTGAAATTTGTGAGCTACCATAACTCGGACGAGCTTAAGAAGAACTGTTGCCTTCCTAATAAAAATACAGTACTCTATTTCTCGGTTTGTCGCGATGCCTGGGACAAGAATCGTACCACTGGACAGTGGACGTATGTCAGCGTTGTGTGATTTATTCCATCCATTGCGTGATTTATGCCATCCATTGTGATTTATGCCATCGAGACTTATACCATCAACGCAAGTCATCGATCATTCCACTAGTCCATCCAATGACAACGAATTGTTCATGACGGCAACACTGAAGATTTCGAATCACAATATATCACTCTACCGATCATATGCGTTGATGTAAAATCCTGCACAGGAGACGTGGTCTCTACCACTCCTTCATCGCATGTCATGAGCCTTCCTGATTCTCAGGTTCCATTTTGCATTATCGAAGGCGAATTGGATCGTCATGAGCCATGACGTGCCCGTGGCACGTAGGTCTGTTACCGCTTGAGCTCTAATGCCGCATTCAACCGAGCTCAAGACGTAATGAAGAGCATGCCGCTGCCTTGGTCCCGGTGAGATGTCAATTTCCTGCCGTCGCTCCAAAATATTATCCGCCAGCCGAGCTCCGACATCGGCAATCAAGCGACAGCGGTCGGAACAACGATATCTACCGTTCGCCAACCGGAGTTGTATGCGTTGGAAACGTTGGAAAGGCTGGGCATTTGTGCGGGGAGATCCGTCTGGTGGTTGTTGGGTATGTGGGTGCGAGGGACCGAAGTGCCCGGAGGTCTGAATGTCCCGTACGGGACTAGTTTCTGGAAAGTGAGCATGAGCACTGAAACCGGTTTTCGCAGTCGAAAGCCATGCAGTTTGATACAGTAATATATGTCATGATGGCTAATGGTACAGACAAACATGCATTGTGGGCGCCTGAGCATCCAGAAACGAGACAAACTCTACATGTCACTCGGTTTTGTTGTGTACTTGTTGCATTCACACTGTTATTCCTGGTGCTGATTTTTTCACTGGGTCGTACTCCTACCGGATTGAACTAACACATCCAGACCGGAGAATCCCCACCATCTTTTCTACCAGTGGCGTGCACTACATTGTGTATTTATATGCCTTATGTATGCATAGCCTCGTAACAATACATTGGCCATTTTCTGAGACCTTAAACCCTAGGTTCTTTTACGACAAATTCGACCACTAGGCCATGAAGCGTCACCAACCTCTTACGCCGATTGGTCGCGGGCGGGCTCGGTAATCCCGCCGGTTGGGTAACCGGACAAATGTACGTACATCAAATGTACGCATGGCAGATGTACGTACGCAAATGTACGTAAGCAAATGTCCGTAAGCAAATGTCCGTTAGTGCAGATGTATGTATGGCAATTGTACGTAAGCGCAGATGTACGTATGGCTAATGTACGCAAGCGCAAATGTACGTATGCGCAAAAGTACGTATGCGAAAAAATACGTAAGCGCAAATGTACGTCAGCGCAAATGTGCGTATGCGCAAAAGTACGTATACGCAAATGTACGTATGGTAATTGTACGTAAGTGCAGATGTACGTCTGCTAAGCTTACGTAAGCGCAAATTTACGTATGGCAAATGTACGTAAGAGCAAATGTACGTATGGTATATGCACCTAACCAAATGTGCTTAAACGCAAAGGCACGCATGCCTAAATGTACGTACATTTGCTCTTGCATTCTTTTAAGTTTACGTACTGTTTCGCTTAGGTACATTTTCGCTTACGTACTTTTGCGCTTACGTACATTTGCGCTTACGTACATTTGCGCTTACGTACTTTTTCGCTTACGTACAATGACGCTTACGTACTTTTGCGCTTACGTACCTTTGCGCTTACATACTTTTGCGTTTACGTACATTTGCGCTTACGTACACTTGCGTGTACCTACATTTACACTTACGTACCTTTGTACTTACGTACATTTGTGCATACATACCTTTGCGCATACGTACATTTGCGCATACGTACATTTGCACTTACGTACTCTTGATCATAAGTACTTTTGCGCTTGCGTACATTTGCGCACATGCACTTATGCGCTTATGTACTTTTGCGCTTACGTACATTTGCGCTTACGTACATTTGCGCATACGTACTTTTGCGCATACGTACATTTGCGCTTACGTTCATTTGTGCATACGTACATTTGCGCATACGTACATTTGCCATACGTATATTTGCGCTTACGTACATTAGCCATACGAACACCTGCGCTTACGTACAACTGCCATACATACATCTACGCTTACGTACATTTGCTTACGTACATTTGTCTGGTTACCGCAAACATACGAATGGCATATGTACCTAACCAAATGTACGTAAACCCAAAGGTACGCATGCGTAAATGGACGTACATGTGCGCATACGTACTTTTTCGCTTACGTACATTTGCACTTACGTACATTTGCGCTTACGTACATTTGCGCTTACGTACATTTGCGCTTACGTACTTTTGCGCGTACGGAGATTTGCGCTTACGTACATTTGCGCGTCCGTACTTTTGCGCATACGTACATTTGCTTATGTACTTTTGCGCGTCCGTACTTTTGCGCATACGTATATTTGCGCATACGTACATTTGTCATACGTACATTTGCGCTTACGTACATTACCCATACGTACATCTGCGCTTACGTACAATTGCCATACGTACATCTGCGCTTACGTACATTTGCTTACGTACATTTGTTTACGTACATCTGCCATACGTACATTTGTCCTTACGTACATTTGTCCTAGAATCGCCAGTTGTGGTATTCGAACTCACGATCTTGCAATGAAGAGTCGAGCGCCATACCGACCGAGTTACCGCAACCTTTTTGTGAGATCTTGTTGTTGGGCTTATCAAACGTGTTAGTGGAGGCTTGGAATAAATCATTGCTGCTGATCATTCGACACCAAAATCCGGTTGTCATTTTTATTCGACACAGCGTTATTTCTGGCAGGTCTGTCATGACTAAATCGAAAGTAATTGGTCGGCATGTTTTGCACTACCAGAAAGCTACATATTAGCATCCCTCGAACGGAAGCACGCTATCTATATCCTGTCCGTAGTCCCCAAAAAATGTACACATCCAATTTCGTTCGTGTCTGAATGGTGGAAATTTCCGCAGTTGACTTGCTACCGCCATTCGGCTGTTGATGTCGAAGAGGTTCCTCGGCGAATCGCCCGCAAACTTTGGCCACAAAATGCCGGTGACGCCGAGCAACTGCCCTTCGGTACACCCCGGCACAGGCTTTCCCAGCCACCGCATGCTGATTACCGTCCTCCACCGCTGTGGGCCCCGGTTGCCTGAACTGCTGATGACGCAACCAGCCGGCCGCATATAAGTTTACTTTAGCAAATTCCAGCGGGTCACTATGGACGACGCCAGTATCGACGATACGTCAGTGAAAATGACCGGTCTGGGCTGCATTTGCATCTGACAGAATTCAAAACTGCCGGCCTTACTGCTTCAGTTGTTTCTAATAAAACAGCCAGCCCGGGAGTGGGCCGTCCACAACGGGTGATATGCCACTTCTCTCGGAGCTATTGGACCGAGTGGATGTTTGGTTACAATTGTGAGGTTGAAGCCGGAATAACAATTCACGAACACTTTGTAAATGAGAACAGCTCGTCGCTGCTTTATTGATATATATATATATATATATATATATATATATATATATATATATATATATATATATATATATATATATATATATATATATATATAGTATATATATATGTATATATATAAATTTAATTTAACATCAGCTTGTCCAGATGTTCTCTTTCTTTCAAAGCTTCGTCAGTTTGAGAGCACGTCACACCGGGGAGCGGTCAACTGTTGTTCCGGGCCTGTGACGTAGCCAAGGCGATACTCGGCAGCACCTTGCGTGCATGTCAAGCCAAAACGGCCAATATTTGCCACGGCTTTACGCACGCAATTTGTATTGTATGTAGGCAAATTTGACATCATGCGAATGCCTGAAGAATTCTACATACGAATCCGGATCGTTTTTACTTGCATCGCCTCGAAAAAGTATGTTTCCTTGCCGGTAAACGAGGACACTACACAAAACCGGCCGGCCGACTCCCGGAGGGCGGGGCCTAGAGTCGTTGCCATGACGACCGGCTGGCCCTCAAGGCCAGTCGTGCGCCGAGCCTCGACAGAAAAGGAACCTGCTGTTAAATGAAATTGCCAGGAATCTGCTAGATTTGGAATATTCTACTATAGGATTCTATAATCTGCCAGATGTCCACCACATTCTAGTAGAATATCGCATATTCTAGTTGTGACGTCACCAAGGCACAGTATATACTAGATCTGATAATATACTAAACTTGGGTGTTCCCGTTCTTTAATATACTCTGCGTCACACCGCAATTGCGTAAAAAAATTACTTGGATTTTGAAAATCACCGGACAAAACTTGCGCACCACCTCCTTCCTCTGGACACATCAATTTCACACTCGATGGCACATACACGCTGTACATTACCATTCCACAGCACATGCTATCGTTTCTCCATTTCATAGCAATCAGGTTATCGTTTTTTTGTATTTTCTCCACCCTGGTTAACGTCCGTGCGTAAGAGCCCTATCCATCTATGTTCCCTAATACGTCTATACTGCGTTGAATTTGCCACACTCTTTCCAGACCAACTACCCACCCGCACGTCTTCAATGGAATGACCCTCCCCATGCAAATGAACTGCTACCGGAGTGCTATACTCTTTACGAATACTCGATAGATGATTTTCTATGCGGTTATATAAAGTTTCTCCTGTTTCTCCAACATAAAAGATTGTGCTGCAGCTCAATTTTGTATTGAGCTCTTATGCACGGACGTTAACCAGGGTGAAGAAAATACAAAAAAAACGATAACCTGATTGCTGTGAAATAGAGAAACGATAAACTGTGCTGTGGAATGGTGATGTACAGCGTGTATGTACCATGGAGTGTGAAATTTACGTGTCCATAGGAAGGAAGTGGTGTGCAAATTTTGTCCGGTGATCTTTCAAAATTCAAGTATTTGTTTGACGCAATTGTGCTGTGACGTGCTCTCAAACTGACGAAGCTTTGAAATAAAGAAAAACGTCTTGACAAGCTGATGTTAATTTAACTAATAATATGGAGAGGTAGCTAAATGTCCATACACACACACACACACACATATATACATATTCATATATGTACTTAGCAATACATGCTGCACATGATTTGATTGTATATCCGCAACATCGCTCCGAACAATTATGAGGTTTTTAATTTCAGCCAAAGGCAAAATCATCTTCCTTCGAAGCTTAGCAAATAAGTAAGATCGAATAATGCAAACGTTCTTCATATTTATGCTCCCGTAAATGGCTAGCTTCTCGTGCGACAGACCCGCGGCTGCGGATTCCATTGAACGATGCCGCGCTCCACCACCTGACGCTCCACCTTGGTGGAACTCGGCACATAGCTTAGCATAATGGCATCCTAAGTGAAATGTGTTGTCTTTTTATTGATGCTATTCATTGGATCATAATATTTACGCGAGCTGCCGATCTCGACATTGTCTCCACTGAGTGGACCTGACGTGTCACGGCCTGCCAGTAGCTTGCTTTCACTATTTTCGTGGAACTTTGCACCCATTGTTTGCGATTAGCATAATTAAATGCTTGCTTCCCTGGAATATCGAATCACCTCAACTACTACACACCGTCCATCATCGTTGGATATGATACTGGGGCCTGTTTGCCATACGGTCACCCAGAAATACCTGCCGGACCCGTCGAGGAGCCCACCTTCACAAATCCGGTCAAGACCACGGACAGGTCAAGACTGCGTATGCTTCACAACACGAGCAGCTCTGGATGGAACAGGGTTTGCCACCCCTCCACGGCACATTAATCAGCGAACAATGCACGCGCGTGAGATTCCACAAGATTTTGTCGGTGCCCAAAAGTCACCAACATGCTTCTCTTTAGCGTAATCTATGACGTCATTAATTCACCTAGGGTCCAAGATTCGTATCTATATCCGCTGCTGACGACTAGGCTCCGAGACCAATTTGTTCGTTCCTCCATCATTCAGTGCTGAATATCGCAGTTGGATCCAGCCCGTGCTTCGTCGAAGATGTGCTGAAATGGCATCGACACGTCGGAAGCAGCCTTGTAGACTTACATTAAGCATGTCTACATCAACACCTATTCACTTCGAGCAGGGGCTTATTCCGCCTGCTGGACAATGCTGGCCGCCTTGGTGCAGTCGGACGAACTCGGGACATGGCGGATCGAAGCCAGCCGGAATGTGCCGACGACATGCGAGCCCCGGAGAGTGGCGGCACGCTTCTGCTGTCCGAACCGATTGTGTTCGGTTACGAAGTGTCTGCGGCCGGACAACTTTCCTGGAATCGGTTCTCATGACTAGCGTCGAACACGAAAGCCGCATTTGCTGAGCGGCCGGACACGCTTGACAGTCGACGACGGTCCGCTCGGCGCCAGTGAGCTCGGCGATGCGCAGCACAAGCGCGTCAGCTATGGGAAATGTGGGCGCCGCGTCTACACAATGTTTGCAGGTGGTGTAGCTGGGGCAGTGGCTGCGGCACCACTGAACACCTGGACGGTGCTGCTGCTGGGTGGCGAGCGCGGCCATGCAGTGCTGCTGGTCTGCGCCCTCGGCTGGATCGATGGTGATGGCGTAGCGCGACGGCGTGGTCCGCACCAGCGCGCCACGTAATGAAATTGGTGTCACTGTGCGATTCACCGCGGCAATGCATCAACTAATGCTTCTCCCAAGTGATGCTTATGACTAAGGCCTGACGCAATACACGGGTAATTACCTGATGAAGGACAACGCTGTATGACACATTGGCTCTTGATAAGCAGAAGGCCAGCCTGAAGGGCGCGAAGGCAACATTGGCGTTGGCTCCGTTTGTTAGTTTGAGGGCATGCGTACGTCAAGGGTGCATGCTTTCTTTGTAGTGAAGGGTCATCTTCTATCTGAATCAGGTGCTGTTCATATTTGCGTAACGGAGGGCACCATGCTACTATAATACCTGAGTTCTAATGAAAATGAATTGGCTTGCTTATGTGGCCGCATACAATTATTTTTCGACATGCGCCTTCTGGCAGTTCCCTTTTCAAGGTGAACATTTTGTTCGGGTATTGCACGTTTCATTTCCATCTTGTTTCATGTACGCTGTAAAAAAAAATCAAATTAATCCTGCTTGGGGACGCCAATGCTGGTGCAGACATTTGGCGCCACGCACAGTACAGTTGTCATGGAGACGCTTGACGACACGCACAGTGCAGTTGCCATGGAGACGCTGGGCGCCACGCATCTTGCAGTTGTCATGAAGACGCTTGGCGCCAAGTACAGTGCAGTAGCCATGGAGACGCTGGGCGCCAGTAGACGGTGTGAAGACCACGTATAGGCGGCTGCGAAAGTGGAAGCATATTCAGAACGTCCCTTAGTGAAAATGCGCTGTATTGCGTTGCATGGTAATTGTGCGAACCATTTGCAATTCTGGCATACGCAAGATATATTTTAAGCTTAGTCACTGCAAAAACATCCTTCTCCAAACTAAGAGGCTTGCGCTGTCAGCTTCAAATTAATTGGTGCAACTAGTTCATACATCTTCACTATATGCTGCTACATTATGCCATTATTGGATAGAAAGTCACTTAGGCATGCCATAAATGAACAATAAACCCAGATGTATAATTCATTCCAAAAGTAAGGCATACTTTACTTCCACTGTGTCATATATGAGATTCGCATAACGCTAGAAATATATTTAATTTAGGTAGGGAGTCATTACATTGTATTATCCCCACTCTTGGATATGTTAGGTAAGGCTATATACGTAGTGCCAAATTGCGTCAGGAACTCTTCAATAATTGTCATATCGGAAGACCTGGAGACGGTGCTGGATCTGGATCTTTGTTCCTGGCTGTGGTGGCCGTACTGTCCTAAAGCAATCAGTTGCATAAAGGTGAAATTTATAAATATAGCGTACCATCCAAGTGCCACATTGCTCAGATGCGATGGTGACATGACACAAACACAACCCATGCGGACACGGTATGCAAATCACTGACGGTCCGCTTCAACCAATTTCGCCTTTCTCCTCAACTGTCTTTCAACTCACCATCCCTCGTATCTCTTTTATCACCTGAAGCATATTGACTGTATTTGTGGGGCTTGCAGCAAGCAATCATAAACATTGGAGGAAGCTATAAGTGTGGGAACAGTGAGGAATGGCATGCCGAGACCACAGTCCCGCAATTTTTTTGAATGCAAACCATTAACTGCATAGGGGTTGCACATAAAGAATCCAACTGTAAGACTGGATTCCCTCTACTGTAATCCCCTCTCCTACACTTTGGGACGTTGTTGCGATGTTGTAGCACACTGACACAAATAGCTCACTGCTAAGTTTTTTAACCATCAATAATTTAGTTTGTGATACAATCCCACATCATTCTTGTATAGTTATTTATATATCTGGTGTTTAATGGAGTGACATTAAACTGCATGTTGGTGCAATTACAATCGTATTGCCTGACATTGTAAACCATGATGATGCTGCATCTTATTGACAAAGCATAGAGCCAGTGCGATGCGTTGGCTCCCAGTGTAATGTCCAGTGTAATTTCGGGCACAATGTCCAGTGTAATGTCCGGCACAATGTCCGGTGTAATGTTCGGTGTGATGTCAGGTGTGTTGTCTGGCGCATCGTCGGGTGTAATGTCCGGTGCAATGTTCGGTGTAGTGTTCAGTGCATTGTCCGGTGCAATGTTCTATTTATCACATTTCGGCTGTAGATCGAATACATCGCATATGACTTGCTCTCGGCTTCACTGTTACTGTCTGGATCCGGAGACGCAGTTGGGAGGGGACTTGTATGGCTTGGAGCTCATCCCAGTCCCCAAATGCCCAAATCTGTTTTCGTCCATTTGGTGGTAGCAAATTCGATAAGTTCGGAGTATTAGATAGCTAGGTAGGTTGCAGACTACATCAGACTACACCACGACAGGTAATGCCATGTCGACAGGCTACACCAGACTACACCACGACAGATAGTACAGTCGGTGACCGAAATATGCTCCAGTATACCTTTGCTATGTCTGGTCACAAAGAACGTAGCCTGTGCCGCTTTACAGCAATTACTGGTAGGTTGTGCCGCTTCACATGTCCGTGGACACTGGCGCGCGGTAAACCTGATTGGGTGTTATGTAACGCCGAACTGTGCAGCGGCGTGGTCTACCAATAATTGATGTGAAGCGGCACAGCCTACCAATAATTGATGTGCAGCGGCACAGCCTACCAGTAATTACTGTAAAGCGGCACAGCCTACGTTCCATCTGACCAGCCATAGTAAAGCAGAATAGAGCATATTTTGATGGCCGCCTGTACCGTCGACATGTCGGCAGAATACACCAGAATACACGACTGGCAGTTCCATGTCGTGCCGAGTTGCGCCACGATGCATAGTTGCCGAGCTAAGTAGTTCAGCGAAGGACAAGAGAAATTCGGCCATTTAGACCCCGTCCAGTTGAGTGTGCCGGGTACCACAGATCGCATTCGAATGGGCATCAATGTGTGATGCAAATACCGATTTACAATAGAAGGTCTCATCATTCCATGGTAGCTGATGCGCTCTAGAAAGCCTCCGGATAATAAGAAGAGTAGTTTCACTGGCACGCATGTTGCATAAACTTCACCGCTGCAATTACTGCTAGTTGGCTGTGTGATCACGATATATATACAAGCAGCATGTGGTGCTAATGTCCAGATATTGCACCAGCTGCATTGCATATGCTATCCGATGCCAGTTAATGGGACGTCGAGCAAAATAAACTAGACTTGAATTCATAGAGGTCAGTATTTCATAAGGTTTCTTCAAGCTTATCATAGTTCCGTTGGTTCTGGCTACGGCTCACTATCTAATATTGAGAGAAATCATAATAGAACATTGCAGCCTCGTTTTCTTGGTTAACCGAAGAAGCAGCCGAGATGACTTGCACACCTAATGCAATCGCGTATCCATAGATGGCGCTAGGCATACCTGATAAATGAACTAGCCACATCCTATTCAGTCGAGGATCTTCGCAGTCCACTTAGAGTACAAAATAGAGCAACCAATTCAGCTAGCCACATTCCCACGGTGTCAGCCCGCGTACCAGATGTGTAGCTGACACTACAACATATTATATTCTCAACAACTGGCAACGATTCATGCTAACGCTAGACGCCAGTCCACTGACATCAGGTGGCTACGCGCGGCACGTGCGTTTCTCTCGCCACTACCCCGGCCACCGCATCTCCTTCGCTAGATTTCAAACCGGCGCCTTTTTCAGCCATACCCGCATGGACCATGCGGCTGCTATATTACTGTTGTCTAGTGCTGGCATGGTGGTGAAATCGTGAGAGAACGCTGCGCATCAACGGTGTTCGTGGGTGGCCAAACATTTGGATATCCGAAAACCGATGATATCCGAGTTGAAAATCGGTTGACTTCATGTGAGCCAAATCGGAGATGTTCAGTTACCACAACAGCCCGAACAAGGAAGAAATATCAGGATTAATGTGGACTATTTCGACGACTTTGTCAATACATCTATTGCTTGAGCTTTGAAATGGCCAGGACTATGGATAGGGATGGGCAGGGACTAACTACCTCTGAGGAGCTGAGATCCCTGTGTGGCACTACAGGTAAAGAAGATACTCAAATTCGGGATTCGGACGTTCCCTCCTCCTCCAGATATATCCGTATTGTATATTACTGCCATGACATTTCTCTTAGACTTTATCTAATGCCACTATAAGGCTCACTTCTAGCGTCAGGATTATGTTCTTATGCTGCAAGGCATGCTTGGCTTGCAATGCAGCGAACCAAATGAAATGCAAATGCACTGTTTTGTTCTATGTATGTATGGATGAGCCAGTCCCCTCCAATTGACAGAGTTTCCCCTCCCCATATCGTATGGATCTAGCATTGTGCCTTGCATAGTTTGACCCTTCACAGCTGGGGAGCTTCATAGATAATACATGCAATGCCCCCCCCCCACACAGCGATTTTCCGAAGGTCACCCGTGGGCGTAGGTAATCAACAAAAGCTCCAACTTTTGACAGACAACATGTATAGAAAGGCTCAAATACCTATCTGCAATCTTTAAAGCATAAGGGCCTATTTTGTGATTAGTGATGGTGTGAGTTCGGCCCTTGGCCTTCAGTGAAATGCTCACAGCCACAGAAACAGTTTAGTTATGCCCCCCCCCCCACCTCCACACGCACACAGCTCAATGCCATTGGTGTCTTGCCTACCTTAGCTTATATGTTAAGCTTCCGCCTTGCCCAATCTCAAATGGATTCTGGCTAGATGAGATCAAGGCAGATGCATAATTGTGAGCCTACCGCGTGGCATGTTTTTCCATTCCTTTGTTCGACACATCTTATTACTTAAGGCTTAATCCATTTTGTAATACCAAGGCACGCTTCTTCTTGAATGTCGAATATCTAACGTTTAATATATGAGCGATTGCACGGATCAAAGCGGCTCTTTCAATATCTTGTTTGCAGCTTATGCGCTGTTTTGAGGAATGTGCCAAAGTAAAAAACACCGCGTTCAATGGTCGCTGGCTTTCTCATCAGCCGATGTCACCGCTGCTGTTTGCGAAGGAGATAGTTTTATCGCAACATTACGCATTCTGATTAATGCAAAAACGCCCGCAGCAAGCAAGGAACGAGGCATGCGTTTCAATTTACGTCAGGATTATGATAATTGTATCGCTTTTCCACTATTACTACCTGAATGGTGCTGAAGGATTGTCAGAAATGGAGACCGACGATCGCATATTGATAAGCACAAATGGATAACCACAACAATGTATATGCTCAGGTAGGGTAGATAGTAAAATCCCACATTTCGAAGCATAAAATAAGCGACAGCAAGAGGCTCAGACACCCAACATCGCTTTGAAGTCATCCCTCAACCGGTCACGTCAGGAGTAGATAGCTGAGGTGGCATCTCGATCCGACTTTAGCCACGCTTGCAACGCCAATAAGTAAAAAGGCGTCAAAATGACGCATAGCGTCCTTTGGATAGCAAGTTTGGCGATAAAGCTGTAATGACATCGTCATTTCGACACATTTCACCGTTTGGGGTCGAAACGACGCTTGACGCTTTTCTGCTTATTAGCTTTGCAAACGCGAATTTTGTCAAATCGAGTGGGATTCAATTTTGCAACCATTACTAACCTGTAGCTGTCTCATTATTATATTGTATCCATCTATCTGGTACTTTCCATCCAGTATTTCGTCCCATTGATGTTGAAGAATGCTGCTCCGTTATAAAGCTTCTAAAGATAAAATTGAATTTTGCCGGTGATTGCTTAGTTTTGTTGATTGTTTAGTTTTAGTGCTTAGTTTTGTTTCCTTTTTCTTTGTAGTCATCTATCTGATGCTTGCCACCTAGTGTTGTGTCCTACTGACGTTGAATAATGATGATTCATGGCAATGCTTATCAAGCTGAAATGAAATTTTGCAGGTGATTGTTTGTTTTTTTCTCAAAATGCACAAGGCACACAATGAACAATCAAAGATCAAGCATGGCTGATGTGGGATAGTGTGCCGTATGGCCCTATCAGTCACATAGCAGCACGGTCATAGTTGAAATTCACAAGACCTGGATCCCTCCCATTATCTGTTGTCATGGTTTGCTTCATGATTCATGGTTTATTTCATGATTTCATGTTTTCCTGGTTTTCATGGTCATTTCACTTCATGGCCTTATTTTTATTTTTGGAAGTGACACGTCAGCAAGCACAAACAATGTGATGCTTGAGATCTATGAAGCTGAATGAATCCAGACGTCTTCACTTAAAGCATGTCCGTGCACCAGCAGGCTATTGCAACTTATGATGCAAGCCGATGACAACCTCATGACTGTGTGCTGATTGAAATTGTATTTCATTTGGCAAGGTTTGGGTTCAATCAAAAACTTTCAATATTCGGTTGGTGGACGGTCGTGATGAGGCTTGTTTGCACGTACCAGAGTCGTAGCAGAACTACCATGCGCACGGCCGGCGCGTCAGCTGTGTAAATGGCGTACTATGATGTCGTACTCCATCTGCCAACGCCACACTAGCTGGATGACGTCGTGTGTTAAAATGAGCCTTTCAATGTCCCGGATGTTGTTCACTGCGTGATGCTTGGCCTTGAGCGGAATCAACTTACTTTGACCTGTACCGGTACCTGGAAATAGATGAGTCGCAACCTGCAATATGGCCTGCTAGGACCCTCATAATACCCCGCAATTATCCACACATACTACCAACCCTACAGGCGTGACGGAAACCCTAGTTAGGTTGGCATAACATGCAGGCGAAGTTTTATGTTGCAATGCTTGCTATGCAAAGCATGTTGCGATATAGTTGCGATATGCGCAACTATATCCCGCCATCTGGTATTCTCAGTAGTGATCTATAATCACGACAGAAAAGGCAGAATCCACGAATCGGCATGTCGGTGTGAACAAACTGCAATATTTCAGTTTGTCGGCCTCGAACTCCGCTGGCATCGAACGAAGCTGCTATTTCATAGTCACTATCTATCATCAATTCCCTTCGAGGCGGATCCCTTGTGTGTCATGACGTCAGCGTCGACTGACGACGCGGCCGACCCGGCCAACGCGCAGGACGTGCTCACAATATCCCGCCGGGATTCTGCGACGTGTAAACAGGTCTTTAGTCGGCTATCGGCTGGAAATCGCTTTGCAATTTCCTGAACATCACACCTCTACTGCACATATGCGCGGCGGGATGAGGGAGGGGGCTGAGACGCTGCTACACGGGGACGGGGCGGGGAGCGGCGACCCAGCGGCTGTCACACACCGACAGGGCGGGGCCGGGTTGAGATATGGGCTTGGGCGTGGAGACGGCCGAGTAGCCGCTGGCCATCGTCGGCCGCCTTTGTGGCGACCCTCGTGGCGGACCCGGCCCGGCTCGTGGCCGCCCTCATTCACGCCCCCGGAAAACTGCTGACGGAGACCGCACCACAAATCCAATCAGAGCTGCCATATTCAGCGGCCGTCCAGACGCGGCGTCCCACCGCTAGTGAGTCGGTCCGGACGCGTCCTACAGGCGGCGACAGCCAGGCCGATTCCAGCCGAGAACGCTGACCATTCAGCGGGGGCCGACGCCGGAACGGCCGGCCGGGACAAGGCGGTCACTGCTGGGAGCCGGCCGGGACAAGGCGGTCACTGCTGGGAGCCGGCCGGGACAAGGCGGTCACTGCCGGGACAAGGCGGTCACTGCCGGGACAAGGCGGTCACTGCTGTGAGCCGGCCGGGACAAGGCGGTCACTGCCGGGACAAGGCGGTCACTGCCGGGACAAGGCGGTCACTGCTCGTGTCGGGAGCCGGCCGGGACAAGGCGGTCACTGCTCGTGTCGGGAGCCGGCCGGGACAAGGCGGTCATTGCTCGT
This sequence comes from Ashinkailepas kermadecensis, assembly GCA_034440615.1. NCBI lineage: Eukaryota > Metazoa > Arthropoda > Thecostraca > Neolepadidae > Ashinkailepas > Ashinkailepas kermadecensis. The sequence continues at coordinate 915,767 of JAOTOM010005169.1, read as the reverse complement.
GTGGGGAGCCGGCCGAGACAACACCGCTCGTGTCGGGAGCCGGCCGGGACAACACTGCTCGTGTCGGGAGCCGGCCGGGACAACACCGCTCGTGTCGGGAGCCGGCCGGGACAACACTGCTCGTGTCGGGAGCCGGCCGGGACAAGGCGGTCACTGCTCGTGTCGGGAGCCGGCCGGGACAACATTTCTCGTGTTAGGTTCCGGCCGGGACAACACTGCTCGTGTCGGGAGCCGGCCGGGACAAGGCGGTCACTGCTCGTGTCGGGAGCCGGCCGGGACAACATTTATCGTGTTAGGTGCCGGCCGGGACAACACTGCTCGTGTCGGGAGCCGGCCGGGACAAGGCGGTCACTGCTCGTGTCGGGAGCCGGCCGGGACAACACTGCTCGTGTCGGGAGCCGGCCGGGACAAGGAGGTCACTGCTCGTGTCGGGGGCCGGCCGAGAGAACACTGCTCGTGTCGGGAGCCGGCCGGGACAACACTGCTCGTGTCGGGGGCCGGCCGGGACAAGGAGGTCACTGCTCGTGTCGGGAGCCGGCCGAGAGAACACTGCTCGTGTCGGGAGCCGGCCGGGACAAGGAGGTCACTGCTCGTGTCGGGGGCCGGCCGAGACAACACTGCTCGTGTCGAGGGCCGACCGAGACAACATTGCTCGTGTCGGGGGCCGGCCGAGACAACATTGCTCGTGTCGGGGGCCGGCCGAGACAACACTGCTCGTGTCGGGAGCCGGCCGGGACAACACTGCTCGTGTCGGGAGCCGGCCGAGACAACACTGCTCGTGTCGGGAGCCGGTCGATGCAAGTCGGTCACTGCTCGTGTCGGGAGCCGGCCGAGACAACACTGCTCGTGTCGGGATAATTTATGCTTTCTCTGGTGCGGTGATTTATGTGTTGAGTGATCAGGAGTGTTCAGTTCCTCGGCAGTGGTAGGAACGTCACGCGCTGCGCCCGCTCAATTTTGGACAACTCCATCGGTTTTGAAACGTACTCCATGTGCGCCAATATCTGGTCAGAGTTGGCTACCTACATACAGGCGGTGTTGTTTCTAAACGTCCATGTCTCCTGGATGTGATGATGCTCCAGAAGAAGATGCCTGACCGGAGCACCACCGCCGGCATCAAATTGGTGCGGCGGTACCGGGAACTATTTGGTGATCATTCTTTCCACTCAGTTATCTTAAGCGACTGTCAGTATGTCTGGCGCCGCCACCTCCAACCGCGTTCTCCAGTATGCCCGGTGTCCCCCTCTGCCCGTGCTCTCCAATATGCCCGATACCCCCACCTCCACTCGCGTTCTCCAGCTTGCCCGGTGCCCACACCTCCACCCGTGTTCTGCAGTATGGTCACATACGAATGTAAATGTGAGTCTAGATGCTAGTATGCTCGGCGCCCTCACCTACGCCCGTGTTCTCCGGTATGCCCGGCGCCCCAACCTCTGCCCGTGTTCTCCAGTATGCCCGGCGCCCTCACCTACGCCCGTGTTCTCCGGTATGCCCGGCGCCCCCACCTCCACCCGTGTTCTCCAGTATGCCCGGTGCCCGTGTACCTTCCCCCGTGTAATTTTGTAAAAATTCGCTCTGGCATTGACTACAGGAAACCCTATTTTTCCGTCGGGAACCGCTGGTCACCGCAGCACTTTTACTCTGGACCCATAGAGTGGCGAAATGTGTTTAACATTGTTTTCAGCTAGGCCGTATTTGTGTCAAACTGTGGCATGGCATGCCCGTGCCGCTGCGGGTGTAGCGACAAGGAGCCGAGTGCAAATGCGTGCTGCATCTTCATACATGCTTTCCATAGCCGCTGAGACAGCTGGCGGGCCCCGGCTGTCGGCGTCATCCGCCACAAATAAACAGCACGCGGAGGCGGCGGCAGCGTGTGACGACGGCCGCCGTTTGGACGCCGCGTGTCATCACCGCGTGTTCAGCACGCTGCCGCCGGCCGCCGACGCTGTCCTGACGCCGTTTGAGAGCGGCCTCAAAGTTAGCTGGCGCTCGTTGTGCGGCGGAGGCGACACGGCCCGCGCGGCCGTATCCGGCCGGCTGCCACTGCTACTTTCATCTCCGTAACGGACGCAAACAGCCCGCGTGGGACCGCAACAGTGGCTGGCGGCCCCGGCCCTGCCGACAAAGTTGGAAGTCGTGTGGCGAAGACTGAGAGGGACGCGCGCCCTGCACCGCGGCAGAATGAGCCCAGCACTCTACCCAGGATGAGGTGGAGCAATTACTGTGACTCCGAGGCAACGTGGTGACTATCGTTGTAAGATGATGCCTGTTATCTATATTTTTTTTCTTCTCTGGAGTGAGCTGGGCAATTGCCTGTACCAATGCCATCAGGAAAGAGTCGAAACCCTTGAATTTGGGGTGTATGTATGTGCATCACGTTACACTTTGTGGTGAAAGTGTCCATGTTTGTGTGCATCCCTCCAAACAGGTACTTTAATGCGGGCCGCTTCGTTTCAGAAGACCGGAAACTGTTCATTGGCATGCTCAGTAAGCAGCAGACGGAGGAGGACGTCAAGCAATTGTTCCAGCCGTACGGTCTTATCGAGGAGTGCACCATACTGCGTGGCACCGACGGCGTCAGCAAAGGTGCGTACCGCTGGACGACCCCACCCGATGGTAAGGAGCACCGCCGGACAACACCGCCCGAGGGTAAGGCGTACCGCTGGACGACCCTACCCGAGGGTAAGGAGCACCGCCGGACAACACCGCCCGAGGGTAAGGAGCACCGCCGGGCGACACTGCCCAAGGGTAAGGCGTACCGCCGGACGACCCTACCCGAGGGTAAGGCGTACCGCCGGAGGACCCAACCCGAGGGTAAGGAGCACCGCCGGACGACCCTTCCCAACGTCAAGGGGTACCGCCTGATGATCCTACCCAATGGTAAGGGGTACCGCCTGACGATCCTACCCAATGGTAAGGGGTACGTACCGCCAGAGGACCCCACCCGAGGGTAAGGAGCACCGCCGGACGACCCTACCCAACGGTAAGGGGTACCGCTTGACGACCCTACCCAGTGGTAAGGGGTACCACCGGACGACCCCACCCGGGAGTAAGAAGTACCCCGGTGCGAAGAAGTGATGCGAACCGAACGACGGCCCACTCGAGCGCCGCCAATTGTCGAGTAGTGCACTATCCGGCAGCTGGCTACCTCCGACAGAGGAGAGGAAGGTTTGCTATCGGCTCTGTCCACACCCTCTGTCGTTTGTAAGCCGTACATAATTGAGAGGCGGAACAAGGATGAGCGTGAGGCTTTTTCAGACTCGGTTTTGATAGACAGCTGTGGCAGAAAGCCAGGGCAAACTCGATTTGGCACCCAAATGGAAAGACATCTGTATGCAGACCATTATGTAAAGCTAATGCTGTATGCTACAATGAGAATGGTTACATAGCTAACTCAATGCATACTTGTTTTATTTTTAGTTTGGGAGCTAAGCATCATTTAGAACTTAGAATGCCACTTCCCACTATCATTTCCTTATGCGTTGTTCTACAGTGATTCGTTGAATTATTTTAAGGGTTTTCATCAAAGAAGCATCAAGGAAGCATTTAAACATGGGTTGAATATACGACGTTTCCAATTGAAATGCGCGAGCTGTTCCGGCGCAAACGAACGCAACTCTCAACCGTACATTCATGGGTGGATTATGTCATTGTGCAATGTTTCACTAAGTATAAGGAGCACATAGCTGGAGACCTCGGGTAGGTTGGGGTCCGGACCCATCCCGCATCCCCGGGCTCGTACCATGTTAATGTTTACTTGTAATTTCCATATTAAATTTCACAATTTTCCAAGCCCTAAACCTTTCCCCGCCCCATGGTTCAGTGAGAGATCTCCAATTTTGCAGGAACAAATTCTGCTTGGCAATGACCTAAGGGCTCCGCCGTGGCTATACGAGAGCGTGTGACGAATGCTTCCGATGCTCTGATGTCAAATGACACCGATGCTCTGATGTCAAATGACACCGATGCTCTGTCAAATGACACCGATGCTCTGATGTCAAATGACACCGATGCTCTGATGTCAAATGACACCGATGCTCTGTCAAATGACACCGATGCTCTGATGTCAAATGACACCGATGCTCTGTCAAATGACACCGATGCTCTGATGTCAAATGACACCGATGTTCTGATGTAAAATGACACCGATGCTCTGATGTCAAATGACACTGATGTTCTGATGTCAAATGACACCGATGCTCTGATGTCAAATGACACCGATACTCTGATGTCAAATGACACGGATCGATGCTATCCGGACGGGATAAACCCAAAGCGGAACATACTCCCCGACAATATGCAGTGGCATCACTCCTGAAAGCATCCCAAACCTGAAAACGTATCAACAACGAGAACCTCGTCGGCTGCTGACGTCAAGAACGTTGCTTCCACTCAGTGACGACAGAGACATCACGTGCCTGTGACACGCGGCCACACGCACCAATCTGAGCGGGCGTGACGCTGCCGGTATCTGCGGCGTCACGAGGCAACCTTCGCCACAGTCGCACGTGACGTCACATGTCCGGCGCGTGTCCCGACAGAGGACGCACGTGACGTCACATGTCCGGCGCGTGTCCCGACAGAGGACACACGTGACGTCACATGTCCGGCGCGTGTCCCGACAGAGGACACACGACGGCGGGACACGCGACGTCACATGTCCGGCGCGTGTCCCGACAGAGGACACACGTGATGTCCGCTCCGCCCGGTAGCGTGTCGTATTGATGCCCTCCGGGCGGAGCTGAGTCGCCAGGGTCCGACTGTCTGGGTGCATCCAATGCCAGCTATTTCTCTTCTGCCGCTCGGGGATCCGCCGCCAGCAATTTCTGCCCAAAATTAAGTGAAATCAATCATCTTGACAGACCTAATAACATTCAAGATTAGGGGTGGCGCAGTGAGGAATAACATAATTAAGCTGCTAATGGTATACGCGAATATAAATGCCGAGGAGTGTCGGTTTGTTTGCGGTGTTTATAGAAGGGATATGTGTCACACCATTTGGAACTTTTGCAAATTGTTCTTTCTTCCGATTCCGTTGGATTGCATGGATATAAATGAGAACTAATCAGGCTTGAAATTGGAGCGATACCAAGATAGCAAGTTGGCGTTAAGCGTACTGTGAAATACCTATGCGATGCATCAATGCACACACATATATATATATATATATATATATATATATATATATATATATATATATATATATATATATATATATACTGATCTGCATATATCAGTCACATCACATTTGCATGATTACATCGACTCTGGAGCAGGTAGCATTCTTCCATCGGTTCCCGCCGCTCAGGTGATAATTGGATGCATTTCCAGCATCCTGCATTGACCCACCATCGCATCATTATTGCTATACCAAGCGCTTCTGAGCATTAAAAATGTTCATATTCCGGCGCCGCTTAACATGCTTAGTGCTCCAGAAGGGATTCAGTGGAGTTTCTGCATCACGCACGCACAAATGAGCGTGACTAACATCAACCAATTCGAAAATCCAGATCCCCGTAACAGCGTACATTTTATAATTGGGTACCCTTCGCGATGAACTTAAGTTTGGATATGATGTATAATTGTATACAAGTTATGCTTGTATATCTGTAACGTTGGTCTCATATCATGATTATTATTCATTAGGCCTCAGTCTCATCAGCAGCATGGAATTCAAACAAAATACAGTGAGATAAGTCAATCCTCAGCAATGCTGGGGCCCGCTACTCATTAGATGTCAGCACTTGCTGTGACGGGTTTGCACAAAGCAGCACCATAAGCTCAAGGCCGTCGTCACTGGTCGCCCTGACAGAGCCGGGCCAAATGGAGCCGGTGCTCACAGCCACTCCCAGTCGGTCGGACCGGGTCGTCTGCAGACGGAGCCTGCCGAACTTCCCGGTCCGCACCGTCTCCCTGCAGCTCGGATGGATATTTAAATTTCCGAGGAGGTCCCGCCCGGCGAGATTACCTCTCACAACTTTACGAGAGCTGAAACGGAAACTGATGAGGTTGACCTTTATGGCTGTGTTTGGGTCATGATTTCCAAAGGCGGCCGGCCGACGTAATGACTGTCGAGCGTCGGCCGGCGGCCCGGTCGTCCGTCCCTGCCCACCTCCGCACGTGACGGTCGAGACGCGGCGTCACAGACCGCCAGGTCGGCCGGCCGCGCGCCCATCACGTCCACCACCGCCTACACGGAGCCCGCTCTGCTCGCCGGCAGTCATTGCACCACGGCCTACACGGAGCCCGCTCTGCTCGCCGGCAGTCATTGCACCACCGCCTACACGGAGCCCGCTCTGCTCGTCGGCAGTCATTGCACCACGGCCTACACGGAGCCCGCTCTGCTCGCCGGCAAATGCGCCGGCTGTATTTCGGCCGTCGTGGCTCGGCCTGTCGCGAGGCGGCCGCACCTTTGCCGCAGTTGTGTGATTCAGATGTGGTCCGCAGATGTGTGCTTTTGCGGCGAATAGCTCGTTTTCAGACGAGCCGGTTGCTTGTGGGAGATGTAGCGAGTGAGGCGGTGCCACGATGTGATCGCAGGTATGAACGTGTGGCTGATTCTCGCCGCAACTGTGCTGCCGTCAATGCTTGTCAGTTGGTGTGCTCACTGTGCTGTGTTTCAGCCCCGCGCGAGCTCCACCACCGTGTCGACACCAGCTCTGTGTCTGTTGCAGGCTGCGCGTTTGTCAAGTTCGCATCGCATCAGGAGGCGCAGACGGCTATCAACAGTTTACATGGTAGTCAAACGATGCCCGTAAGTACCGCGCCGTCGGCGGCGCACCACGGCGCGGAACTCGATCGGTGGTCGCTCTGCAGGCGGCCGGGGATTGTTTGCGCCGGACGCGCGGCGCGCTCCGTCGTCTCGGCCGGGCCCGCAGCTTGGGCGGGGGCCGGCCGAGCGTGAGCAGTGGAGCACACAGGGCGGAGGGTCGCGTCGGCGCGCGTGCTGCGCCGCCCCGGCCGCCGCCGGCCGTCGCTCGATCTCAATGAGGCTGGGCGGAGGCTCGGTGTGGCAGGGTCGGCCGCCGCCGCCGTCGACACGCAACTGGCGCCGCCTCTCCGTCGCTCGCCTTATTGCCGGAAATTAGTGAGACGTGCTGTCGACGCCGCGGCCGCCGCCGCAACACAATGAACCCGGCGAACGCGGTGGAGCGCTGGAGGTGTGTTGATGAACAGCGAGCGGCCGCCACCGGGATACCTGTGGTAGCGCTGATGAAAGCTCAACCCGTGTGGAGGTGCTCTCCGTAAAGGTGCTTCAGTCATTGTCGGTTTGGCTCTGCCTTTGTCTGGCGCCGCGCATATCGGGTATCTGAAATTGCAAGCTACGAAATTAATGATCCAAGATATAGTCGGCTTCTCAGTTGGTCGCATTATTCATTCTGAGCTTCCATTTTCAACAGTTATATTATCAAGGCCCTGTCGCTGTCAGTCAGCTGCACAGCCATTCAGACCTGGAAGCAATTCTCCTTTGGTATTAAATGCATTGTAATGCAAAAGCAATCCGGTGGGGCGAATGGTGACGTTTTGTTGGGCTGTCTGTGTGACCGCCTCTCGGCCCAGACTGCACCGTTCGGGGCGGGCACGCGCTCGCTGCTACCAGTGATGCTGTTGGGCTGTCTGTGTGACCGCCTCTCGGCCCAGACTGCACCGTTCGGGGCGGGCACGCGCTCGCTGCTACAAGTGATGCTGTTGAGCCGTTTGTCTGACAGCCTGTCTGCCCAGACTACACCGTTTGGGGCGGGCATATGCTCGCTGCTGCCATTGATGCTGTTGGGCTGTCTGTGGGACGGCCTGTTTGCCCAGACTACATCGTTCGGGGCGGGCATATGCTCGCTGCTGCCAGTGATGCTGTTGGGCTGTCTGTGGGATAGCCTGTCGGCGCAGACTACACCGTTTGGGGCGGGCATATGCTCGCTGCTGCCATTGATGCTGTTGGGCTGTCTGTGGGACAGCCTGTTTGCCCAGACTACATCGTTCGGGGCGGGCATATGCTCGCTGCTGCCAGTGATGCTGTTGGGCTGTCTGTGGGACGGCCTGTTTGCCCAGACTACATCGTTCGGGGCGGGCATATGCTGGCTGCTGCCAGTGATGCTGTTGGGCTGCCTGTGGGACGGCCTGTTTGCCCAGACTACATCGTTCGGGGCGGACACGTACTCGCTGCTGCCAGTGATGCTGTTGTCAAGTTCGTGCATGGATACCCAGCCCATCCATTCGCTTGCCATTGCCAGGCTCACCGTTCGCGGGCACACCGCCAAAAGTGTGTCATTTCCCTCACGGACAGGCTACTTGGCTTGCTCCTTATCCATTATCAGCCAAGAGCAGAGGAAACAACTGAAAATTAGGCGACTCTGATCCCCACTCCACTCTGGCCACCTAACCCAACCTAACCTAACCTAACTTAACCTAACCTATCCGAACCTAACTGAACCTAACCACCGACGTCGCCGTGGTGCAGCAGCCCACTGTCGCCGCCGCCTCGCGGTGGGCACAGCATGCACCTCGCGTCGGCCGAGCTTCACCGACCGCGCACGGGCCGAGTCTGGCCGCGCGGGCCACGCCACTCAGGGGCGTCCCAGTCGGCAATCAATCTCCTTTTGAAGCCAGATCAAAGTTTTCCGACTGACAGTGGCGGCGGCGGCAGCTGGGGGCTTCGGCCAATCACACTGCGGTCATTAGCCGCGCTGGGCCGGCCCGGCGGCGTCGGCCGGCCGGTCGCCGCCCTCTGAATGGCTTACCAAGTGGATGCCGGCTCCGATGCAGTATCGGTCCCGAGCAGGCCATCCACATTCAGAACAGGTGGCCGAACGTAAACACAAAACGTGCGCCGAGTGTGAAGCGCTGGCTGACCGGACCGCGGTCGGATCTGCGTCTGTCTGCCCGCCGGGTTGGGGTCGGGTCGGCTCATCCCTTGTCAATTTGAGGAGTGCTGCGACATCTCTCTGCTGGGTCGGCTCGGCATCTGTCTGCCAGCTGGATCGGGTCGGCTCAGCCCCAGTCAGTTTGAGAGGTGGTGCGACATCTCTCTGCTGGGTCGGTCCAGTCCTTGTCAGTTTGAGAGGTGATGTGACATCTCTCTGCTGGGTCGGCTCGGCATCTGTCTGCCAGCTGGGTCGGGTCGGCTCAGCCCCAGTCAGTTTGACAGGTGGTGCGACATCTCTCTGCGGGGTCGGTCCAGTCCTTGTCAGTTTGAGAGGTGATGTGACATCTTTCTGCTGGGTCGGCTCGGCATCTGTCTGCCAGCTGGGTCGGGTCGGCTCAGCCCCAGTCAGTTTGAGAGGTGGTGCGACATCTCTCTGCTGGGTCGGTCCAGTCCTTGTCAGTTTGAGAGGTGATGTGACATCTCTCTGCTGGGTCGGCTCGGCATCTGTCTGCCAGCTGGGTCGGGTCGGCTCAGCCTCAGTCAGTTTGAGAGGTGGTGCGACATCTCTCTGCTGAGTCGGTCCAGTCCTTGTCAGTTTGAGAGGTGATGTGACATCTCTCTGCTGGGTCGGCTCGGCATCTGTCTGCCAGCTGGGTCGGGTCGGCTCAGCCCCAGTCAGTTTGAGAGGTGGTGCGACATCTCCCTGCTGGGTCGGTCCAGTCCTTGTCAGTTTGAGAGGTGATGTGACATCTCTCTGCTGGGTCGGCTCGGCATCTGTCTGCCAGCTGGGTCGGGTCGTCTCAGCCCCAGTCAGTTTGACAGGTGGTGCGACATCTCTCTGCTGGGTCGGTCCAGTCCTTGTCAATTTGAGAGGTGATGTGACATCTCTCTGCTGGGTCGGTTCGGCATCTGTCTGCCAGCTGGGTCGGGTCGGCTCAGCCCCAGTCAGTTTGAGAGGTGGTGCGACATCTCTCTGCTGGGTCGGTCCAGTCCTTGTCAGTTTGAGAGGTGATGTGACATCTCTCTGCTGGGTCGGCTCGGCATCTGTCTGCCAGCTGGGTCGGGTCGGCTCAGCCCCAGTCAGTTTGACAGGTGGTGCGACATCTCTCTGCTGGGTCGGTCCAGTCCTTGTCAGTTTGAGAGGTGATGTGACATCTCTCTGCTGGGTCGGCTCGGCATCTGTCTGCCAGCTGGGTCGGGTCGGCTCAGCCCCAGTCAGTTTGAGAGGTGGTGCGACATCTCTCTGCTGGGTCGGTCCAGTCCTTGTCAGTTTGAGAGGTGATGTGACATCTCTCTGCTGGGTCGGCTCGGCATCTGTCTGCCAGCTGGGTCGGGTCGGCTCAGCCCCAGTCAGTTTGAGGGGTGATGCGACATCTCTCTGCGGGGTTGGACTCAGCCGGGTGTCTGCCCGCGAGGGCAGGGTCAGCTCCCCAGCCGGGTGTCTGCCCGCGAGGGCAGGGACAGCTCCCCAGCCGGGTGTCTGCCCGCGAGGGCAGGGTCAGCTCCCTAGCCGGGTGTCTGCCCGCGAGGGCAGGGTCAGCTCCCCAGCCGGGTGTCTGCCCGCGAGGGCAGGGTCAGCTCCCCAGCCGGGTGTCCGCCCGCGAGGGCAGGGTCAGCTCCCCAGCTGGGTGTCTGCCCGCGAGGGCAGGGTCAGCTCCCCAGCCGGGTGTCTGCCCGCGAGGGCAGGGTCAGCTCCCCAGCCGGGTGTCTGCCCGCGAGGGCAGGGTCAGCTCCCCAGCCGGGTGTCTGCCCGTGAGGGCAGGGTCAGCTCCCCAGCCGGGTGTCTGCCCGCGAGGGCAGGGTCAGCTCCCCAGCCGGGTGTCTGCCCGCGAGGGCAGGGTCAGCTCCCCAGCCGGGTGTCTGCCCGCGAGGGCAGGGTCAGCTCCCCAGCCGGGTGTCTGCCCGTGAGGGCAGGGTCAGCTCCCCAGCCGGGTGTCTGCCCGCGAGGGCAGGGTCAGCTCCCCAGCCGGGTGTCTGCCCGCGAGGGCAGGGTCAGCTCCCCAGCCGGGTGTCTGCCCGCGAGGGCAGGGTCAGCTCCCCAGCCGGGTGTCTGCCCGCGAGGGCAGGGTCAGCTCCCCAGCCGGGTGTCTGCCCGCGAGGGCAGGGTCAGCTCCCCAGCCGGGTGTCTGCCCGCGAGGGCAGGGTCAGCTTCCCAGCCGGGTGTCCGCCGCCGGTCGGCTCGGGATGAACGTCGCACGGCGTTTATTTCGCAGTAGATTGTCACCACGCTGCATTGGGAAAGCGAATCCAGGCATTTTCGTTCGTCAGAGTGGTGGTGTCAGCGTGTAGATTTTGAGGTGAAACGTTTTGATTGTCGTCACTGGCAACGAATAAAACCGTCCACGTTGCCTCGGATTAGGATAGCCATGCCGGCATCTATCTCTCTCGGCGCGAGTTAACAGTCCCGCTGGAGATAGAAAATTGCTGAACTATGTCTCCCTTGTTGACAGTTCTGACCTACACTGTTAGCCTGGACTCCGCTGGCGTTGTGGGGAGGGGCAGATGGTCAGCCAACCTCATTTCGTTCAACTATGTAGCTTACAAACAGCTGCCAGCTAGCGGTGTATGTTTTACGTGCGTCTTGTGGTTGCATTCTGCATATGATAGTATGGCTTCATCACGTCGTCAGATAACTTTGTCACAAGAACGTCTTGTTTTCAGATTCCGGTGATGGTTTAGAACATGCTCCTGTTTATGTGTCATGTGCCTGTTTATATGCCATGTTCCTGTTTATATGCCATGCTCCTGTCCATGTGTCATGTGCATGTTTATGTGCCATGTTCCTCTCCATGTGCCATGCGCCTGTTTATGTGTCATGTTCCTATTCATACTTCTTGCTTATGGTCATCGTGACGTTGTTTTTCACCTTTCTTAATCGCAACTTCCACTTTGTTCTAATCTATCATGAACAATGTGTTTCCTTATTGGTTGTGCATTTTGGCATGGGTGTGCGGTATGTCGTTCTCAGCGAAATTCACATAAAAGCAATTTATTGTTATTGCATATCGCGTGCCGATAGGCTATCGAAAGTAGCAAAAACTCTCAAGTAAAAATCCAGGCTTGTAGTTTTCGCGATTATGTTATGAGCAAGTGTGACGGTTATTCGGCTGCACATTGGCCGATCCGTCGACAAGGCACAATGCGGTGAAAATGCCCTGCTTCCACGGATATCGTGCTGCAACTGTCACCAATTGGAATTGTTGGCGCCATTTCGGGTCCCGTGGCGGTAGTTTTTCAATTACCTGACTCCAACTTGCAGCGTAGTTAGTCCGGCTGGCGCAATATGGCGCTGCTTGGGCTCAGATCCTCACTCGAAATGGCTGATGGCGACATTCCACCGCAGCGAGACGCTCGATACGTGCTCTGTGGACTCAGCACAAAGGGCCCCGACACACTGACATGTTCTAGTGTATGTGCAGCTTGACAATGCGACCAATCATCGAGTGTTATCGGAATGTGCAACTCTGACTCCATCAGGGACGTAGTGCCTTGCTCTGTTCATTGCTATGATTATTGTTGTTTAAGAATAGTATTTAATAGTATCTTGTGACATGGCCATTGTCAATGTCTTATTCAATGTCTAACCCCGGTTTTCCTCAGCAGAAATATAGGCCGGCTTTCGGAAGCGTATTCAATGTGCACATCTTTTATGGAGAGTGGGAATGCGGGACGAGCTATGTTGTACGGAAGCCTCGGGATTTTGTTCAATTTCCCTCCTTTCAAACATGCATAGCATGCACGTTTGGTAATGGCTTTTACATCTCAATTATGCGTTAAGCGTTGCATATCGCGCACACCAGGGGCTTTGCTTGAACATGATTTATGACGGGGTCAAGGCACGCAGTAAAACCTAGGTTGGAGGACTGTGCAAAGTCTGTCATTTCACCATTTCCAAAATGCAAGCGCAAAATCAAAGCCTCGCACTTTGCATCTGTTTATTCCTTTGCTTCTGTTGTTTAGCAGACTTCCCAGAGCACACGCTAACCATTTATTTCCATTAACAGTTCCAACATTTCGAGAGGGACATGAACCCTTTGGCCGCCTTCTGTATGCGTCACTGATGTACATCTTCGCCTTTCATTCTGTGCTAAAATGGTCAAATACAGTGCATAGTATCGTGGAAGCAGGAAGTGTGCTGTTCTGCTAAGTCTGCGGACCCAGCAGTCTCTGGCCCGAGCCATACTGGGTCGTGTGCCAGAGCTGGCACAGCTCCACAGCTCGGCACAATGCGATGCTAATTTGGAGCATCAGTTGCGCTGTGGCAGTTTGCCCCAATGTAATCGGTCGTGCGGCCCAGTGACCTGGCCAATGTCCGCAGGGTGCATCGTCTAGTCTAGTGGTTAAATTCGCCGACACGGAGAAAGAGCGCCAACTGAGGAGGATGCAGCAGATGGCGGGAAACATGGGGCTGCTCTCGCCGTTCGTCTTCAACCAGTTCGGAACGTACGGAACCTACACCCAGTTTGTGGATAATGTAAGTATTGCTGCTGGATAAATGGCGACTGAAGAGAAAGAGGGAGGAAGGGTCGGGAAGAGGAAGTACGGGAGAGAGAGAGAGGAGAGGAGAGGAGAGAGAGAGAGAGAGAGAGAGAGAGAGAGAGAGAGAGAGAGAGAGAGAGAGAGAGAGAGAGAGAGAGAGAGAGAGAGAGAGAGAGAGAGAGAGAGAGAGAGAGAGAGAGAGAGAGAGAGAGAGAGAGAGAGAGAGAGAGAGAGAGAGAGAGAGAGAGAGAGAGAGAGAGAGAGAGAGAGAGAGAGAGAGAGAGAGAGAGAGGGAGGGAGATGGAGTGCATCAATAATCTTGCGCCTTGTCATCAGGTGTATGGCGTACAATCTTTCAGCTGGAGGCTTGCCACAGCAATGTTGTCTTAGTTGTTGCACCCTAGGGCGGGGGAGGCAAAGTAGGAGTGTCTGAATAAATGATGTGACGATCGGCCAACAATCGATCTTGCGCGGCCGTAAATGTTCTCGGTGTTAGTATTCCAGGAGAGTGCAGACGTACGCTCACAAGTGCCGCGCTGTGTGGCGCTGCCGTACGTTTAGCGTCGCGTCGTCTCGGCTGTGCGCGTCGTTTTGGTCGCCATATTCTGCGCCGTCGGCCGCTGCGTGGGCGCCGGCGGCGAGCGCCGCGTCTGGCGCGTCCGTCGTCTGCGGCAATATAACTCGGCCGCATCGATCCGGCGAGCTGGCAAAAACCACCACCCAAGTGGTGTTAGAGGGCCGAAAAAAAACCGCTGCGTCGCGGCCGACGGATGATGTGTTTCGGAGTCGCCGCGCCGCCTCACGCACAGCCGTGGCGAGACGACAGTCGCGGCAATTGCGGCGCGCAGACGGCGCGGGCGGCGAGAAGTGAAGCGTGGCATTTCGGCCAGTGGTGGGCTGAGGAAGAGGCAGACGAAAAAGTAACACGCAAAACTGGCAGCCGGAGAACATTTGCTATTGGCAGACTGCAATGCTGTAGTCGGGCTTTCGAATAGTGTGTCACGTATATGACGCGGGTAATGACAAAGCTTGCCACGTCCACACACGTTGATGCATTGGTTGAATATGGTGTGTGTTGAATACCGTCCTGGTCACAGCACTTCCCTCACTGGTCAGAGGCTGATCACCGCACTCATTTAGGCGGTTTATGGTGCATATCTCGGTTCGGTACGGTACCCAAGCGAGATTAGGCGATGATCTTGAAGATTGAGGGCTGGAGACATCGAAATAACCAATTAATTTGATTGCAATTATCTCCTACCAATCACATCCTTCGATGATTCAGATATGTGGTCGAAGTATCCTCTTATGGTCATTTAGACAGTTATTCCCATCATAAATCACGTATATTTAATTTCACATCCGCCTATGCTGCCACAATTTTAGTAGCTATCCTGCCATATGCTGGACCGCATCTCGGTCCTGGTCGTCCACCGGTACCCAATTGGTACGAGAGATCCAACTTATTCTTGTTTACCAGTGAACCTCCCCGAGAGCTTACCCCGTGTTCTCACCCAGCTCGCCACACATGTTCTCACCTGACTATTCGCCTAGGTTCTCACCGGAGTAATGATCCACGTATTATGCGTGCCACTGGTTTGTCTCTTGAGCTCCATCACGACCCGACACGAGGAGGGCCACTACTGTCCCGCGTATCTGCCTGTGTCATGTATGTGCGCATATAAACACTGGCCCATTCTCGTCCGAGTACCTGCCGTCGTGTTGTTTTGCCTCCTAACCTGCGACTCGCCGTGTCACCTGACCTGTGACGTGACCTGGCGCCGGCCGGGCGACCTGGCGCGTGCTGGGTGCGCACGTCACCACTGACGTGGCCGTGGGGTTGCAGCAGCAGGCAGCGCTGATGGCCGCCGCCCAGGGCGGCTACATCAGCCCCATGGCGGCCATCACGCAGCTGCCGCACGGAGCACTCACCAACGGCATTCCCACCACCATCGTACCCACCTCCAACGGTGAGTAGCCACTCGCCAACGGCATGGCCACCACCATCGTACCCACCTCCAACGGTGAGTAACCACTCGCTAACGGAATTCCCACCACCATCGTTCCCACTCCCAACGGTGAGTAGCCACTCGCTAACGGAATTCCCAGTACCATCGTTCCCACTCCCAACGGTCAATGCTTATCATCGAAGCCAACTGCAAGTGTTTTGCATGGAATTACCATCTTCTACGATTTGTTTTTCGGGCATCATTTTATCTACGGACTTCGGAATAGAGTTGAAAAGTATCACAACAGTCAAACAAGTATTACCGAGATCGCTACACACCCTGACGACAAGGCTGCCCAAACCCGCAGCGTCGGGCAGGCTGGGTGGCCTCCGGTGTTGCCGAGTCGGAGACGTAGCTCTCTTGAGAGCGGTCGTCACTGGTAGCACAGGCGAACACCGTCTGGCACATGAGGCGAGAACTGCCGTGTATGTTGCGAACGCTTCACAAAACGCCGGTCGCGCAGTGTCGCGTCGAACTGCTTCACTTCCGCTTCAAACAGCCATCAACGGCGTGGTGCTGAAGATCTGCTCCGGCGAGCTCAGCGGCGTTTCGGCAGCCAATGACTATCCGATTGAGCGCTGTAGCCCGAGTGTAGGCAGTAAAATACGTATACGAGGAGGACCCCAACGGCAAATAAGCAGCAGAAGCGGAGCGAAACACTATTTGGCTGAACACTACCCAATCGACCGGCCGGCTGTACGAGTGAAAGGGCTCGCTCTCGCCGACGTGTGTCGCGATGACCTGCCTGGACACGGCACAACTGACTGGTGCCTGACCAGGCTATTGCGATGGCATTAGTGCACCATGCATCTTAGATTACATACACATGCATCAACTCACAGCCCAACGAAGGGAAGAGCCGTTTTCTCAGGGTAGGCAAATCCATTCGGGCATACGCTACCATTTGCCTGGCCTGATATTTGGGTCTCCGTTTTATTTTTCACTTGCTTGTAAACTTTGGAAGCTTTCAGGTGGTGCGTTGTGTACGACAGCCGGGACGCCATTTTCATATTGGCTAATCAAATTCCTTTGAGCTACCTGCAACACTGGTGAAGCCAGTGAGCTGCGAGGCAGCCGAACGGGGGAGCGGAATTCTGAACCTGCACTAAAACCAAAGTAAAACGGACTTGGCAACCACTGCCTTTCAGCAGCTTCTTGTAGTAAAACAGGTTGTTATGGGCTACCTGAACACAAGTTTTCCTCACACTTTTAAAATTGCGTCGTGAAGAGGAAATGCAAGACAAAAGTTGGCTTGCAGATGTTTTCGAAATATTTATGCGGGTATGCTACCTGCATTAGCCAGATGGGAAAGTTTAAACTGCATAGTTTTTACTAAATGCGCTTAAAGAAACTAACAGCACGTTCACAACATTTATGTATGCAATTATATTACGTGTGCAGTTGCCCTCATTTATGCAGACGGCACGGACCGTGAACCAACACCTGTTGCAACACCCCAGGAACAACATCCAGTTGCCGGCGCGCGTCTGCTTTTGAACCAACGCAAGCAACGCACCGACATAAATTCTCCTCCCCGCCCACCCTCGACCGTACCCCGGTTCTGCGCGCCGCCCGAGATCACGACGGCGGCCTGTGATCAACACAAGAAGTGGTGATCAGCGCGTGTCGCACGGGCCGGGTCCGAGGAGCGGCACGGCACCGCCGCTTTGTTCCGCCATCATCGGCACATCGGCCATCAGCCGGCAGTTGGGCGGCGGCGGCCGCCTCGGCCGCTCCGCCGGGAGCTGCGCGGTCGACTTCCAATAAGCCCGCCGCCCGCCCTCCCTCTCCTATTGTTGGATATTGATTTCTGGCAGTGGGACCCGTGCCGGCGCGGCGCACTGCTGACGTTTGAAGAAACACGACCATCATGAACTGCCGACGCACTCTCGTCGCCGCCTGCGCCGCCTACGCCGCCTGCGGCCAGCCGGGCCGCCCGCCAGACGGACAGCCGTGTTCGGCGCTGGCGATGTGCGCCGAAATATTGATGGTGCTGCTGGCTGGGTGTAATGGCGGACGATTTGGAAACAGTTTGTGGAATGGTGCAAGAAGCTGGCGTGCGCGCTGGAATGCATAGCTAGGGAGCCTTTAATTAAAGTTATCAGATGCGTCCGTCGTGACATTTCAGGCGGATATGCCACTTCCAAGAAGCCCATTTATTTCGCATCGTTGTTGACTGCGTACTGCATTCTGCGCTCCGTATTTCGGATATTTATTGCCCATCCTTATCTCGGTGTGTGTGTGTGTGTGTGTGTGTGTGCGTGTGTGTGTGTGTGTTGAGTTTCCAATGCTGGTGACGGCTAGCGACGAATGTTAGGATAATAAAATGATACGATCATAACATAATATAGTTATAAAAACAGCAGTCCTATTCTCCAGTAGTCTTGATATCTGATAAAACCGCTTTGACCAATGATTTTTCTTCAATTATCGGCCCGCCACATGAGGCTTGGAATACATTAAACCAATCCGCCACGAAAGCACGCTTTATCGGCATCAATTAGGTTGATTGCTATTCCCCATTTGTTCAGTATTACACGATGGCGCTTTCGTGGATAAACAAAAATGGGGTCTGAACGAAGTACTTTGCGCTTGGCGACCTGCTTTTTTAAAACATTATTTGGGAGGTCACCTTGTAATATTGATTCGGCCTTTAATGTTCCTTGTCAGAGCACCCAGCAATGCAAATTACATAATTGCATGTCAGCCATAGCCGCATGCATGCACGCGCACTTCTCCGTACACCTGTGTCCTCCACACTATTCATGGCGTTGTCAGGCGCAAGGCAGACGCGGATAGGTCGCAGCCCCGCACAGTCCAACTGCAGCACCGGCGCCGGGCCGAGAAGGATACCGAGTCGCGGACATGAGCGGACTCGCTGCCGGTGGCAGCCGCGCGTGCAGCCAACATTTGTCTTCCCGCATGCAAATTGCAGCTCCGAGCTGCCAGATGGTCAGCGTCGGCCTCATTTCAACTCGACCCTCATCTGTTATGGAAATGCGGCCGGCGCCGCATGTGACGCCGCCGGCCGTCGATGGCGCCGCGTGGTGGCCTGACCCGGGACGAATGATGCGCTGTGCCGTGTATACCCATACGCCTCGCGCATTCACTAAACGCTTAGCGGTCCTGCCGTTTGCTTCGGCTTCACGAAGGCATTGCTGGTGAGCTGCTTCGTCGTTAGTGTTTGCAAACACAAAGTAGAACGCATGAATCAGTAAAGTACTCTTCATCAATTTTGATGGGGAAAACAAATAGGTCAGTATATTTTAAGGAAAGATGTGACTTGTATTCATCTCACAGAACCATCTCTGACTGGATATCCCTAAGCTAACGTTAGTGCATCCATGATAGCGTATTCAATAGTGCCCACAAACGTCATATGTGCTCTTGCAAAAGTTAGGTTCACAACACGAGTAAACAAGCATAGCAGCATTGCATGCATGTGCACAAACGCAGAACTTCAGCCATGCATGGGCTATTCATAGCCCAGTGGTCATGAATGCAAGCGCCTTTCTGAGTACCATTACTGAAGCATCAGTAAATACAACACCCCATATGCATAGCATCAGTACAAGATGAAACTAGACAGACAGAATAAGGCATTTGGGCAATAATACTTTTTCAATCCTTACTTTTTATTCTAGCGTAGTTACCGATAAGTGCTCGACTTCGGTGGTTATATCCAGCTTTTCGTACGATCTTTAACAGTTTAACATTCCGTGCCGCAGCAGAACCCCTCGACGTGTTTTTGTGTTCCGTGAGCAAAGGTCGATGCAAGCTCAAGTCCGTTTTCCACACAAATAATAACATCTTTTGTTGCGTTCGCTGAAAGTATTGGATATTCTACCGACCTAGGGAACAATAAGGGATCTGAACTGCACTGAAAGTCGAGACCATTAAATAGCTTTATCTAATCATTTTAATGTGCATGGTGAAATTGTTCGGTCATCTTGTTTCGTCATCTCATCAATCACCTTGTAAATAACAGAGGCGATAAATCATGAAGGAAACCACTTTCAACGATTCGTCGATGTAAGTACAATTTCTCGGATTTGTAATAGCATTATGAATTAAAATATAACATGTTGAACCTTCAAGGGTACATTCTAACTAGAAAACTGATTTACTACACTGATCATTCCGACGTTACATGGCGTCAGCGGCCTACCTTCATCCTGGAAAAGCTATTGAGCTACGGATATCCGGGAGTTTATTGAACGCCCTGAATTAGAATATAACATCAGTTCTTGCCACGACATTCCAGGCGTTAAAGTGCAAGCTGACATTGTGTTGACTCACTAGACACGCTCTTCTTGAAACATGCCGATAAATGTTTCCCTTTAGTTACGACTAAATCGCATCCTCGACGTTCATGTCATGAATCAAGGGTAACGTCATACGGTTATTTTGCACACATGTGAAACACCTCATCAGTTATCACATCTACCGCTTTGCCTATGAGCCTAAATCAATATTAATGTCATATGATGAAGCGCAAACTGATGTTTCTCAGTCTTATAGGCGCATAGGGGTGCCTGCAATCACCATGTAGTCATGGGTATTGACCTACTACTATCCGATTTCTACAATCTTTACACAATTAACACGAATAAAGATGCAAGCCATCTTGTGTCGGCCCCTTCCATTGCATGATTTTTATAGACAGCGATTTCTTATGGGTGTGTGCTTGGTTGGATATCCATTCCCAACAGCTTACCTAGCACCAGTATACTCTTCACAAGAATGTGCTTCTATGTACTTTTTGGAGGAAAACCAGTGATGGATGTGATGGCTCACTTCCCCTTCTCCCCCGCCCCCGTTTTAACATGGAGCTCTATAGGGACATACCATAATGACTTGAAACTTTCCATCCATTGCATACACTAGCTTCTCCGACGACGTTCATGCAGCTTTACCCATGAACCCAGACCCCATCAATACAGTCGTTTCTGGGGAGGGGGGGGGGAGAAATTTAGCGGAATGCAAAATGGTGATCGCCTTTGCTACACGCCGTTGAAGTAAGAAAAGCTTTGAAACAAAGCTCATGTAATATGCATTGCTCCCTTGCCTGTGAATTTGAATATCAAAGCGCACACACTCGAGTAGGCGGCGTGCTTCGAAACTGAATAGTGAGCTGCTCTGAGCGTTCCAACACGTAAACAAGCTCGATCTGATCTGATGGCCGATCTCCTCGGCAAATGACCGGCATACTGGGATAAAATGCACATTCGCTGTAAAAATATGCTTTAATGATAAGATATCTAGCGTCTTGAGTTTTCGCAGTCATTCTAGTGTCCCCCATTTGGCTGCTAAGGAGGGTGAAACAGGGCAGTAAGCGGAGGAAGGTCTCATTAATCTTCATCCTCCATCGCATATAATGTGCTTGCGACCACTACACTTCCCGCATAGCTCCCCTCCCCAGGAGCGGCTGGAGCCGCCTGTGCCTGAGCCGGCATGCACACGTTGCAGTGCAGCTGGATTCAATTGTCGACTGGCCACGGCTCTGGGGCCTTGACACACGAGCCGGCTTTCAGCACGCCATCAATAGTCGATGGCGTCGCGTCGGCTGGCGCCGCGTCTGTCGCCGCGGCGGCTCCGAGCGGAAGCATGCCGGCCGGCGGGGCCGTCACGTGCGCGCGTCCCCGGGGACGGCGGCCGGGGGAGGGGCGGGGCGGAGGTCGGTCGGCATGCGTCCCGCTCCGGCGGCCGCGCATTCACAGCCGCGCGCTGATAACTTCAGGCCGGACTGGGCGCCCAACAGAAGCGGCTTACGTGACGCCGGCAGAGTGGCCGCTGGAAACGCGCCAGGTGGCCGGCTGGATTTGCCGCGCACACCCGGCCCGCTCGCAAGTTATAATCTGATTATGTTTCCATGCCGGAACGTCGGTATGAAGTTCGGCGTCAGTCTGACCGACAACGCCGCGGTCTGTCGTCCACGCAGCACGTAACTTCTCTACAAACGACCCAGTCAATCCCATCAAGCAAGAGTATATATGGGCATGGCGTCTTCTCCATGTTCTTCGGAAATGCTTTCGAAGCATTTCCGATGAACACGGAGTGTGGGTGCGTATATATGACGTTGAGGTGCTACTTCTTCCTGAAGATTCACATCAGATTCAAAATTGATGAGGCAATGCATACAACTATATTTTAATGCTGCCTTGCTCTTCAGGATGTAGACTATGCCGCATACGGGTGTATGATTCTAATAATCATACGGGTGTATGATTATTAGAAGACCTTTGATGAATTGAAGGTCATGCAAGTTTCGAAAGAAAGGCAATGGGCTAGGATGCACAGCCATCCATTGAAAAGGTTTTCGGTATGCTTTGCATTTGCAACACTCTCATCTCTAATCGAATTATTTTAATGGTAATGTGTGTGTAAATAATAATAATTTTAATAATAGTGCATTAGCTCAGCAGCAATAACAGAACGAGAAAGGATCCAGGATATTCCCTCAGTTCACCAGATGGATGTCGGACACTTGTAATCACTCCTAGAGACATCTTCGTACACTTGAAAAGTCCACAGTGCATTTAGAATGTAAAGTATCGAGGGTACTCTTTTGGATTAATATTAAATTTGCCTCCAGCATGGAAGCCCAGGGCCAACCGATCTCCCAATTTTCCACCCATGCCCATAGTGTTGCTGGGAACACCTTAAAATTGATGTAGCGGGCACTAAATGTCGTGTGAGAGAAACTCATGGTAGCTGCACCGCAGGCAGGCCGCAAGCGCACCGCAAGCCGTCGATCAGTTGAGGGAGTGGTGTATAGAAACGTTCGAAATGCCACCAGGAGCACTCAGCAGATACAAAACGACAAGAAGGAGCACTGTCGAACGTCAGCAATTACACAGATATATCCAGAATTTATAACCAGGATATAAAACATAATCAGGATATAAATCATACAGCCAGGAAATAAAGCCGGACATTCTCAATATTCGGGAAATATCCGTGTCTAAAGTGGTCCGACCACGCACTTGCCACCGTTCGCCGAAGGCAAGTGTCGTTGGCTGCTTGGGTGTTGTAATTCACATGCACCAGGTCGGCCAGGTCAACTGTTTGCGGGAGTTTGAGGAGGCGCCAATTGCCAATCCGCCATTCACGCGTGCCAACAAACGGTGTCACCACCATTGTGTAGCTGTCGCCGTCACCACCATTGTGTAGCTGTCGCCGTCACCACCATTGTGTAGCTGTCGCCGTCACCACCATTGTGTAGCTGTCGCCGTCACCACTATTGTGTAGCTGTCGCCGTCAGCACCATTGTGTAGCTGTCGCCGTCACCACCATTGTGTAGCTGTCGCCGTCACCACCACATTGTGTAGCTGTCGCCGTCACCACCATTGTGTAGCTGTCGCCGTCACCACCATTGTGTAGCTGTCGCCGTCACCACCATTGTGTAGCTGTCGCCGTCACCACCATTGTGTAGCTGTCGCCGTCACCACCATTGTGTAGCTGTCGCCG
The DNA here is from genome assembly GCA_034440615.1 of Ashinkailepas kermadecensis. NCBI lineage: Eukaryota > Metazoa > Arthropoda > Thecostraca > Neolepadidae > Ashinkailepas > Ashinkailepas kermadecensis. The sequence continues at coordinate 892,949 of JAOTOM010005169.1, read as the reverse complement.
TCACCACCATTGTGTAGCTGTCGCCGTCACCACCATTGAATTGTAGCTGTCGCCGTCACCACCATTGTGTAGCTGTCGCCGTCACCACCATTGTGTAGCTGTCGCCGTCACCACCATTGTGTAGCTGTCGCCGTCACCACCATTGTGTAGCTGTCGCCGTCACCACCATTGTGTAGCTGTCGCCGTCACCACCATTGTGTAGCTGTCGCCGTCACCACCATTGTGTAGCTGTCGCCGTCACCACCATTGTGTAGCTGTCGCCGTCACCACCATTGTGTAGCTGTCGCCGTCACCACCATTGTGTAGCTGTCGCCGTCACCACCATTGTGTAGCTGTCGCCGTCACCACCATTGTGTAGCTGTCGCCGTCACCACCATTGTGTAGCTGTCGCCGTCACCACCATTGTGTAGCTGTCGCCGTCACCACCATTGTGTAGCTGTCGCCGTCACCACCATTGTGTAGCTGTCGCCGTCACCACCATTGTGTTAGCTGTCGCCGTCACCACCATTGTGTAGCTGTCGCCGTCACCACCATTGTGTAGCTGTCGCCGTCACCACCATTGTGTATTTGTCCCTTTCTCCCCCTTTTTTTTGTTTTTTTGTCCCCCACCTTTTTTTGGTTTTTTCCTAAATCACCACCATTTTGTAGCTGTCCCCGTCCCAACCATTGTGTAGCTGTCGCCGTCACCACCTTGTGTAGCTGTCGCCGTCACCACCATTGTGTAGCTGTCGCCGTCACCACCATTGTGTAGCTGTCGCCGTCACCACCATTGTGTAGCTGTCGCCGTCACCACCATTGTGTAGCTGTCGCCGTCACCACCATTGTGTAGCTGTCGCCGTCACCACCATTGTGTAGCTGTCGCCGTCACCACCATTGTGTTGTAGCTGTCGCCGTCACCACCATTGTGTAGCTGTCGCCGTCACCACCATTGTGTAGCTGTCGCCGTCACCACCATTGTGTAGCTGTCGCCGTCACCACCATTGTGTAGCTGTCGCCGTCACCACCATTGTGTAGCTGTCGCCGTCACCACCATTGTGTAGCTGTCGCCGTCACCACCATTGTGTAGCTGTCGCCGTCACCACCATTGTGTAGCTGTCGCCGTCACCACCATTGTGTAGCTGTCGCCGTCACCACCATTGTGTAGCTGTCGCCGTCACCACCATTGTGTAGCTGTCGCCGTCACCACCATTGTGTAGCTGTCGCCGTCACCACCATTGTGTAGCTGTCGCCGTCACCACCATTGTGTAGCTGTCGCCGTCACCACCATTGTGTAGCTGTCGCCGTCACCACCATTGTGTAGCTGTCGCCGTCACCACCATTGTGTAGCTGTCGCCGTCACCACCATTGTGTAGCTGTCGCCGTCACCACCATTGTGTAGCTGTCGCCGTCACCACCATTGTGTAGCTGTCGCCGTCACCACCATTTTGTCGCCGTCACCACCATTGTGTAGCTGTCGCCGTCACCACCATTGTGTAGCTGTCGCCGTCACCACCATTGTGTTGTCGCCGTCACCACCATTGTGTAGCTGTCGCCGTCACCACCATTGTGTAGCTGTGCGACACCGCGAGCTGTCGCCGTCACCACCATGCCCCCCCCCCTCCCCCCCCACCACTCGACATGCACACATTTGTTCGCTCACCCTTTAGCGTCGCGCACATTTAGCTTGACCGTGTAGCTGTCGCCGTCACCACAATTGTGTAGCTGTCGCCGTCACCACCATTTGTAGCTGTCGCCGTCACCACCATTGTGTAGCTGTCGCCGTCACACCATTGTGTAGCTGTCGCCGTCACCACCATTGTGTAGCTGTCGCCATCACCACCATTGTGTAGCTGTCGCCGTCACCACCATTGTAGCTGTCGCCGTCACCACCATTTGTAGCTGTCGCCGTCACCACCATTGTAGCGTCGCCGTCACCACAGTGTAGCGTCGCCGTCACCACAATTGTGTAGCTGTCGCCGCACCACCATTGGTAGCTGCGCGCACCACCATTGTGTGCTGTCGCCGTCACCACCATTGTGTAGCTGGACACGTGAGCGTCGCCGTCACCACCATTGTGTAGCTGTCGCCGTCACACAATTGTGTAGCTGTCGCGTCACCACCATTGTGTAGCTGTCGCCGTCACCACATTGTGTGCTGTCGCCGTCACCACCATTGTGTAGCTGTCGCCGTCACCACCATTTGAGCTGTCGCCGTACACCATTTGTAGCTGTCGCCGTCACCAATTAGCTGTCCCGTCACCACCATTGCTGCAACCATTGTGTAGCTGTCGCCGTCACCACCATTGTGTAGCTGTCGCCGTCACCACCATTGTTCTCCCTCTTCCCCCATCCCCCCCCCCCCCCCCCGCCCCCACCCCCCACCCCTCACCACCCCCCCCTCTCCTCCTTCCCTCCCCTTTCTTCCTCCCCTTTCCCTCCCCCATTGTGTAGCTGTCGCCGTCACCACCATTGTGTAGCTGTCGCCGTCACCACCATTGTGTAGCTGTCGCCGTCACCACCATTGTGTAGCTGTCGCCGTCACCACCATTGTGTAGCTGTCGCCGTCACCACCATTGTGTAGCTGTCGCCGTCACCACCATTGTGTAGCTGTCGCCGTCACCACCATTGTGTAGCTGTCGCCGTCACCACCATTGTTAGCTGTCGCCGTCACCACCATTGTGTAGCTGTCGCCGTCACCACCATTGTGTAGCTGTCGCCGTCACCACCATTGTGTAGCTGTCGCCGTCACCACCTCTCGCCGTCACCACCATTGTGTAGCTGTCGCCGTCACCACCATTGCGTAGCTGTCGCCGTCACCACCATTGTGTAGCTGTCGCCGTCACCACCATTGTGTAGCCCTCACCACATTGTGCCCGTCACCACCATTGTGCCGTCGCCGTCACCACCATTGTGTAGCTGTCGCCGTCACCACCATTGTGTAGCTGTCGCCGTCACCACCATTGTGTAGCTGTCGCCGTCACCACCATTGTGTAGCTGTCGCCGTCACCACCATTGTGTAGCTGTCGCCGTCACCACCATTGTGTAGCTGTCGCCGTCACCACCATTGTGTAGCTGTCGCCGTCACCACCATTGTGTAGCTGTCGCCGTCACCACCATTGTGTAGCTGTCGCCGTCACCACCATTGTGTAGCTGTCGCCGTCACCACCATTGTGTAGCTGTCGCCGTCACCACCATTGTGTAGCTGTCGCCGTCACCACCATTGTGTAGCTGTCGCCGTCACCACCATTGTGTAGCTGTCGCCGTCACCACCATTGTGTAGCTGTCGCCGTCACCACCATTGTGTAGCTGTCGCCGTCACCACCATTGTGTAGCTGTCGCCGTCACCACCATTGTGTAGCTGTCGCCGTCACCACCATTGTGTAGCTGTCGCCGTCACCACCATTGTGTAGCTGTCGCCGTCACCACCATTGTGTAGCTGTCGCCGTCACCACCATTGTGTAGCTGTCGCCGTCACCACCATTGTGTAGCTGTCGCCGTCACCACCATTGTGTAGCTGTCGCCGTCACCACCATTGTGTAGCTGTCGCCGTCACGGTCTCATTCGGCGGGTCAGCACACTGCGGGCGACGGGTGACAGCTCAGAAACGGCTGGCGGCAGTCACCGGCCGAAACTCGGACTCGCTTCAGCTGTCGATGTGGCGACTCGGACACGCGTCAGCTGTCGATGTGGCGACTCGGACACGCGTCAGCCGTCGATGTGGCGACTCGGACACGCGTCAGCTGTCGATGTGGCGACTCGGACACGCGTCTGCTGTCGGTGTGGAGACTCGGACACGCGTCAGCTGTCGATGTGGCGACTCGGACACGCGTCAGCTGTTGATGTGGCGACTCGGACACGCGTCAGCTGTTGATGTGGCGACTCGGACACGCGTCAGCTGTCGATGTGGCGACTCGGACACGCGTCTGCTGTCGGTGTGGAGACTCGGACACGTTTCAGCTGTCGATGTGGAGACTCGGACCCGCTTCAGCTGTCGGTGTGACGAGGTGTGTCGAATGGCGGTTGTCTGGTCCGAGAACGACTCGGCGACCGAGCGACTGTGGTACCGTCATGGACTGGCAAGTAGTCGCGAACCTGGCGACATGGAAACAGTGGCCGACTGAGGCAGACGCCACTGCCGTACCGCTCTGAGCTGGTCATGGTGCCCAGGGTGGTCGGTATCACCCCCAACATGCCGCCCCGCTGTCACCGCTGAACTGGCAGTGACTCGTGGCAGCCGTGACCGCTGAACTGGCCATGACTCGTGGCTGCCGTGACCGCTGAACTGGCCGTGACTCGTGGCTGCCGTGACCGCTGAACTGGCCGTGACTCGTGGCTGCCGTGACCGCTGAACTGGCAGTGACTCGTGGCAGCCGTGACCGCTGAACTGGCCATGACTCGTGGCTGCCGTGACCGCTGAACTGGCAGTGACTCGTGGCTGCCGTGACCGCTGAACTGGCAGTGACTCGTGGCAGCCGTGACCGCTGAACTGACCATGACTCGTGGCTGCCGTGACCGCTGAACTGGCAGTGACTCGTGGCTGCCGTGACCGCTGAACTGGCCATGACTCGTGGCTGCCGTGACCGCTGAACTGGCAGTGACTCGTGGCTGCCGTGACCGCTGAACTGGCCGTGACTCGTGGCTGCCGTGACCGCTGAACTGGCCGTGACTCGTGGCTGTCGTGACTGCTGAACTGGCCATGACTCGTGGCTGCCGTGACCGCTGAACTGGCAGTGACTCGTGGCTACCGTGACCGCTGAACTGGCCATGACTGGTGGCTGCCGTGACCGCTGAACTGGCAGTGACTCGTGGCTGCCGTGACTGCTGAACTGGCCGTGACTCATGGCTGCCGTGACCGCTGAACTGGCAGTGACTCGTGGCTGCCGTGACCGCTGAACTGGCCATGACTCGTGGCTGCCGTGACCGCTGAACTGGCAGTGACTCGTGGCTGCCGTGACCGCTGAACTGGCCATGACTCGTGGCTGCCGTGACCGCTGAACTGGCAGTGACTCGTGGCTGCCGTGACTGCTGAACTGGCCGTGACTCATGGCTGCCGTGACCGCTGAACTGGCAGTGACTCGTGGCTGCCGTGACCGCTGAACTGGCCATGACTCGTGGCTGCCGTGACCGCTGAACTGGCAGTGACTCGTGGCTGCCGTGACTGCTGAACTGGCCGTGACTCATGGCTGCCGTGACCGCTGAACTGGCAGTGACTCGTGGCTGCCGTGACCGCTGAACTGGCCATGACTCGTGGCTGCCGTGACCGCTGAACTGGCCATGACTCGTGGCTGCCGTGACCGCTGAACTGGCCATGACTCGTGGCTGCCGTGACCGCTGAACTGGCAGTGACTCGTGGCTGCCGTGACCGCTGAACTGGCCATGACTCGTGGCTGCCGTGACCGCTGAACTGGCAGTGACTCGTGGCTGCCGTGACCGCTGAACTGACCATGACTCGTGGCTGACGTGACCGCTGAACTGGCAGTGACTCGTGGCTGCCGTGACTGCTGAACTGGCCGTGACTCATGGCTGCCGTGACCGCTGGACTGGCAGTGACTCGTGGCTGCCGTGACCGCTGAACTGGCCATGACTCGTGGCTGCCGTGACCGCTGAACTGGCAGTGACTCGTGGCTGCCGTGACCGCTGAACTGGCCGTGACTCGTGGCTGCCGTGACCGCTGAACTGGCCGTGACTCGTGGCTGCCGTGACCGCTGAACTGGCCGTGACTCGTGGCTGCCGTGACCGCTGAACTGGCCATGACTCGTGGCTGCCGTGACCGCTGAACTGGCAGTGACTCGTGGCTGCCGTGACCGCTGAACTGGCCGTGACTCGTGGCTGCCGTGACCGCTGAACTGGCCGTGACTCGTGGCTGCCGTGACCGCTGAACTGGCCGTGACTCGTGGCTGCCGTGACTGCTGAACTGGCCGTGACTCGTGGCTGCCGTGACCGCTGAACTGGCCGTGACTCGTGGCTGCCGTGACCGCTGAACTGGCCGTGACTCGTGGCTGCCGTGACCGCTGAACTGGCCGTGACTCGTGGCAGCCGTGACCGCTGAACTCGCCGTGTCGACATCATGCCCGACAGCCTTGTCCTTGCTGAACTGTCGGCGCTTGCAGGCTCGGCGCCGCCGGTGAACGGCGTGATGCCCAACATGCCGTCTCCGACCATGTCGACGTTCAGCGTGGCGGCGCCGCCATCCTCTCAGCAGCCGGTGGTGTCCGAGACGGGCGTCTACACCAACGGCCTGCCGCAGTCGTACCCCACCTGTGAGTACACCACGCCCGCATAGGTGTGACATCACCTGAGAGTGTCCCACGCTAGTGTAGGTATGACCCCCACCTGTGAGTACACTACGCCGGTGTAGATGTGACCCCACCTGTGAGTACACCACGCCCGCATAGGTGTGACCTCACCTGAGAGTGTCCCACGCTAGTGTAGGTATGACCCCCATCTGTGAGTACACTACGCCGGTGTAGATGTGACCCCACCTGTGAGTGCAACACATCGGTGTAGGTGCACTGGCGGATCCAGGGGGGGGGGGGCATTCCGGCCATGCCCCCCCCCCCCAAGCGCTTCAAAGGGGGGCCATAGTGTCTTTTGCCCCCCCCCCAAACCAATAAAAGTAAACTGAATTAAAATGCAGTAACCTTTGCTGAGGTTAAAAAATAGCGTTCCGGGTGAAATAATCTCCAATTTTAAAGGTATTTTGTTATAATTGTTTGGAAGCACAATATGGTAGGATAGTAGATTCTGACACATCGAGGGTTCTATGCTGTTGAAGTTCTGCTTACAGCAAGAGATGACGAAATCAGCAGTTTCCTTATTCCTTCGTCAGATAGGTTCATGAAGTTTGTTTAGCCAGTAACGGGCAAGCGGACCCAGTGAGCCAGATTTCGAAAGCGGAATTTGAACAGGATGTTTTGTGCGAGTGACCAGTTGAGCCCAGTTGAGCAGCATGTTTCGTATGTTGGTGTTGGGGTTGCTAAGATGACGAGACAGGCTACATTGACTGATTTTTTTTCAAGAAGAATATCAAGAGGAGGTACACTGGCGGATCCAGATTCTGACACACATCGAAGGTTCCATGCTGCTCAATTTCTGCTTACAGCAAGAGTTGACAAAATCGGATCCGCCAGTGTGTATACGTGCACGAACGTTGACGTGGTACAAGACGTTGAACGTGAACGTGAACGTTTTGGTAAACAAGAACAAAAATCCGGTAACATAGAAACGGTGGAGGTAGGCTGGGGCCCCTACACAGGCAATTATGTTGTCAATTTGTTTTTGTTTTTTTATTATTTTTGTTTTTTTAATGGGCCCCTTTGCCAAATAGTGGTCGAAATCCGGTGCTTTTAACCAAAAATAGTGGGAGAATAGGCACCCTCCAAATCCGTTCGACCCCACCCCTGACGCAATTCCTACGTACGCTACTGGGGGAGGGGAGGGGAGGGGCTGACGCCGAAAACCGAAAGTTGCCCCCCCCAAAAAAAAAAAACCGGTGGGCTAGATCCGCCAGTGTGTAGGTGTGACCCCCACCTGTGAATGCACCACGCCGGTGTATGTGTAATCCCACCTGTGAGTGCACCACTATGGTGTAGGTATAACCCCACCTGTGAGTGCAGCACTCTGGTGTAGGTGTTACCCCACCTGTGAGTGCACGACGCTGGTGTAAGTGTAATCCCACCTGTTAGTGCGCCAGTGACGAGTGATAATTGGAGGTGGTGGTAGCAGTATTCTTCGAAGCAGTGTCCTTGTCAATTGGGTTAAACGAAACTCTATTCCACGTACAGGTGGATGTAAGTTGTACGATAGGTAATGATCGAATTGCTGTCACCGTGGAGTCTGTTAGTGTACCATTTAGCTCTTGATGGGGACAAAACTCCGAACATTGTCAACATCTGCAAACAGCTGAAACCTGTTGCAACATGATGAATGGTGGAATGCGCAGTTGAGTGCTCACCGACGTCATGCCATTCTCTTGCTCATATCGGCTTCCTCCATAGCATTCGCCACGCTAGAACAAAGCTATTGAAGAACAGTTGAACGCCGCCCTGAACATCCTTGTCATGTGTCTTGCCGAGCATGATGAGTAGGTTCCGCTCTCCTGGAATGAACTTTAAGTCCCCAAAGAATATGATAATTTTGTTACTCAGGGCACCTTCATCGTTGGAAAGGTCAACGTTAAAAGCTATCGGTGGGGTGGGGGGGATTCTTAACTATGTGGGTAGTTCTGACTTGGGATGCGATCCCGTAAAGCCCGACCCAATGAAACGATTCACTGCATCAAGTCCATTGTGCTGCACTTGTGGCCGCAATTCGCATTCCGTCCTACCGCAAACTGCCGAATAAACTAGTCAACACGAGTGGAAATATAGTGAAAATATGTACAGCTTCCTGGCTAACTGGCCATTAAAGGGCTATCGTGCTATGTACAACTATGAGGGTGCGGCTAGCGGTGAGTGTGTGTCTGCCACAGCCACACAACAATGATATATCCGTGTCCGTGCTATGTCTGTGACCAAGTGTGAGGGTGTGTCTTCTACAGCCACACATCACTCAGAGACCGGGGCATCTAAGCTGGGCATTATTTTGCAAATGAAGTCACAAAGAACGCCAGCGATTAATTATATGCTAAAAATGCGGTGCACAATTGATAATTCAACCGATGGTACGGTGGGGTCGAAGATTCGGATTGCTCCATATTACTAACCCTGTATCAATACAGCCTATTAATGAATAACAAGTGCTTCATTGGCCCATTTCCCTGTCAAATTGTAGCGATGCAGTGTGCCGTCAATGCACAGACTTCGCACAGTTGCGGTAGCACATCACCCAGAACTGGCTCATATGCGCCATAGCTGCTGCTTCAGCTGCCGCTGCTACAGCTGCCGCTGGGGCGCAAGCTGGTGTCGAAGCTGTCCAATGTATTCTTAGGCTTGCATTATCTTGGTAAGCTTAAAACGCCATATTTTTGTTCAGAGTTAATCAGTCAAATGACTGCACTCCACCCATGAATTATTATATTATGAAGCTATACGATTAAATATGTATATCAGCTTTCAGTAGAGAAGCAAAAAGGTTATTTTTGTTCTCTTTTTGTTTGAGAGCCAGCCTGGTTTCACAGGACATCAGACAGCTCTAGCCGTTCCCATGCAAAGCCACATTGAGATTTTGCGGTGATTGCAATATGCGCCAGGTTCAGATACCATATGGAGTGTTTCTGAAAGGCGTTCAGACTATGCGTTAAACTCTCTGCTAGTCATATCGCGAACCCAATCTTATTAATCTGCATTACGACTGAGTTCGATCAGGCACTCGGACGAGCGCTATTCCCCATGGGGACACAAATACGCCGACGCTGTAGATATATCAGGGGCCGAACGTCGGACATCCCAAGTAATCGGCATTGATTGCCCCCATTGGGACATTCTGTGGGCGCAGTCGCTGCGCCCAATATGTGCCGGCGTCGGCCGCCGCCAGCGTGCGGCGTCGTTCCAAATTGAGCCGGGGCCGGCCGGCCGCGCGACTGCGGGTGTCGCCTGCAGAGGTTCCGCGCTCGGGCGACTGGGGGGGGGTGGAGCTCCGGCCGGGCCTGACCCGACCTGACCCGACCCGACCCGACCCGACCCGACCCGACCCGACCCGACCCGACCCGACCCGACCCGACCCGACCCGACCCGACCGCCACCAGGCGTTTCAAGTCTGGTTAGGTGCCGGCTGTCGGCCCGATGCGTTCGTTCGGCAGACGGGGGCGATGGAGAGTCGGGGTCGGCGTGCGGCGGCGGGCCGCACCCGGCCCCGAGTGGGGTTGCTGACCACGCCGAGTGGGGTTGCTGACCACGCCGAGTGGGGTTGCTGACCACGCCGAGTGGGGTTGCTGACCACGCCGAGTGGGGTTGCTGATCACACCGAGTGGGGTTGCTGACCACGCCGAGTGGGGTTGCTGACCACGCCGAGTGGGGTTGCTGACCACGCCGAGTGGGGTTGCTGATCGCACCGAGTGGGGTTGCTGACCACGCCGAGTGGGGTTGCTGATCGCACCGAGTGGGGTTGCTGATCACACCGAGTGGGGTTGCTGACCACGCCGAGTGGGGTTGCTGACCACGCCGAGTGGGGTTGCTGACCACGCCGAGTGGGGTTGCTGACCACGCCGAGTGGGTTGCTGATCGCACCGAGTGGGGTTGCTGACCACGCTGAGTGGGGTTGCTGACCACGCCGAGTGGGGTTGCTGACCACGCCGAGTGGGGTTGCTGATCGCACCGAGTGGGGTTGCTGACCACGCTGAGTGGGGTTGCTGACCACGCTGAGTAGGTTTGCTGATCGCACCGAGTGGGGTTGCTGACAGTGCCGAGTAGCTGCCCAGCAACCCTACTCAGCTGACCACGCTGAGTAGGTTTGCTGACTACGCCGAGTGGGGTTGCTGACCACGCCGAGTGGGGTTGCTGATCGCACCGAGTGGGGTTGCTGACTACGCCGAGTGGGGTTGCTGACCACGCCGAGTGGGGTTGCTGATCGCACCGAGTGGGGTTGCTGACAGTGCCGAGTAGCTGCCCAGCAACCCTACTCAGCTGACCACGCTGAGTAGGTTTGCTGACTACGCCGAGTGGGGTTGCTGACCACGCCGAGTGGGGTTGCTGATCGCACCGAGTGGGGTTGCTGATCACACCGAGTGGGGTTGCTGACTAAGCCGAGTGGGGTTGCTGATCACACCGGGTGTGGTTGCTAATCACACCGAGTGTGGTTGCTGACCACGCCGAGTGTGGTTGCTGACCACGCCGAGTGTGGTTGCTGAGCACGCCGAGTGGGGTAGCTGATCACACCGAGTGGGGTTGCTGACCACACCGAGTGGGGTTGCTGATCACACCCAGTGGGGTTGCTCGTCACGCCGGCTTGTCGCTAGGTTACTGACGCAATGGCAGATGGGCACTGGGTGTGGCGTCGGTGTGTGAACGGCCTTGATGCTCATAGAACGGAGATGTGGTATAGTTTCATTTGTTGTGCAATATCATACGGATAACGGGAGAAGTACCTGAAGCTGATATAGCAGTCCCTCCCCTCTCCACTCCCGCGTGTCCTGTCAGCTGTTGCACTCATGCGAGTGTCGTGCCCTTGGAGCTATGTGACCCAGCATTACTAATTCAGCTTGAGATGAACATGTCGTCGAAGCCGTCACAAGCGCACACGTCAGGTTATTGCACGGTGTAACGCTGAGTCCACCCGAGGCGACATGTCTCCACTTGGAACAGTGTGGCAGGTGGTCGTACAGTTCTCAAAGAGCAATTGCATGATCCTTCGTGGCTGGCCGAAGGAATACTACATCTAGCCGAAGGTACTTCATTGCTGCCGTGGCTGAACCGCTGATCAAATTCCGTGCTTAGTCTCCGGTTTTCATGGAATAAGACGGCTGGTGCGTAAAAGAAGCCAGGCTATAGCAACTGCCGTAAAATAAGTCAGGCTAGTAACTGCTGTAAAGGAAGTCGGGCTAAAATAGTTGGTCAAGTCACCCTCATAGTTGGCCACGGACATAGCAGGGACACGAACATAGCATAGCGTTTGACAATAACTGTACCGCCCACCGCTTACGGGCATCTCAGGATTTTAAAGAGATTTGCCCAAGCGACTGCGACCCGTAGGCAAAGCAAAGTGCTGTCCAACGAAACAAAATACTCTCCAACAAAGCAAAGTGTCCAACAAATAGCGTGCACACCTTATGACAAAAAGAGTCCACATCATTTTAGGTGACAACATTGCGAAATAATACAAGCAGTTTTGAATGAACGTTTATACAAAAATTACGTGCAATGTTAGTACGTGGTCCGGGTAACAGAACGGGATCCAGGTTCGTGAGTCTGATTATCTCAGTGGGTAAAGTCTACCCGACAACGGAATCCAGGACCGTGGGTGTGACTATCTCGGTAAGACAATCCTTTCCGACAACAACCACATTCAATAATGGTAAGGTGCATCTCTGGCACAAGTCACACCAATAGCCTTTTGGATCCATCGATGCGCTTTGCATGGGCTGAAACATGTGCCTTGGAAAACATCGAAATATTTTCCGCGGACACCATACATTGCTATCGCGATGAACGTGAGCCTCGGCAATTTTGCATTTCAAAGTTAGATGACACTGGCTTCAGTTGTTTTAATGTTGGATATCTAAACCCTGGCGGCCGGATCTGGAGATGGCTAGAGGAAGGCAAATAAGATAAAATACCTCCTCCCCCACTGCCAGCATTTTACAGCTGTGACTAAATATCACGGCCACTGCTGGGATGAAGCTCAGTTAAGCCAATGATGTCTCGTTCTTCCCAGCATACCTCACGGGACAGCATCTGATTTCTGGCCATCCACTTCGTGTTAAGCCACCGGAACCAGCCATCGTTCTCGCAATTTCACAGCCTGAATCTAATATGACTTTGAGGGTCCACTCAGAGGCTCGAACAAAGCCGCCCGTCAGAGGTGCCGCGGCTTGGCCTCGTCTCGGCCGGGGGCTAATCCAAAGGTCAAAGGTGACGACGGCGCGCGGCCCCGCCACGACCCGCGCGACAGCGTTTCCGTCGGCTGGCCGGCCGGCCGATAAGGTAACGGCCTCGGCGGCGGCCCACTGGCGGGCGTAACGACGCGCCGACCGGCGCTGGTCACGTGCTCGGCGCGCCCGACTGCGGTGCTTGGTGTGGCCGTCACGTGCTCGTCTGGCCTGATTCCAGTGCTATCGTCGCCGGCGTCGATGAACGGCGACGCGCCGATGCAGACGCCGGCCTACCCGGGCATGCCGTACTCGGGAGTCGGTAAGTGCTGGGCGGCCGGCCGCGCGCCCGCAGTGCTGTGTGCGCACCACTGCGCGCGCCCGAACCGCAGCTTCGGACATGCTGTGTCGTGCGCCCGCGCACAGTCAGCGCTCGCTGTTGGGCAGTGCTGATGCAGGACTCGTCCGCGGCAGTGTTCTGCCCAGGAGACTATAACTCATTGATACCCTTGCGATAATTGGGAGTTGCCGCGAGTTTCGGATCTGTATGCACCGCCAAGCGCGTTCGGTGACTGGGCGCGTTGTATGCGTTGTCTGCCGAAATCATTTGTGTGGCTCTAGTAATGATCTTTGGCGCATTTCAGCCTGTGGATTCGTTTCCGTTGTTCGGTTGGCTGCTCCGCGCAAGCACGCCGCCTTGGCTGTTCGCGAATGGGTCTTAATTGGTACAAGGCCAGGTCTGTAAAATATGAATGTCCTTCGTCACGTACACCGGCTACAGCATTGCCCGTCACGACTCGTATCGCAGCTGACGGTTGGTGCTGGTCGGAATGTCGTCGGCCGTATAATCTGTGAATATTGTCATACTATGGCATGTACTTCTTAAAGTCTAGCCGGTGAGGTGTGCACAGTGTCTAGCTCGTATCCCTGTATGAAGACCACGTGGTGTGTCGTCGTGGGCGGCACCACGCCTGCTGAACATACTCAGCTACCACTAGCTAGCCAGAGCGTCCCCACTATTGGTCTGACGCCGCACTGTACTGATGTGGCACCAGAGTGTGGTGACGACTGACGCTGCTGGTGTGGCCGTGTGGTGACGACTGACGCTGCTGGTGTGGCCGTGTGGTGACGACTGACGCTGCTGGTGTGGCCGTGTGGTGACGACTGACGCTGCTGGTGTGGCCGTGTGGTGACGACTGACGCTGCTGGTGTGACCGTGTGGTGACGACTGACGCTGCTGCTGGTGTGGCCGTGTGGTGACGACTGACGCTGCTGGTGTGGCCGTGTGGTGACGACTGACGCTGCTGGTGTGGCCGTGTGGTGACGACTGACGCTGCTGGTGTGACCGTGTGGTGACGACTGACGCTGCTGCTGGTGTGGCCGTGTGGTGACGACTGACGCTGCTGGTGTGGACATGTATCTGACGGCCGTGTTCTCTACTGTCTGTTACAGCTGCGTTCCCCCAGCCCTATCCGCCGATAGTGGCGCAGCCGCCGTTGGTTCTGCCCCGAGAAGGTAATCACAGCACATCAGCCGACCCGGCCGTCCATCGTCCACCCGCCTCCTGAGGGAGCAGAGATGCCCCCCATGCCCACCCTACCCCACCCCCACCCCAGTGGAGCATCCACTGCTCCACCACTAACTGCACCCTCCCTCTCCCCCGAGGGAGACGCGGCAATAACACCGTACCGGCTGATCGAGCCGCTGCTCGAACACCACCCCAATCCTTCTCAAAAACGAAAAGGCAGCCGATCCACTGGCCGGGCCCTGCCCTTCCGAGAGACAGGAGGGGTGGGGCCCGGATCTCATCTCCGGGGGGCCCGGATGTCAGTCCTCGCCGTCTATTGTGGCAGTTCGCCTACCCGCGACGGCTCCGGACCGCCGGCAAAGCGATGAGCCGGCGCCGACCGACCCACACGTCCGTCCTGTTGTGCGATTCCTCCGAGTCCACACCACGGCTGAATGGTCTCGCCTCTCCGTCTTCCTCGGCTGCGCTCACTTTCTGAGCGATGCCGGCGCCCGCATACATCGCCGGCCGCGCCAGCGCCGCTCAATTTTCTCGGCATGCAGCGGTAGCTGCGTCATCCGTCCCGGCCTTAGCCGCTCGCCGAGCCGCGGCCTTCGCGGCGATGGATGGTCCGGCCTGAGACACGTGATCCATGCTGAAGGGGGAGGGGCGGGAGACATGGCTGGTATTAAACTGCATGCACCCTGCTGGGCAAGGGGTTTAATGTTGAACGTGGCGCATGGTCCAACGATTGCATGGCCCATGCAGGCTATAGCTGAATGCGGTGCCTAGTTTATGCTGGCACGCTGAATGTTTTAGCACTTGCATTAGGTGTAGTGGGCCGCCTGACATGGTACTAAGTAGACGATTCGCACCACTGCAGTACTCCCTCCCGGGTGACATGCAGTTTAAGCCGAGTGCGGTATATTGGGCACGTCTTTCCAGCTGAATTGAGTGGGCAACGTTGATCTGAAATCGGTTTCAATAGCTGAAAGTTCTCTCCGTAGCTGTGCTTTCGCATGCAGCCATGGCTGTCGTGCTTGTGGCGTAAGGTAGTTGAAGTTTTATTACTGGCTGGGTTACTATGAAGACCCCCCCCCCAATTTGTCATCGGAGAGGAAACAGAGAACGGTGAGGGGATCAGACGCCCCACCATAGTTGTGGTACTTTATTGTGAATGATATGCCAACTAACTATTATCGGTACAAGATAGCGTGTTCTGCCGTCTATTCGATCTTTTCCATAAACACCACTGCAACCTTGATCATCTCCAACATGGTGTTGGGAACCATTTTGAAAATGATCTAACCCTCCAATCATTCATTCAGTTGACTTCCACAACGATTGTCCCATCCAGTATCTGGGCTTCCTTCGTGAGTATGCCACTCCTTCCCAAAGATCCTATGCATGCGCGTTTTGGGGAGTGCTTGCAGTCAGTCACCCGCTACCGGGGCAAAATTTGTGGAATTGGCGAGATGTAATATTCTGAGCGTATTCTGTCCTTTTTTTGTTCCTTTTGCAAGGTCATTTTTATTCTACGTGTGTCGTTTTCATGACTTCAACCGAACAAAACAAAAATAACAACAACAGTACGGATCTAGCCTTCGATTCAACTCACAACACAGTCATGCTTCAGATGACGTATTTACTGTTATTTTCTTTTGCAATCTCCAGACCTGCTTATCTCCTCCACAAAAAGAACAAATATTTGAGTGATGTCTGAATGGTTGTCGAGCAAATTCCTCAGATAACTTTTCAGCACCGTGTTCTTTATTGCACCTCCGATCTTATCTGGCGAGACATTCAAATTCAATGAAAACCCACGGCATCAGAATGATTAATATTTAATAATCGGACATCACAAAAAGATCCGGAACGGTCCATAGGAATTGGTGGCCGGACAGAAGTGGTAGGGAGCAATTTCTACACCAACGACGTCTTGTATGGTTCGATGTCCTCTGCCGACTGTTTCTGTGCGGTTTTACGTGAACTCTATGCTTAGTCATGGGCAATGGGACATGTTGAGCGTCCACCATGGGTGGGCCATCAATAGGGCGTGTCAAGTGGCTGTCCTACCAACTCGGGACAATTTCTAAGCAGGTGTGTTGTTCATTATTTCCCACGGGGACGAGTTGATTTTGTAATGCAATGCGAAAGCTTCCTGGATTGGCTTTCCAGGGCCGAGTTCGTGTTCAGCACTACTTTTTGCATGGACTCAGCTCCACCTAATTGCACATGTTGCACTCAACGTGGGAATCTTAGTAAAAATGTCGCGTTCTTTAACGCAAACTAGATAGGCAGCCAAGAAGCTCTCACTATCTGTCCAGCTTCAGACTGGGCTCACCGAAGTCCAATAATTAGCCCCCTGTCGAACTCGAACGCATGTCTCACTCGAGACAGCCTACAATCCCAACACTAGGCCGTGGAGCTATCGTAGACCTCAGTATGTGGCATACCTAGAAGTTTAATCTGGGAGTCATGGGTAGTGATAGGATGCCGGCGCACGATATAGTAATTTGAAATCGCTCTGGCTGTACCAAATAAGAATCGCTCCCAGCTCTATCCCTGCTACGTATGCCTACGACTGCACTACGGGTCAACACATCGAAGGCACAAGGTCACCGAGTGGTCTCGTGTCCACAGCACCCCATACTCGCTCACCAGTAGCAGAAAGCCACCATGGTGACAGGACGCGTGCACGCCCGAGACGAGTAGCGAACTGTGACCCGTTGTGGATCTGTGGCCAGGGTGCAGCATAAGCGGTCCGGAGGGGTGCAATCTCTTCATCTACCACCTGCCGCAAGAGTTCGGCGACGCCGAGCTGATGCAGATGTTCCTGCCGTTCGGCAACGTGATCTCGTCCAAGGTCTTCATCGACCGCGCCACCAACCAGAGCAAGTGCTTCGGTGGGTTACTCGAGTGTAGCAGCCCGTACACAATGGCGGCGGCTCTGCACCAGCCCAAGGGAGCTCGGTCTAATGGCTGGACCTCTGCGTTAACTAATCTGATTCGCCTGGTATTACCAATCAGTAGCAATGGCCTGTCGATTGATCATATCATACCTAGAGTAACGATACTGTATTACTACTACGTCGTATGCTCCGAATAGTTTCCTCTCCGCTGAGTGGATCACACTATTAAATAATTTGTTTTCAAGAAAATAACAGCATAAGTTGGGCTCGAATTGGTTGCAACTGTTTTGCTAAGTGGGCTACTCTTGATTTGGGACGTTACAACCGTCTGCACGTTCTGCAGTCTCAACCTGCGAACCAAGTTTAATTGCTACCCTGTGCATGATGCGCACGTGTTCATCAGCTGGCATGCCTGCAGTGCTGATGGGTCGCAAATGCTTGCTCCTATCTGCCAAATCACTGTCTTGCGATCAGGGACGAATCAGCTTCGTGACTGAAATTCGCACGGGGTCAATTGCGGGGCGTCCCACGCTGCTCGTGTGATTTTGTGTCTGCAACGGCGCCGGGATAAGACGACTCTGTTGTTGAATACAACGCCACACGGTGATTGGGTCTCCTCGGCAACGACGACGAACCACGCTGGAGGCAGTCGTGTGATACGGCGACCATTTGGATGGCCATTCGAGGGCTGTTGTCAACAGCGCCAACAACTTCGAAGTGGAGGCCTCTGTTCTGCAGAAGCATCTCCTCGGAACCCACACCCACCCATTTATTCGCTATTCTTAGCCCACCCAAGTGAGCACTCAGAATCGTCGTAAAAAGTGGCGAACAGAAATTGTGAAAGAGAACATAACATGGTTCGTTCGACACCAACTCAGGCTCTGTTCAGGAAATCCCAGATTCAGTTACTAAGCAGGTATAGCCAAGTCAATGTATTCCATTTTGTGGGGTTACCATTTGCAACCCTCCCCAACATTTCATGTGAATGATCAATAGGATGAGGTCATGCGAAACACAAGCATGAATAGCATACGTATATCGTCGCAAACCGACCTGTTGTGTACCTCTATCCATTAACTATATCATTAAACCTTGTACTTTTATTCACATTTGTTGATAAACCAGCTGTGGTATAAGTTGGCGCCCAACTAGCTCGCTTAAACCATGCGTTATTGCCGACACGCATCGGTCTGCATATGCGCAGTTTTCTACTACAAAGGCCAAGAGTATAGGCAGTGGGACGATATAACCAGCTCATTTGCTGGTACGATGTTTGTGTTTTATAGCTGAATGTCACCTGTGCATTGGATATTCCTGTTGATGGTGAATACCAGCTGCAAAATATAATAGGTGCAGAAAGATGCTGAGATACGTATAGACTTACTTCTATAATTTGTATCATGCAAAACATTCGGAACGAACTTTGCATAATTACGTCGCTCGTTTGGTGCTCATCATGTCACGCATACACTAGCATAGATATTCGGGGTACGAAGATTACTCTGGGAATCGAACAATGCACAATTACATTCACAAATGGTAATGCTATGCCAGCATTGCAACAGGGATAGAGCGGTGTATGTTACCGTCATCGACGCTGTTTTATAATAAGTGTTGTTTTATCGTCCCATCCACACTCTCCCCACTATGATGGGCTTCCTTGCTTTCATATTTTCCGTTTTGCTCTCTTTCTCCCCTGTCCCGTTTTTTTCTGGCTCCCTTTCAACCGCTGCAGACCGATTCATTTTATTCGACATCTCCCGGTTTCATGTGAGTTCCTCACTTCGGCAGGCTTTGTGAGCTTCGACAACCCGGCGTCGGCGCAGGCGGCCATTCAGGCCATGAACGGGTTCCAGGTGGGCATGAAGCGGCTGAAGGTTCAGCTGAAGCGACCCAAGGACGCCTCTCGGCCCTACTAGGCCGCTCTCCAAAGGTGAGCGAATTAACAATCCGCTGTAAGTTGACAACATAGTTGTCATTGACGTGCATTAGCCGTGGACATGTGGCGGCCATACTTTTTATCCTCCCGGGTTTGTCGTACAGTCTGTGGTGTAAATGGCCAGTGCTTCGTGCATCTTCGATGTTTCCACGAAACATGAAGTTCGGTAGTATTACCCATGCCCGGCGGCACAGGAACTATCCCAAAGTTCGGATGGGGAAAGAACCATTTTGAAGTCCATCTTTTCAATGCAACGTATATGGGATCAACGCTCGTTCAAACCTAGGGGCTGTTGACCCCTTTGCCGCCCGTCCCCGGCTCTAACGCCTATGTCCATGTTTAACCTACAATTGGAGCTCCATCGTCAGTAAGGAACCATATGCTACTATTTTTCGCACTCAACAAGTATGCGATATTGCCTTCGAAATCAATATATCAGGAACATCAGACGTTATTCCGGTTCTTGATGACCTGACTGTATATCGTGCCGCAGTACCCTCTGTTTGTAGAACCAGCAGGTGCCGACCAGGTTATTTCGCCTCTTTATAATAACCTGCCACGAGCAACGCAGATTCATCGACAACCATGTTTGTGTGGTAGCCTGACTCGCAGACAGTGGTGTGCGGCGGTACAGTCTACATACCCAGGTGATCAAGTGCAAGGCGGGCCAGTGTTTCATTTCTGCTGTCTCGGACCTGACTTTATTTCGCTGACAACAGTAACATGATCTTCAGGAAGTGGCACGTGAAATAAAAATAGCAAACCAAGCCGCAGATAGTAAAAGTCTAACAAAATGTGCCGGTTTCAGCTTAAATCAGCGACGAAAGGTGCTCAAAACTATTGGCTGTAATCCCATAGTAAGTGGGTGCACGTCGCCGTCCTGGTTGTCGTTCGTTGCCCGCTTTGTCCACTAGGCGTCGCTGGCGTTGGTTATAGATGGCGCCACGGAGCCAGCCAACGGTGCCCCTGATTCAGGCGTGCCGTAGCGTGCTCTTCTATTGTTGTTTGTGATTTGGTCTGTAGCAATGTTTATTATCTCGTTGTGCTTCCTTTAGTATTGTTGATCAGAGCCAGGTCGGCAACTGACTAATGCGGTCACGTCGAGCCAAGGTCGTTGAATCACCGTCGAGGCTGGTGTTGCAGATCGGTGCAAGTTGGTGTTGATAAGCGAAAAGGTGGATGTTGTGCATTGCGTCGAGCCATGGCAATTTGCTGAAGGTGGATGTTGCAGTAGTAAAAAACAGTTCGTGTTGGGTCAGAAATACCTGAAATACTATATTTTGCACTCATGAGCGTGAAATATTTCAGGGTCTGGCCTCATTATTGATGGAACAAACGTGGAAATTTACGGAATTTTCTATAAAGGCGAAGGTAGCGATGGGGTTGTAAAGCATACTTGTTATCAGACTAGTGTAGCAGACTGAACGATCGCAATACCTCCGGCAATGTTACCAATGTATGTGGCCATTTGCATCGCTGTATTGCCGACGCCTCGGTGGACGTCTGCACTAATGTTAAAGTAGTCTACGTCAGCTCAAAGAAGGCTACACCAGAGGCGTAGGAATTGTTTCTGGGTGAGGACGAGCAGTCATTATGAATGAGTCTCCTTCCATGCAGCACTGAAACATTAATGTTGCTTTGAAATTAACGGGTGGAGCAGTTATCCGGTGCTCCTCACCGTTTCCTACGCCACTGAGCTGTACCACAACGGATAGGTTGTCGTGACTATTTCCGCACATAATTATGACAGAAAGTATATTTGTGTCTCTGGGTTCTGTTGAATGTTCGTTTGTCGTTGCAATTATCTTTTCTGCTTTGTTGATGCTACCCGTAAACGCCCATGGTCCGGATAATGAAACCAGAACAACGCGCCGTGTGCTTCGACGGTAAACGACCAGTCGCAGGGACAGCGAACAAGCACCAAAGAAACGCCTACAAATTACAATATTTTAGATGTTATTCTTTTTTTGTAGCACGGAACACGTCCTGCTGATGATCTCCAAGCATCGGCCCTCGCTGAATAATTGTCTTATTGGAGACCATCCTGCTTGACCCCACTGGGAGACCTTCCTCAGCCCCGTGGATGGCCCGCTGGAGAGGGGGAGTCGCACCACCGCCTAACAGCGTGGAGTGTTCTACGGCGACCCTTTCTGCTTAACGCCCGTAGGCCTGATGCTAAATGTAAAAATAACTGCGGGCGCGCGTACCAAGCATAACACATGATAGAGCCATCTAGGTTTCTGAACGTCGCAAGATGGATTTCAAGTTTCGTGGTTCCAATGTCTTTTAAATACGACTGGAAGGAGCCTCGGACCACACCAGGGATCCCGCACATCGCTGTCGGACTTCTTATGTTGGCTGTGGTCCCCTGTCAACTGTCCTCTTGAAATGTGTACACCAGCCGGCTCATGCACAAGATAAATACATAACGCTTCGCTTACGGTCGCGAAAACTGGAACGTAACCCACTAATCACAATTCGATAATGTTGCTGGAAATCTGCTATGTGTTGCGTCTGTATGCCCACTTCCGGCGCTCCAAATGCCGTCCATTGGATCCAAATTAGGCCGCCTGAACTATTCCATTCCGTCTAGACAGCTAGATCGCATCATCGTACTTAACGGTTCCAGTCTCATCAGTGTCGACCTCGTCCTGGACCTGCTGAACGTCCTTTGCATCTAATTGAAGCGTATCTGAACTTCGCCATACGCGTCCGCCCTAATGAGATAGCTTTGGATCCTATTAGAACGTCACCGGTCTAATGCCTTTACTTTGTATGCCTACCACACCATCCTGTGAAAAAAGTATCCTGACCAGGTGTTGAGAAGCTGTCAGGTGACCTGATCGTGGGACCAACCGCACAGCTTCTTTGAGACGGCTGTCCCATTTCAGGCGTCCCACCGCCCACGGCTCGACTCGCCACCCGTCGGACCGTCGAGCCGCTGGAAGCGTCGGCTCGAACGCAGAGTCGCCTCAACACGCGGTGTCTCGCCAGACCGCCGAGCCGGGCGCGGCGCGCCTCAAACCCACTTCCAGGTCGGCGGCTCGCGATGGGGGCGCCGACGCCGACCGATTGTGACGACGGTGGGAACAGTGCAGCGAGCGGGTGGAGTTCACCCGACACCGACACCGGTGCTTCGGTATTTATTGAGTATTTATTATACCCCAGCGTACTGTAGGTCTACTTTGGCCGGCAGCGGACGAGGCCGAACTCAGAGACATCTGCGGTGATACAGCACAAGCTATGTTGTCTTGATCAAGGGCCAGACGGCGCTGCCTGTACATAGCACCACGATCGATAATGCTGATAGATAGAGGTGGACAGTGGGAGGTGGAAGCGTGTGGTAATTTACAGTACCGATGAGGTGAATGGAGTCCGCTGAGGTCCCATGACATTGAGTTATTTTCACGAGTCGGTGTTTGCTTTGTTTCCAACCTAGCGATTCGGGTAAGATGATGGACTTGGTGGTCACCACATCGCTTCTCACGTTGTTTCTCCACCTTGTTGGAAGCATTTCATGGCATTATTCCCCTGTTTATCTGAAGAAGTACTTAATGCTGAGAGCTTATTGTCCAACGCGAATATTTTGTAGTGTTTGTTGTGCTATTTAAGACTTAATTGAAGTGTTTAGATGGAGCATGTAGAGGTAGGCGGCATGTGCAGTCGCTACGTTAATTTACGTTGCTTCAGGCCGGTAAACTCAGGCACTTTTGTGTGAATTGTAGAGAACTTCGTTCGACGTCTAGTCACTGATAACGCTTATTTTCCTGCAGCTTTTAAGGTGAAAATCGCGTTGTATTACACTGTATGACTGCATCATTGGTCACATGTACTCACAGTAGGTCGAGCAGCTCCCACCTACGACCTAGCAGGAGCTGGTTTACATTAAGTGCGATATGTGTGTGACGGTCGCAGTAGCTGGCACGGTTGCCGTCGCCATGGCGCCTGGCCGTCTGCACTCACGCGTTGTGCAGCGTTCCGCGCGTGCCGACGGCCGGCGGTCAGTCGCGCCGGTGACGTCACTGGCGACGTGATGACGTCGCTGGTGACGCGATGACGTCCAGGCCTGCTGACGGCAGTGCGACCGTCTGGCGCGGCCCTAGGCCGGCTCGTCCGGCCGGTGCAGTTCAGACGCGGCCTGTGCCAACGGTGGCGCCCCGCACGCCGGGCTGCCCCCGGTCCGCCGCAGGACCGCCTCCCAGTCGAAAGCTCCCAGCAGCGCTTACATAGTACATTTCATACGACTTGTTTGTTACAAACGTATATCACGGTGGAATTTTCCAAACTGGGACTGTTGCGCGTTACAATTCTAGTGTTGCATTGTTAAGGTGGGCCAGGTGCGGGTGCGTGCAGCCGCACCGGCGACGGCTGACGGCGGGACGACGCGTCTCGGAACTCGACCGCTGCCTCAGACTGCCGGCGGGCACGGGCCGCAGGCGCCCGGGGCCTGCAGACCGAACAGCCGCCGCACCGACTGTTGTCCCGTCAGCCAGTGTCGGTCTCGCCCGGGCCGTGGCCGTGGTCGATCGGCCGCCGGGCGAAGTGGCGGCCGGAAGTGACGGCGAGTGGTGCGCGACATCCGACAGACGGCGCGGAGCCGAGTGTGACCTCGCCATCCGGCCGAGTGTGACCTGACCATCTGGCCGAGTGTGACCTCGCCATCCGGCCGAGTGTGACCTGGCGCCCCGGCCGAGTGTGTGGCCGCGCCGGCGTGACCCGCCGATGACCGCCGGTTGACCCTGTGAGGAGGCCGAGGCCTGAGGGCTCTCGTGTTCTCGGGCCAATCGAAAGAACTCTAAGTTAAGTGCGTTACTTTGCGTTTGGTCAGGGTTTCCTGCCGCGTTGTACATAGTAGGCATATATCTATATACCGTCGAGTATTTAACCGAGGTACGCGAGGAGCGCTTCAGACTGGCCTCGCGCACTGTTTGTGTACTCTCTGTGTTTAGTAGGCACACGGGACCAAAATCTTCTAAATACGTTCCCCTTTTGGATGTCCGGGCCAATCGAGGTCGGTTCTATTGTCTGAACTCCTTCTCTGTCCAGTGGCGAGCTGCATAAGACTATTCATCACCAAACTATGTCCACTTTTGTGCAGACGGAAAGTAAGTGAGACGAATGGGCCATCGCGCATCTCGCAATCTGTACACGAGCGCATTTCGCTTTTCTCCTGCACGGCTTCCGTCTGCATGCAAGTGGGCGAAATTCCTGGCGAGCAGTCTTACGGAAGTCGGCCCTGGTATCCAGCCAAACGCTCCGGTAGAAATAGCTAGGTGACACTGAGTACACGCCGCGGGGTGCGGCGCAGCCCGCCGCTAGGAGGCCAGGTCAGCCGGGGACGCCGCCGCCGGCAACTGCCGCGAAGACAGCGGCGCGCGGTGTAGGCCGTCGCGCCTCCGCCGTGGCGGCTGGGGCCTGCCGAGCGGCGTTCCCCGACCGGTCCGAGCTTCTATTAGACTAGAGCTTGATTCTCCCGAGCATATCAGTAGGCCGGAGCCGGCCGCAGGCGTCGGCCCGACTGGAGTTCCGGGTCAGTTCTACAGGCCCGTCTCCGCTGCGTATCCGACCTTGACCTCCCGGGTATGAGCTTTGATATAACGGGAGTCCTGCAGTCAGCCAGTATTAGAGAGGTACATTTACTGTAGGTAGTGACTTTGGAGTGGGTGGTCCTTAGAGACGTGCGTGCAGTTTTCATCAAGTGACGCCGAAACACATTCATTCACATTCACAGACACATATACGCACACATACGCACACACACACACACACAAACACAAACACACAAGCATGCACATAGCACCGT
Organism: Ashinkailepas kermadecensis; assembly: GCA_034440615.1. Classification (NCBI taxonomy): domain Eukaryota; kingdom Metazoa; phylum Arthropoda; class Thecostraca; family Neolepadidae; genus Ashinkailepas; species Ashinkailepas kermadecensis. The sequence goes on along the minus strand of JAOTOM010005169.1, from coordinate 868,347 downwards.
CATGCATGCACGCGCGGCATGTGCCACGCCAACCCGTACTGGCCGGCGGTGGTGACGCATGTTTTGAGAACCTTAGGCTGCCCAACACACCTGCCTATGCGGCAGACGGAACGTGCCGGTCGACTGCACACCACAACACAACACAGCACACCCGCACAGTCGCAGCCACAACCGCCCGTCTGCGTCGTTGGAAGCGCACGTGTGACGCCACAGAGAGCCCCAGCACAGTTGGCAGTGCGATTACCGCGCGCGCGCGCCGGTAGCAGCCGTATTTAACCGTGTACAGGGTATTGGCGTCGGGCAGATTAATGATCGTCAGGACACACCGCTCGAGGGTGACTCGCAGCTTGCGTATTGTATAAGACATTATTTGTAACAAAATAAATTCAGCGTACGACAGCAGACGCCAGTTGTTTTCCTCCGGAGGTCACACGCTTGCGTGTGCCCACTTCTCAGCAAATCTGACACGAACAGCGTTGCAGGTTGTCTATACGGATTATGCATGAATATTTGGTATGTTCATTGGGAGTCTCTGTGGAACGATGAGTCTTCAAATGAACCTGAAACACAACTGTTGATTCGGATGAATTAATAAAATGCGTCGTGAATGTACATACAACACGATAAAACCAGAACGCAATCGTATTTATAAATGTTCTTTAAATGCTTTTTAGGAGCAATATCTGTCAGATTCTTCTTCATTTCAATATATAGGCTTAAAGGCGTAGAAACGTCACAAAAAGTGGGGAATCCATTTTGAAGTTGATTCTTGCCATGCATCACCATAGCATTAATGTTAAACCTTCATGAAAAGTGTGTGGGGGTGGGGGGGGGGATGGCTCCTTCTGTTCCTACACTTAAGCGTAAGTCTGAAAAAGATTACTTATTGTGTTTCAATACTGACTTTACAGCCAGTGGTGTAGCTGGGGGGGGGGAGGGCGAAGGGACAACCCCCTCCCCCCAGCAGGGTCCGCCGATCCTGTAAGGCCCCTCAAGGCGTAGACGCAGGGGCCTTGCAGGGGCTACCTGGGCCGACGTGAAGGGCCCCTAGGCCGACGCGTAGGGTCAGTGGGCCGACGAGCAGGACCCCTGAGCCGACGTAAAGGGTCCTTGGGCAAACGTGAAGGGCCCATGGATCGACGCGAAGGGCTCCTGGGTCAACGTGAAGGGCCCATGGGTCAACACGAAGGGCACCTGGGCCAACGTGAATGGCCCCTAGGCCGACGTGTAGGGCCCAGGGCCGACGAGCAGGGTCCCTGGACCGACTTGAAGGGTCACTCGGTCGGCGTGAAGGGTCCCTCGGTCGGCGTGAAGGGCCACTATGCCGACGTGAAGGGGCCCTAGGCCGATGTGAAGGGCCCCTGGGCCGAAAATGGGCTGTAGCGGAGGGTTCCCGGTGCTACGTGAAGGGCCTCTAAGCCCATGGATGGGCTCGGGCTGTTAAGAAGTAGTGGCGTTTCCAAAGGGTGAGGGGGCACCCGCCCGCCTTCCTAGCGAGTCCGATGGGGCCCTCCAGACGAACGCCCTGAGGGGCAGAGATATAACGCAGGACAAATTCAAATGCATGGAACAGCTTGTGTGGAAAGTGTCCCTGAGACCTGAAGGCGTCCACCCTGAGGGTTAGCAAGGGCGGTGAAGACAAGGGAGGACCCACCCAAGAGCTGGACAAAGACGAAGACTTCGTATATTCCGGCCATCCACAATGACTCGTGGCGATTACAGCCTATTGCCGAGTTTTAAAACAAAGGTCATCAGTAAATAAGGGCTGTCACAAGCGCACATGAAAGCATCTAACAATTGTTCATACCAGCGGCACGGAAAGAGTGAGCAGGTACGATGAGAAGTCAGCAAGTATGACGAGAAGACAGCAAGTACGATCAGAACAGTCTGTCCAGTCCCACGTGCAAATGCTGCCTAAGGCGGCGACTGAACAAGGGAACTGGCAGTCGCTTCAGGTCGTGCGGCAGCTCGTTATACAGGGCAGGGCCACGAGAGCAAAAACGGCGCCTGCCCATCTCTGTCCGCGATCTGAGGACGTACAGGTCCCGCTGACGGGTGTGGTGGTCAGTGTTCGGCTACTGTGGTAATGGCACCGGCTAACGAAGCCGACTCCCGCAGACGGCGCACCTCGTGAAGCAGGCACATCATGTGGTATGAGACCAAGTTATCCGCGCTCATCCATCCAAGGCGCTCTAACAGATCCGCGACATGATCAAATTTAGTTCGTCCGAAAATAACTTTTGCACCATAGTTTTTTTTTTAATCCGATAAATATGATTTTGGGTACCATTACCGTACACTGAAATACACTACCGGATCTGAGAGAAGACCAAGGCATTGACGAACACCGAGATGACAGATGGTGGCAGGTGGCCTCTGAGATGTGGTAGACCGGCCAAAGTTCCGAAACATTGTCTGGTTATGTTAGAAACATGCGAGTCCCAGCTGAGGGTGCGATCAAAAGTGAGTCCTAGGTTTTTTACTTTTGAACACGGGAGCAAATGTTGATCGCGAAATGTTACCGTGAAGTTGGGAAGATTGCGTAAATTTTGTTGGCTGCCAAAGACCATCAGCTGGGTTTTCTCCGCATTTACGTTCAGGCCGTTTCCGCGGAACCAAATGTCAAGGGAGGACATGGACGTGTTCCAACTGGGCAACGACACTTTGTATGCGAGTTTTGTTTCCGGTGACCAAAATTTGTGTCATCTGCATACTGAACGACTACTGCGCCCTCATGGAACAGACTGAGGTCGTTGGCGAAGACGCAGTAGAGCAATGGGCCAAGAGATGAGCCCGGAAAAACTCCGATGTTATTAGGAAGTGGCACGGATTTTATGCTGCGACCCAGATTGTCAGTGAGGCTGACACTCTGGGTATGATTTTGGAGATAAACCGAAAACCACGAAGTGTCGATATCGTGCTGGCATAATTTAGTCAAGAGTTTTCAATAGTCGATCACATCAAAGCATTTGCTCAAGTCCAGGAGGCAAAGGAGAGATATCTCACCACGATCATTGGCCGATAGGATCTGGTCGGATATGGATGTCAGCGCGGTCTCCGTTGAGTGACGGGGGACGGAAACCGTGCTGTGTAGGAGAGGAGGTGGTTGTTTGATAGGTGTATAGCTGCTAATGGACTGAGTGCTCCACAATGTTGGCAATGACCGGGGAAATAGAGATAGTTGGGTGGGTTGGTAAGATCACCGGATTTAAAGATGGCAGAAATTAAGGAGTGCACACACTGGTCTAAACAACGTGTTTGTTTGTGACACGCTGCATTGACCTCGAGTGGTACTGAATTTAGTAAGGTATTACTGAACGTTGGTAGGTAGTACTAGGTAGTCTCAGCGGATCACTGAGGAGTGATCCGCTGCATGTCAGCGGATCACTGTTCACCTCATACGTCTGAAACGGCGCGTCAGCGGATCACTTCTCCTCAGACGTCTGGAACTGCACGTCAGCGGATCACTTCATCTCAGACGTCTGGAACTGCATGTCAGCGGATCACTGCTCACCTCAGACGTCTGAAACGACACTTTGGCATATCACATGGCCGTATTCACACGGGAGACGCGAATCAATTGGTCAGATATTACTGAATAAGTAGGAATAATGTAGCACGTTTACGATTTTCAGCTGTTGCAGCGTCACCACTCACCCGTTCCTACAGACTGCCACAGCCGTGCCGAGCGCCGCGCTCCTCCCGTACGCGCCGGCCGAGATGTGGTGCAACAGCGGACAGAGGGTCGTCAGTGACAACTGACTGGTCACCACTCTGGGGCCAGCGACCTGAACGCACTGTGCTCCTCAATACCATCGGACAATGGTGACCCGGTCCGTTGTCCAAACTGAAGTGGTGCGACGACCGAAACCTTCGCCACAATGCCTCAACATCAGGGCCCACAGCGGGCGATTCCGATGATTCATTGCATTCATTCATTTGGTAGGAAACAGCACGTGTCAATATGTCGTAAAATATATTGGGTCGACAGTGACAAAGCATCATTGCAGATACGATGAACATCAATCAAACCGGCATATCATGTTACTCAGTGTCCATATGTATATCAACAAATAGGTAGTCAGCTCTGAACCACATCAGAAAACATCAAACCTTTCTAGGACGCATACAATTATAGCGCGTCCTGCATCACTTATATATCGACAAATACACCTGTACCATATGCATTCTTGGACCATGGCTGATAATAGTTCAAATACACATTCAACATAAATGCATCTGCATGCATTTCTATGACCCATTTCATGTGATATTTAGCGTACTTGGGCCTTACTTTGTTCACTGCGGAGGGCGCCCGGTGTGCGAGCATTTCACATTGATCCGACACCACCGCAACATATCGGCAATACAACCAGCGCGTACCACACCATACAACCATCACGTGCGATCGCTCGTCCAGACGTTCATCATTCAACTCACCGCATCGGTATTTTGGCATGCGGACGAAACACTGCGCGATCGACGGCCAGAGGGGCTCACCGAACACCTAACACACTATTGGCACTCGGTTCGCGGCCGTACGCGACGCTACACAAAGCTGATATTGAGCTTCTCGGCCTTGTCCAGGTAGATGGGTTTGCGCGACCTGCCGGCGGCCAGCTCGTCGACGGCCGCCGGCCGGGCGGGCGGCCGCGGCGGCGGCGGCGCGCCGCGCGCCAGCAACTTGGGCTTAGGCGGCAGCGGCGGCGGCGGCGTGGCGGCGGGGCCGGCCGCGCGGGCGCGCAGCGCCGGCTCGGCCAGCGGCGTGGGCGGCGAGAAGTCGGCCTCGGCCAGGTGCAGCGAGGTGGCCAGCGGCTCGGGCGGCGTCGGCAGCGGCGTGGCCGGCGCGTCTCGCTCGGGCTCGGGCCGGCGTGGCGTGAGGCGCGGCATGGCCGGGCACGCCAGGTGGCCGCCGTCGCCCAGACCCAGGCTCAGCCGGCCCGACGCGTGCAGCTCGGTCTGGAACAGTTGCTCGGCCTGCTGGTCGGTGGGCAGGATGCCGCCCACCAGCGGCCGGCACCGCCAGCCGGCCGGCAGCGCCGTCTCGGCGGATGAGCGCGCCGCCGCCACCAGCGAGTGCCGGTGCTCGGTGGCTGGCGGCACGCGCCGCCGCAGGTGAACCTGTTCACTCAGCCGCGGCGGCTGGTAGTTCTCCTTGTTCTGTGGGAGCAAATGATGGCCGTCAGGATGCACACACACACTGTGTACGAAGTGACAAGCATTTACGCAAACAACGTATGTCATGGGTTAACCGAGAGACGCCACAAACAGCTACGAATGACATTATTTCCATGCGAATGAAAAACGACCTTAGCAGATAAGGTCCAGCAGGCGAAGTGAGCAGTTTTAACACAATTGCACGATACATGACCAAAATTTGTACCGAAAATTGCCACCAATCGGCGCGAATAAATGAATCACATAAACGTTACCAACCACATAAGTACCCTTCGGAGGATATTTCGGTGTAGGGGCGCATCGACTGCTTTGGTCATACAGCCACAAGTACCCATCAAGTGACAGCTGGACGCCCCCCCCCCCCCGGCGGACCGAAGCACTCCCGTGCTGACCTGAACGGCCTCTCTCCTCTTCAGAAACTCTGGCAGCTCGAAGTTGATCTCTGTGCCACGCTGGTCGTCCAGACGGCACATCTGGGCACGCTTCAGACCCTCGTACAGCGCAACTGTCGCCAGCGGAACATCGCCAGGTTAGGCGGACAGCAGCACGGCACACCGAGGACAGCGACACACGGCGACAGCACGGCACACAACACGGCGACACCGAGGACAGCGACACACGGCGACACACGGCGACAGCACGGCACACAACACGGCGACACCGAGGCAATAGAGCGACACACGGCGACACACGGCGACAGCACGGCACACAACACGGCGACACCGAGGCAATAGAGCGACACACGGCCAACTCCAGTCAGTTAATGCGCAGTTATCGCGGGACAATTTGAAGCTAGTCGGACCAAACGGGTGCTTAGGGCTGGAGTCCCTGCCCTGTCTGCATGCGGGCTGTTAACGAATCGGGGCAGTCGCGCCACTGGTGCCATAACCGCAAATCGGAGCCATTCTCCCAGCGGTGGCAGCGCGCCAAATTACACTCCTGCCGGCCGACACTGCACGTTACCACAACACGCACCCAAATAAAAAAAATTAAAATAAAATAAAATAAAATAAGAAAAATAATAAACTAAAATAATAACAAACAAAAAACAAAAACACAAATAGAACTGAAGACTCTGCTCTGCGGAGGAGTCCGCCGCGGCGCCGCGCTCACCGTCAGTCTCCTTGGTGTCGGCGAGTCGGGGAGGCGGCGGTGGTGGCGGCGGCGGCGGCGGACCCAGCTGGCGGTCGGACCTGTCGGCCGCCAGCTGGTGACGGTGTGCGCGGCGGGCGTCACGGCCGGAAGTGACAGAGTTCCGGCGCACCAGTGACGCCAGACCCGACGACCGGTCCGAGCTGCCGTCCGTCTGTCGCGAGGGAACACATGTCACATCCGGTGCTGATGCCGTGGGCGGAGGCTGGACGGTGTCTTGGAACTGCGAAATGTTTAATAGAGACAAACACCTAATAAAAACTGGTCTTGATAGCCTGGGACTCATTTTTCACCTACTGATATGGTTTCTATAAAAGGTGACAGCATCGCACTACAATATTCCACATAGTTCACCATTTAAATTTTGATGTTAATGCCATTACAGAGTAGGTATATCAATATGCTATTTTTGTATATTAACATCATTAAATATATGCTATAACCCAATATCTTGTTGCGTTCTGGCCGGTTTTAGCGTCTTATCCTGATAACCTCCACCTTACAAGGAATTAATTTCAGGACACTGCACGGTGTGGAAATGGCCAATTTAACACCGCGAAACTGAAAAAAAAAGTTAGTTTTGAAATTGTTTCATGAAATTGATGTCATTGAGCATGGAACTGTCCATGGGCCTCAGAATATGCGTCCGTTTTGTTGTAACATGCGGCAATTGTGTGCTATTCGAGCGCAAACGCGAACTGTCGTTTCGCTATGAATATTCCGTCTTATGGGACTGGACAAGCAACTTTCATTTGGCCATTTTTGTCTAAATCCGGCAGACTGGAAAGATATTCGTAAAATAGGACGCCTGTGTTAATGTTGCTGTTTGGAGAGTAGTGAATACGACCGAGTACACGTAACTCCAAAAATATATTTTGAGCATATTTATTGACTATCTTCTTGGCGACGATAAATGCTGCGATTGCAAATTTGACAGAACTAGTGAATGCCACCGACCTCCAGGCTGAATGTATCAGTCACGTGACCCTCAGACCTTCGTCTTCAAAAACCTATAAAAGCATCTTGCCCAAAATGGAAGAAGAAAAAAACACCCATGTACCATGCACCAGTCATTCCTATCCAGTCCGGCGGAGATCTATGGTAACTTGACTCGAGTTAATGCACACTGTCGTGATTGAAACAACACATGAAACTGTTGCTGATGTCTTTGCTGTTCTGTAATGCAAATTTGTCATGCTCATATTTTCACTTATAAAGATATGACGCTACTTTCAAATACATCACAGGTCGCCAGTTCGATAAAAATGTCATACAGGCAGGCTTCATGTGGAATCTCCTCTCCACAGATTATATTACTCACAATTCTCCAATCTTATCTCACTCGCTTTCCACGTGAGATCGCTTTTGAAATGTCGAGCGGCGCCTCAGTCAGGCAACACTCAGTGGGATGCCTATGCATTTGGCTAAGTATGGCCAGTGGAAATAGTGGAATTCTCGACATTTTGGTGACGACTGCTCACCACCATCATTGTGTTTGCTGTTTTATTTAATATCCTCACGGAGCAGCACCAAACACCTCGTGGTGTGAGTTCCCGAACACTCGGTTGAAAACGAGGACAGCTCTGGAAATAGCTCTGGCAATAGCGAGGTCGAAGCAAAGGAGGTCTGAGTCACAGGAGCATGGCCACCAATGAGATATGGACTCGTTGCATTTATACCACTTCCACTCAACATATTAAGTTCGCAATTTGCCCTAGGTGAATTTGGGTGTATTCGCCTTTTTCATTGCCTTCAGTATTCGCTCCAATTGCCTTCAAAGAAATCCCTAGTATTTTGTATACAATTTTGTTTGCACTTGATTTTATTTCTCTTTTATTTCTATTCTTCTATTAACAATTTTGCAATGGTAACCAACTACCGGAACAAAGATAGCACGACATATTTTGGCCCGGAATCTCATGGGCCGATGTACTTAAAACGGCTAATTATTAGCCGAGCTTTATTAAATATTAAATAAAGCTAGTCCACCCCCCCCCGAAATAGATGTCAACATTAAATACCATGCCAACATAATTTAATTCAATAATTTGTGTCAAAAGTGTACCATTTCTCTTCTACGATAGGACACAGGTTTCGAGATCCTAAATTGGCCACTTCCTCACCGTCCACTGGGGCGACGGGACTATCAGACCTAGTCACACGCTGGCTGTGTGGCACGTGCCACCCTGGTAACCACGCGTCCACCGACACAAACTAGGCAGCAGTTGCCATCAGACTGGTGATTTCTCGGACTCACGGCCACATCAAGCCCACCGACACATTATTCATACAACACCTCAACGGCTCAACAACAATGCGACTGCAGACTCCTTCAGTCGCTGCCCCATATTTGTACAGCTTGCACTCCGATCAAAGCGCAGCCCAGGGTCCTGGAACTGGTTTTTTTTCTCGTGGCGTTGAGAGCAGCGAACAAAGACAACAAAACCTTTCATGACGTCCGAACAATTTGGCAACATGATGGGAAAAAGTACCAACGAAGGGTGACAGATGAACATAGCATCTGCTGGCACGATTATGATGGCACAAGTGCCAGGAATCAAGCACGGTGAAGAAGTACTAGTTACTACAGTTGCGTGTCGTGAAGTTTCATGCAAATCAATTCTGGAAGTCAAAACTCTTCGCACGTCAAAACAATTTCCTGATAGGCGTCGTTTTCCACATACATTCCTGAATTCTCGGACTTTGGCGCAGCGTTTGCCTCTGGGCCACCACAATAGCCAGATCGACATGATCCTCGCTAAGGAAACATAATAACAATGCGCGTAAACATCCACATGGAGGCGGACGACAACCGCGAGGTTGACCCTCTGAATCAGTGCACATAGTAGGCAGGCAGCAGAGGTCACTCACTTTGGTAGAGTTCTGGTCGAAGTCGATGATGCCGAAGTCGTCGAAGCTGCCGTCCGACTTGCCCTTGAGCAGATCCTCGAACACGCGGTTGGTGATCTCGTCCAGACTGGGGAACGGCCGGCGCAGGTCGGCCGGACCGCGACCCTCCTCGCGCCACTTGACCACCAGATTGCGGTTGTCAAGCCGCGTCACCGGCGACTTGAGGTCGAGCGGACCGACACCGTCAGACTGCAACACGAGCCGTCACACTGTGACACACCACACAACACCACACATAGGTCCGTGGCGTCTTACTGCAACACGAGCCGTCACACTGTGACACACCACACAACACCACACATAGGTCCGTGGCGTCGTACTGCAACACGAGCCGTCACACTGTGACACACCACACAACACCACGCATAGGCCCTCAACACGAGCCGACACTGTGACACACCACACAACATCACGCATAGGCCCGTGTCGTCTTACTGCAATACACCGCAGAACACGAGATGCGTGACATCGCACTGAAACACAGCGCGGCGAGAAGTATGCAAAATACACAAATCGCGAGAAAAAAGTTCGGCTATACTAGTTAGTGTTGTAAGTAGCAATGCGCGGCAATGCGCTGCTCAAGTATGCAAGCAATGCACACTAGAAGCAATACGTTTTTATCAGTGGGGTATCTACACCTGGTGTCTCCTCACCTCGAACACGAGCACGCCCTCTAGCTTGAAGCCGTACTTGGCGAGGATAGGCTTGAGCACGTCGCAGCCGAGTCGGTTGGGCTTGGCCTTGACCCCGATCGTCTTCTGGTTGGGCAGGTCGACACGGAACAGCACGCGCTGCTCCATGCGTATCTCTTTGCAGCCCAGACAGCACGAGTCGAGCGACTGGTCCAGCGGCTGTGGTCGGACCGTGCCGTCACTACGGTACCTGACACACTGGTCCAGCGGCCCTCACTGCAGTACTCGACAACCTAACCCAGCCTAGGTTACGTTGGGTTGGGTTGGGTTGGGTTGGTTGGGTTGGGTTGGGTTGGGTTGGGTTAGGTTAGGTCAGTTCAGGTCAGGTCAGGTTGGGTGCATCTTACACTTGGACCATCGTGTTCACACCGGGAGGGCGGTACACCGGGACACTCAGACAATCCTCTTCAACTCGCTGAGAGGCTGCAATTTTGCTCAATCCCTCTAGTTACAAAAACCCTTCCACATACAGATAGCCATAGATGTAAGGGACGTTTAAAAGAGCATAACCTTACCAAAAGATATCGATATTCACGAAATTTGCACATCTATGCGATTTTCCCATACAATCTGCCACCGGGGGGGGCAGTGTGATCTGAAGTCCCTGGTTTCGTAGTCAGTGCCGGCATACACCTGGGTCATAAGCTAGTCCCCTTGTGCTTGCCGTCTTATCGCACTTAAGCTTGGATGATCAGTGAACTTCGAATTTTGGATGGCTAATGGCTTACCCACCCCCTTCCCACTGTTTAGTCCAGACACTCACCCCGTCGCTGCCGGCCAGATAGACGTTCCAGGAGTTGTGGGGCAGACCCGAGGGCAGATCCAAGGGCAGACGGTCCCATACTCACCCCGTCGCTGCCAGTCAGGTAGACGTCCCAGGAGCGGTAGGGCAGGCATGGGGGCGGCCCTTCAGACACCCACCCTATCGCCGCCGGCCAGGTAGACTTCCCAGGAGCTGTAGGGCAGGCCCGAGGGCAGACCGTTCGACACTCACCCTGTCGCTGCCAGCCAGGTAGACGTCCCAGGAGCTGTAGGGCAGGCCAGAGGGTAGACGGTCCCATACTCACCCTGTCGCTGCCGGCCAGGTAGACGTCCCAGGAGCTGTAGGGCAGGCCCGAGGGCAGACGGTCCCATACTCACCCTGTCGCTGCCAGCCAGGTAGACGTCCCAGGATCTGTAGGGCAGACGGTCCCATACTCACCCTGTCGCTGCCAGCCAGGTAGACGTCCCAGGAGCTGTAGGACAGGCCCGAGGGCAGACGGTCCCATACTCACCCTGTCGCTGCCAGCCAGGTGGACGTCCCAGGAGCTGTGGGACAGACCCGAGGGCAGACAGTCCCATACTCACCCTGTCGCTGCCGGCCAGGTAAACGTCCCAGGAGCTGTAGGGCAGGCATGGGGGCGGCCCTTCAGACACCCACCCTGTCGCTGCCAGCCAGGTAGACGTCCCAGGAGCTGTGGGACAGACCCGAGGGCAGACGGTCCCATACTCACCCTGTCGCTGCCGGCCAGGTAGACGTCCCAGGAGCTGTAGGGCAGACCCGAGGGCAGACAGTCCCATACTCACCCTGTCGCTGCCGGCCAGGTAGACGTCCCAGGAGCTGTGGGACAGACCCGAGGGCAGACAGTCCCATACTCACCCTGTCGCTGCCGGCCAGGTAGACGTCCCAGGAGCTGTGGGACAGACCCGAGGGCAGACCGTTCGACACTCACCCTGTCGCTGCCGGCCAGGTAGACGTCCCAGGAGCTGTAGGACAGGCCGCGCCGGTCCAGCAGACGCTGCAGCATGACGCGGACAGAGACGTCCGGCGTCGCCTGAACCACGGCCGAGCTGGAGTCGGGCAGCAGGACACGGCACAGGAGGCACTCGGGGTCGGGGTCGGAGGCGGCCGTCGCGCCGCCCTCACCGGACACCAGTGACTGCCGGGACACACGGAGACTCGTGTCACACGTGGAGTAGCATTGGGCGGGACGCACGGGCGTGCCTGATACAACTCGCTGGCGACAGAGCAGTGGTTACTGTCCAGTGTTGACACTGCACATCGCGGGCCGCCGGCTTCGATAGGGTTGCGGACGGACAGCCGAGACAGATGACCGACGACGCGGGCACGGCCAGTCAGAGTACCAGGTGTCGTCCGCTCCCACCAACACGCAACACGGGTCAGCGCTGAAGAGCCGACAGTCATACGTGCGTACCAGCCGCGATACGTCGGAGCACCAGGTATCGTCCGCTCCCACCAACACGCAACACGGGTCAGCGTCTGAGGAGCCGACGGTCATACGTGCGTACCAGCCGCGATACGTCGGAGCACCAGGTATCGTCCGCTCCCACCAACACGGAACACGGGTCAGCGTCTGAGGAGCCGACGGTCATACGTGCGTACCAGCCGCGATACGTCGGAGCACCAGGTATCGTCCGCTCCCACAGACACGGAACACGGGTCAGCGCTGAAGAGCCGACGGTCATACGTGCGTACCAGCCGCGATACGTCGGAGCACCAGGTATCGTCCGCTCCCACCAACACGCAACACGGATCAGCGTCTGAGGAGCCGACGGTCATACGTGCGTACCAGCCGCGATACACAGACCGGCTGACTAGGCCGGTGCCAACACGTTCCAGTCGCACGGCAAACACACACGGCCGAGTTTACGCCCGCGCCCCTGGAGCCTGGCCCACAACAACCAGCAAAGCGGCTCGTTCGCACGGCATCGTAAACGGCGGGCAGAACTCTACACAGGGGTGAACGGATATGGAACAGGATCACCGGACATCGCACCAGTCGCAACAAATGCGCGATGCATAGCCCCGGATCGTGCGGCGACCACAGCAGAGGCGATATCTTCATCCTTTGATGGTTCGCTCACGAGACGCACCGCCACCGCAATACCCCAGCTTAGAATGCTGTTATTTCGATACATCTCTTCGCTGGTCCAGACTGGACAGAACGACGCTGTCATCCCGTCCACCCAACCAGTGGGTCGGGACCTGCGGCCACTCTCCTATCCGCGTTGACAAGTGATGCACCACCGAATAGAATAACGACGTGATAACAGCGGTGAAAGAAAATTCTGCCAATGAGCCCACGCTAGCTTCGCTCAGCGGTAGAGCGCAGAAGGCAGGCTCTTTTGGCATGCACAACACTGCCGTCGCTCTAATAGCTTGAAGATGTTTCGCTCTTAGTCCCTCGGGAAATCCACAGTGCAGGTGAATAATTCCCAGATCCCTACACTAGCTACCCTTTAAGAAACTGGAGACTTGACGGATATGTTTTAAATAAACCTTGATGAAAATTAACGCCGACAGTGAAAAGGACTGGGATACGTGCCATCACAAATCCTGCATACAACCGACCATCAAATCTGCGATGTTTACCGCTTTAAGTTAACCTAGCTTCTTTCAGGGTCCTCATTAGACAGGAATATGGAATCGATAGATTGCACGCCAGTTCCTCAGAAATATATACTAATCATAACAAAACGTCCTCTCTATCACTTAAAAAAAGCACCTGATTGCTGTTGTGGGAAGGCACCATATTTCCGAGCCGTAAGGATATCGAATTTGGTTTTTAGTCAGTCCACTTCACTTGGGTTTTAGTGCGCGTTAGGCGTGGGCATTAAGCGTGGGCATTAAGCGTCACCAACTTAGTTTGTTTATATACCGACGAGACACGTACGAGCGACGTGACGATGCCCTGTGTGGGGGTCCCCCCCCTTGCTGACTGATCGCTGTGTGTGGAGGTCTCGCGGCCTCTCAATTCCTTGATCGCATGTGTGTGGTGGTCTCGCCCCTTGCTGACTGATCACCTGTGTGTAGTGGTCTCGCCCCTTGCTGACTGATCGCCTGTGTGTGCCCTTGCTGACTGATCGTTGTGTGGTGGTCTCGCCCCTTGCTGACTGATCGCCTGTGTGTGGTGGTCTCGCCCCTTGCTGACTGATCGCCTGTGTGTGGTGGTCTCGCCCTTTGCTGACTGATCACCTGTGTGTAGGTGGTCTCGCCCCTTGCTGACTGATCGCCTGTGTGTGGTGGTCTCGCCCCTTGCTGACTGATCGCCTGCGTGTGGTGGTCTCGCCCCTTGCTGACTGATCACCTGTGTGTAGTGGTCTCGCCCCTTGCTGACTGATCGCCTGTGTGTGGTGGTCTCGCCCCTTGCTGACTGATCGCCTGTGTGTGGTGGTCTCGCCCCTTGCTGACTGATCGCCTGTGTGTGGTGGTCTCGCCCCTTGCTGACTGATCACTGGTCCCCTGTGTGTGGTAGTCTCACCTCCTTGCTGACGGCGTTGCGGTGTATTGTGGCCAGGTCGGCCGACGCCAGGGACGTCCGACTACCGGACAGATCGCTGCGCACCGAGCCGGTCTCCTCGCGCTCGCGCAGGCGCTTCTTGCGCTTGTACTCTGCCTCGCCGCGGTCCTTGGACTTGGAGCGGTCCTTGCGGTGCCACGGCAGCAGCGACTTCCGGCGCCGCTGCTCGCCAAGCTCCGGTTTGCCGCCCTTCTTGGTCTGCTTCTGGTGGAAGGCGAGTCAGTTTAGCGACGACACACACCGCCGGGTCGGAGTCGCACCGGCGACTCAACTCCTCGGCGACTCACAGGAACGACTCAGACAGGCTCCGGCGTACTCGGGGCGTTAGCGTGCTGCCAGACTGACGCACGATGACACCAACACAACGCACAGCCACAGGTCCAGCAGGGGGTTCGACTTCGTGGTGCTGTGCTGCAGCGATATAGACCTTCATGGTTGCACTGCCATTCATCGGGCACACACTGAAGCATCAACTACGGTCAAGGTCAGGGTCAGGGTCAGGGTCAGGGTCAGTGCTGGCGCTGGACGTCGACGTCGGGCCAAGGGAGGGACACTATCAGGTCATGGTCAGGACAGTAGCTGGTCCTGGTCATCAGGCTTTAGCCTCAAATCAGGATCAGGGTCAGATCAGGGTGGGGACAGTACCTAGTCCTGGTCATCAGTGTGTAGTCTCAGATCAGAATCAGGGCCAGACCAGGGTCAGAATGTTACCCGATCTTGGTTATCAGGCTATAGCCTCGGGTCAGAGTCAGATTAGGGGATAGGACAGTACCTGGTCCTGATTATCAGACTATAGCCTCAGGTCCGGGTCAGGTTAGGGCCAGAGTCAGGACAGTACCTGGTCCTGGTCATCAGGCTGTAGCCTCAGATTAGCGCCAGGGTCGGGACAGTACCTGGTCCTGGTCATCAGACTGTAGCCTCAGGTCAGGGTCAGGCAGTGATAAATGATTCGTGAAATAGGGCGGAATATACCATTTTCTGAACACTGAATCGACATCCCTTCCAAAGAAGTATCGACATCGTGGTTCTTGATGAGTATTTATGATGCCTTCATATCTAATTTCTAACAGTATCTCGTTGACAAGAATCATACTTATACTCACCATTTCGGATCATGATAAACGCCACCTTCTGACACAATTTCAGGCAAGAGGATTGCCTATGATGTGGTATGTCATACAATATCAGTTGGTAGGCATAGGTATTTTGTATCGCTATCGTTGAAATAGTTATCCCTAAATTAGGAATCTGGCAACAAGCAAAAAAGGCGCACGTATGAGCACGCTGTTGGACCAAAAGTGTGCAGAAAGAACGTGTTCAGCGACAACGCTTCCATGGCAAGCGTCGACATCCTACTGTACTCGTTTCGACATCGCACACCTAACGAAAACCCATTATTTTAACACTGGGGTCAGGTTAGGGCCAGAGTCAGGACAGCACCTGGTCCTGGTCATCAGGTTGTAGCCACAGGCTAGTGCCAGGGTCAGGACAGTACCTGGTCCTGGTCATCAGGTTGTAGCCACAGGTTAGGGCCAGAGTCAGGACAGTACCTGGTCCTGGTCATGAGGCTGCAGCCACAGGCTAGTGCCAGAGTCAGGACAGTACCTGGTCCTGGTCATCAGGTTGTAGCCACAGGCTAGTGCCAGGGTCAGGACAGTACCTGGTCCTGGTCATCAGGCTGCAGCCACAGGCTAGTGCCAGGGTGGGACAGTACCTGGTCCTGGTCATCAGGTTGCAGCCACGGGCTAGCCAGGTACAGTACCTGGTCCTGGTCATCAGGTTGTAGCCACAGGTTAGGGCCAGAGTCAGGACAGTACCTGGTCCTGGTCATCAGGCTGCAGCCTCAGGTCAGGGTCAGGTTAGGGCCAGAGTCAGGACAGTACCTGGTCCTGGTCATCAGGTTGTAGCCACAGGCTAGTGCCAGGGTCAGGACAGTACCTGGTCCTGGTCATCAGGTTGTAGCCACAGGCTAGTGCCAGGGTCAGGACAATACCTGGTCCTGGTCATCAGGTTGTAGCCACAGGCTAGTGCCAGGGTCGGGACAGTACCTGGTCCTGGTCATCAGGTTGTAGCCACAGGCTAGTGCCAGGGTCGGGACAGTACCTGGTCCTGGTCATCAGGTTGTAGCCACAGGCTAGTGCCAGGGTCGGGACAGTACCTGGTCCTGGTCATCAGGTTGTAGCCACAGGCTAGTGCCAGGGTCGGGACAGTACCTGGTCCTGGTCATCAGGTTGTAGCCACAGGCTAGTGCCAGAGTCAGGACAGTACCTGGTCCTGGTCATCCGGCTGTAGCCACAGGCTAGTGCCAGGGTCAGGACAGTACCTGGTCCTGGTCATGAGGCTGCAGCCACAGGCTAGTGCCAGGGTCAGGACAGTACCTGGTCCTGGTCATCAGGCTGCAGCCTCAGGTCAGGGTCAGGTTAGGGCCAGGTTAGGGCCAGGGTCGGGACAGTACCTGGTCCTGGTCATGAGGCTGCAGCCTCAGGTCAGGGTCAGGTTAGGACAAGGTTAGGGCCAGGTTCAGGACAGTACCTGGTCCTGGTCATCAGGCTGTAGCCTTAGGTCAGGGTCAGGTTAGAGCCAGGGTCGGGACAGTACCTGGTCCTGGTCATCCGGCTGTAGCCGCAGGTCGGGGTCCAGTGCGTCGCCGCCCAGGTAGGGCAGCTTCTGACCGGCAGCCTCCCGCGAAATACAGTCGGTGTAGATGGAGGCCTTGAGGAAGCGCGGGTAGCAGTCGTACTTCATCAGGCTGAAGATCTGCTGCTGCGCCTGCGGACAGCGTGATAGCGTGACACAGTGTGACCGATGGCGGCGGCGGCGGCGGTCAGGCTCATCGAACAGCCAATGAAACACGCGCAGCAGACGCCGGCAGCTTAAACAGGGCCAGTGCATGTTTCAACTTGTCTTTCACGTCACCAGATCTACGGTGAAGGCAACAGTGGAGATGTAGCACACGAGGTTCGGCAACGCAGTGCACGTTCACGATTTTTCACTGGGGGCACTTGGACAAAGTGCATCCCAAACCCCGGAAAAAGACACCTTAGGTACATGAAAAGGGCACTTTTTTGCAGGCCAATTGTGCACAAACGCACGCACAATTTTGCTTAGGGAGGGTCCGAAAAACCTAACCATGGAGGGCAACTTCACCAGCTCATGCTTATCCATCTCGGAGCACTTCCGACTTACGAGAAAGGCACTGCAACACTTTTCCACTTTGTGGAAAGGCATTCTGAGCTATAAGGGCGTCCCTGATATTCTCAAACCTCGCCCTAGCCGTCCAATTGACAAACTGAGCTGCCAGGTCACATTGAGCATTGCAAGGGGAATCTGAAGGCTTCAGAAAGGCACCATGAACCCCCAATCTCGGGTATCATGATCACCTGAAAATTGGACAAATTGACTTACAATATGCAATATAAGGTTGCATCAAGGAGGAGGCCTATACTTCCCTGCTGCTCTTCGTCAGGGTCACTTTGATTTGTCAGCGAGGCAGCCCGACCTGTGAAACGCTCGACTTTTCTTCGGTGCTCTCCAGTGCAGCAAATTCGTGAGGACTCGGGGGTTGGGGGGGGACACTTTGGAGCAACTCGGAGTACTTGAACCCCCGTTTTTTTCTCTATTAAAATGCCGTGGAGTAGAGCCACCTGGCCACACAACACTCGGTGGAAGGGTGTGAGGTGCTACAAACCCATGGCACCAGTGCTACCCAGGGCAGTGGTGCGGCTGACTGGCCAGTGGCGGCCTGCCTGAGCCCGGCGCCCACCTTGTCGAACAGTCCGACTGCCGCCTGCTCCACGCCGTCCTGCGCCGCCAGCTGCGCCTGGCTGTCAACGTTGACCGGCTCGGGCGCGCCCACGCACAGGTGCCGCTCGTACAGCTGCAGCGCCACCTGGCGGCGCACCTCCGGCTCCGACACCCGCTTGTACCGCTCGCACGCCACCCAGAAGTAGATGTTCTCGTGGCTGAACTGGCTCTTGAGGAACTCCTGGGGAGCGTGGCGGCGGGTCAGACGGTGACGCAGCAGCTGGCCGTACACAGTCGAGCCGCTCGCAGCGGGCCGCAGCGGGCCGCAGCGGGCCGCATCGGTGGACAGGAAGCTGCGGTCGAGGTCACGAGCAGCGCGGACGCACTCACGAGGGAACGCAGATAACATAGCACATCAGCAGTGTGTCAGCTCTTATAAACTGTTGCAAGAAATGAGGAGGTAATGCGTCTGATCTAGACTTTTCACCTAAATTGTTGCCCAGAAGATAATACAGCGAACAGCATGTGGCGGCCTTCGTATTCATCTTCCTGGCATACCGATGATTGTCACGTCGGTAATAATCACTACAGTTCGCCGCAGTTATTGTAACTAAACACCGGCCTGTGCGGTGCGCTTATAATATCAACACCACGCCGATCACAGCCGACAGCCGAGTACATTGAACTCCGAACTAGCAGCCCAACACGTCCAAAGACGACCATCCAGCCGGCTCCTCGCGCAGTGAGGCGAGTCACCAGGCCGTGTGAGGGTGGGGGGGGGGGGGGACTCGAGTCCGCCGGCGGTACGTACGGCGAACGTGTGCAGACCGGCTGGGTCGTCCAGCAGCCGCTCGAACGAGTATGCCCAGGAGACGGCGCGTCCTCCCGACTCTGACGCCGCCGCTGTCGTCCGCTCCGACTGCACACTGACGCTGTCGGCCTGCGAGCCGTGCTCAGCCGCCTCCAGCACAGCGCCGTACGCCTGCGGGTCAGGTCACATCAGGTCACGGAAGGTCAGGTCAGGCCTGATCAGGGCGCACGGCATCAGCTGCCTTCGGTACAGCACCGTACGCCTGCAGGTCATGTCAGGTCAGGTCAGATCAGGGTGCATGACATCAGCTGCCTTCGGTACAGCAACGCACGCCTGCAGGTCAGATCAGATCAGATCAGGTCAGAGCACATCTCATCGGCCCCCTCTGACGCAACACGGTGTGCCTGCAGGTCAGGTCAGGTCAGATCACGGTGCATGACATCAGTTGCCTCCGGTACAGCACCGTACGTCTGCAGATCAGATCAGAACAGTTGCGATCAGATTACACAACGGCAATGAAGAACACAGTATTGCACAAACAGATCGCTTCGCCATGCAACCATCCACGTCGAGTCATCCAGCTTAATTTCGGCCCAAGAGGAAAGGTGAGGTTTGCAGCTTCAGACTCCTCGTCCTCAGTGTAAATGTAGCGAACACCCATGACATCACCCACCATATTATTGTGTACAGGGATGCGACTGGGGGATAGGTGTTTGACATGTACCAAAAGCCTGCAGTCTACTAATACAGTGATTAAACACATCCACATCCGAGGCGATACATGGGTGCCAATAGCAGGTTGGAGGTGGTGTCCCGGCTGCAAGTTGGCGAGCTCGCAGCACCAACCCGTTTGCTAGATCTCAATTCCCACTTAGCATACGCCAGGGTCGCAGTCACCACCCCTCACCCCACCTCAGTCCCGTACGGCTGGTGACGTCACGACCGCGCCACAGACCCAACAGGCGGCGACAGCCGGCTCGTTTAAAGCGCGCCCGTCCGGCCGACCGTCACGACGTATGGTAATGTGTGACGTCACCAGTCCGTCTGCAGCGCCAGCCCGGCGGCACGGCGCCGTCCGCTGCGGCCGTCAGGTGGGCGCCGCCTCCCGACACAGCCGAGGACCGTGTCCCGGCCACCTGCACTGCCGTCACCGGCTGCCCGCTCTGCTGCGGTAGGCCTCGCCGGCACCCGACACGTGACGTGTCGGGACGATTTATGGTGAACAGGGTCACCCGGTCTGTTCGGCTGCATCATGCAAGGAGTGTTTCCAAGCCGACGGCTGCAGCCACAGACGGGGGGTGTCGCCGGCTGTATCGGCCGATGGCTGGCGCGGGCCGGACGGTGGTGAGCACACGAGAGGCGGCGCGGCGCGGGGCGGGGCAGTGCGCCGGCCACGTCAGCAGCAGCATTACAGGCTGTATCGAGCCCATGGCTGGCGCGGGCCGGACGGTGGTGAGCACACGAGAGGCGGCGCGGCGCGGCGCGGCGCGGGGCAGTGCGCCGGCCACGTCAGCAGCAGCATTACACTGTAGCGCTCACAGCTGGCACTGCCGGGCCGCGCTTCCGCTGCCAGCGCAGACCGAGGCAGAGCGACACCACACAGCACGGACTGACATGCAGCCAAGCCACCGCTGCACTCTGCCTCGGTACCGTGTGGGTCGCCACAACCTCAGCATTCCACTGCGCCACGCGGATAAAAACGGCTCTACAACGGGTAGGTGGGCGGGGAACGCAGGGACCTCGGTCACAAAACACAGACTGCGCTGCGGCTCGCCCGGCCACACCGAAAAACACGAGCACTCTGGAATTTCGATCACCGACAGGAAGCGGACCGGTCGGTCTGCAGGACGGCCACGAGGGCGCGATAGATACCAAGCTGCCCGTGACATACCTGACGCGGGTACGTGCTAGCCGGTGATTGTTAGCACCAGCTAACACTTGACTGACAAATGACTGGTCCAGGCGATATGAACAGACGCACGACAGTTCCGGATGACTTATGCTGGTCAATGGCAGTCTTAAGTGACGAGGTATTGACATGTGACAGATGCTGCTCAGGCGGAGGAGGCGTGACTCAGTGCGGAATGGCGTGGGGCAGACACTTGTCGGCCCAGGCGTGCCGGTCGCTGCCGACATTTGACCCAGCATCGACAGCCCGCCACCACGTGCCTGGCGGCCCCAGTCGACCATTCTCGGGTCACCAGTGGGCGGGCAGGTCGTGTCATGTCACCCGCACGTGTTGGGGTGAGAGCCGCCGCAGTCGCGTGCAGCGGCCGCCACAGGTAGCAGATGAACTGCCGCTGCCTGAGTGGAGCCGCCGGCAGGCAGACACGGCTCACACGGCAGCCAGCCGGGCCCAAGGTCGGCGGGTCGCCACCCGACCACACAGCCGGCGGCGGCCCACACAGGAGACAACCACACGGGACCCAACATAACCACACACGGAGGGAAGAGGTAGCTGCTGACCAGACACGGCTCACACGGCAGCCAGCCGGGCCCAAGGTCGGCGGGTCGCCACCCGACCACACAGCCGGCGGCGGCCCACACAGGAGACAACCACACGGGACCCAACATAACCACACACGGAGGGAAGGGGTAGCTGCTGACCAGACACGGCTCACACGGCAGCCAGCCGGGCCAATCACACCCCCCCCCCCCCCCCCCACACACAAAACAACCCCCACCCCAACCAAAACACCCAAAAAAGAAGAAGGGGTTGTTTGCGAACAAAACCGGCCCCCCGGCAGCCAGCCGGGCCCAAGGTCGGCGGGTCGCCACCCGACCACACAGCCGGCGGTGCAGACAGCGGCGGCCCACACAGGAGACAACCACACGGGACCCAACATAACCACACACGGAGGGAAGGGGTAGCTGCTGACCAGATTACACTCCTGACAGACCCACACAGGAGATGGGACCGAACATAACCACACTGGGGGGAGGGGGCTGCTGTCCAGATTACACCCATGATCGACCCACACAGGAGATGGGCCCGGACGTAACCCACACTGAGGGGTGGGGGGAGGGGTAGTTGCTGGCCCCTGAGAGACCCACAAAGCTGAGACCGGACACAATCCACATTATGTATGCTCCCGCGACCAACTCGTATCAGGGGCCACATCCTCGCCCATCGGCACAGGAGTGCACGGATACGTACACAAAAGGTGAGCTTTGATTGAATCACCAAGTAGATAACCGGAGGCGATGTCTTCCACTGGAGGATGACAACAACGAATCACCGTCCGACCAAGATCGGACCGGACAGGGATCCAGAAGGGTGGTGGAGATCCCGCCAGTCAGTGGAGATCCAGGCAGCCATTGACGATACGAATAGCCGGTGCAGATCTAGACGGTGGGGATCCAGACAGTCCGTGAAGGTCCAGACAGCCGGCGTGATTCAGGAGAGCGCGAGATGTCAGGTCGTGCCACAGAGCCAGCCCCGTGTACTACGCTGTTGGCCCAACGCCAGCATGCGAACGCAACCGCAAATCGCCGGTCGGCACGTAAATCTGAGCGTCTCCTACCCCGGAGGCGGGCGTTAGTGCAGGGCTCAGTGCACATAGACAGTTCGCACATCCCGACCGGGTGGTGTCCCACGGGCCACTTCGGCCGGTGTGTGCCGACTTGCCCGCCACCACCGCACTGACGCGACCTGACGATCTGACAACTTTGGGCGCCAACAGCAGGCGACGAGCTACGCCAGCCAGCCAACAGTCGTGAGCCATTTCCCCAGACTGCCAGGCAGATGCTGACGCAATGCGCTGTTCAGTTTGGTGAACGCTTGCTGTGACGTACACGGTGTCACGTGGCCAGCTTGACTGGGCAGAGCACGAGCGCTCCTGATCGGAAAGAGTCGCCTCTCGACACCTGCGCCGCTCTGGGCGACACAGACGGCTGGGCACGGATGTGAGAGGCGGTATCAGGTGCGTCCAGCAGGCAGCTCGTGGCCAGGGGAGTGCATGTCGCCGGCGGGCAGCTGGTGGCCAGGGGTGTGCATGTCGCCGGCGGGCAGCTGGTGGCCAGGGGAGTGCATGTCGCCGGCGGGCAGCTGGTGGCCAGGGGTGTGCATGTCGCCGGCGGGCAGCTGGTGGCCAGGGGAGTGCATGTCGCCGGCGGGCAGCTGGTGGCCAGGGGTGTGCATGTCGCCGGCGGGCAGCTGGTGGCCAGGGGTGTGCATGTCGCCGGCGGGCAGCTGGTGGCCAGGGGAGTGCATGTCGCCGGCGGGCAGCTGGTGGCCAGGGGAGTGCATGTCGCCGGCGGGCAGCTGGTGGCCAGGGGCCAGGGGAGTGTGCATGTCGCCGGCGGGCAGCTGGTGGCCAGGGGAATGCATGTCGCCGGCAGGCAGCTGGTGGCCAGGGGTGTGCATGTCGCCGGCGGGCAGCTGGTGGCCAGGGGAATGCATGTCGCCGGCGGGCAGCTGGTGGCCAGGGTTGTGCATGTCGCCGGCGGGCAGCTGGTGGCCAGGGGTGTGCATGTCGCCGGCGGGCAGCTGGTGGCCAGGGGTGTGCATGTCGCCGGCGGGCAGCTGGTGGCCAGGGGTGTGCATGTCGCCGGCGGGCAGCTGGTGGCCAGGGTTGTGCATGTCGCCGGCGGGCAGCTGGTGGCCAGGGGAGTGCATGTCGCCGGCGCCCACCTTGGCCAACAGGGGACCACATGTCGCGTGCACGAGTGGCATTTTATTCACCTTAGAGATCCGCGTGCATCGCAACTGGAAAATATGCACACCACAATCCCCATAGTGAAACCCAAACGCGCTACCCAAAGTTGATGTCATGCCTGATAATGACAACCAAATGAACACATGCAGAGCTCAAAAAGCGATGCAATGCTTTTAAATACTCAGGTGGCTTTTTGATGATGTCAGCTTGTGCTCATCATAGCTAAACATGTCGTGTTTCAACAACAAAAACTAAACTACCCTTCCAAGAACTACGGCCGGCATTGCTGGCGTGCATCCAGAACCAGAAGCGCAATGTTGCGCCACCGTTTGCTGTTTGTTTGACAAGCGTCGGCGCCGCTCACCTTGGCCAGCTGGGCATCCTCGGGCACGGCGGGCTGGGTGGCGCCCCTGGCGGCCGGCGACGGAGACAACGCGCGCCGGTTGAGTCGCCGCCGGAACGACTGGCCCTTGGTCCAGCGCTGTTTCGCCTCCGGCTCCAGCTCGGCCTGAGGACAGCGCGTCTGATCAGACGAGGCTACGCCGGCATGATGCGGCGTGTTCTGGCGGGGTACCAACAGTGTGCCCAAATTCAGAAATTAATATGCATGGTGACACAAACCGAGCCAGCTGCAGTGCATACATCTTTGCTAAGGCTATTTTACGTCTCCACCCATGACTATCTTCTTACTTGGACTCAACGTAATGGAAACATGATATAATTTACATCACTTTCCAGCCGTTTTGCTATTTATTTATTTATTCCACGATACATGCCCTCCACGTATAGTGGCTGTTAAGGACAGTAAGGGCTGAGTAGTGTTCAGACCTGAGCTTGAATAATGGAGTGTAATTCCACCTTGTGTGCAAAATTCATCACTTCAATTTACATCGTCCATGGTAAAATGTTCGGCGCCCGGACATCCCAGGCGTGCCACACTCGCAGCACATCCTAGAGGTGCCACACTCGCAGGACGACACATCAACCGCGGCCGTTCGACTCTCACTTGAGCAAAACCGCAGCAGCGGAACGCATTGCGGGCCATACAGCATTCGTAACATTTTCTAAAATGTGTTCATTTTACCACCATTCTAATTGTCTTCCTTCTATTCAGCCTCACATGCCAAACTGCACATTCTGGTCCTCGACTACCTACACGAGCTGCCTCGTGAGACTGTCCCATTTGAATTTCCTCGTCTTACGAAACAGACCTGTAGGCAGCGTATAGCCAGTGAAACGGCGCACTATGTTTATCATGTAAATTACGGAGAAGGCCAGACATTGTGTACGAGACAGTTTGAACGACTCGTTTTATTGTAGGAGACAGCTTTGACAAGTTGTGCAACTCAGCTGGGCGCCAAGTACAGCTGTGCGGCACAACACGTCACAGAGCGGCACAGTGCGGCACAGCGTGTCACAGCTGCCAGGCAACGGAACGCAGCGGTAAACACAGACCCAACACTGCACGACACACCGCGTCACAGGGGCCAAACAACGGGACGCAGCGGAAAACACAGACCCAACACTGCACGACACACCGCGTCACAGGGGCCAAACAACGGGACGCAGCGGTAAACACTGGCCCAGCACTGCGCGACACACCGCGTCACAGGGGCCAAACAACGGAACGCAGCGGTAAACACAGACCCAACACTGCACGACACACCGCGTCACAGGGGCCAAACAACGGGACGCAGCGGTAAACACTGGCCCAGCACTGCACGACACACCGCGTCACAGGGGCCAAACAACGGGACGCAGCGGTAAACACTGGCCCAGCACTGCGCGACACACCGCGTCACAGGGGCCAAACAACGGAACGCAGCGGTAAACACTGGCCCAGCACTGCGGAAATGGCGTGCCTCGAAGAGGACCATCACACCTCCGGAGTCACAGAGTGACACCTACCTGTCCACACCACCTGGCACCTCGCCACCCACGAGGTGTCGCACACGAGAGACATCTACCCACACCACCTCGCCACTACCACGACATCCACCTGCTCACACCACCTCACCACCATCACGGGAAACACACCGCCTTGCCACCACCACGGCATCCACCTGCCCACACCACCTCACCACCATCACGGGAAACACACCACCGCGCCGTGTGGTGCCCCGTAGCTGACCAGCTCCGACCAGAGGACACTGCCGCCCGATCTCCGTGAGCGTCACGTCACCAAGAGCACGACACCGGCGAGCCGTCGTCTGCCGTCGCCACCGTCAGACACTAGCGGAGCCTCCTGCCTCCTCCGGACCGTGTCCCGGCGACGGTGTGGATCGACACAATACTGCCGGCCGACCACCCACCCGCATACCGCCGGGCCCTGGCAGGCGCGGCCACAGGTCTCCGACAGCATGGATCAGCACCGTACCACCGGCCGACCCCCCCCCACACAGCTCCGACGGTGTGGATCAACGCCGTACCACCGGCCGACCACACCCACACACAGCTCCGTCGGTGTGGATCAACGCCGTACCACCGGCCGACCACACCCACACACAGCTCCGACGGTGTGGATCAACGCTGTACCACCGGCCGACCACACCCACACACAGCTCCGTCGGTGGCGCCGAGATCACTGCTCAAAAGTGGAGACCGCAGGTTGCAGAATATCCGGTCCTGTGGTCTCAGCACGTGGCGAGTCTGCGCTGCAGTACTGTACTGGCCCGGCGATCGCGCCAACACACCAACCACCCCGGCCACCGACACCTCCGACACCTCCGCCGCCTTTGGCTGTTTATTTGAACTTCACAGGGCTCCGATCAGGATGATCATTTAGCGCCCACCCCACCCACCCCCGACCACCACACGCACATCACACTAAGTGTACACAGAACACAGTCACGCGCGTCGGTTACCTTCATGGCCGGTGTCGGCACTCCTCTCCGGCGAGACACGTCGCCGCCTGGCCACCGCCCGGTGCGGGGAAGTTCGGACTGTGCAGTAGCGCCGCACAGCCAGCCAGCGCCTCCGAGCGGGAACCACGGCCGGCGCGGCCGCCGGCTCTGTCCCGTCCGGCCCAGCAGAACGCCGGCTCACTGGCCACGTGCACGGACACAGAAGGCCCGCCGGCTCACCGGATACGTGTTCGAACACAGGGGGCCCGCCGGCTCACTAGGCATGTGCCCGGACACAGAGCGTCGCACCGACTGCCGAGGACGGGGCGCGCCGGCTTACTGGGCACGAGCTCAGACAGAGCGCCGTACCGACTGCCGAGGACGGGGCGCGCCGGCTCACTGGACACGAGCTCAGACAGAGCGCCGTACCGACTGCCGAGACCGGGACACGTCGTCGTGCTGGACACGTGCCCGGAAGCCGTCTGCAGGAAGTGAGCATCCTGCGGCGACGCCGATAGCGGGCCGACGCAGCTGACGCAAGATCAGAGTACGGCGCCAGCCTGACTGTGTCCGACTGGCACCAGACACAACCACCGGCACCCGGCCCGGCTGGCACCGCGGGATACCGGCGGCCGACACAACATATCGATCGCGATAGGGCTGGCGAGCTCGCCGAGTGCAGAACTTCCCAGAGGTCAGCAGGGGCACCCCGCCACTCGTGCCGTTCGGAGAAGCCATTGACCCGAGTTGGCGTCGTCGTTCCGTGCAAGGCAGACGTATGGACCGTGACGACGCCGTAACGTGGGCGCTCATCTGACCGACGTGTCGGGTGAAACTGGCCGGCGTAACCAGACGCTGCGCCATACTGGACATTCGTCCCGGCAGTCCATTCGTCCGTCCAATCAGAGGGTCACTGTGCGCCGCATACTGAACAGTCATGGCCTGGGTCATCAGAGACCACGGCCTGGTTCACCAGAGGCCGCGACACAAGTCACGGCCCGGGTCACCAGTGGCCGCGGCACAGGTCACAGCTTGGGTCACCAGAGGCCGCGGCACAGGTCACAGCGTGGTTCACCGGTGGCCGTGACACAGGTCAGAGCGTGGTTCACCGGTGGCCGCGACACAGGTCACGGTCTGGGTCACTAAGGGCCTCGGTCTGAGTCAGTGTCCAGCCGCCGGTAGCAAGTGAATGTGTGGCGGCCGCTGAGCCCAGGACGGTTGTACACATACCGATCCTGGATACAGCAGGGGTGGGTGGGTGGGGGATTCAAATGTCAGTTAGTGCGCTTCACGTTACACCGGCCATCAGCATTGCCTCCCACAGTGGACGATATACGTCACAAGAGGGTGGGGTCACGGGGTGTCGTCACTCCCGTCGCTGTGTGCCCCCAGTCAGGCCTCAGTTAGCCATGTGCTGGTGTGCGGTACCACGCCGACCGCATCACCAGCGAGGCAGGACCTGATGGATGGAGCCAGCCAGTGTCCGACTGTTGATTTAGTTTCTCTCCGAGAACATTAACGTAGTTTCGGGGCGCATCGACTGCATAGGTCATATAGCGAGAACATGAACGAGGGGTGGAGCCGGACAACCGGATATCTCTCAAGATAATAAACAATAATTATGGTAGAAATTGGGAGACCCGATAGTCGTACAATAGTGTACAATATGCCGGGGTACTTGCGCGTGCCGACGTAACGATCGGCACAGTACTTCGTCTCCGGAGAAACACCTCATGAAGCGGACCCGAAAACAAAGCTGGTTGTCACGAGCCGGACGCAGATTGTGACGGGGTGGGAAAATAACGGACCAACGGACCAGCGGAAATGTCACCTCGCCAGCGATGGGGGAGGTGGAAACAGCTGACCGGTGGAAATACCATCTCGCCAGCGATGGGGAGGGGTACATTATCGGACCGGCAGAAATATCACCTCTCCAGCGATGGCGTTCGAGATGGAACCCCGGCAGAGCAAGGGTGTCACGACAAGACCACCAAAGGCGCCAGCTTTCGGGCACCTGAGGAGGGGTGTAGCTCACAGCCGCCGATACGTACGTACCCACCTCGGCACTGTCATCACACCGGGGAATGTGTGACCACACACGTTTGAGTCGCCGCGGTTCTCAAGTGTGGCGATTGGCAGCATCGCCCACTAAGTGGGGTCGGGTCAGTGGCGCGTCGATGTCTGTTCTGCCTACGTCCCCATGAAATGTCACCAGACAGGCGCGGCCGACATAGTCCCCAGTGTGTCGTGGGCGCGGCAGACACAGTCCCCAGTGTGTCGTGGGCGCGGCAGACACAGTCCCCATGTGCCGTGGGCGCGGCAGACACAGTCCCCATGTGCCGTGGGCGCGGCAGACACAGTCCCCAGTGTGTCGTGGGCGCGGCAGACACAGTCCCCAGTGTGTCGTGGGCGCGGCAGACACAGTCCCCAGTGTCGTGGGTGCGGCAGACACAGTCCCCAGTGTGTCGTGGGCGCGGCAGACACAGTCTAGCAAACCATGTGCCGTGGGCGCGGCAGACACAGTCCCCAGTGTGTCGTGGGCGCGGCAGACACAATCCCCATGTGTCGTGGGCGCGGCAGGCACAGTCCCCAGTGTGTCGTGGGCGCGGCAGACACAGTCCCCAGTGTGTCGTGGGCGCGGCAGACACAGTCCCCATGTGCCGTGGGCGCGGCAGACACAGTCCCCAGTGTGTCGTGGGCGCGGCAGACAGTCCCCAGTGTGCCGTGGGCGCGGCAGACACAGTCCCCAGTGTGCCGTGGGCGCGGCAGACACAGTCCCCATGTGCCGTGGGCGCGGCAGACACAGTCCCCAGTGTGTCGTGGGCGCGGCAGACACAGTCCCCAGTGTGTCGTGGGCGCGGCAGACACAGTCCCCAGTGTGTCGTGGGCGCGGCAGACACAGTCCCCATGTGCCGTGGGTACGGCAGACAGTCCCCGTGTGCAGTGGGTGCGGCAGACACAGTCCCCAGTGTGCCGTGGGCGCGGCAGACACAGTCCCCAGTGTGCCGTGGGCGCGGCAGACACAGTCCCCAGTGTGCCGTGGGCGCGGCAGACACAGTCCCCAGTGTGCCGTGGGCGCGGCAGACACAGTCCCCAGTGTGCCGTGGGCGCGGCAGACACAGTCCCCATGTGCCGTGGGTACGGCAGACAGTCCCCGTGTGCAGTGGGTGCGGCCCATATAGTCCCGGTGTTTCGTGGGCGCGGCCGACATAGTCCCCAATGCGCCGTGGCTGCAGCAGACATAGTACAAAGTACGTCGTGGGTGTGGCCGACATAGTAACCAGGGCATTGTGGATGCGACCTATATAGTCCCGGTGTTTCGTGGGTGTGGCTGATATGGTCCCGGTGTTTCGTGGATGCAGCTGGAATAGTCATAGGCGCAGTGCCAAAAAAGGGCATTCGCTAGGAGTGCGATGTCGAAAAGGCTCTATTGGGATGATGATGTGAAATTTCCTCTATTTGCTGTGAACTCAACATGGAAACAATGGGGTACGGATATCGATGTCATCTTTGTTCGTTCCGGGAGTCTCGACACCTACAACAACCGTGGTGGTGGTGGTAGTGGTTATTGCTTTTTTACGACACCTCGACCGTTGAGTCATGTAGCGTCGCCAATCTCTCACGCCGATTGGTCGCGGGCGAAGAGTAGCGATAGGTGAGACTCGAACCCACAATCTTTCGAATGTGAGACGGGCAATTTACCCCTAGACTACTCATCCCCTTCAACCGTGATTGTGTTAATAGATCCTAGGTAGTTGCAATACCTGGGATTGCACTGCAAAACGCGGGTGGATCACGGTGTGTCCAAATTTCGCTTCACCTGGGCGTCAGATGTACTTTTCTTACAATTTTGGTGTCGAAGACATCTTCGATTGCACAATTGCAAAAACTTATAAGCAAAAAAATACCGAAGTGTATACGTCTGACTTGTACGCAATTGCATGATACGATTATGGGGCTGTGTGCCGCCCAGCACAGCTTGAAAGACATGCAAGCGGTAATTGACGGCCATTCACGCCAGGTGTGCTTCATTATCATCGGTTTCCTGGGTGCACCGAGGCAGACCGACGGAGGATGTTAACGAACAGACCGACATCTGAAGTAGGATGTAAATATGTTCCCTGTTACGTGATGTTTTCCACCCAATTAGCCGACCTTAGACACAGTTGTGTATCAATGCCCGTAATAGTGATCGTGTGAATTATTGATATCAAGATGCTGCTAGAAGCGAAACATGAAAACTATCAAGATGCATGTGGAGGCGCGATGACAAAACTGTTTTGGGAAGAATGCCGATTCGATATTCAGAACGTGATATATTCCATCCATTCTCGCGAAGAATGTGCCATTTCGCCGGTGAGTGGTGGGTGCGGTCGACATAGTCCCCGGGGACAACAGTGTGGATGTTCACCAAAGGAGCCGACCAGCCGACCAGCCGACCAGCCGACCAGCCGACCAGCTGACCAGCGGACCAGCTGACCAGCGGACCAGCAGCGGCGTGCCGGCCGGCGACCGCTGTGGTGCGGCGCTTGGTGTGTCACGGCTGCGGTGTTGAGAA